>KK499783.1:1583832-2249360 GCA_000688715.1 Glossina pallidipes
TCTCTTTTTCGCGTTCATTTATCTTATATTACTATACCTGTGCTTTTTCATTTCCAGCCAAAGTTTGCAACACTGTTTTATCTTCAACGCTCAACCAGCACAATTACAAATATACAATTACACTTAACACACCGGCTTCAATTACTTTGGCCGCCCTTGTTTTTGTCGCACTCCTTTTGCGTCTTTTTACATACGTCTAACTAAATTCGCGATATTTAAATATCTGGACATATAAGCCGCAAATCTACTGGCTTAGTCCAACGCTACCCAACAAACCAAAAAAAAAAATAATTTTAAAGTTTTCTTGTAATTATTACGTTTTGTGTTTAATCCGCTACTGTATTGTATATAAACTATGATCTGGCGTTCCACATGTGGTGCCGTATGTCGGAATTCCATCTCAAAAAAGGTCTCGTCTTTTAAGGCGTTGTGGATAGTCGTTGCAAAGAAAACAATGCGTATTCTTGTTACAATAGCAGAGTAGTCCTAAGAAAACGCTTCGATATCACTTTTATTATGAAACGGCGTCCCGCGGGTTAAACTATGTCTTCGTGTTATTCCTCAGAGCAGCGCTATTAGGCTTAAGCCTTGCTGCCTCGATACTGATAGCAATCGTACCAAAGGACTACTTCCTGTCAGTAATATTCATCTTTGCATCGAACCAAAAACAATTCTTACTCATTGCGTTAAGAGATCTGCGGTGGGGCCCGCACGTAACGTTACCACAATAAGAAAATAGATTGCTATTAACAGCATTCCCTTCGCTTAAGAAAACGAGATTTATTTTAGGAATCAGTTTCTTCGTAAACTTGATAAATGGCACTGCGGAAATTGATTTTAATCGTCCTAGCCGTCCATCGAGGAGCTATCGGTATTTAAACTTAATCAATGTAGACTTCATTAGTTATCAATCGCTTAACCCATTTAGGGTTTTATTTGAAAGCTATACATATCATATACATATCATAAAATAAACATCGTTCGTCATACAGCGAACGTGCCTTGCCAATGTCATACCTAGATGATACGCGCAATCAATATTCGAGTTTAAAATCAACAAATCCGAACTGCCAAGTATAGGCTAGTTCGAGTCGGCTTTGCTTGTACCGCCACGCCTATTGACAGTGTGCATCTGCGGTTGGCACGAGTTTCGCACGCAATTTTCTTTTGTTTCCTTCTACGTTGGCTGTTGCAAACTGAAACTTCATTGTTCATCGTAGTCACTGAGTTAAGTTCCGTTCGATGCGAGTAATCGTAAATACCGTTGTAAATGCCATAGCGCATAATTCTACCCTGGACGGTGATATTTTATAAATTCTTAGGTAATGTATTCTTTGGTGATGGTTAAGGTCTCCTTTCAATTCGGATTAGATACATCAGTGTAATTATTGGAGTAGTACGTTGGCTGATCATCTTGTCTGATTCTTGTCTGAATAATTCATTTTTTATACCCTACACTTAGGGCTTAACATCGACCAACCTTTTATTACGCATTATTACGACGCATTTAAAAATGTTCCAGATCGGTCTTCTATCTCGGCCACTCCAAATTAACTTTCCAGATTCCAGAGAAACAGGTGGTTCTAATAAAGACTTTGCGTTCTTAAGAGAACCAGTTATTCAAACTCAAGTAACTTCAAGTAACAAACATAAGTATTTTACTTATGGGATGCACGCGGGGGGGTCTTACTTGCAATTTATTTTCTGACAGGATAAAAAAAAAAAAATAAAAAAAAAAATTAGTGATCTCTTCTGTTCATCTATAGGAAAGGGATTTTCTATTATAATTTTGACGCAAGAATTTCTTTTTGGTCGCATTAGAATCGGCTGATTGGTAATAAGCGGCGGTTGGCGGTTATTTTGACAAGAATTCTCTTCTGTTCACATATGGCTAGTTAGGGTTTTGACAATAAAACTCCCTATACCCTATTGCCCTATGGCATTATTAAGCCTATGGATAACAGCCGTTTATGCGAAAAGATTTTCAACCCAAAAGAAATCTAACGCACAATTTATTTAGAACAAATAAACGCTCGGAGCACAGCTGTTAGCTATTTTCTCTCGTTCATTTATAGCTTGCCCTAAGACACGTCTAACATTGTGCTAACGTCTTAATCCTATGATATTTTTAATGAACCGCGTTTTAACTTCAATTTGGAATACTTTCCAGAAATTATATAAAATATTTTTATTGCATAAAATTTCCAAAAAGAAAAAATAGTTTTTATTGTATAATACTTTCTCACTTCTTGATGTCTTTATATGCAAAGCGAATTTATCTGTAAGCAAAGTCCACGATTATTTCCCAAGTTTACCTTTAGTTTTTATTTCGGTTTGCTCAACTGCTTGATTACATTGTCCTCCTACGATATCAAGGACAATTGACGCGTTTGCCACGTTCTGCTTTTTTCTTTCTCTTTAAGAAATTCTTGTGTGACACTCTTTAGCCGCTAAAGGTGCTGTGTTTTCATGTGTATGTGTTCTATATTCCATACACCACTTATTAGTTTCTTGTCAATGATAGAAAAAAGAAAAAAGAGAAGATGAAAGGAATAAAGACACGTCAGTTGACGATGAATAAGATAAATTGTGTTTTATGACGCTTTTGAGATTTTAACAAATCTCTGTTTAAAGGCAACACGATTTAAGGAGAAGTAAATTGAATATAAGATCTAAAGAAGAAAAGAAATCCTTGTAATTATTATACTTAACTACACGACGGATAGACGCACACTTGATTGGTCCTTATGTTTATCGTTGGTCACATGCAAGCCCGGATCATAAGCCATTTCACATAAAACTTAAAAATTTCTGATTAGCGTCAAATTCCAAATATATTTAGTCACTTTAGTTACTCTCTCGTCATCTGCTATCAGTTGTTGTTGGAATGATCAGGGTCGCAATAACCGAGAAGTTTAAATCTTAAAAAACTTAGCACCCAACTCCATACAACAGGTGCACGCGAAAGTGATTCATCGCTACGATTTCAGTTCATGAAACACTGTGCAATTGACGGGGCACTAACGATTCATTACATGACGAACATAGTTCTCTCAGTTGTCATACCCTGCTCTACTTGTGGTATGTCGATACCGACTACGGCTCGAGGGACAGACGGTCAGACATGTTTAATATAATTAATAACATAAAATATCTGCCCATCTGTCTGTCTGTCTGTTCACGTTAAACGTACAGATCGTAATTTTTTGAGGTATTTTGATGAAATCTTATGGACGCTGGCGGCTTTTACTTCATTGAGAATGAACTGCATTGGACAACTTTAACGAACAACTAAGAGTATAATACATTATTTTGAAAGGCAACTACTGAGGTTTCTAAAAATTCGAAGCCCTCCAGGGTAAGTCTTATTTCCACCGGTGCCCCCAGAAAAAGAACGACCTTAACCGGACGTCTAAGCAAAGCTTGCACGTCTAAGCAAAGATTGCACCCAAAAACGGGAGCCGCCTTTCAGCTTCCATAAACGGTTTTAGTCCTACTGCATGTTAGTTCTGACGCAAATATTTCAACTCAATGCAAATCAACTTAGATCTTAATTGAAAACATCTGTTTTGAAACAAATGTTTCGCCTGAGGTACCCATAACCCGTCGTCTGTAGGGTTTACTCACAGCTAACTCACTGCTACTTACTACCACTTAGCTACCTTTAATTCTACTACCCCCTACCCAAACGGAAAACATATAACGTTAAAATGAGAGGGAGTTTAGAGTCCACACAGTCTTTATATGGCAAAGAAAGTCCAATTTTTAGTATACTATTGCGTAAATAGGTGAGAAGTAATACGATATTCCAGCAGAAAATGAAATTTGCTGCGTTTTGTACTGCCATGGAAACTACGGCTTTCCGCAGCAAAAAGCATTATTTTTGATATTTTATCAAGCAAATAGATGAATAATTTTATTAAGAAACGTGTTGCAGAGTATTCTCTAGTCGCCCTTGCTCGACTATAACGTTTATACTTCTTCATGTAATAAACTTGTCTTTGCAACATTCAGCCCCTGGGCATAATGCTGCGACATTTGCAATTTTACAAAATAAGGGAAAAAATTCTTCGCGTTTATAAATTTACTTGATCAGGTACACATGTATGCATATATTAAAACGAAAAAACTTGAAAGCAATTATTCCCACCAATGTTCTGCCCTGTGGCACTTACTACTATCAGCGCTTCTTTAAACAAACAAAAAGGCGAAACCTTAGACCACAACTTTCTATAGAAAAGAAACTTTTGTAACTTAAATTTCTTGTTCCTTTTTTTATGCCTCTTTCTCACAAATGATGTGTTAATGGGCGTATTTCATGTGATCTCAAATCAAGAGTTGAGAATTTTTATGCTGAATTATCGTTATCTGTCTGAAACGACCAGACACAATCGAAACGAATGCGAATAGAATGCAAAACTTTTTAAATTAATTTTAAACGTGAAGATAATTAACCCTATCTGCCTGTTAATAAGCGAAAATGTTGTTAGTCCATTTATTGTGCAACTTATGGAACTTAAAAAAGTAAAAAAAAATTGACATCTTTCATGATCCATGTAACCGACCGCCAAAAAGGGGATGTAAATGTTTGCATCATCCAGAAACAAACTTCAGAAATCCAATAAAGTATATATATTCTTGCATGTCCGTCTATCCGGTTATCCCTCCGCGCAGTAACCGCGATAAATATCCTCCTACTCGTGAAAGTTAATTTGCCAAAGCAAGTTGGAAGTTCTTGTACGCAAGTTGATATTGAACGTGGGCCGAGTCGGTGACAAAACACGCCTGCAATGCAACATAAACTGAGAATACCTCCGCTTTCTCGATTTCTTACTCTTTCCTCAAAACCACAATGGGCACACGACAAGAATTTCCACGTATATCTTGCAAAAATGAAAAAAATCACATACGCCCACACAACATGGAAGTATTCAGTTTTTTTTTCGACAATGAATATCCGGTATCGGGTATCCGGTATCCGGTATTCTGCGTTCGGTATCCGCCATAAGAGGCAATATAATTTATTTTAAATTGCTTGAACTCCTTTTTTTTACTTATTTCCTTTTAGAAAATTTATTTACACTAAAATTTTGCATATAAAATTTCTAAAATTGTTCTTAATTCAACTTTTGTTACTGCTTCACACAAGATCCATCGTTGAATTATCGCACTCTGGTGTCGTATATCTGAGCCATATGTATTATTCAATTATTTTTTACATTTGAGCAAAAATGGAAATTGTCATCCACCAAATTATTGCTGCATTTAAACCTCAAGCGACTTTTTACTTTCCATTTAATCTCTCAAATATAAAACCGCTCCCGCCTTTTAAGATCGCTTGCAAGGGCGCATAATTTGATATTTTTCGGCTTATGGAATTCTTAACTTACGATCATTATTGTGTGACTATCTTAGAAAGTGGCGAAAGATATATTTCCATTGTTTCGATTTAATCAGAAACACTTAATATTTACTATATTCGGACCCACTTCGTAGTACTCCTGATTAGTTATATACATGTTTTCGAATGTTGATAATGAGGCTAGGGCAGCACCGCCCTTCCAAACACTATATTGTCTGTCTGGTTCAGCTAATATTTGCACCGTATAATCCGGCACCAATCGTGACAACTCGGTTTTCAAACGTGCCTCTAAACCGGGAAATAATGTACTCCCTCCAGCTAAAACGATCTTTTTGTACAAATTTCTCTGCAAGTCACGATCACATTTCAATATCGACTTGTTAATGTTAATATGAATGCCGCCTGTCTTATGACCTAAAACTGTAGGATCAAACAGAGCTTCGGGACATATAAAACGTTCATTGGCTATGTGAATAAAATTTCCATCGGGCAACTTGAATTGACTCTCTAAAGACAACCTTGTTTCAGCCGTGCTTAGTTCATTTTCAAAATCTTGTGACACGTAACACATCGTTTCTTTCATATCGCGTACCAATTCTTTCTCTGTGGTTGTACTTAATGAGTATCCCCGCTGATTTATCAGTCTCATCAGATATTCATTTAAGTCCTTGCCGGCCAAATTTAATTTGCTTATCGCATAGGTCAGGGGATAGCCTTCATAGATGGGTACAATATTTGTAATACCTTCCCCTGAATCAACGGCTAAGCCGGTTAAGTTGCCCGTCGAAAGTAATGATAGAATTGCTTGAACTGTGACGTACATAGCAGGCACATTAAATAATTCAAACATAATTTGAGTCATACGTTCACGATTTGCTGTGGGGTTATTGGGTATTTCCGTTAGTAGTACAGGATGTAATTGTGGATCTACGCAGAGTTCATTAGCGAAACAATGCTGCCAAATTTTCTCCATATCATCCCAGTCGGTGACAACGCCACGATCAATCGGATATTTAAAGCTAAGCACACCGCGCATACTTTGGGCGCCTTCGCCTACATAAGAGCTTCGTCCGGCGGCACCGACTACTATACCTTTCCGCGGCCTACCCACAATGGTTGGAAAAACCGTTGTCGGCTTATCTTCATTGGCAAAACCCGCTTTCATATAACCCGAACCGCAATCTATAACTATCGGTGAGTTGCTATACTCGACTTCTTGACTATATTGCCCTATTCATTCAATAAAATAAGAGTTTAACGGTAAATGTTTTGAAATATTCTTGAACACACCTGCTGCTCTAATTTCTTTAGATGGGGCAACAGATACGGGAGGTGATGTTGCTTTAATCTCTGAATGATATCTACTTCTTGGTGATGCGGTTCTGTCTTCCTTAGGCCTAGGAGACTTTTCAACCTGCGGAGGCGTACGGTCCATATCAATTTTTTGTACTTTTCTTGCATTATCTTCTTCTCTTAAATTTTGAAATCTCGAGTTTGGTTGAGGCAATGGTGTTATTGGCGTTGGTTCTCTTGATGCTGGTTCTATGTCTGATGCTAATTAATGCAACAAAAAAAAAAAAAGTTCATTTAATTCACATTTTTTTCTTCATGCATACAGATTTTCTTACATCTTAAGCCTAACAACGTGGCTACTTTTTGGGTGGATGAACGTACAAATCTGTTGTATTTGCAAAAATAAATAAAAAGTCAAAATGATAACAAAGTGAAATATTTTTTTTAAAAATTTATTCAGACAATCTTTCGAACCTTTTGAGGTTTTGGCAAGCCATGTTGCAGAAAATAAATATTTATGTTTTTGTCGCTCTTTTTTTTTTCTAGAAAAGAAAAAAGAGCAAACGGAAAAAAGAAAATGTCAAAATTTAATGGATGTTAACTTTAAAATAATATTAAAAGGTATGAAACAGTCTGAGAACAGTATGAGAAGTGCTTTCACAATTTTTCGAAATTCCAAGTGTGAAAATATCATCAACGAATCATTTGGTGAAAACATTCGTAGCCAGATATACGTATCCTCTTCTATATACTTTCGATATATTATTTGTTTTCTTTTTCTATGGATGTTGAGCTGGGATGAACGAAGCCAATAAGACCTGTGGCTTATATGTCCACATAATAAACAATAATAAATATATGCAAGAAATATTTGTAAAAAACAAAAAGACCGCGCCCATGTCATGCTAAGGGCGGTATGTTAGATGTAATTGTAGATGAGTGAGTTGTTTAAAGTGATGTAAGAATAGTGTTGCAAACTTTGGCGAAAGAAAAAAAAGAAAAAGAATATTTTAGGTAAATATTATCGTGAATTAAAAAGATAGATTCGCTTTTCTAATAAAGCAAGTCATTTCCCCCAGATGGCGCAGATTTTGTGCTGCAAGGAGATTGAGGAGGCCACCATATAACTTGAAAAGGCCAAAAGAGCTTGTAATACCATCAAGTCTGTGACATCTGAAAATGAGATGTTCAGCAGACTCGCTAATATTACACAGCTCGCAAATATCGTGTGGTGTAGCACGAATCATTTTTAAATATACTTTATCGTAAGTGTGGGAGACTGATTTTTAGGCATGAGTTTGATGATATTACATTCAGATTACATTCAGGGAGACTTTAAAGGCTTTCTGATAAAGGCCCACGAAGAGTTAGGCTATCATTTAAAATTTTATCAGGAATTGGAACACATTTCACCTGATTAACTTTAGTTCCTTTGGCAAAATAAATATTGGTTTGACTAGGCTTAAAATATAAATTAAGGTCGGTACATGCGTCAAAAAAACATTAGCTCTTATCGAGAGATTATTCACGGATACAGTTAAGCAATCGTCATCATATCGAACAGTATGAGTTTTGTCGTCTTGAAGATCATGCAAATTAGCTGTATTTAGATTGAAGATATGGGACAGAGTAAAGAAACTGCCTTATGGAATACTATCGCATACTTCACCTTTGTCTGTACCCATTAGCGACACGCGCTTGGAGCAATCGTCGAAAGTCGTCCAAAGTGAAAATTGTCGCTAAAACAACACCGTACCTTTGGAAGATTACTATTATCCAGAATTGATACGGGTCTGTTGACAGTGTTGCCATACATATGTCAGGCTAAAGACTTAGTGAATGATAGAGTAGTGATTATAACAGGAACTTGAGGGCAGTAAAAACCATTCGGCTGAAGTCAAACATAGCTATTCTCCTGTTTTCATATATTTTTGTGACGATAAAATCTGTAAAATTGCTAGAAAATAAATAAATTCGTGCATGTGGTGAGAAAAATGTTGTTATACTTTTTCTTGTCAGGGACATGTCTTAAAGGGAGAAGCGTACGCTTTCTTCGCACACCAAGTCAAGTAAATCAGGAAACTGCAAACTAAGCTAAAGGTACATCAGACAACTTTTGGCTGTGATCTGAAATTATTTTTATTCATTCATTTCACCTAATTTTTTTTTATTGTTTTTTTCACTCATACGCAATGTAGTACAATAGTTAATAACACAAAACGTTAGTTATGTTATTGAGATTCCCTGTTACCTCTTGATATGAATTTCAAGATTCGCTTTACATGTATTGCGTATGGATACGACATTGACCTTACATTTGATAATATTTAACTATTAGAGGTCAGTCAAATGCAATTTTCTACTACTATGTACACACACAATAGCTTTGAAGTTACTCGTCTAACGTATAACACACATACGGAAGAATTTATAAAATTCGATACAAGCATGTTTACTGTACTTTGTATATGTACGTTGGTGTCCATTCATAGTTGAACATCCTTTAATATCATTGAAATTAATGTTGACAGTTGAAAAATTGTTTGTTGTCATTAAAAAGTTTCTTTCGTTTTTATTCTCTTCATTCTCTCTCAGAGTAAGCGACATATTCCCAATAATATTAAGGTTCGAGGCTTCAGACATACATTTTTATATAAATACGTGCACAAATCATTGTCATAAAAATGTTTATAATCAGTAAAGATCATGTGTATTGTCAAACTGTTACCGAACAAAGCCCAGTAAGTTTAATGAGTTCTCCAATTTTCATATTTTAAAAGATATGAAAACACCATCTCGTTTATTGCAGCTATTCATATAACGATTGTCGAGCATAGGGCTTCATGTACGTGCTGGTCGAAAAAGTGGTCCAACCGCAATCGTTTTCGTCGATGCACCAAATTTCATCAAAATTTCTCGAAAATTTGCGACCTATAGAGTGAACACAAGCAATCAGAAGACGAACGGATGGAGAGATGGACGGACAAGCTTAGATCAAAAGAGAGAAAGTTTTATTTTTGTTCCATATGTACGTTTGTTTGCAATCTATTTTACAATAACGAGCAAATGGGCCAATCGTATATTTACGTTAGCTTTATTCTCCACTACAACTTGCATACTTATCTTAATCTTATATTAATGATTTAACAATATATACATATTTACATGTACACATATTTACATGCATTTTGTAAATGACAGATGTCCACTGTCGCCTCTAGTGCCAGCAAGCCTATTGCGAGCAAGTTCGAATGTTGGGTAGGTCGATCAAGATATTGGAAACCGAAGTAGACAACTTCTTCTTGCAGTGTGCGAACGCCTAAATCCTTATGAATATGTTTGTTCATCATAAACCATCAACATAGACCACCTAGCGTTTTACATGGGTAGCGCTGACGAATTTCAATGCTGGAGTTGCTGGCAGCATCTCCAAGTTGTATGTCATATGTCCAGATGAGTTTCAGAGTTGCTACGTGTAACAGGAATTTATTTTTCAGACTTAACTTTGATTTTTGAACAACCAGCCGTTAAGAGATGCGGGACGACAATCGCCTTTTTTTTTAAATAAATGCTATGTGCGTAAATTTTTCAGCATTAACGCGTTCTTATTAAGGTGTGTTTGAGCAAGAATTTAAGCTTCGATGTTATGTGCGCTGCGTGCAATTAAAGAGGTATCATCCGCATACGTAGTGAGAGTTATGTCTTCAGCCAGCGGCATGTCCGACGAGAAAATAGTATAGAGCACAGGGCCTACTACACTACCCTAGGTAACGCGCGCATTGATTTCGCGGACGTGCGATATTTCGTTGTTTACTTTAACAGAAAACGAGCGTTTTTGTGAACACGAATGAAGAACTAGACAGAAAAGAGCAGCACGGTTCTTTCTAATTTGAAAAGAAGTACTGGATGCCAAACTTTGTCTACAGCTTCCTTCATGCCCAAGGACACTGCGGAACAGCCCTATTTGTTTTCTAACGCATTGCTTACTTCTTTAACGGTTCGATGACATTGTTCGGGCCTACCATGCTTATGGCGAAACCCAAATTGATTTTCAGGAACTATCTTATTGCATGCAATTTTCGTAGCAGTAGCTTATCAAAGAGTCCCGAAAAGGTGAATAGATGACTTGTTGGCCTGCATCAGTTGATGACAGAAAAAAAGATAGAAGTTTTAATAACCGCGATATGGTGCTAAAAAATGATTTTAATCTACCGGCTTACAGACTAACTCAGTAGCATGCTATGCAAATGAGTAAATAATGCCTTTGCAAAAGCCAACCAGCAGTACATATATTCAGACACTCTAACTCCCTCGCTTACTTATAACCTGTTGCTTGCTTTGCTAGAGAAGAGGCCCTTTAACAATTTATAATTTGCTAACGTTCTTAAGAGATTTATATTCACTTATATATGCAATGCATTTCAGTTACATACATACATACATACATGCATATATATGAGTTTCCATGGTCGCCTTTATTCGCACTAATGAGACATGCTCATCAAATGATGAATAAAAGATACTACATAACGGCGAATTGTAGACACCTGCTAACTCAGAGAAAGAGTATGGAAAATGCTACATAGTTCTCATATGCCACTCTATATGGGAAAGTAATCAATGAAATTTGGTACAACATGTAACGACTATAAAGCTGGCTTTGACGTATACATCGATGTTGGGCTAACTGCTCGACTGATGCTTTTCTTCATCGCTCAAATGCTAAATGGAGGAAGAGAGAGCGCGGAGCTCGCGTAGTCCAACCAAAATCTATGCATTATCAGATTCTTGGACTACATTAGCGCTAGTTAGAAAACCCAATACCGAAATGCTCAACAAATTTTCAATTTCCGAAAATTGTTTAAATTTTGCGAATTCTTGGGCACCTCGTATATATTTGCAGACCTAATATGTGACATTTACTTGACAAAATGTTTGCACAGTTTCAGCATTATACAGCAAAGTTTCCAGCCTACGTTAACGCTCCAATAAAAAATCGATGGACTACCGTATTGACTAAAATTACTAAAACAATTTCTGGGCACTTTCTACGCGACGCCTTCGAACACTGTAAAGACAATGCTAGGACTACTATACCTTCGTGTACGTAACATGAATACGTCGATTTTAACGCAGGTTGTCTGCATTATGGAATGCGAATCCTCTGATCACCATTTCTAAGTTCTGTTAATAAAACCTTATCGGAGTTATGCCAAGTTTTCAATTATTATACGTAGGTTTGCAAACACACAGATTTATTCTTCAATTTGACTTGTAACTATACGAAAACTCTTTATATCGGGGTTCAACTTTCGATATCAACTTTCGAGATTTCAAGGGATTTAAACATTTCAACATGTTCTCAAGATCCCAAGATCTGAGACTGTGCGAACAAAAGGCTTAGGTCGCAGACGAACATGAATAGATCGACTCATAAGTTTGATTGGACTGATCAGAAATGCGTGCACCCTACGAATGTTCCAAACAATATGTTAATGTTACTGCACTTCTAACTATCCGGCAAAAGATGTAAAAAGAGTATAATTATGGGAAAAATGCTACTAATTAGATTTACATGATTCTCTGTGTGAGTAGATTCGTGTGCAGATATGTAGAGCAAGTCGAGCGAGTGTGAGATTCTTTTTCCTCCTACTTAACTTTCGTATGTTACGCTTATAAACATTTTTATTAATTTAAAGCGTTATGGCTAAATGCAAAGTAAATAATTTCTCCTTGAAAATTATGATTTCAAGATTTCTATAATTGTATTTAACGTTGCCTTACGTAATGGGACTTGAGTGCAGAGTGTCAGCTTTCTACGCCTTGAAAATTCTATGTTAACTTTTTCTTAAACAAAACTAAAAGTAGGTTGAGTAGGTCTGGGGTTTGAGGGTGAGTTCCATTTACTCCTCACTGAATGCTGCAATGTAGTACGTGAATGAGATTTCCTAAGAACTCTTTGATTTCTTGTACAAGACTAAATAGTCGTTGGTAGCGTTAATCATAGAAGAAAACAATCGAAAAGTCAATGGTGTTACTGCGAAGCGATTTGTAGATAACCTTATGCAAGTTCTTTTAGGTTTAACTTCTCGCGACGTACCCATTTGTCCGCAATATCCTGAATTAATATGAAAATAGGTAAGGTAAGGTAAGGTAAAATACGGTCATTTGATTTCATTTTATGCGAAACTTAATCGCTCATTTGTTTGCCTGGAATAAAATCAATGCAGTCCATCAAATGAAAATAAGAAAGCAGTAAAGTAGTGCTCTCTGTTGCGAGCAGGCGATTGACTTAAACGAATAGATGTGTTATTTATTCTTGCCACCGCCATACGCGGCCGTATAATACAAATCAGTCTGGTCAGACTGACAATTTTTAATAGACTTTAAATTCAACAAACTCTTTGAAAAGAAAAGCTATACGACTATAAGAGATTTCTCTCGTAGATCGAAAATATTGTTACAAAAAACCCCAAATCCCGTTAATGCTAACTAATCGATTTTTCCCAAGTAATAAATTCCCTACTGCATATTCACGGCGCGTCATGCAGCTGCCGGCCGACGAAGAGACCGGGAAAAACCCAGGTGCATATGCGCGGCGCGTCATACAGCTGCCGGCCGACGAAAATGATTAGCAGAAAAGCAGGTTAACGGGTTAAAAATGACGCCATGAAGTTAGGTAATAGCAACATACTTGTAAAAATGTATATAGGTAGACTATTTGCGGAAGGCAGTTTAGTCATACGAGAACATTTGAGTCAAGTTGAGAAGTCAAGAGTGTTGACAAAGTAAAATGTAAATAATCCTAGCCTTAAAGAATAGATTGCAAATAAAGAAACGTGGCGTTAAAAGAATTCTTAAGTGCATTTCTCTTGAAAATAATATCCACGATGTAGTGATACGGACAGTATCGAGAAAAGCGGAAATTTGTAACAATATATTGAGACGCTAACACATAAGAAGCTCTCACATATAAAGAGATGTATGAGAAAACATCGCAATAAAATATAACGTATTTAAGGCATAGAGTTTTGTTTAGCCGCCGTAAACAATATTGGATTTATGACACTAAGCTGTACCTAAATAGTATAATTCTGTTTAGTATAACTCAGTATGTATTTATATATAGATTACCAATAAATTTAAATTATAACGATTAAAATACCATCTACATAATTTTTGTTACAGGTTCTATCTTTAAACTCTGTGTTTCCAGGAAAGCCATCATTGGGTGGGTGGGCACTGTAGTCGCTGTACATCACCATTAACCTCTCCTATATCTTCAGCTAAGAGGTAAGCAAATTTCAAACAGGCTATGTTGGTCTTTTTCTTGCCCTGCCAGACTGACACTCGCAACCCATGTCTACTTGCCGACGAGCGATAAGGCTGGCAAAAGTTGTGCTTCTGCCGATTATAGGCATACGTACGAAGTTTGTAATTGTTACACACATACATATTTTTTACAAAAATTTTGTGCGCCCAACGTGGGACCAGAAGAAGGTGAACATGGTTTTTAAAACTGAACGTCCTGGTACTTTATGTGTACCTATACCATGCGACATCAATTGATACGTCTTCGAAAAACAAGTCACATATTTCACAATGAAAGCGAACGTAGCGTGTTATTATAGAGTGCAGGCATTTCAGGGATACTTTTATCGCTTTTGTCAATTTTTGCGGATTTTTGTTTTGAGCTTGCCATTCAAAAGGTATTTAGTGTTAACATCAAATGCTAGCAAACTTATCCAACATGTATGATATGTTTCACACATGAATGCCAGGCTTATAACAATTTCACTTAAGCTTGAATACCCCGCACTTCAGTATTAAGAGCAAATTCGTCGTTTTCATCGCTGGCTTCGTTGATTATTTATTATTCAATCAGATAAAAGTACTCATTATTTTGTGGAGATATATTTCAAAAGATACAATCTATTACACGCTTTGAGTCTCGCAATAATAAATCCATTCGATTTCTGACATTTAAAGCGTCGATGTTTTTCCCTACGCGATTATCAACGATAGGAAACGCAGTTATAACTCGTTTTGTTACGAACGGAAAAGCAAAGCAAGGTATTTGAAGTAATGAGTCATGGCACTCGTGACATTTAAGGAAAGAATTAGATCAAGCGCAAATACATTCTGTAATTCATCTTCTTCTAAATTTGCTAATTATTTCAAAAATAATGCTGAAAAAGATATTGAACATGTGTTATAATAAAAAACGTAAAATGAAAATGACGATCTCGGCACACTGTATGCAAGGATTTTAGCGTAAAATTTTAAAATTGGGTTCATTTGAACCCCCAAGGTGCGTTTAGTGTTAAGTAAACGTTCAATTCTAAAATTAATCCGAAAACATTTGAAAATATATAGACCAACGCCATTTTTTCTTAAATGTGACGAACCGTAAAAAGAAAGGGTAGGGATATTTTAGAAATTCTCGCTGCAAGTAAACAAGTAATGAGCCTTGCCTTCCCTTAAAATAAATCCGACAAACATATATGTAACACCAAATAATCTGCAGGGTAATCAAGTATCTGAAAGTTAACTTTCGTGCCTGTCCAAGCCGATAGTTAATAAAGGTTTTTGTTACAATCATGTCGGACCTTCGTGTGATTTCGTTTGTTCTAGACCAATAAGAAGAATTATTAAGCTTTGCTTAGTTTGTTGTGTAGCTAATTGCAACAAACACACACAAAACATAAAAAATTTACTAATGTCATTATAATTATTTAATAAACGCCAATAATATTATATAATAGATATATAATAGGGGAACAAATGTAAGTAAATATTTTTAAATTTGTTGATATTAACTTTTTTTTTATATTCAGTCACTATCTTACCTTGCAAGCAAGAAATGAATGCACTGCTGCATTTCATTACGGACCATCCCGAAGAAGGGCTAATTTGGCGCTCCGGTCAAATTTTTGGACAGTAATGCGTTTCCCTCTACTAGTAAAATAACGCGTCTCGTAAAATTTTAATGTTTAATTTTCTGTTTGTTTCTAATTTTTCCCCTTTTTATGTCTTTGGAAGCCCCAGATGGAATTTGTTTTGTTTACAGTTGTTTTCTCTTACAAATGCGACTCTAAACAACCAATACTAACTTAAAACAACCAACCAATGCTGTCGTGCTTACATGATCCCAAAAATGATCCTAATAGTGATTAAACAATGCTGAATGCTCTTGCATACGCGATCCGAAACCTACCGAAAACGAAAACGTAAGCTGACTTTCAAATACGTGACCTCCCACCTGATCCATTAACAAGAAAAATTAATCAATTGTATACAAATTCAATTTTCAATATAATAATATTTTATTCTTCACTCGCTTTCCCAGTTTTTTATGTCAAAATGTTAAACGGCAACCTGAACTCACGAAATAATTTTACTGAAGAACTCGATGAAAGAAAATAATGTCAAATCATAAAGATAGAAAAAACAAGTCGTTTACTAGAAGGAAAAAACCTCTTCTATACGGCACAGTGGTTCATCTCTTGTTAATTTCCTAAATTTTAATAGAGGAAGAAGAAGACAAAAAAGTAAAAATAGGAAACCGAATTCTTATACTTTTCATAAGAAACATTTCATTTAAAACAAAAAAATTCGAAAAATTATTAGTAAGCGGTATTTGTAATGTAATTTATACTTTGTTAATTTAATATTAAAATTTTATTATATAGACAAACATTAATAATTTGTGTGCATACGTGAATTTGTTTTCTTCGAAATGTATACTCAATCGCAACAACCGAAACAGTCGCAGCCACATACAAAAGTTGAAAAGGATGCAATCGTAACGCAACAAATCTATGTAAATATAAAATAATTTACAAATTATCTGAAACATATAAGACTTGAAAAGATAGCTTTTTAAGCTTCAATTTATGTTATGCTAAAATTTATTCTTAGGCTCCCTTGTCGCCTTGTCCAATACCAGATATTAATGATGATGACTTGGTTTCAATATCGGTACGTGACTTAAACCGTACATTAAAAATGCGTGGCTTAAACCGTGAAGAAATCGTCCGCATGAAACAACGACGACGTACTTTAAAGAATCGTGGCTATGCAGCCAGCTGCCGTATTAAACGTATCGAACAGAAAGATGTTTTGGAATCTGAAAAGTCGCATGAATGGCTGGAATTAGAGCAAATGCACGAAGAGAACGAACAAATAAATAAAGAAATTGAGAATTGGAAAAAGAAATACATGGCTCTTCTTGAATTTGCAGCGCAAAACGATATTCCAATACCACCGGAGTTAGAAATATGTTAGAGTAATGCATTTTACAATACGCGCACCAATATGTATTTCAAAAAAAAGTACAAGTTTATTTTATAGCTCTAAGTAATTTAGATATAAAAATATTCAAAAATAAACATTTGGCCTAGCTGAGGTGAGGAAACTCTCAAAAATTAAATATATTCGTCACAAGCGATAATGTTATTTGCAAGTTGTGCGACGACCTACAGGTAATATGTTAGTGTTATAATGATAAATATTTACAAGTAATACTGTTGGAGGGAGCTATGTAGATATACGTTCCTTAATACCAGTTCATAACAACTTTTATGTTAAGATAAACGAATATTTTGAAAACGACTACATGCAAAATACGTATAGTGCAAGACCTATTAGGCAAGCAAGCTTAATGAGCAACTTCTAAATACTACGAAAAATCCAATAGCGCTGATATCAGTTCAACACCTTATAAAGTACGTAAAATTTTACCAATTTTGGATTTGATAGCAAAATGAATACGAAATATAATAAAGTTTTAGGTGTTCTTAGTAAATATTCGCCGTAAGCGAGGTAGAAAGCTTGCCCGAATTGTAGCCTTGATTATGCGTGAATAACTTGCGCTTCAAAAAACCATCATGATGGAAATGCACAGGTCTAGAGTTAATCCGCTCACAAGCAAGCCCATAATCGCCACAAGAGCGAGCTGAGCGAGCAGAAAAGAGAAAGTAAGTTTAGTTTGAACGAAGTTTCTGCTATCAGTTACAATAAATTGTGATTATTCGCGTTGCTAGCAGTAGATTCCAGATATGTTTATAAGTTAAACTTTGGACGTAATAAACTATTCCAAATACATGCGATTATCGAAAAACCTACAATCAAATGCCTTGTAATGATAATTGGTAGATTTTTTATCTTTCTGATCGGCCCAGATTTTGTTACATTCAGACGAGTTTACCACTTGCCTACAATAATTTTATAAACTATAGGAACGCATACTCCCAAACGCACAAAATAATAACGCAAATTTTAATGACTTTTAATGTAAAGTTTCAATGGGAATCGTCCTGTCTTCGTCAAGAAAGTGTAAAGGAACTTCATTCGATTGCACGCTAGTTTTTTAGCTTTATCAGCCATATTTCGCTTATTAAAGTTCTTTACACTTTTATAATCATGTCGAAAGACTAAAGAAAGCTAATGAAGCAACTTTAATAACCAACATTTCTTATACAAAGTTATCTGAAACTTAGTTTCCGTTCGCGATCAAACTAATAATTGATAGCCGTTTCCGTCCCGATCGCATAACACTTTCGTGTCATTTACGTTACTATCATTTACATGTAAATGAAAAAGGAAACTTTTTTTTCGTTGTAGCTCTTAAAATCCGAAAAGTAACAGGAGTCTCCATAGCTACCACGAATACTCCCCGAAGGGGCGCACCCAGCAGTCAGACAAGAAGGCATTCCGATGAGTAGTGTGCATCTTCCTGCCGGAGCAATCCTACTTTGAGCAAACTGCCCCCGTGGACACCCTTTAAGTTCTTGGCTTATCGTTCAAACAAGAACTTACACCAAAGTATACAACTTTGGGTGATCTCATACTGTACACATACAGCACTTGCCTTTGGACTATCCACACGTCCCGGAAAACCGATCCTTCATTATCCTTTTTCAAGGAAAATAATGCTTCCAAGGTTGTCGTCTCATAGCACACATACCCAGCTGTGCCCCAGCCCACTTGATATTGCTGGCCATCATCATTAGATGACCTCTACCAAGGGAACCAAATAGGGAAAAAAATTCCTCTTTTCAATTTAGAAAAGGGAGCCTCTTCCGACTAGACCCATTCCGCCTTCCAAAGAGAAAAACCTGTTGCCAGATTATAGATAGTAAGCCTTAAACCTTTCTTTGCCATTGACTGTGCGAGTCTCAAAACGAGAGGAAAAAGAGAGCCATAATGCAGCAGTCTATGTTTTATAGGGAGCACCACGAAGAGGTGAAGGTTTCGGCACATCTATGAGTGAACCAATAATCCCATAGTTTTAGTCATTAAAGCATAACTGTTTTATTGTCATTAGTTAATAAAGGCAAACATTATATAGTAGAAGTATATAATCATTACATTTTATGAATCGCCGCCGTAAAGCAAACACGCGCTATGTGCCAGGAAATTATAAAATCCTAAAAAAAACATATTCTGGCGGATAATCATGAAACTAAAAGTTACCTTCACTTTCGCATTCACTGTTTACCAAGAACCGCTAAAACCGAAAGTGAGTGTTAAATTTGTTATATGTGATAACCTCTCTGCTTATTTGTTGTCAAAGTCGGATTGTAATCACCTGTGAAAAACTTAGCATTCACGTAAGTCCGCGAAAGCTGACTTTCAGCAACGTAATTAAGAAGGCTGCTTTAACGTAGCGTAGGCTAACTGTCTCTTTTATATATAGACGTACCTTATTGAGGGAATTATTTTCACGTATACATAAAGTCTACTCCATTCTTCATGTGAAGCGCTTCTTCCTACTATTTTGGTAAAAAAACAGTCGGTTTTATTTCACGTTGGTTGCGATTACCGAAAACTCTTACTATCGGTATTGCTGTATTTCGACACCTTACCTCATCTTATTTTCTCATAATGCTTTTTTACCTTCATAAATTGAAAATGTCGAAGTGATGGCAACTCTTTTGTATAGATCTCAGTAATCAAAGCCAAGCGCGTCAAAAATTAATATTTAAAACGAAAAAATACGAAAATTATTAACGGCAGTTGATATTTTGCCTCCACATGAAAACTTGTAAAAATAATTGAGGAAAATCGTAACAGTTTCGTTAAAAAAAATTTAATAATTTCAAATTGATTTAAAGCAAACATCTCAGGTTTGCGTTATTTTATCCGTTGGTAGTAAAATTGCATCAAAAAAGTCGACAATTATAAAAAATTATAGAAAAAAAAAATTAAAAAAAGGACAGTTAATATAATAACACGTTTCAAACAATAATCCAGGCTACTGCCCCGTAAAAAATCTTTGAAAAAAAAAGTAAATGAATGTGAAAATATAAGTTTTGGAAGCGAAATTAACAATATATGCCTTCTGCATTTATTTATGTGCGCGTGTGACACGGTTTCTGAAAAAAATATCTTAAAAAAACGAGTAATTACATACAAAACGGAATTACAAACACTTTAATTTGATATCATATTAAAGTGGCAGGAAACATGGATATGCGCAGCTGGAAAAATATTTTATTGCAATGGGTAAGAAAACTACACAAAACGCTTGCGTGTATATTCAAGGGGATAAGGTATATTCTATATTTCTTTCATCGTTTAGATTTCGGAATGTGGCTTTGCCGAACGTAACTTCTTCAATTTAGAACAATCCGACATTGAAAAGTTCTATATGAACTTTAGCAAGAAGCATCATAAAATTGCTTCAGGCAATTACCCCGAGTTATGGGACTTTTTGCAACGTAAGTTATTTAGTAGAGGTTTATGCGAAATTTCCTTTTTTTGCAAAATTTTTCTTATTTGAACTGCTCTATAGAATTTTATCCTGAATTCGAAGTGAATCGCGATGACGAGGACGGTTTAAGCTCGGCAGATTACATTTACGTGTATACTTTGATGCTACATTTCTCATGTGTTAAACATCCGCAAACATTTTTCCATGATATCTGCCAAAAATTGCCGAACAGTTCACAACAAAGTATGGCAATGTTTTTTCGTGAATTGTTGGAAGTGGAAAAATTAAATAAAGAGAATTTACGGCACGCTGTGGCCGAAGTGATCGCATCACATGCATCACCGCGATCTAGTGATTCGATCAGCAGAAGTAATGGTGGCCTCACACCAGGCAATAGCATTAAAACCGATTCCCCGTTAAGGACACCAAAACGTAACATTGGCACACAGCGCAATTCACCACTTACTCCGAAAACCCATCTCTTGGAAGAACGAACACGTGAATTGTTTGCCTTAAGAGTAAATTATAAAAAACTTGAATAGTTTCTCGAACATTTCACTAACAACTTTCACTACTTTAGGCCCAACTTGATACTGAGCGGTATGAAAAAGGTCTTTTAGAAATACAAATAAAACAAAACGAAGACAAAATTCTCAAACTAAGTATGAAATAACTTTTTAAATTTACTAGAAAATTTTATCAATAAAGTGTTCGTATTTTCTCCTGATTTCAGATCAAGATCATAAAAGGTTAATACAACAAATACAAGAATTGAAAATTGATGTCCTTATGAAAACCAGTGAAAATAACTCGCCGGTCGATCGTGAAGGCGATGAGCATAATCAGGTACTTACAAATAAATTATATTTTCATTCAAATTTTGAAAATGTATGTCTATGCATTTTTTTCTTTATTCTAGGCGCAAAAGCGCTTAGTTAAAGAAATATCGCAGAAAGATAATGAAATTATGAAATTGAGTGAAACCTTAAGGGCCACAGAAGAAGATAAAATTCTTGCGGAAGAAAAGGTAGTTAAACAAAATTTTACGCAGCAACATCAACTTTATTTGCCCCTTCGTCCATTACAGCTCACCTACAATGAAAGACAAATTGAAATTTGCGGAAAACGCATTGAACTTTTGGAATTTAAAATCAATGATCTTACTGAAGAGATTGAGAAAAAAGACAGTACGATTAAATACCTCACCGATGCGAAAGTTGAGTTGGAACAATTCATTGCTGAGACGCGTGTGGCGGGATCAAATGCTTCGATTGAGGTTGATTCATCATTTTCACGCACTTCTGAAGTTTCTAGTGAGTCCACGCCTAATGAGCCGGAAAATTTAGCCGTTTCTGTCATCGACAAGCAGTTGCGTGAAAAGGAACACGAAAACGCTCAGTTGCGTGAGGAATTGCATATGCTGAATGATAATAATAAATTATTGGCCGAACATATTCAAGAGCTCATCAAATTGGAAATGAGTGAGTTTAAAATCACTTTGGATGATCTTTCTGAATCTGATTCGGAAACTGATATACCGGCAAATTGTGATCCCATCGCTCAATTTAATATGTTCGCGAGTTGCATGGAGAAAATCAACATGCATCACCAACTTGAGAAGAATAAGATCAAATCCCTTGAACATGAAATTATAGTGTCCCAAAAGGAGAATTTGGAATTGGCCCGTAAATTAGATTCTGTGCTCGATGACACGACCTTGCTAAAAAATGATCTAAACACCTTCGAACATAACAATAAAGAGTTAGAGGAAACAAAAGAAAGATTGCAAAATTCTTTACGTAATTGTGAGGCGGAGCTAAAAAATTTAAAAGAGCAATTAGCGAACAGCGAACAGATAAAAGAAAGTTCGACTGAAGAAATAAATACTTTAAAAACAAAATTGCACCAAATAGAAAAAATAAATGCTGAATTAACGGGCAGTAACACTCAGTTAAAAGAGCAGTCAGAGGGTTTGCAAAATAAGTTACAAGACTTCCAAGAAAAGTGGATGACTCAGACCAAATGCTTAGAGGAACAAATAAAGGTACTCAACGATCAACTTCAAAAGCAAAGCAAGGAATTAAAAGTATTTCAAGACGCGGAGCTTGCTTTAAAAAGCAACTATGAACAAATATTAATACGTAACGAGCATTTAAAAGAGAATTGTCGAGAAGCAACTGAACATTTGAATACCATGCGTAATGAACTGACGTCGAAAGAGAGAGAAATGTCCAGTTTGGGCGTGCAAATATCTAACTTGACTATGAAGAATGCCGATTTAGAGAAACGTATCGATATATTAATGCAAGAATATAAACAGGAGAAGCAACAATTGGAGAAGGATCAAGATCAAGGGCTGGAACGTATTAAGGAATTGGATAATGAAATTTTCAAACTGAACGAAGAACTTGCACACATGCGGACCATTCTCGAAAACAGTGAATTTCAGGGTAGCCATTTAAAACAAACGTTGGACCAAGTACAAAGAAAAATGATTGGATTACTCAAGTTATGCTCCGGTAATTCTATGCCTAATAGCTCGGTCGACACTTTCGAGGAACTGGAATATCTCATCAAGTCACTTATAGAGCAGAATTCTATAGCGGCAGCCAGATTAGAAACATTAGAAGTCACGCAACAGGAAAGTAATACCCGCTTGAATGACTTGCTGAAGCAAGTGCAAGAAAAGGAACGCATGCTTAACCAGCGCGGTAGTACCTATGAGGAGTTACTCGTTTTAAGGGCGCAAAATATTGAATACGAGGATAAAATTGAAAAACTAAAGGACAAACAGAGTCAATTCATTGAGCAAATTAAGAGCGATTTGAATAAAAAAGAAAACGAGCTGCGTCGGCAGATGAAGGAGGCAAAATTAGAACATGAACAACGTTTAAAGGAGTTAAATAAAGAATTAAAATTAGAAAAAGAACACAAAAATAATAAGGAAAGAGAGCTATTGTTGGTAATAGCCGAACACAATGAAGTAAAGAGTAGATTAAATGACGCAGAAAAAGAAGTGCGCACATTGCAGGAATTCAATGGTAGAATTATGATTAACCATGAACGCTTGCATGGTTTTGAGAAACGGGTCGTGGAATCCTGCGAGGAGAATGAAAGACTTAAACTGGAAATTCATGCCTTTAAACACGAAGTGTCTAAGAACGCACAATATTTAATTGATTCCGACAAAGCTATATGCAAACTAATGGAAGACGTTAAAAATTGCGATTACTTGAAAAAGCAAATTAAGGATTTGCAAAGTTGTTTGAACCAAGGAATTAAAAAGAAGGAAATGGTCGATAAAGTTTTAACGGAACACAAGCAAATATTACAAGAAAAGGAAATACAAATAGGGAAACTGCAGGAACGATTGAATGAGCAAAGCCAGGTCCTTAACGCATATAATGATAAATTAACTAAAATGACCACAGAAAAAGAGCGATTGTTAAGAGAATCAGCCGCCTTTGTATCGCAAATTCAGCGAGAACAAGAAGAAAAGAGCATTTTGCTATCATCTCTAGAGAACTCTGCAGATCAAATGAGAGCCAACATTCAAGAGGAAGAGAGCCGCTGCGAAAGTTTGGAAGGACTTAACAATGAACTCCAATCGCAATTAGAATCTCTACGTCAACAAAACGAGAAACTACGTAATGAGTTGTCCGAACGTGAAGCGGATTTTCGAGCGCAGGTTGAAGATCAAGAACAAGTTAGAGAAGATTTCCAAGAGAAACTCTCCACATTAATGCGAAAATTGGCTGAAAGCTGTGACGAATTGGAAAGCTACGACATCGCACTTATGGATATGGGGGTAGTGATAGGAAATAATGTTAACATGACCATGACCGTCCAAAAAGACGAAATCAAGAATATTTTCAATGCTTGTGACGATTCATCGGACTGCAGTATTAATCAGTTACGTCATTGGCTTAATCGTTTTCTTCATATTCAAGAAAACAAAATAGAGCAGCTACTGCAGCAGGAAGACCAAAACTTAAATTCAAAAGAAGAATTGATTAAAGAAAATCAAGAGCTGAAATCCAAACTAGAGCGAAATCAAAGAGAAATCCATGATATGCATAAAAAAATGGAGAATAAAGATTCAATCATGCAAAAGCGCATTACGAATGAAGTCAAGCGCTTGGAAGAGGAAATAGTAAACTTGGAAAAAATTAACGAGTGTATAATCAGTGAGAACGAAACACTGCAAAGCCACATTAACCAACAGGAACAAGAATTTCAAAGCGTACGATTGAAGCTTGAAGAAACCACAGTGGACAAGCAACAGCAGACGCTGCAGTTAAGAAAAGTGAAAGAAGAAATGGAAAAATTGCAAGTAAACTTACATGAATGCCAAATAGTTAGTGATCAGGCAACCTTCAACTGCGATATGTTAGAGAAACAAAACCAAGATAAGTTAAATAAAGTTAAAAATTTGGAACAAGAGCTGGAAGAGCGGAAAGAGAAAACCCAGAGGACTCAGTCTAAGCTATATGTGGTTCAACAGCAACACAATAATATGCAAATGGAACACAAGAAGTTACTGGAAAAATTTAAACAACAACAAACCGTTTTGGACACGTTAGAGGCAGAATTGGCTGATAAGAGTAAAGAATTACTGAATCTTGAAACCAAAATAATTGAGATGGAGAACCAGCATAAAGAGTTAGAGACGCAAATAGCTTTTACAATTAAAAAACTGGATGAAACGGTCAACGAAAAGTTAAATGCCGAATTGAAATGCGAACAGCTGCGCTCAGAGGGCCAACAGTATGAGAGAGATATTGAATTCCTTAAGTCGCAACAACAAAATATCACAGATGAAAATAATCGTTTATGCAGTGATCTCGCGACTATTAAGGCAGACAAAGTCATTTTGAGAGATGAGATTAAAGACCTTAAAGTGGATTTATTACGCGCGAATGAAAACGTGTCACAGCTCATACAACAAATCGAATCGATAAGAATGGAAAAAGAGGGTGTTTGCGAAGAGAATCAATTGCTACGTAAGCAATTAGAAGAGGTGGGCAAACATCACACTACCTCCGAAACAAAATTAAAGTCTTTTATTGAGCGCTGTCAGTCCTTGGAACGTCACCTTCTCACCAGTGAAAATGAACTAAAAAATGCGAAAACGAATTTCGAAAAGAGCGAGACGAATGTCGAGAAATTAACCAATGAAAATAAAAAGCTCCGTGAATCTTATCAGGCGACAACCAAGCGGGTTGAAAAGATGGCTCTGAAATTGGGTGACGCCCAGGCACGCAGCATTAAACTTGAAAGAGACAACGAAAAGTTGTGCAAAACATTGGAGGCGAATTCAGCAACTGTTGAGGCGTTGCAAAAGGAGAAAGATTTGCTGCAAAGCGAGGCTAGAGCTCTAAAAGAGCGACTTTCGCGTGCCGAAAGGGGCCACGAGCAGCTGCTTGCCAAAGTACAAAATCTCGAGCATATAAATAGAACATTACAGGACGCTAAACAAAAGGTGGACGCGTCTGAAATTGATGACAAATCAAAAATAAGCAAACTTGAAAAAATACGCGAGTCGAATGAAGAGAAAGTACGAAAACTTACCGCGTCGCTGAATAGTAGCGAACATTCAAATGCCACACTTAATTGGGAAATTGGTGGCCTAAACTCGCAATTGCAAAAACTTAATTCGGAGCTTTCCGCGGAATACAACGCGCAAATTGAACAAATTCAGCGGCATCTATCTGGGGCCCAAGAGCAGGCGCAGAAATACGCGGAACTTAATCAGAAGTTGACAATACAAATTGACGAGCTTCAAGATCAAAATGCGAAAATTAACGATCAATTGTCAAAGGTTTCGTTGTCAATGAGCATTAGTAAGGAGCGTTGCGATAAATTGTGCACCGAAATGGAACAATTGCGAGCTGATTTGCTGGCATTGCGGGAGGCCAAGGCTAAAGCAGAACGAGAACAGGAAAATATAAAGCAAAGTCTAAAAGAGATGCACGCCCGAAACGAACAGTTAATGCGTGAACGTGACAGTTTGGCCGAAAGTTTGGAATCACGTATCGATCTATTGGAGGACCAAATCAAACAAAAGACCAAAGAAGTAGAAAATCTACAAAATGAACTGAAACAACTGAGAGAAAAGGCGGAAACGGAAAGTTCAGAATTAACAGAAGGTAAAAACGTTACAACGAACTATGCAGTCGAATTGGAAGAATTACGAGCGCGCCTCTCTAGCATCAATGAGGCTCTTGAAAAGGAGCAACAACTAAATGAACAATTGCGTTCCGATAACCAGTTGTTGCATGCTAAATATCAGGAAGCAAAAAAGCATGCAGCTGAAGCGACAGCCCACAGTGAAGAGCGCATCAAAGGAAATCGTTTGGAATTGGAGAAGATACTGGAAAAGATGAAAGCCAAAATGGTTAGTGAATATTCCTCCCATTTATTTAAATCACAATTTTTCTTTACAATGTTTGTCGTCGAGAGTTGTTGTTCGTTGTTACACATTTGGGGGCATCACACACTGCACTGTTCTTGTGTTTGGGAATAATTATTTTCTGTTTCAATATTTTTGTTTATTTATATTGGCATGCTTTTGGCTTTGTTTTCCACATAGGTACGATAGGTAGCAGTAGTAGTAGTACGAGTACTTGTTGTTGTTGTTCTTTGTTTAAATTTTAGTTGTTACGGCTGTTATTGTAGTTGTTGTAATTGTAGTTTACTTTTTTTTGGGCACGCCATTAACACGTAGGGTGTTAAAAAATGTACTATTCCGTTCATAATACATGCAAACGTACGTGAAAGGAAGAATTTCTATTTATCTATATGTCCGATTGCTTTTATTTCTTTATTTTATCAACGGATCTCCTAGGGATCGCTAACGTATACTAGTATAAGAGTATAGTATTAGTATAGAGTAATACAAGTATGAACGAAACTTTGAAGAAATATCGTAGATTACAACAGATAGAACGAGGTATGTGGTTTTGCCACACGACAGGAGCATTAAAAACGATACCTATGCTTGCAATTTGTATAATTTTTCCTTTACAACAATCATATATATATATATATATATATAAATGACATACACACTGGATTTATATGTGCCCGTATAAAACTCTATGTACGTAGTAGATGATGAAAACGAGATGTTGTGTTTAGAACAAGGCATCCATTCCAGTTAGATGGAAAATAGAAATAGATGATGGGCACGAAGAGATTCGGCAAATGCCGACTTATATAAACACACTCGATTTTTTCTTTCTTAAATATTTGCTTTCAAAAAATTTGCATTTTCTTTAATCATAACTAAATCAATTGAAGAGGTTGCTGACAGACGCCATATTTTTATTATCTCTCCTCTCTCTTCCTCTATTTCTTTTTTAATGCAATTCCACATCCAAAGTATCTGCAAAAGGCCAATACGTCAAGGGTCGGCCTGAAATGGAACAATCGCTTGCATTCGTGTTGCAAACATTTCTGTATAGTTGTTTTTACACAAATCATGTTCTTTGTTATCTTATATTATTTTCTGGACAAAAACGATTTAGAAATATTGTTTCAA
The DNA here is from genome assembly GCA_000688715.1 of Glossina pallidipes. Classification (NCBI taxonomy): domain Eukaryota; kingdom Metazoa; phylum Arthropoda; class Insecta; order Diptera; family Glossinidae; genus Glossina; species Glossina pallidipes. The sequence goes on from KK499783.1 coordinate 1,611,748, forward strand.
AGCAGTAAACCCTTAATATATTAATGTAAATGCAATACATACAAAGAACATTTTTTTATTTTTTTTATTTTTTTTAGTTTTTTTATTTTTTTTATTTTTTTTGTGGAGAACTGGTGCACTTTTTTTTTTTTTTTTTTTTTTTGTGTCATTTAAATTCGATATTTAATGTCAATCATGTATAAGTTTGCGTCGCGTGAATCTGTGTATGTATTGTATGGTTGTTAATGATTTGTTGTCTTGTATGTGGTTTTAAAATACATACGCATACGCCCCAACAATCAGCATAAATACGTAATAATTTTGCTTACCCGGAAAGAAATTAAAAAAAAAAGGAAAATTTGTTGTTTCGTTTCTTTAATTTGCGTTCAGTGTTGTTGTGATGTCCATAATCCTCTAAGTAAACAATAGTATATACAAATATGTACAAAAGGAAATGGACATCTGAGTTTAAACTGAGATGATAAGAGAAAAAGAAATTGGAGGGCGCTTTGGCAATGGCTTTGACAATAAACGATAAGTTTAGCATAACTAAAGTTCTGAGCTTATGTTTGACATAAATTGCCTTCTAAACGAGCTTCTACCGCTTTTCGACGCCATTACGGTACTACTAAGTGTCTTGATTGGTTCGACTTGGCGCTTTTGATATTGAAATTGAAATTGAAATTGAAATCGAAATCGTTTCTTAATTTCTCATCAATCAGTGTAAGCTCAGAAGTGTATTTCTCGAGCTAACTAAAAATAAACTCTTATTGGGTCGAAATGTATTTAACTTGTATTTTAATTCCAATTTTAATGCTTTCGTGCACAATCCATCATATGAAAACATTTTCCTTAAATCATCCGAATTACTTATCGCAATCATTCCTATACACACATATGGCATAATTAATAAATATATGCACAAAAATCAAATCAAAACAAAACAAAAAATTGTAACATTATCAATAGAAAACGCTCTATATAGAAGATGTTACCAAAATCAAAAAGAGGCACGAAAGTGAATTGGCCACCTTGAAGACGGACATCGAAACATATAAAGCACAGGTACATTCTTTTAACCTCTTCGCTTTACATGTTACACGTGTAATAAATAAAACGTCTATTAATTGGTGAACTTTTTGCGTTTTATTTAGAATGCGAAATATGAGGAACACATCCGTAAGCTTTCCACACAAATTGTTCGCTTAAATGAAAACATTTTAGAATGTCAAAAGGAGAACACGATACTGTCGACAAAATTGAAACACATTAGGGATCAACAGCCTTCCGAGGAAAGGGAGTTTGAGAAAACGAAACGTCCCAATACCATTCAAGTATCGACGGTATCTTCTAACACAACAACAGGGAGAGCGTGTGCTTCAAGTTTGGGTAGTAATTTGGCTATGGAAGATGAAGAGGGTGAAATATTTAATAATACATATTTAACCGATTTGAAAATGGGGCGCATGTCTGATTACATGAGCAGAGACGTATGGTAAGTGTATTAATGAAAAATGTTAATATTCTTTAAGGGATTATTGTTCTCCTTTAATTGACAGTGCCGAGGAATTGAAACATCGCAATTCAATGCTGCCGCCGCATTTGCGTAGTACTTATGCGGCACAATTTGATCACGAATTGACCGAAGATGATTTCAAAGTAAGACAATGTGCTACAAATAGAACACAACACGAATTAAATAACAATAAACAATTGCCACAAGACAATAACATTAATGTTAAGACTATTAACAACACTTTTCCAAAAACAATATAAACGCAAGAATCTCCATCCAATATAATTAAAATAATAAGCCATAGTCCACAATTAAAGTAGTAATGTTATTATTATTTTCAAAACATTTAATTGATAAATTCACTACAATGATATGGAAAAAATAAAAAAAAAATATTTTTCTTTGGCGAAAACATTTAGTATTATAAGAAGAAACGAACTCTTGCATCAAAAGTACTCAGCAAATTTGTAAGTTTTTAAACACGAAATTGTTTCGTTTATGTTCTTTTGTATTTTGTTTTATTTGTTCGTTGCGGCGTCCACTATTTACAAATTGTGTCTGTTTGTTAGTGTTTGTTTTTGTGGTATTCAAATTTTCATCGATACTCGATTTTTTTCTTTTTTTTCGTTGCTATTATAAAAAAAGAGTAAATAAAAGAAATTTCTCTTGTTTCGATTTACCTCCAGGACTGTGGTTCTCATAGTTTTGATGATAGTACGAGTGCTTTGTTAAACACTGCTGGTACGCGTAAAAAATATGCAGGCGTTACGCATTATAAACGCCCAGGACCACCTACACCTAGTAAGAATGGCGGCCGCTTATCGTTCGGAGGGTCTATTGGTAGCAATGCTGAACCTTCTCGGGAAATTTTAAAGGAGTCAAATGAGGATAATAATGCTGGGTCAAATGTTGCCACTAAAACGCCGGCTCGTTTTAACATATTTTCCTCACGTTTTAGTTTGGGCAACAGTACGCGTGATGAGGTAAGTCTTCAAAATGTTCGACTGTACATTTTTTTAATTAGCATAACTTTATATTTGTGGTATTGTCAAAGTAAACCGTAATCTTAAATTAAAATGTATAAGCCATCGGATCTGCGAATGTCGCCTTGTGTTAAATATTTCGAAATTCGGTTGAATTTCTTTGTGTTTACACATTTTCTTAGCGTGCGATGGTCAATGTAGATTTGAGGGTCAATATGCGGTAGTTTACTCTCTCTCCTCTTCAACTAAGTAATGTGCCTTTTAATCCATTTAAACCATTTAAATAAACAATGACTCTCGTAACTACAACTATATATATAAATCATAATATATAGACCAGAGAAAACGCAATCTTAAAATGAGGTTCGACTCTGACACCATATTCATTCAGAACGTTGAATAAGGTTACTTATCTGAAGCATTTGGCCCCACAGAGTTAGCCAAATTCCTTACACTGCTTTTACAATGGGTTTTAGGAAAATTTTCTTCGGCGCCATCGAAACGAAACCTTTCGCAAATTGTCCAAAAATTTGGCAAATTTTCTTTACCTAAACGGTAGGATAGGTGCTAATGACGATCTAATATGACTGTCGCCTGCCTTTATTGGCGAAAGCGCTTTTGGAAAAATAGATTGTTCCTTAAAATGATTCAACATTTTGCTTGGAAAGGCTTTAAGTCCTTGTTGGGCTGGTTAATCTCCGAATCGATAGAGTTAAGGAAATTGATCGCTTTGGAAACCCGATGAACCTTAATAATCTTTCGCATTAAAACGATTCCTTTTATTTACATCCTAAATTGTTTGTTAGCCATTCCTCGAATGATTGGATTTATTACTAATTAGTGTAATCCCGCCAATGATTGGTTATGAAATAATTATTCATTACTTACTCGCGCGATAATTGTGTAAATCAAATATTAATTTCATTTCAAAATTTTTCGTGCCAAATAACTTTTTAATTTGTACTTGATGTGTGAAGTTCTGTAGAGGTGTTGTCTCCAGTGTTTTTATATATGTCCTTTACTACTATCCGATAATTAAAAGATTTAATCTAACATTTCTCTCACACTGATTTTTCTTCATGGAATTTTAAAAAATTGTGAACTTAAGAATAATGCTCGAGATTTGAGGAAGGCCTTGCAAAAGAAAAACGCCAGAGGCGACTATCGAGGCAACGGTAAGGGTGATGGCGGTGTGTGGACTTCAACGCCACGTAAAAGTAAAATACACTTTGATCAACGACGATTGTTGGATCAATTGATAAGTTCTTCCCCATCCCCCTCGCCTTTGGCTATAGACCCACCAAAAATTATATTGAAAGAGCCGAAGAAAAAGTCCTTCGATTTGATTTCTGGCGCAACACCGCTAAAAACGTTTGGGAAAATAACAAGCAATGCTCGGGAGTCAAGGTTCAAGCAGAATTCTAAATATATTAGAGCAAAACTCAATTATTCAAAATATCGCAATTCTTCTGCATTCAAATCGCGGCTTTCGAAGCATTTGCAAAAGCTGTGTACGCCTACCAGCAGTGAAAGTACATCATCGGCTCCTGTAAGTACTACTCCATACGAACAAACGAAACCGACGAATTATTTGAAAGCATGGAATGCAGGAATGGATGAAAAACTTCATTTTGAAAATCGCTTGAAACAATGTTCTAAACGTGAAAAAGGTATTCGACCTTCGATTTATTTGACTGGTAATATATTCGCTAAATATCGTCCAAAGCGTCGAGACGAAAAACAGCAAGAAGTGCAACGGCATAAGGCTCGTAATCAAAGGTTTGATGACTTTAACCGTTTTCGTAGATTAAGTTCAACATCCATCAATCAAACCGGCGAACACCATGCTACCATCAAAAATTTAACATATAAATTGAAGGAAAACAACAATAACAAGCAACGCAGTAAGAAAGAGTTTAAGAAAGGTGTAACAAAAAAGTCGCTACCTCAGCAGACTTATGCACATTACGATGGCGAATATTTATGCGCTACTGAAGATGGAGAAAAAGACGAAAATGAAATTGGCGGGGTTCTTTGCCCCAACGCATTGATAACTAGTCGAGATCTTGAAAATTTTGATCAGTTTGTTGCGATGCAGAACGGTGGACAACGTAAACACCTTCTTCTGCAAGAGGAATCAGGCAGCCGTAGTAGTCGGCAGTTCGAAGAATTGTTGACACATACCGTTTCTACAGCTCCCTTTAAGGTCAATAATTTACAATTTAAGAACCATGACACCTTCACGGCCGTAGATTCCGATTCCAGTTCGGATGTGAGCCCTTCGATTTTCGACCACGAAAGTAGCTGCGCTAGCATATCGACCACTGCGCCTCACTTAGCATCGACATTGCCCGAAACATTTACACGCACCATTTATGGCAGCCATATAATATATAATCACCGTTTACCACGGATTAATACAACATTTGCCCGGAAATCGTCAATTTATGTGAAGAATAAGAAGAATTCGTCCAAAAGCAATGACATCATATTGATAACCGATCAAACTATAACGCTTACCGATTTGTTCCGAATGTGGAATCAGATGGACAATCTAACAAAATTTATATTATGTTTTGCTGCATTGGCCTCGTTATTCGCCTTGGCCATTGTTGCTTCTCCGTTTCTTAACAAGCGTTAATTTAAACATTGTTATGTTTGTACATGAATGAAAGCTTTTCTTATCTTTTTTTTCGTTTTGCTATTCCCTAACTTTTCCAACACTTCTCACACCTGAAGACAATATATCGAAGGGGGAAATTTTTTGTATATGAGAAAAGGAAAACTTCAATTTTGATTTATTGGAAATTTTGGAAAGATGTTTGCGCGGTGGAATAGGTTTTACGCCATTCCATTCAACGTTACATAAGACCGTTTTCTCCTTCTAAAAACTTTGCGCTCTTAGATACGAACTAACGCGTAAACAATAAGAAAAGTAATGCACGCAGCGAATAAACCGAAAGCCTCAACATATGTTGCTTCCGGGATTTCTATTCCTGTCGATATTAGAGCGCTTGCACCTGGTTTAAATGCATTATAGGTATGTCTTTGCGTTTATAGTAAGTAAGTAGTTTTGTGCAACAATTCTTGTTATGCGGTATTAATAGCTCGGGTTCCTATAACGTCGCGTAATTTCTGATCATTTCTCGGTTGTGTTCCTTCATATGCTCTGATATTCATACGCACTTACGAGTCGAGTCAAATTGAAATTGAGATAAAAAGCTCATCTAATATATACTTGAGCTGAAGTGAAAGGTCAGTTTTAAAGAAGAGGGCTTAGTCGCCAAAAAAGAACTACATTCCTAAAACTGTAACTGTAAAGGAATGTTTACAGAAATGTTTAATAAGGTCATCTATACAGTATTCAGTATATGAATGGAAATGATGAACACGTCGAGACTTTCGTAGTAATTCTGTTTGTAAAAGTCTCTTATTTGTAATTAATAAAAATTCATATAAATATATTCTGAGATTACCTGCAAATCGTTATAAGAATGGTCCCGATCAGGTAAGTAGTAGTACTTCAAAAATAAATCTCAACTTTTATGTACGTAACCTTAAGGGATAACATGCGTGTGTCTTATTAGCACAAATTTATTTATGACAAACATATCTGTACATTCGTTCTTGGGATGTATTTAACAATTGTTCGAAGAAGTACCGGCGCGGCAGGCAACAATTTTCTTTTCTTTTTTGAAGAGAGTACATGACTTTGATCCTTTAGGGGAACATAGAGGATCTTTTTTGGAAATATTGATTCAGAAATATGTAAGAACATTATAGTGCGTCATAGCCAGCCACCGTACGATTAATTCATATAACAAGTTTTCAAAATGTGTATGTCTTTTATGGGAAGTGGTGTAAAAAGCGATCCGATCCAAACCATTTTCAATAGTGTTTGTCCTTGGTCCAAAACGTGCTAGTGTATCAAATTGCGGCCTGTAGCTTGAGAACAAGAAAACAACACGGACGGAAAAAGTTAAATCGATTCAGAATCATTTTCTGAATTCAGAAAACTTCAATTTTGATTTATGAATTCCGAAAATGATTCTGAATCGATCGATATAGTAAAAGGTACTGCATACATCCGCAGAGACTTAATGTACCCTTGTACAGCGAGCACTGCAAGCTATAAAAACAGCGGCGATTGTAGTAAAAAATTTTTCATTTTTCGAAAAAAAAAAAATTCAAAAATGCGATACCAAATTTTGCTTAGGAATTCTGAAGCCAATTGGCTATAAACCCCACAAAAAAAACACTGCTCCTAAGATAGAGAGCATTGAAAATTCGCTTCAAAACAAGCATAAGCTTTTTATACACATTTCTATTCTGGGTTTTGGAACGTGCTTAACTGCCTCTCTCTATGAAGTGCTGCTCCTTTATTTTATGCGTCAATTTCGCAAAGCCCAACGCTTAAATTCCCAGAATGGCTTTATTTCCCAAATATATATAACAAGGCAAACGCATGACAAGTGCACCTCATTTCACGACGATGCTTATATTTGAATGGTCCTCATTCATTGATATATCGCCCCTTATTTCGAGGAAGATATATAAGATTTAGTTTTGATAAGTTTTGTTGCTAACTCTCCCTAGCAAAAGAGAGATTTTATGTAATGGTACGCATCAGTAACATGATGCAAAGATAATTATGGTTAAGGTGTTTTTAATCTCCAATGCTCAAGAAGTCGCTCACCGATTCAGCAAATGGGCAGCAAGAAATTAATCTACTATTTTGAAGAAGGAGAGACATTGCGATATCATTATCTGGAAAATTAGAGCAGATTACGGTTCGATGGCCTATATAACTTACTAAAGAGTCTAAAAAAATATAAAAATCGGTTAAAACTTGTTCAAATTCTATTAAGGATAATTAAGGATAATAAGGTATATTTGTTTTGTAATGTTTATAATTTTTGTTTCTTATTCTCTCTCTCTCTTTCTGTTTTATCTTCTGTCTTTGCAGAATACGCCACCTAGAAGACGTCTCAGCAGTCTGTTTAAAAGAAAATAAATTAACATGAGATGTTCGTTCATGCGCTTACAGTAGCCACACACTATTTATGCGAATTTGTTTATTTAATATTGTTTACGCTCTTTACACCATTTAGAGAAAGAATGATTTCTTTTTCCTTTTCAATATGTCTTACATTCTACGCTGTTTGCCATATTTTTGCGTTTCTTGTTTTCTCGAGTTGTTTTGATTTTTTAAATTTAAATGTTATTTAAATTAAACAAAAAAAAATATATGTATATGCAGATACGTATATGTACATGAAATATTATTATATATATATATATATATATATTATTCTTTAAAATATTAAACTACGTTTTATACGTTAATTACGACAAAAGGAAAACATGTAAAGTCATTAGTTTTAAACGAAACCCAAACACACTGTTTTTTCATGCCAAGTGATACAGCCACACAAAATGTTCACTCTTCTATCAATATATTACATCGCATCGTCGCCGTTGATCATCGGACTTAGGGAACCTGGCTAATCCTCCTTGAATAAACCTTAAGGAGGGGAAAGAATTCACTGTAGAAGTCTGCAGTTGTCTGTTTGTTCGTCATATTACTCGTTAATTTTAGTGTTTGTCCGTATGTAAATGCTGGTCTTTTTTTTTTTTTATTTTGCAAAATTTCCATTACGAATTCTCTCTCAACCTTATTATTATTATTTTCATTATTATTGCAAACTTGTTTGCACCACTAGCAGCGCGTGTCTTAAGAAGATACGCTAGCGCATTGTTGTTATGCACTTAGTTTTGCAAATTATATAATGACTGCATATGTGTGACGGCTTATGTGCACCTGGATATGTTAATGAAGAAGTACAAGTACTGCAAGAAAAATAGTTTTTTTTTACATTCGTTCCAGTCGAAGAGAAAGGTACTTCAGATTTGTCGTCACGTTTGTAGCACATACAAGTGCGTAGTGCTGACCAGCATAAGTCGTTTATTGCGTTGAAACACGTTAAAGCCGCTGACGCCGATGGTAGAATCTTTAAACTTTTACACAAATGTAGAGCACCTACAAATACGTATATAATTGTTCACTAAGCAATTCAAGGCCAAGACTAGACGAGTCACAGTCAGTTAGTTTTTCCCATACATTCAGTAAGTAAGGAAGCTGTTCGCCCGACAACACTTATCGCTTAAACTCAGTGCATCGGCATACGTCTATATTTTGTCAAATGTGGGCGTGTATCAGTACATAGATGAGAAGAATTTCCATCCTGACACTGTGGTCATAGTTTTTTGTCCATTGTGAACTTACTTTTGGGCGGCTTTCGACTTTCCACCCTGCAGCTTTGTGTACAGAATTTCAAGTTAAAACTTGCTGTAAATTGCACTTTGTATAGCGAATTTTTAACCTATGGTAGTCGGGGCCATGGACATGGTTGTGGACACAATAAGTTTCAGCTTATTCTCTCGCTTTTTGTTATCGAGCGGAAAAACGCATTCGAACGGATATATATAAACAATATGGGAAATCGTGCCCGATTAGGGCACGATTAACATGCATGTAATCAATAAGAATATGTGCGTTATTTATATATATGCGTTTGAGATAGTAGTTTAAAGTTCGTCTCAAATCGAGTGCATGTGAATCGTTTATTTTATATTTGAATTGCGATTTTGAAAAATAATATAAACGTAATTTTGAACAGAGTGCTTTTTAACGAAATAAAATAAAAATAATCAATCAAGTATTACGTTGTTATAGAAACGTTTTGAATACGCATAAGCCATTTCTTCTAGCATTTTACAAAAAAAATTAATGTGTGGGTGGTTTTTTATTTTTTTTATTTTTGTTGTCTTAGGTATAAATGTTCAAAACATACTGCCGGCCCCTAACCAGCAGTGCACACGATCTGCCATCCCTGACGTCCAGACATTTACGTACTAAAACTATTCCCTAAACTTATGCAGGCATAAGGGAGCACTTACTATGCGCGAACTTTGAAAGCATTTTTAAAATTGCTTTGCACGTTAAGCCGTGCGCTGTGCTTCCGTCAGACAGTCAAATAAAGTAATGTCCATAGTGTCTAAACTGGCGCTCAGTGCAGTCGAAGATTTTAGCAATGATGAAGAGCATTGCCCTAATTGAATTTGCATGGAAACGCGTTAGCGAAGGTGTCGGCGCTTCTATCAACGTATTCATGTACTTTGCTCTGGCCAAGCATGAGTCCATTACTTATGAACGTTTTGTGGTCAGCAGCTAGGCACTTACGGAGCAAAATTTTATTTTTTCACGAGATATCACGCATTCTGTATCCCTCCATTTCTCCCCTATATGTCGCAATAAGTAAAAAAAAAATACATTAAAGGAAAGTTTCTTTTTTAATTTAAGGTTTAAGCCTTTCTATCCGCATGACTCGCCAAGTAGGCAAAGGATCGCGACTAATTACTCAGCGGTCAAGGGCTCGAATCTCAAGTGCGTCAGAGTTTTCAATAAAGCCGACAGTCTTAGACGCTAGCACTTTAAGATTCAGAATTTAAGTCTTAGAATTTATTTCTCTGACTAAAATAATAATAATAATAAGATTTTCTAATAAATTCAAAAGCTTTAAAAAACCTTTTATTTAAAAAAATTGTTTTTGCTTTTTGATGCCAACCTGTGCAAACTTTTTGCTGAATATGATTACAAGTATAAGGGACGTTTCCAAGTATAGATGCTCTTGGTAAGCGAAAGATTCTATAGTCCCTTGCAGCATGTACGTCTGTCTGTCTGATGGAATTTATATTGAAAGCTAAAACTTATCCGAAGTGTGAAAATGGATGAGGCTTGCGAACAATATGCGAAGAAAAACTTGAAAACTATAAAATTGTCGAGTTAAAGCTCGGCACAGATAGTAAACTCGTGAACAGGTCTACGAGTTTCAATAGTGGAGCTGCGAAATATTTTCCAAGGCTGTATAATAAATCAGTTAAAACACAGTGGCGATCGATTAAAGTTGGCGACTTTTAAACGAAATTCACGATTAGCAATGATTTCCATCAGTTGCGATAAGTGGAAGAAGGTAAAATTTATGGCGTATCCGTTACAAAAGGATAGACATTAAATCGATAGTTTGTTTCACTTATTGCATTTAGAAAAAGAGCTCAGAGAACAATTTTTAGTTACGTTTATATGCGCGTCGGTCCTACGTTTATTGCCAATTTGTTGCAACAGTTGCCATAGAAAGTCGAAATACTGCAGATAACTTTTTGATTAATTCGCATAGATCAAGTTTAAGAATAGATAGCTAGCTCTCTGATAAATAACTAAAGTAACTGGAAAAGAAGGGAGTTACAGTTGGCCAGGGCCAAAGTATACGGTGAACGTCTGTTCGCCCAGCATATCGATATTTCAAATGAAACGATGCGATTTGATAACATTCTGTAAATATTTATTTTCACATAGTAAAATATTTACTGCACATATATATGAATTTTTGGAATATTGTGAGCAGAACTAGGGAGCAAAATCGCTGATTTTCGAATTTGACTTGCCTTGAGTAATAAGAAATATACTAGAGGGTTTTGAAGTAGTAACCGTGAGGCCAAGAGACGTGGAGACGCACAGTTAGTTAGCACCGTCAGTTAGTGAACTCAGAAAGTGAACTAAGTTAATTGTATGAATATATAACTTAAAACCTTCTGAAGACCCAAAATATTGGGAGCTTGGGTATATTTTCATCAGTAATCCAAATTACGTAAGTGATACAAAGCTAAAGGATCGGAATAATTTTTGTACAGAATACGCGGGAGCTTTGGCGAATATCTAGGTATCAGTGACTCAATAGCTATAGTGCTACTGTCACCTTCCTCCTAAATGCTCAAGGGGTAACATCGTCTTGCGTTCGTTCCCAATGGAGTTGTTTTTCTACATCTATGTTACGTTATGTTATGTAGCGGTTTACTGTGTAAATGTATCCTTTCTGCCACTTACTGTCGTTGCAGGCCATAGTTCCGGACCTGCAAGGATAAATTAGAAATTATAACCATCCATACGGACTTTGGAAAGCTTCGTTTAGAAAAAAAAGTAGCATCAAATAGAACATTTTTTTTTTTTTGCAAAAAATATTACTCGGAAATTGCACATTTGAATGCGACCGGATTAAAGTTGAGAGAGCCAGTGGCACAGTTGCCCGAACAATACGATTTCGAGAGAAAAGCTTTAAAAGTTTAAAATTTTAAGATGTGATTGATTTTCCATTAACCTGCGCTACTTGCAGCACTGGCTGTATTAGCCGTAACTATTTCCACCGAGATGACCGGATTCTGCTTGAGGCGCCAAATCACTGTAGCGGAGTAAAAATGTTATCTTTTCCTTTGGAAGGGGAAAAGAATAATCCGCTAACAATATTCGAAAAAGATATCAAGCACTTAAGTATCAAAAAAAAAAAAATCATTTCTGAGAAATATTAAGAAACGAGAACCCACAGCCGGTCGCGTGAGCCATCTTTTATTAAAGCGGTTCTGCGGCCTAGAGCTTAAATGGTGCAAATTGAAACCTTAACAAAAAAATTAAAAGTACACTTAATCTACATATTAACAGCTGGAGAAGCTCGTAAAAATTTTCACAACTGCCGATGTTTATATGATTGGGGGCGAGTATTCAAACGAAAAAGTTTAATTTTTGACTTGACTTTTGAAAGAAAGGCATTCTCTTACTATTATTATTATTATTATTATTATTATTATTAACTTAGACAGCGAATAAACTCCTAAGACTAAAACCTTAAAACTTTAGTTATGTAAGGCGGCTGGTGGTTTTAGTGAAAGCTCTACCACACATGAGACTTGACCCCACAACCTTTGAATCGTTAGTGGGACCTTACTAAATGTTATTTTAAAAGTAGTGCAAAAAATTCGTATAGGAAAATAATCAAAAAGAGTGCGAGATGTCTTATGGACCGTTTTGCAAAATCCCGATTCGTTTGAATCCCGGCGCATTCGAAGTATTGAAATCTGTTATATGTGTGGTTTTATTGAAATAAAATTATTATTATTTTTATTTTTAATCTGCAATCCTCGAACAATAAAACTTGTCTTTTACGTTGAATTATCCTCTTCCTCGTTCTCCTTCCTCCAAGATTTTATACTCGGAAGTGCCTCCCTTGTTGCTGCACTGTCGAAATAAGCCTAGCCCGTGTACATTGGTATATGTGTCTCGAAATGACGGGCAAAACGGCAAGAAAGTAAAAGAAAAAAAATTCTGCGGCCGAATTCATTATCAATACGATGAAGCTGATGGGCTTGGGCTCTCTTTAAAGCTTTTCTTATGAGCATTGCTTTTGAAAGAGAGACTTGCCAAGCTATTCGAGGCGCTCGAAAATTCCTGCGGTTGCACGATTATGTACGGAAATTGCGCCTTGTGGACCATTTCGCCCACCAATCATCTTTTCCTGTCGTTTTCGCAAAGCTAGATGATATTAATTCTTAAGGACGATAACGTGGCTAAAAGATCGTTTCTTCATATCGTTTTTATTGGTTGCTAAGGGCTCGTGAGGCAAGCTGATATCTATTACAACAAGTGGGCAGTTTAATGTAATATATTCAAGGTAATTTTTTTTTTTTTTTTTTTTAATTTATTTCAAGAAAGATCTTGTAAAGATTTTGTCATCCTTAAAAACGTGATCATAAATCAACTAACACAGCGGTCCCAATAATATCAATTACATCAATAGTTATCTAATAAATAATTATTTAATGTTAGAATTATACAAAAATAAAAAAAATAAATAAAATAAAATCTATTCTACTTAATGTAGAAAACGAAATGATGCGCATTTGAAATTTTATGCAGTAAACACCGTAAGGCATTTGATAACAGTTACAGATTAGTGACAAAAAATATATTTAAATTAAAATCAACAAATGAAAAGTTGACCAGATGTTTTCGTTGGCAAGGAGAGCGGGAAAGTGATGGAAAGAGCGAGAGGAAGGAAGTAAGAAAAGGTATGTAATGTGGACAAATAGAAATTTAAAACGAATACCGGTTAAGTAAGAATTTTGTATATTTTTCTCAACTAGATTTCTATGCAAATTAGTTGACAAAACTGCGGCACTAGCAACACCACCAGCAGCAGCAGCAGCAGCAGCAGCAACAGCAACAGCAGCAACAACGGTTGACAATAACAAACACCAACGCAAAATGACTTTATGAGTATTATGAAGTAAAGATCGCAACTACCCTGTCTTCTCTGTGGGATCGCGATTGTACACTGAAATGGAAATTAATCAAAGAAAATTGACTTTACTCACACTTTTATGCAGTAATATTAATAATGATAATAGTGATAACATCACAGGGACATAATTAAGTTCATTAAGGATATGAGGAAAATTTCAAATCCTATATCTGGTCACTTATATATGTATGGTCACTGTAACTTTCACATACGTATATGTTTGAATGTATTTTATATATATCGATAAATGTTTATATGTACACATTTATTTGTATATACATTATATATACGTGTTAATATTATAATTCTCGTTGGTATTAACGTGAAGTGCGTTGTGTTTGGTTATAATAAGGGACTTGTGAGTGCAAGGCAAGCCGAACATCGCTCGTGTCAACTCAATATACAAAACCGATAAAAACTCGATCGAAACCAGTGAGTAGATCAGTTCAACTTTAGGCAAGAGTTTAGATGCTGGTCGCTAATCAATAATTAAAACGCATGCAAAATTCAATTTATTAAATAAAACACAAAAAATATAAAATAAATTAAAACTAAGTGAAAATAAATTCAGTCAACTGATTATAAATAAATTCATTTATTTATTTTGTCTTTTTCCTAAATAAAATATCCTGCTTACACCAAATGCTCGTTTGGAACGATAATCAAGACACTAATTTTAAATTTTGCTGAAATTCAAATGCAATAACAACAACAACAACAACAACCCAATAGCGTTACCACCAAATTCATTTCATTTAAACCTGTCTTTATAAAAGTTTAATAAAAGAAACTTTTTTTGCTTTTTATTCGCAAAAAAAAAAAGAAAAAATTAAGTGCAACTTTTCCCTGTGATTTGCTTTTAAAAAAGAAGACAATTCTTTTAAGACTTTGTTCTTTTTTGTGTGATAATGGTGACAAGTGGTACGGAAAGCAACTTAATTGCCAATACAACAAATTCAGCGACATATCTATCCAATACCGTCAAGGGCCGAACATCATGGAACATCAAAACGACGACTTTGGCTAAAAAGACCATCAACCGTATACGCGGCATCGTGGAATCATTGAAAATCTCTCCAAATCCTGAAAAACCAATGATACCGCTTACTATTGGTAAGTCCATGAGTCCATAACGCGTTCAGGACGAGAAAAAATATAAAAAAAAACAGAAGAATGCTAAGTGAGAATAGAAAACTAATTCGAAGATGAAAGCTTTCCTTGAATTTGTTGTTTAACTGTCTAAGAGACATAATGTAAAAATGCTTTTCTAAGTCAAGAATGATGAGATGTTTTCTAAATATTTTCCTTTGAAGATGAGATAGGAGGAGAAAGAGCTGGTTAAACCTGTGAAAGATATGGAATCATTTTGTAATCCATTGACGAAAGATGGCGTTCGCAATACCCAGCGTTATGTTTCCGATATCCTTGTTATGCATAGGTCCCGATATTGAGTGTCTCAGTAAACTATATTTATACATGCTACACTTTGATATTTCACACAATATATATAGTAATGGACCTATCAGTTTGCATGTTGGATCTTTCACGCATTCACCGGCTCTGCGCCGGTTCGTTTCTTTAATGCTAATCGTTTCGAAAACATGTCGATTGGAATTTAATTTCAAATTGTTTCCAATACTAAGAATGTGAAATTAATTTGAATAACTGTTTAATAAAATCCAGGTTGTTTTCAACCAACAACAATGCCAACTCCATAGAAAGCATAGACTATGGTAAACCGTATGCAAACAAACAACCCTTTATTTAATAAGTTCACAGGATGATATGTAAACATCATCAACTAATTGCCCGGGTGTCACGACATTTTGATACGTTCCGTTCGAATGCTTGCATTATTGAAAATAACATATGGATTCGTCAATAATTATCCCAACATATCATCCTACGAGCTTATCGAGTGATGTGTCATGTTTAACGTATCAATAACTTTTTTCATAATTTCCCTTTGACTACTATATAGAAGTCATGACTCGTGTACTCCGGTTTACTAAAAGTCAATAATACGGGCTTCTACTCACTTACATACGATCCAAAACACCCACCTAAGAAGTTTTTCATAAATAACTTCTTTGAAATTCGAAAATATTTTATATTGATTTTTTAAAACGCTTTAAGTGCTCTTTTTGAATCCGTACGCTTCTTAACCTCAACTTTTGAGATCGACTTCACCATTCGTATGTATTTATAAGAATTACAAATAGAGCATAAAAAGATTGCATCTGTTTCTGTACTGTAAAGTTATGATTGGTCCAATTAAAACTAGTTTCCAATCTGATACATGTTTGTGCCAAGTCTCGATGTACATTTCTGACATTTGGAATCTTTTGGTTTCCTACTTTTCGATCATTATTATTATAATTTATTTATTTAAATAGAATGAGCGTTGACAACTAAAAATATCGGCCCTTCGTTTTTTTTGAAAGGTAGTCCACCGTGCACTTTTAACATGGCCATAGAGTTGGATATTCAATATACGAATCTTCGAATCTTGATAAGCTTCCTTCCATTCCATTGAAAAATATTTCAAATTTCTTTTGACGTTTCTACTTCTCTAAGTTTACTAACTACTTCGAGGCTTCGACAGCTCTTGCAAGCTACTACCTGTGCCGTTTTTGGAACAGCAAATCTACCAATTTATCATTGACGCAAGTTAGAAGCGCCCAATGCCTCCGGCGAAATGCTTCAACAGGATTCAATTCAGTTAGTAAAAAAATCAAGTTATCAATGAAGGGGATCCTTATGAGAAAACAAATTAAGACGTTAACGTGGCCGTGCGCCACTGCGCTTAATATAATTACTCGTGTAAAAACATTTCAAAATAACGCGTTATATGAGAAGAGCGCTCCGAGAAAGCGCTCAATAGCGTGTGTCCTTTCGCCAAGACATGTCCGTGTGCCAAATATCATCAAAGTATTCCAAAAATTGCAAACTACCAGTTGAGCACAAAACTATACGGACAGGCAGGCTTAGAAACACTTTCTGAATCGATCTAAATTGGATAAATTCTCAGGAATATTTCGAATGGAAAATCGCGGTTTTGAATTTTTTCACTGTTTGCGCTCTTCTTCGTGAACTTTTGCACAGCACAAACTTATATCACATATTTTTTAAAAATTTTATAAATAGTACAGACCCCGATTATTTTTACATCGTAAAAAACTGAGTGGAGCAAATACGAAAAGCTCTCAAAAACATAATAAAAACTAAAGGCGGTGCCAATCATCTCAAGCATACCAAGAATCGTTCATGTTTCTATTAATGTAACGAGACGTAGAGTTGTCATGTCAGTAGCCACACGAGTGCTTGTTCTTCTTTTTTTCTCTTTACTGTTATGTGTAAAAATTGGGTTAAAGGTTTCTTTATATGACGTCAGTTGCACTTTATCAAATCGAGAATATATATACTTTTTTACTTTTAGGTACCCATACGCTTTGGTGTTCCTATGCAGGTGTATATATACGAAAAAAAAAAATATGCCTCAAGATGAGGTAATGTGAACAAATGTAATTTGATTTCGTTTCATCGTTTTTATCAGTTGATATTTTAACTACTAAGCTCTGTGTTTGTCAAATGCTTCAATAAATTTATTTTCCTAATTAAAATATAATACTTGTATACTGTAGCAATAATTGATGTTTACATATATTCGAGTACAATATATTCGCGTACACATTACTGCGATCCGTTTTTTTTTTTTTGTCAACGATGCGTTTATTGCAGAACAAAATGAATGAGGAGATTAACCAAATTATTGCCCATCCCTGGCTACTGTTGCCTTTTCCCATTTCTTATGAAATTTTCAAATTCCATTTCCTAACAATGTCTCGCCTATTGAGCCAATCCCCAGAGAAAGAATCCATAATTAAATTTGAACGAACAATAAGTCCGCCATTGAAATCCCTGTTACATGGAAGGAGCAGCGTTTGCTGATACAGCGGAGTGTAAACGTTTCCTCAGCGAGTTGCATTGCGTCAATTATTGTTGATAGTGATGGCTTCTAATTTACACAGCTTGGATTGCTTTTTATTTTGCGGGTCGACCATGCCAAACTTTTGTACGATTCGATCTTTCATATTAAGTCCAATAAATGTCGTCATCGCCCGCTGTAAATCAATTCTTCGTTACATCCAAAATTTGACCAAGCTATTCAGCGCTACGTGATAACAAGCATGCACGTTGATTACGGACTCAACCAAAAATGCTATCATCAATAGATATGCCAGATATGTGTAGCACAACTACCGGGTTTGCCGGTGTTGGCATAAGCCGACCGACTTCTGATCACGGTATTCCTCCAATTTTATTTTATTTCTGTATGCCTAAGTTTCTAGAAGACATAATCAAAATTAGAATAAAATTAGAATTTTTTTCGGATTCGTGCTAAAACAAGTAATGGTTGTTATTCAAAATCGTGTTATTTCAAACTCGTGTAAAAGACGAGCTGTGTCTATATCATATATTGCAATAAAGTCGTGCTTGCTTCGCCATTCATTCGGGATTTCATATGCACCTGCTTCATCATCACTCTAGATATCAAGGCAGTTTTCTTTTACATGCTACTATGTCGCTATCGACACTCTAACTACTTAGTTGCTAAGCAGCTCTTAATGGTTATATTGTATCAAGGAAAGTATTTGTGCGTTGAATTAAGAAAACTATGGTGTATAGGTCTGAAATATATTTTGCGAAAACAGCCGTGTGAAACAAATAGGCTATGCGCCTTGTGCAACACCTCGTGGATGATGCGAGAAATTGCATAAAATACATTAAATGACACACCATGCTGACTACAGTTAAGTTATTCCTACAATATATAACTTTTTTTTTAGTAAGCAAAATATCTTTGTAGGCCTATAGAATATTTATTGAAGCGTTTGCCGAACTAGAATCCCGCAATGTGAAGTAATAAAAACAATGAAACGAAATCAAATTAGTCTTCATACGCATCACCGAAGGATAAGGGGTGTATTCATTTGCCACAGAAGGAACCTTCAAAGACCCTATAAATTATATATATTCTTGATCAGCATCAAATTCTGAATCGATTTAAGCATGTCCGTCTGGCTGTCAGTCCATCTGCGTACGTACTCTTCTGGCCGCAAAAATGAAGCTATCGCCATCACATTGAGCAAAAGCATTTGAAGTTCTTGCCCGCAGATAAGTATCGAAAATGGGCTAAATCGTTTGGAAGACACGCCTACATTACTACGTAAAGTAAGGATAATTCGGTTCTTCAAAAGAAATAAAAGATTGTTTTTGGTTCATCACTCATGAACTACTGCGAATCAGTCTATAAAAATTTGAACTTATATTCTATGGGCAACGCTGTAGTACTTCTACAAAAATTGAAAAAATTTGGAAACGCCTACTCAATTTTATATCAAGTCATATTTTCATTTCGTTCAAAACTTTTATATAAAGCACAGAAGCAAGCAAACTTCGGACACCGCATTAAGCATATAAATTGTTGGCTAGTTTCAGATTCGAAATACACGTTAGCGTTTCCGTCTGTCCGTTTTCGCAACTGTGTAGTATCTTCCGCAAAAATAAACATATGGCAGACAAACTTGTAAAAGGCAACACCCTTATGTCTATGTAACAGAAACTGTGAACACCTCTGCGTCGTGTTTTTTGATTGTTACTCATAACGCACAGCATACACATCGTAAAAATTTCTACATTTATTCTGAAAATAATACAAAGCCCCCGCGCACGCTCAATATTGTAGAATATGAAAATTTAGGTGTTTTCTCCATTTCTAGGGTCACGGTGACGGGTATAAAAGATTCGGCCGCAATCGAATATAATTTTTTTGTTTGTTCTTTTTATTTTGGGTAGATATACACGCGTATTTACACCATAGAGTGTTTAAATGATATGAATGTGACGTCATATCAAGAAACCATCATCAGAATTTGTTTCAAACAAATAATGAGAATAAAAGAGCGAGCCGTTAAATCGCTGTTAGCGTAACAGCCCTATTTCTGTCGCGCTAACATGGGCACCAAAATACGGTTTACCTCTCAACCTTACTTATCTACATTGTAGAAAACAATATATATTTATTATATGGGAATATTCACAGCGGTTGCGTTAAAAGTTCGAGTCAACTCGTTATATTTCGATCCGTAGCTTTTTGTCGTACACAATAAGCAAACTATGAAGAGACCATCAACGGACTTTAACGATGAGGTCTTTTCAAGTAATTTTAATCTGCATAAGTGTTAACCCATAAATCAAAAGTTTCGCTTTGACTTGAAATCTGGATAACTGATGAAGCAGTTTAATGGACGGACATAAGAAAAAAAACGGTTAAATGCGTTCAAATAATAATTAGATGAGATAATTGGATCATAGCTGACTATCCAGAAAGAATTCACTTCAAAATTCAAAGCGGGGAAGGAACAGGATCGACACTTTAGCGATTGTGTGTAATGTGCCTTTGACTATTAGAAACTACTATATGAGTTATTGCACAATGGGTGCACGAAAATCGAAGGGTATAACAATATTTATGTGGAACTAAACTTCTCTACACACATACTCTTAATTCTGAAAACTCGGTACATTTCAAACTGATCTGTTCCTTTCGACTTATCTACTGTATCTCTTCATTTGTCTTCTCTAATCTGATAATGGTTCAATCTTAGGACGTCTTTGGAATGCTTACAAATGTGCACTTTTGAAAGTACATATATATATATATATATAAATGTATATTGTAGTTGTACATATGCATGTACATATATACAAGGAGATATACCATCGTGTAATCGCGTTCATTTCAACCGGCTTGCTAAGACTGGTGTGTAGCATGCGAAAAAGTCTGCTCACCAATCTTTCTTTTATTTTCATTGTAAAAACACAAAAGCATCCCATCCATCGTTAGCGTTTTTCCAATTATATTCTTCAAGGTGTCTCCTGGAATATCCATCGGAGCCAATGTACTCTTAATTAAATATTGTTTAATATAAAGTTTTCAGATTTGTTCAACGCTTTGATTAAATAAGAAAAAACTGAATGCTTTTTATATGAATCCAGTTTATTTTATGACTGTAGTTATTATTAACAGTGGTTTGAATGGCATGGGAAGAAAGCTTTAGGCAAACACTTTTACGTATAGTTA
Source organism: Glossina pallidipes (assembly GCA_000688715.1). Classification (NCBI taxonomy): domain Eukaryota; kingdom Metazoa; phylum Arthropoda; class Insecta; order Diptera; family Glossinidae; genus Glossina; species Glossina pallidipes. Next base: position 1,632,562 of record KK499783.1, read on the forward strand.
ATAAATAACACACCTTCTAATTTCCACCAATCAGCAAAGAACGTACATACACACAGAGACAAAGACGAAGACGGAGAGCGAGAGAGATTGATCTATGGCAATGAACACATCTGCGCTCTTGTACACATTTCAATATCTTTAAAAGTTAAAGATTTCGAATTTAAGAAATATGTATATATATATATATATATATATATATATATATATATGTAGTGAAAGAGTGAAAAGAGCAAGAAGAAAAACATGCTTCAATTAATGAAATCTGATTATTGCTGGCACTGTTCTTGTCTATGGTACATGAGAATGTTGCTTAAAGCTCGCCATAAGACGTACTTTTATTATTAATTTTTACCATTTGCATAAAAAATAAATATTAAAAAGAAAAAAGGAACAACAACAACCGCAACAATATTATTTGTTTAGAGAATTGTGCATTTGCATAAAATGTTGTTTCACCTGTTGTCACTAAAATCGTACGATTGCGTTCGCATATGATATCTTATAAAAGCCGGTTACTTGTTTTTTCTTTTATTATTTTTTTTACTCGTTTTTTGTTGTTGTTTGTTTGCTTAAGATTTAATATAAAATCGATAATGTGCGCAGTTTAAACAACATTTAGCCCTTAAACCGTCTTACGTTTCAAATGTCTGTCGTTATATAATATAGTTATAAAGATTGAAATTTCAAATAATTTACTTCATAAAGGTACCACACAATAAAAAAATGGAAAAAATAAATAAATAAAAAATAAATTTTACAAAATGACCAAACTAATGTTAACAGCCAATCGTTATAAAACGTGCGCGCATGTGTATGTATCTAAATTAATTGCTTGAATATATTTTAGGTCTCATTTCATTTTTATTAGTTTTAATAAATCTTTAATTAATTAGTAAATTCATTAACTTTTAGTAAACAGATCATTGTTTGAGAAACGTGTCCTGGGTGTCAGTGTGACACCCTATGTGTGTGTGTGTGTGTGTGTGTGTGTGTGTGTTATAAGAATAAAAGTAACTATATGTCAATCCGTCTGGCTTTGTTGTTCTTATTTTATTAAATTTAATTAATTCATTACTTGTATCAATTTTTGTTTAATAATTTTCTAAATTACTTTAGGTGATCCCACCACATTCGGAAATCTTAAGGCCTCGTCAGAGACTATGAAGGCTGTTATGGAGGCTGTGGAGAGTGGCAAATACAATGGCTATGCTCATAGTCAGGGTCATGAGGCCGCTCGTCGTGCCATTGCTAAATATAGTGCTCATCAGAGCTCGGAAGAAATCAAGACAGAAAATATTTTCATTACTAGCGGTTGTTCATCGGCCCTGGAATATTGCATATTAGCTTTAGCAGAACGTGGACAGAATGTTCTATTACCACGTCCTGGTTTCTGTTTGTATCAGACTTTAGTCGAAGGCCTAAACATTGAGGTTCGTTATTATGACTTGTTGCCTGAGAAGCAATGGCAAGCCGATCTTCAGCAATTGGAATCAATGATTGACGATAATACGGCCGCTTTATTAATAAATAATCCTAGTAATCCGTGCGGTAGTGTATTTAGCAAAGAACACTTAGAAAATATATTAAACATCTGCGAGAAATACTATCTACCTATAATAGCCGACGAGGTATGCTAACTAGACGGACTATTATTTATGTGCTTTTGTTTTTGGGTTTTATTTTATTCACATTACTCTTTTTTATTACTTTTTATAGATTTATGAGCATTTCGTATTTCCCGGTTCGCAGCATATAGCGGTTAGCAGCTTGTCTCGCAACGTGCCGGTACTTTCATGTGGCGGCTTAACAAAACGCTTCTTAGTGCCCGGGTGGCGTACTGGTTGGATTATTGTACATGATCGTGGAAATCGCTTAGTCGAAGTGACTGCCGGTCTACGTAACATGTGTTGTCGTATTTTAGGTTCGAATACATTAATTCAAGGTGCCATACCTGCTATACTAGAGAACACTCCGCAGATCTATTTCGATGAGATTATAGATGTTTTACATGAAAATGCTAAGCTTACGTACAATATGCTAAAACAAATACGCGGTCTTAATCCTATTATGCCTAATGGGGCCATGTATATGATGGTTGGTGTGAATATTGATCAATTTCCTGAATTCAAAGATGATTTACATTTTGTTCAGGAAATGGTTAATGAACAGAGTGTCTTTTGTTTGCCAGGCAGCTGCTTTGAGTATCCGAATTACATGCGCATTGTGCTAACAGTGCCTCGTGAAATGCTCGAAGAGGCTTGTTCACGCATAACTCAATTTTGCGAAGCTCACTACAAAGTGGACAACAGCATCATTGAAAGCAACTTATTAAACGAAACGTACTGAGTTGAGCGCCAACGAATGTTATTATTTGTAGTGTAGCGTATAGCGTGTGTAGATATATTTTCTTTTTTCTTCTAACTTTTATTTCACGCATTTATTATCATTGTAGTCGCCTGGTCAATAATTTCAGTTAAGGACACTTAATATGAAATTTAAAATAAATTCTAAAAATAAATTTTTTTAATGTTCACTTTTATGCCTATCAGGTAGCGTACGCGACTTGGGAAGTCGGTAAATGTAAGCCAGCGTTGGTACTTGTCTTTTCTTCAGCTAATTAAAACAAGCATTTGACGGCAAACACAACTTGTCTATTAAACGTAAGCGTTTAATAGCCTAACAGTAGCCCTGTGCCGTTGGCGGCCATTTAAACGTTCACGCTTTCGTTCCCATTCTCTTAAAACATCCTGCATATGACGTGACATTATAATCTATATGTGTGTACATTGGCGGAGAAAACAAAAAAGAAAAAAGCCAAAGATGAGGTAACGTGAGCAATTGCAACTTTATTTCGTTTCATCGTTTCGTTTTTATCAGCTCATGTTCTGAATTTCGTACCTGTGCAACGCCTCAATAAATTTATTGTTATACTTAGAAAAGTTATACTGTAGGAAATGAGTGATATTTACTTGCATGCTCACATATTTCAAATATTTTATAAAATTTTCTACGCCTCACTGCAAGTTTTGCACATAGCGCGTTACCAATTTATTTCACACGCCTGGTCCCCCGGCATATATTACAGACCGACGCTCCATAATTGTCTTAATTCAAATGTGATACAAATGTAATAAAATACACAAAATAATTGTGATATCAGATGTTCACTCTTAATTTCAATCTTAATTTTCGCCACTTGGATCGTATTTTACTTTTCCGAACCGGCATACTTCAACACGAGGCAAGAATGTCAAATTCCCGCGCTTTCAACCAAGGCGCTTGCCATTGAGTTCAGTAAATGACGTCTTTGTTCAATGTAATCACGGTTTGTGGTGTATATACATGTGAGTGCGCGCGCGTGTGTGTGCGACTTTCTCTTAACTATATTTTCCTATCGATAACACTGCGTCACCTCTTCGTTCATATGCATCGCCGTAGAGATTTCAAGTGTACCTGCTTCGTCATCTATTGTCTGGCGTCATGTATCGACGTCCTGACCACTTACTTGGTGATGGTTTACTAACGATTATAACTCGGTAAGCCCTTTGGCGTTTATTGCTTACACTGTTTGTTACTCCTCAAAAGCTCCTTTTCCACTTGTACAGAAATATATATCCAGTAAAAACGTATATATAAATTCTAATTGTAAATCGTTTCATTCAGTAGAAAATCAAAGTTCGTAAGAGAATTTTAGCATTATCAAGGGCTCAGATTCGAAACCTAATCACATTGTACTCTATTTTTAAATTGCAACTACAATTCTTTCCTCAATTCATTTTTTCCCCTGTTGGGTGCTCATCTAGTGGCTAATGGTGTTTTTTTGTGGCGAGTCGAAATAGCTTTTACTAGTAATATATTTCTCTAAAAGTGAAAAAGAGGTTCTGTTGTGCAACTTTTACTGCCGATTGTTGTTGTTTAATTTCGTTTTCGAGGAGGAGTTATTTGTGTATGGTCCCCACCTCAACATCTGACAGAGCTAGTGTATTTTTCAATGAATTTTTCGGCCGAAACCTACTTCAATAGAAACATATTCCTAATTGCAATGGCAGGCTGCTCGATCTAGATCTATGCTTGGTCGATCCCCCGCAGACTGTCCTAAACTGCTGACCACCTTGCAGCTTACGTGAGAATCGGTATCATCCAGCAATTTGTGTGTCCTTTCATTACAAGCAGGATGACCCATCGAATAACTCTTGACATGCTATATCCCACTTACAAATATACAACACGATTTTAATAAACCCAATATTATAATGCTTAAATCTCATCTTCCGCACATTATGCCTAATTTTTCTGCTGGGAATATGGAAACTGCATTATCCTTGTTCTATAATGTATTGAACTTAGCTATTTCAGTATGCGTTCGGATTAGGCAGCCTATCCTTCGAAGCACTTGCCCGGCGCGATTCAACAAAATAGCTAAATATTATAAAAATGGAAAACCTCTCAAGAAAGAATGTGAAAAGTGGTTCTGTGTACGACTAATGCGTTTACTTTACTTCAAGGCGTTCAATTCAGATTCAATTACCTCAACCACCGAAGTTACGGCAGATACTGTCAAACGATAAAATTCTCGCTTCTTATTAATCCTCATTATTTTAATAAATTGGTAAACTCCATAAGAAGAATATTCTCAATCTTTTTTAATGACTCCGACTGATCTGTCGATATTGAAACGTCGAATCTCTTTAAAAATCAGAAACTCGTCTTCGATTCCGAATTTAGTCATTTCAGAAAATTAGGTATTGCAAGGTTTATGGTCAACGAAACGTAGTTGCTCGATTGGGCTTGGACACTCAGATCATACTCCGACGAGCTAAGTGGTCTTCTCTGGCATATGTAATCGTTCTTTGAAAACACAAATGTGGAAATAGACATCTCGTCAAGAACTACGAAAGCATTGCCAGAATGGAGTGGCTTACTTAAATTGTTCGAACGAATTGTTATTCAGCAATCAGGTTTCGCTATCAAAAGTTATCTTTCTCCATTTCAGTATGGCTTCCTAAAAGGGAACTTAAGGATTATGAATCTCTTAGATTTTACTTGCCATGTTTTCAAGGCTCTTTCCAGTGACTCTCACACGGATGTTATAAAATCAGTCCGCCGGCTTCCCTGCATACTTATCGAAATGGATAAGCTCTTGCCTCCACAATAGATCGCATAAAGTTCTATTTAACTCTGTAACCTCTGACGAATTCCCCGTGATATCAGGTGTCCCTCAAGGCAGCCACTTACGACCTTTTCTGTTTGTCCTGCACATCAATGATCCCCTTTTGGTAATTACGTTCAACTATATCTTAATGTACTCTGATGATATTAAACTTTTTGTTTTTCCTTTACCTTGGAATCGTACTCGTATCTCCTTTAATCTGACTTAGATAACTTGATTACATGATGAGATTGAATTCAAAAGAAAGGTAAGAAGCTTTTATTCTAAAGTCCAACTCCTTTCGCTACGGGTTATTTCACCGATTCACAAAAGTTTGAAAATGCCGGTTCGTTCAAGGCTTCATTCGGCCAAAACGCACATGTTAATCCGCGCACTTCTTTGAATTAAACTAAATCAGCGCTTTGTTTTACTCAACGGTGCTTCAAAGGGTTTTACGTTCGAAAAAGACTGCGTGAGCTAAATCAGACCAATATCTGAGTGTGCGCTGTTGTGTGGTTCAATCGAATGCGTCCAAAAGCAATCTCCGCTCTTTGCCGTTAGCAAATTGCTTTGGGACTCGCTTGATTCTTTGCCTCCTTATAAAAATAGATTGCTTTCGTTTGACTTATAGTCACTTGCGAAACGTGGCCTTTCCTTCTTAATTAAGCTAATAAATGGTATTATTGATTCGCACACTTACGTGGTGAGATAAACTTCAATGTTCCGGATCGTTTCTCCAGGAACTTTATTTTCGTAAAACTAAGCTAATGTAGATAACATAACGAGCTTTTCAACCTCTTTAGAGTCCTTTGCAAAAATCTAAATGAATTCTTTAAATCCTCTCAAATCAGCCCTCCTAGATTTGCGCGCTTTATCTATGTCGTAGCTTCTCACTTTGATATGTTCGTAAGATTCGAAAATTGAACTGAATTTTTCCACTATTATCGCTTACCAGGCTTTTGCATGTTTGCAATGGCTTCGGGATCCACTTCCAACTAGCATTTACGTGCACAGGTTTTTTTTCCTTATTTTTTCTCTTATTTATTTATAAATGAATTTTGTTCTTTTGGTTTTTTCAATATATCTTTCTTTAAACCCTTTTTAATAGTTAATGATATTATAGCTTAAGATTTATTTCTAAGAATCAACTGAATTCGGCTGTTAATTTATTTTAGTTGAATTTCGTATGTAAATAAATAAATATAATACCAGTGACTTTAAATCTTTGTTGCAAATTAGAAGTGAGTGTGATACTGAGGGAAAATATAGACAACAGGCCGCAATTGCCGTAAAGTTATTAAATTCTTTAACAAAAACCTCTGAACGGCAATTTCTGGAACTTAAAGGAGCAAGTATTCGCAAAATATAGTATCGTCGCTTCGTTAAGTATGTAAAACCCAATTTCCCCTCTTCAGATACTTTGTTAGGATATGCCAACAACTACGCCTTGAGAATCATAAAAAGAATATACAATTTTCACGACGCCATGCTGCAAAGCGAAGGAATAGATGTGTTTTTCACCAGTAGTCAAAGTCCGGGTCTTGAGCAAGACTACGCCCGTTAGTAATTAAACTAGCATAGCTTTGAATTGGGGTTTGATGCCAAAATAAAAGAAAACGTTTACGCAAACTTCTAAGGTTTAAGTATTAATATTACCACTTCTGAATTGGGTTATTGAAGTGGTGGGTTCTCAGCCCGAGGTTCATGTGTTTTCATTTCTGTTCACAAGAATACGAATTGAAAACAAAGTAAATAACATTAGGAAACGGAAAATGTGTCAGGTGAAGGAAATTACCAACACTCGCTTGTAGAATTACTCTCTGAAATTAATTTAGTTTCCCAAGTGGAAATTTCACCCTCCACACGGCCGCTGTTTTCCTGTGTTTGTTAGACAACAAAAATGTTCTCCAAATCAAATCCAAAACTGAATGTCGTTTTTTTTTCTTCTTGACATCTCCAGGGATGCCAATTTTCTTCTCATTTTATTAATGTTCTTGAAATGTGGGTAGCTCTCACATTCTGAGCTCGAATCTTGAGTACTTTTTTAACTTCACGAAAGTGAAAAGATTTACCGGTCTTAGCAACACTCAGAAGAGAGGCTACAAAATCCCAAAGATTTCTGCGGCATTTTTAAAGATGTGTATTACGGAGCTCATAAACTCTTCTTCAATATTTTTAAAATCCCGTACTTATTCCATTAGCTGTAAGTAATAGGTTTAAACGATTTTCTTCTTTGTTTTTAGAGTCGTTTAAATACATGGAATATTATTTCTTTGCAAAAAATGCTTTTCTTCATGGGTTTCCCTTTTAAATATGACTCTTCATACGAAAAATATTCCAACACTTTCGGCAAACCTTAAAAACTGAAACAATCTTGAAGAATATAACTACGATAGTAATGAGCCGAAATATTTCCTTTTTTTTTTTCTTTGACTACGGACGCTTTGGAGCTGTCAGGTTACTTTTTCTTCTTCTGTGAGTAGCCGAGTAAGTAAGAATCGCGACAAACAAGTCAGAGTTTACGGGTTCAAAATTCAAGTGCAATAGCCTTTACTTTGATCGTAGCCAGTGCTCAATCGATCAAGGTGTAACAGTGACCGATTAGGCACAAACACACCAAGGTACGTCCATCACCTTACTTATATCTTTTCCTTTCCTCACCTCACAAGAGGTGGCATTTCCCGAATGAGAAGAGATTACTTTGTTTTCTGAAAGGGTAAATTGTCCGCGTCAAAATAGAAAAGACTCGGTGCTTGAGGACGGAGTATTTTACGTTATCTGTAACAAAATCCGCGATTAAATTAAGTTTCGCTAATATTCTTTCTCCTATCAACTTAGGTAGTCATAGGGTGAATTGGTATTATTAATTTTTTTTTTGCTTGTTCTTACCTTCATCACGTTTTTTATACCCCACATCCTAGAAACTTGAAACCCTTAAAAGAAACAATCAACATCTGTTGGCGTATTGGTTTCATGCAACAGCTGCTTAGTTATTCTCACAGTATTCTTAAATACGAAGACAAAATGTAAAAATTCGAAAATTCTAGCAGATTTAGGGGCAAATAATTAAGGAAATGGCACGATTTTCGTTAGCTGTGCCTACATTTTGTGTTAGAAACTCATTGAAATTTTATCAGCAGCCGCAACGGCAACAACACGTTAAACAAGATGCCGGCGAAAAGGAATTAAATGCCGCCAGGTATTGCATGGCATTAGTAGAGTAAGTGATTGAAGCATGATGGCGAAGAAGTTATGTAAAAGAGAATTAGAATAAAAAAAAAATTATAGGAAAAATGATTACGAAAATTATTTGTGCACCTTACTGTTGGAAAAGGGTCAAAGACGACATGCGTTTGCGTTAAGAGCTCTGAATGTCGAATTAGCAAAGTGTGGCGCAATGGTGAGTAGATTCGATATCGCAAATAGAGTAACAGCTTATAACACAATTGGTATGTAAACTTTCAGATCTCTGACCAACAACAACTTATTAAAATGCGTTTGCAATTTTGGAGCGATTCAATAGATAAATGCTACGATTACCAAAAATCCTATGTGGCAGATCAGCCAGTGTTAAGTGAACTTAAACATGTATACTTAAAGTACTTTATAATAGTTTTTCTAATCAACAGAAAATTTTTACTATTCTTTAAATATTTAGACTTTGGACTCCAATAAATTAAACAAAGTTTATCTAAAACGCTTGGTTACAGCTAGAGATCGTGCGCCCAATCAACCATTTGAGACAGTGCAAGATATGGAGAATTACTCTGAGCAAACTTATTCTTCATTGTTGTACCTTCTCATAGAATTATGTGGTGTTAAAGATCTCCATGTAGATCATGCTGCTTCACACTTGGGAAAAGCTCAAGGCATGGTTACGCTATTAAGAGCCGTTCCTTACACTAAGCGCGGACAAACACTAAATGTACCTCAGGAGCTACTCATTAGAAATGGTGTCAGTGAAGAACGTTTCTTAAGGCACAAATCCGATGACAAAGGTGTTGAGGATTGTGTATTTCAGATAGCGGCAGTAGCTCACCAACATTTGGAAAAGGTAAGGAAAGTAGCATTCTGTTTTCAATCTCATCCTCTTATGTCTACTTTTTCCAGGCTCGTTCTCTCGTTGACAAAGTACCTAAATTGATACGTAAAATTTTCCTACCTTCCGTTAACGTGGAACGATATTTGGAACGCTTGAGAGCAGCGAATTTCAAGTAATTTTTTATTCAGATTAAATTCATAAAAAATAGACAAAACATAAAGAATTTCTCCTTTCTTTAGCATAACTCATAAAAGTTGCTTGCAAAGGGATTCAATGCTGCCATTGGCTTTGTATATGCATAATCTGCGCGGAAAATATTAAATAGGATCCAGATATTCTGGTGGCACGAAACGATAATTTTTAGATAATTCACGAAGAGCATCGGCTGTTATATAACATACTATATTATAAATTGCTCTGAAATGTGACAAAGTAATGATATAATGGGCAATGGTTATTGCGTGAATATATGCTTACAATCTATCGACATCATATATACTGGTTTGGGAGCCTTTCTTTATAGATGCGAAACCGTTTATAACTTCACTGTAGTTGAGATTTGTTGGGATTTTCGAATTGTTGCGCATATAGTTCGACTTGGAGAGGTATTCCCAAAATAACTTCTCGAATATGGTAATGCATTGGGCATTCTTTTTATGCCAACACGAGTCTGGGCCCAATGACTGGGACGACTTCGTAAAAGGAACGAGCAACGGCACGGAAAATTTTTGTCGATCGGCATCTGGCATTACATTAATTGGTTTTTCTTTCGGCAAATTAACCTTTATATCGATGTGAAGAAATACATGCTCCACGAAGCTATCTTCCCGCCATTTGGGATTGTCGATTGATTCGACTTCGGTCAATAATTGTTTGGCAATTTGAGTAGACTTGTCAAGATAGCGGGTATACGCTTAAAGTGCAATGGCTTATCGTAAGTCCTCACTGACACTATACATAAGCGTGAATGATGAGCTTTCAAGTTAAATTCACTTGGTTCAAAACTGAAACTAAAGTATCGACTGATGACGTATCTGAAACAATTCGATTTCATACTGTTACTATTATATAAGACGAATTGACTTGCTAAGAACGTACGGTTGATACATCTAAGTATTCCCAATAATAGACCTTTAACAAAGGCGGCCTGACGGTTATATTCTCGATTCTAAACAGTTGAAAACTCGTCTTTTCGACTTGCGGTTTAGATTGCTCGCATCCCTTTTCCGCCTGATCATCCATTACTAGCAAATAAATAATTAAAAATTCACGGGTTAAATGAAAAAAGGAAATTTATTTTCATAGAAAAAAAGACGTGCTTGATTTGTTTGGTATATTATGTAAATGAAATTCAAAATTCTTAATTAAAATTAAGGTTACAACGCAAAATTTGCAATACTTTATCAATTTTAACCGGTAAAATGTGTCACGAATTCAACTACCCAGATGAAGTATTCATTTTGAAAATTGATTTGCGCAAGTTTCGATGCACCTAAGCGAGCGGTAAACCGAGAATATATAATGCATCTAGCATCCGCTGATTCAAGCATCGAAATATATTAAAAAAGTTGTCGCACTATAAAGAACAAGTTTGGGAATCGCAATAGTCACTGCAACGGATGCTACGTTGATGGGAAAAACTTTCTTGAGCTTGACTATAGTTTCAATGATCCTGCAAGTGAATACTTTTCCAAATTATATGTGCTTGCAAGGCATACAAAATGCCAAACAAGCAAACTAATGAATCTAATAGAAAAGAGACTCTTTAAAAACTTCATATTCATCTCCAGAAAACAACTGCACAATTTTCGTTGTAAGTAGTTATATAATAAAAGTATTATTTCTGAACAAATACGCGGCAGAGTGTGGTCCGTTCGGTGGGAAATGTTATTTTAAGAGTAATAAATAGTAAAAATACTTCCAAACTTTTATCATTTGGTGCGTTCCTGCTTTAGCTGGTGCCACTTTAGATTCTGATATTATCTACTTAGGCAAATAGTGCGTTTTAAACATAGTTGTTTTGATGGATTTTAAAGAGTTCGAGATTGGGACTAAGCGATATAGATCATTTAGATTTCTGCAAACGACTCCGAAAGGATGAAACAGCTCATACTTATGTTTACATTGATTAAGCTTCACGAAGATAAAGTGTCTAGAGAAGCGGATAGGGACATTAAAGTTTGTCGCACCAAGCCGTGTTGGCGAATCAATAGCACCATTTATTAACTTATTTTAGAAGGAAACAGCCAACAGCAAAAATTGCTTTTGAACGGATTCAATTGGATCTACATAACACCTATATGAAGAAGAAGACACTAAGACTTGGACTAAATAAGCATATCTATAACCTTTTTGTAAATAAAGGATACCTAGGCTCTTTGGACCACCCCGTAATGAAATCTAGTGCAGATCTAGCTTTACTTAAAGAGAGCTCAATGTGCAAATTAAAACGTAATCTTTTGTCGAATAGAACATCAAATCGATGAACGAATCTGCGTTTTCCAACTTGTGCGAATCAATGAAATACTCAGTATTGAATGGCCACCTCCTTGAAAAAAAAGCTTCTTGCATTTTTTTAGATTTCATTTCATAAAATTTAAAGAGCATCATGTAACCAAATTATTTAAGTCAATTTGAAGCGATTCCAAAGACAAGGAACAAAACAGTTTAACATCGTCAGCGTACATTAAGATTTGGCTGGATTTAGTCACCAAGGGGAGATCACTAATGCATAAATGAAATAAAGTGGGTCCTAAGTGGCTGCCTTGATGGACGCCTTGAGGGACATCACGGGAAATTCATCCAAGGTGATGAAGCTAAACAGAATTCTGAATAATCTGTTGTGCAGATACGAGCTTAACCATTTAATTAACTGGAAAGGATAGCCAGAGGCCTAGAGTTTGAAGATCAATATTAAAAATATGGCTAACTAAGTCAAACGCTTTGCTAAAACGTGGCAAATAAACTCTAGGAGATGCGTGATAATAGATCGTTCTTTCTGAAAGCCGTGTTGGAATGGAGAAATATAAGATTTATTAGCAAAAGCTAGACCCTGAGTAACAACTCGCCCAAAAAATTAGGATAAGACACTCAATTCGGCAATAGTTCTCTACGTGATGTCTATTTCCGCATTTTTGAAGTGGAATAGAAAACTACTCTTCCAACACAACGGGAAAACACCTAATTTCAAGGACTAATTGAAAATCATTGAAATAACAGCACATATCTCGGCAGAGCATGTTTTAAGTATATATGATGGGATCCCATCAGGTCCAGGCGCAGAACTATATTTTAGAGATCTTAACCCATCCAAAACATCATTTTCTAAAATGACAAAGTTGGGAATTAAAGCCGAGCTGGATGTCGGATACGAGTAGTTGACAGTTGAATCAGAATTACGAGTTGAAAAATTTCGCCAGAAGTATTCAGCAAAGAGATTCGAGTTTTTAATATCATCAGAGGACTCAGAGCCATTGGAAGAAATATGCGAAGGATAAATGGAGATTTTTCTTTTGGAGCTAACAAACTTGAAAAAATATCTAGGATTAACAAGCAGTGAGGATTTTATCAACTAAAGATATTTGCAGTAATAGTAGTTGAGCTAATTAAATCTATGCCTTGACGCAGAATAGTCAAAATTGTCGTAAGCAAGGTCACTTTTCATAAATTTTTTGAAAAGTTTGTTTTTCCAATTTTTGTTACAATTAATTGTCTTGTTAAACCATGGCGAGCACCTGCGTCGAGGGCGAGGTTGCTTGATCGGAACGGATGCAGAAATAGCTAGGCTTAATACATTATAGTACGAAGATAGCAAACTTTCAATATTTTCAGCAGAGATATCGAGCATAATGTGTGAAAGATGTGATTTAAACAGCAAAATATTAGTTTTGTTAAAATAATATTTATTGAAGAAAGTTGCATTTGGCGCGTTGGAGAAGTTCAAGGGACAATCATGCCTGTTATAAAAAGAAATATAAATTGATGGATAATACGGATCCTCAGGTAATAAAATGTGGACAGCGATTTACAACTATCTCTGGGAAGTTGGCAAAGCAAAGATATAGCAGTCTACCATTACAAATCAGGAGCATGGTTGTCTTGCAGTAAATTACGATCAATTAATTCATTGAAAAACACAATAGCTCTATCAGATGTTGAAGTGGGGACCATAAAGCCAGAATAATCACTATAACACCAAGTGACTTGTGGCAAATTGAAGTCCCCCAACGCTATGACTATATCATTAGCTTTAGACTTTTCGACGACGTCACAAATGAGGACAGCATGTTTCTTATAAACGGAGTTACCCGCATTTGGGGAATGTAGGAGCAAGTATAATTGTTTATTGGCAATTTTCGGTCGAATGGCAATAAATTCAACGTCGGGAGGAGTAGAAAATTCAATTGAAAAAGGACGGGACTGCAGCAGATATGGCAATTATGACACCATCACCAGTGCGATCCAATCGATCCTGCCTGAAAATTGGGAAAGAATTGTGGAAAAGTTCCGACAAATGTAAATCGGGCTAAAGCCAGCTTTCAGTGAAGGCCAAACAAGAAAACTCCGTGCTCACTGATTTAGGAAGGTAAAACGAATTTTTGAATTTAGGCCTCTAACGTTTTGGTAAATTAAAGGTGCTGGGCCTGAAGAAACATTCATTCTTGAGGGTGGAAGAACCACCGAATTGGTATTAAGGAGTCGATCACGAGGAATGAATTCCTTAATTCAGCATCCAACTGGCCACAATGATTTGTTTAGCAAAATTTCCACATTCAGTCAGAAATAATACCTTAAAAGACGAGATAGCTGTAGGTTGAGATGGAGCCAATTAGAAAATGCTTACACGCGTCAAATTGACGGATGGGACTTTTGCAGCCATACAACTTTTTATGTTATTAAAAGAGATGTCAGGCGCCAGTCTTCACACGAATATTGCCTTTCTGGAAGGGGTTGTGCCGACAAGAAGGTGTCATCCCTATTACAGACAATAGGATGTGCAGGTATACAGTTCTGAGTTGGCAAGAATATAAAGGGGTGACCACACTTGCACGTGTAGCTCGTGCGACTTACCCGGCATAGTGACTTGCATTCTTATAAATTTGCTAAATCTTATATAATGTGCGGAAAGCAGTAAGTTCACTACGTTCATTTGAACATAGTGTACTATAGCGTATCATCAGTTACACCGTAGAATATATTTTATATACAACGTTGCAAAATTCCGTAAACCCGCTAAACATGCAATTTCTCTTTTCGCGTACAGAGTTGCTAAAGTTTTATTGCTAACTCTGATACTCTCGAGAAAAACTTAAAAAGGTGAAATTATGTTACCAGGGAAAGCCTGAATCATGCAAATTGGTTTTGTTGCATTTTTTGATGAATAGTGAAAAGAGATAGGGAGCGCAGATAAAAGCGGATTAGTTAAGTTACGCGACGGCGGTGGCATGTTTTGTTTTGTATAATTTTTTACTCATGAGTAAAAATGATAAAGCAATAAAACTTTATTGGTTTTGCTTTCTAAATTTGATTAAAAAGATTGCAAACACAGAGTGCGTGACAACGGTCTGAAGAAAATATTATCGACATAAAAAAAAAGACGCGCAAATTATTTTCTCAGCATTGTGAAAGAACGGTAATAACAAAAACTGTAAATGAGAGAGATCAAGATAGTAAAGAAGCAATCAAAATTAAAATAAGTTTTGGAAAAAATATAAAATTTGATTAAAACATAGAAAGCATACAATACGATAAGAAAGTGTCATAAAAGAAAATAAATTCCATTAAGAATACTTGTTCCCAACGAAAGTAAGAAAAGGATTACAATAAATAAATTTTTGGAATGCTTCTAAAAGGTAATCGATCACTATTAATTGATTTTTCTTCTATTATAAATATATTGTAATTGGGTATTTTTGCCTTTAAACTCTTCTGACATTGCTTCACCCGCTCTACAGCGGTGGACAACGCCTCTTGTTAAAATATTTTTCTTACATATTTTCTTTTATCTGTGTACAAGATAGACTGCGTCATCTTCCTGAGGAGAGAGTACTTTTTTTTACGTGCATGCTTATATGTATGCATTGCTTTAGTGCAAAAATGATTTCCTTATTACTAATTACTTCATGATTAGCATTAGTTCTCGGTGTCGATGTAATCAGCTGTAGCTGTAATGAGATATTTGGAGCACCAACGTTTTTATACTCTTGTATTCTTCGTACATATACCTAGTTGTGTTCTCTTATTCCATTTAATATTTTTCCTCCGTTTTTTTTTTGTCATTGTCAAAATTATCACAAATTTTGTCTTTTTTCTATAATTATTTCAGTTTAAGAGAGTGTATGTTGACTTTTTTCACAATCTCTTAAACTGCACATCTTACGGTTCATATTCATTACAAAAACGGTGTACATTAGTGCAGTCAGTTTGTTTTGTTATCAGTTGTTATTAAGAACATGTATTAGATCGTAAAACTTGACATTTTTTTTAAATCCATTTGCATTTTGTCGAATTGGAAATTATTTATTTTACATCAGCGCTCTCGGGCAACCACTCTTTCATTCTCTCTCACTCTCACTCTCTCGCTATTTCCACTCCTTTAATTTGCTCCTATTTCAGTATTTCTTTTTTACTATAGTTCTACTGTAGCTATGTTAATATTTCCTCTCACATACTTTCGTGATATACGATGAAGCTATTGGTAGTAACTAGCGCTATAGCATAAGCAACCCTAACTTCCGTTATTCTATTGCAAGAATTATTAGGGTGTTGTCCCCTTTTTTCTATCCCTATTTCTCTTATAATGTTCCTCAGTAATGCTTGCATCACTTTTATAATTAGCCCTGAAATTTGGGAATTTATTAAATTCGTTATATGATTCGTAACACCCTGAAACTAGATGCTCAATGAGTTACGTATGTATATGTTATCTGAAGTCAAAGTGAGGTTAAAACTTAATTAGGCCATTTACATGCATTCTGCTAATGAAATTTTCGAAAATGTCTAAATTGGAGCTTGACACACTGTTTAACGTTCTTAATGGCTATCAAGAGAGAGGGAAATTTAAAAATTCCTCTACATTTTTGTACTCTACAACACTTGCAAGGTTATGTGAAGTTTCTTGGGATGTACGTAAGTACCAGAAGGGAGTTACATATGTTTGTCTGTCCGATGTCCTACCTAGGTATTTTTGTTTTTGAATTATTGAACATTGAAAGCTTACGAGTTAGAAAGCATGCGGTTGAAAATGGGTGGACCCGAACTATTCTTACGGAAAATAGTATTTGGGCATACTGCATGAATGAGGACATTTTGGATCGGATAGGATCATTTTTCAAGCCTTCGCAAGTTGGTATTGCAAATCGGCTAAATCGGGCGAACGACAGGCCTACAGCGTCTTTCGTTTTGCTCATTATTTATGCACTACAGCAGATAAATCTAGAAAAATTTGAGGGTTACATAGTGTAATATTTCATGACAAAAATAAGTGAAGAATCGTATTAAGGGTAGTGGTGTAGGATATGTAATCCGACTTGGCTTAATGTAACGTGTTAGCTCTTTATAAATATTTCCAAATTATTTATTTTCAAAGGATATTGTTTCGATATTTGACTTGACTATTTACTTCAGCATAGTGTTGAAAATGATCCCGATCCGGTCATTGATATCCTCATCGTTAATAATAAGAAAACTTCTACGGGTCGTATTTAATATAACAAATGTTATTCTTCCACGTTTTGTTAGAACCCTTGGAAAAGTAAGAATGGAATATGTCTCAGTGTCTCCAGAAAAAAAAAGTGGGTTAAGTTGGTGGGTGTCTATAAGATTCAGGTCAAGATAAATGCATCCTTCGCACCTTTTTTTTGTTTTTAGTTATTGTTTATCTTATTGAATGAACGTCTTCGTTATAACCGGCGGCGCATTACTTTTTTTATGTACCTGAGAATAAGTATTAATATTTTTTATCTGCTTGCAAGATCAACAAATATTCATCAGGCATTCTGGACATAGGTTTGATCAGTTTAATGTTTTTAGTTGAGTGAGCCCTGCCCTATTGTCATTGTACGGCTCTGGGTTATAAAAGATGAGATTGATTATGAGACCTTATGTATATATTCTTTGTTGATGGCTGCCAATCATCTCATTTATCTACAACCACCTCTACATTAATCGAGAAACTGCACTTTTCCATTTATAGTAGGTACCGACCTAAAATTTGGCCCAAATTTTTACTAATTCGAGCTGAAAATCCAGTGTAAAAATGGCCCTTCAGCAGAAATTACGAAAAACAAATACGCAGAAGTTTTAGTTTTATATTGCGATAAGACTTATCGAAGAAGAGAAAGCAAAGCTTTCTGAACGAAATCTTCTACTTTTTGGTCTGAATTATTCGCATAATGAATTCCAGCTTCTATTTAGGTATATATTTCTAGGATGTGCTTAATCAAGATCCTTTTCTTTAGCCGAATGTGCCTCAGTTGCGTTCACTTCAAAAGGTTTAAGCGAATTTTCCTCTAATGAATGTGACGGTCTAACCTCTATGATGGATTTTAGTTGCAAAGTTTCGACGCTTTTCCCTTTTATTAGCGCTAAGTTTGAGATTATCATCTCCTACTTAAAAGCTTTAGTGGGTAATGTCGACAGTTTCGTGGCCACAGCCGCATTTTATCTAAATTTAATCATTTAACATACGGGTTTTGTCTGGTAGCCGGTAATCATACCTTTTAGTAACTGACCGATAGAGCTTCCTTTTTCATTGGGCTAATTAGGGTTGTTTTCAACAAGCGCTTTATCAAGTTATAAGTAGAGATCTTTCGAATGACGCTAGTTGTGTACGATTTAGGCTGAAGGGAATGATTTGTAATAAGAATCGCTGTGCGAAATAAGTATTTTCTCTTGAGCTCTTGGGCGTACTGTGTGGTCATTTTGTGAAATAAGGGTTATTTTTTTGAGATTAGGGAAGGCCCAAAATATAGACGCACATGATCCATATTTATTGTTTCAAAATGCTATTATGGAGTAATGTTAAACACTAGACCGTTTTCCTATGAGATTTGTCGTGACAGAGATCTACATAGATGTGCATGATCCAAATTTGGAACAGTTGGTTTTCATCAGGCTTGCCTTTCATAGCAAAACTTATATAGGAGCGATTCAAGTTTTTCACATATGTTTAAGATAGCGAAGTATTACTTCTTCTTCCTTCCCTTTCATATAGCGGCGTATCTCGTAAAGCGGTCGTACAAATTGTCCGATTCAGTCCAAACATACAATATACCTAATTTTGTCCAAAATATGTGAAAAACTACTACCCTCGTAGGTTAAATAAAAAATACATGCATAAGCATTCTGAAAATGATTCCGAATCGATAGGAATGATAAAAAACTGGTCTATCGTAACTCCTTCTGGTTATTATATATTCATTCAGTTCATACTCGTTCAAGAATCCAACTGTCAAACTTTACCACGCCTGGTAGCATTAAAACGCAATTAGAAACCGGAAAATGTTATTTTTTAATCTTTTCATGTTTGATGTAATTTTCTAGTAGTTACGTGACCTAATGTTGACATTCTGTTTTATATGTAGTGAGTCATATAAAAGGGGTCCGCTGTCTTTTGAGCTTCTTTTTGTAGCTTGCTCTTTTGAAATGATTGCAAACTGCCGTGTGGTTGAGGTTTAGTGTCTCCACTATTTCCTGACGACTTGCGTGGCGATCCTGCTCCACCAGTTGCCAAATGTCATCGACTTTTTCAGTACCTGGCCAACCAGACCGAAGTGTATCTCTAATACTGAAATTTCCGAAACGAAATCGAGCAAACTACTCCTCCTGGGTCCTTCGTTCACTTACACCATTCTCAGCGTATACTTCACTTTTTTATAATAAAAAAGCATCGCATAGCGTATTTCTCCGCATATTTCATTCATTTTCAAATCAATGTAACTTTTTACACGAGCAAACCGTAAGATAACTCCGATATATCACTGTTCCCGTTTGTTAGAAATATGCATCAAAGGCCTCATCGTATATGTATGTGTTTTTAATTAGCGTAAGATTCGGAGCCGGCCTACATCTATTTTTGAATTGTTCTCGATCGAGAATCTTGGTGTAGAAAGCTAAACGTTTCGTCAATATTGACCTACGATCATCTAGAAGATGGATGTGACTTAAATTCCTGGCAGGCAGCCTGACACGACCGTAATTTTGTATTTTTTTTAATACTAACATTTAGGGCAAACTGTGTGGCTGTGGGATCGGTTGATAAAACAAAACCAAACGAGAAGAGAAAAATAATTATTAAAGAGTTCGTTTTGGTGGAACTCTTTTATGAAGCACGATATTGCAGCAGCAGCCCATTAAGGGAACACTTTTCGAAGTTCTCTAAAGAGCTACGAAGTAGAAGTTGCTTTACTTCAAAACAGACGAGGAATGTTTTCACATAAATATGGAAAAAGAAAAAGTAAACAAAAGAGGATAATTAAGAAAACTTTACTCGTCCTGGAACGAATTTCGGACACCTATTACTTAACGTGAATATACAAGGCACGTGTAGTGTATTATATTACAACAATGCCGATGACTGCAGTGATGGCAATATTGTTCGGACCAAGTATATGCAAAGGGTGGTTTTAAAATTGTCGTACAACATATAGCGCAGGTTCGGGCACTCGATCAATGAAATTGAAACGAACTGTATTCGCGAAGAAAGAAAGTCTCAACATTTCTCTGTTAATATTTACGAACGGAAGCAACAGACACATCTATCGATCTAGATGAAGAGGTAGATAGGAGGGACCAGGTACGATTAAATGAACCTACCACTCGATGCTATTAATACAGTTAAGATTTTTATTTTCTTTAATCGACGTGCGCGACTTTTGTGGCGCATTTTCGGGCCGTGGTACAAGCGAAATAACGAGTCTGGCGTGCTCATCTTTTTAGATGAGGGATACAAAAATGGCAGACAAAGTGCTTTAACATGAATTACGTTATGTAGCACATGTGTTATTTTTTACTATTTTCTTTTCGTTTTCCAACAAATGTTATTACACATGCTACTGCTCTTTACCTAAGAGCACCTTTATCTATCTACGTTATATATGCATGTGTGAATATCTACATAAACATGCATCGTTACATACGTTCCTTAATGGATGTCTTCATAGACTCTGTTGACTTTGTGTGCGCTGTTGAAGTGTTGAAAAAATCTTTTAGGCTCATGTGCTTTTTTTCCATTTAAAGTTTACACTTGCAACCATGAATATGTGTACATGTAAGCAATTATTCTGTAGTTTACTGAACTTCAACATTGCGGAAGTAAACAAAACGTACTTACGAACACATATATGCATGTATTCACATAAATGTGCGAGCGACTAGATGATAATACTTTAAAATAAAAAGTAAAAAAAAAAAACAGAATAAACGGAATAATAATGAGAAATTTTTCAAACTGAATTAAAAATTAAACTGTAACTGGAACCTACCATTGTTATTGTTGTTGCTTTATTTCTTAAAGCACTCGTACTGCGGGAATAATTAATTACAGGAAAGAAATATTAAAATAAAGGCAAACATGTACTTAAAAATCTTTGTTGATTACTTGTAAATAAAAAGAAAATTTAAATAAACATTTTTTTTGCTCGAATTTAGAATTTCAAGGCAAAATTGCCTGTAGAATTAAACGATTTACCATCAAATCTAACTGGATCAGCTTAAGCTTAAAATTTTCGGTCGAATCAAAGCTTTTAGCAAACATCATAAATAGTGTCATTGTTCCGCATGTAGAGTGCATGACTTCCACCATCGTCGATATATCGATGAACACGTTTCAATCCTCTGCCTAAGGAGAACATTAATTATTTGCTTTGTTTTGTAGATACATTTTAAGGAACCGTAAAATTTCGAATCTGTTAAAACACGGCCACACGATGTTAAGTGGAGAGAAACTCCTTAAGATGTGACAAAAAAAAAAAAAAAAATTATCAAATCTGATGTGGTATTAGGCCTTTTTCCAACGTTGGTAGTAAGTTCCTGGCACTTTTGTCCAAAGGAAATGAATGAATGAATGAATGACCTCTTGTCCTGACGAGCGAAGCACATTTAAATCCTTGTCAATGCTTCGGATTCCAGCAAGTGAATGAAATACGGATTGCTTCCATTAAAACGCGTCACCGTCAAACGCTTCTTTTGTACCTGCTTCAGTTCGTTTATACTTCGCAGCAGCTTATCTCAAAATCTGCAGTTCAATCATAGAATCGTTCATACATATATCGCAACAATTTTTAAAACTTATAGCAACTTTATCGATATTGCAATTTAGCTCTTGCGACTTTTACATAGCCTGGTCTCGTTTTCCAATCGATACGTCTCGACTAGCAAATAAACTATCACGCGAAAAGAAAATGTATGTTAACGTTATATATAACACAATATATATATATATATATATTTCTAGATACATTCATAAAGCTCCTGCGTCATTAAGATAAGGAGCACAAAGAATATTACAACTGCGTAGAAGTATGCTGGCGATGGCAAGAAATTATCAATTGGGCACGACATCGGTTTTTTATAATGAAAGGAAGCATGCCAGACGGCTCCTGAAAGAACTGCATTATTGAAGTTCGTCCGTAATTCACGTAATTCATTTGTTTTTTTCTATAGTTTCTGTACTTCACGCATACATGGACTTTATATACATTATATACTGCATACACTTGATATATATTATATATCTCGTTATTTACTAAATCACGTATCCTTATATACTGGAAGGGACCATTCCACATATTTTGAGAAAGTCAATATATTGGACGGCCGTATGGCCGAGTAAATAAGAGTCGTGATTACCAGATCGGTGTTCTTGGACTAAAATCTGAGCGCAGTTTGACCATACTTAGGTATGGCGAGTGCTTAGTCGGCCGATCGAGCGCGCAACCACTAGGCGGTGACCATTCGTTATCTCTTTCTCACTTCTCTTTGATCATCACCGTGCTATACATCACATCAGGTCACATTTTCTGAGTGATTGCTTACATTAAAATAATAAACAAATAATTGCGATTTTTAATTGTTCTCAACGTAATATGCAAAATTGGTATTGATTAGGATCGCTTTTTAAGCGCCCCCCCACATAAAATGTTTCTAAGACCATTAACCTTTATATGGCATCAACGTTAGTAGGAAATAGTGATTTCACATTTAATACATCACCCAGTAAGTTTGTAGGATACAGTTGTAGGATAATCGTCGACCAATCCATATGATTTTTGGATAGTACCAACCTTCAAACGGAATGTGTCAAAATTTCATGACATTTATTGCACTGATGCAACGCGGAAGGTACAATTATCATCTTCCATCCGTACATGTTGAGAAGTGCTAGGTATACAGTTATTAATCTAGCTCCGCTAGTAGAATCCATCACCACGCCTTCTTTTTTAAACTCGTTTCTATATCCACCACTGACGGATGGGTTATACTCATTTTGTCGTAATGTTTGCGACACCCAAAAGGAAGCTCCATGGAGCCTATAAAATGTACAAATGTTATAGATACTCATCTGGTCACAAAAATTAAAATGCCGGCTGCCCTTTTTTGTAGAAACGTTGGAAGTCATTGCACGCAGGTTGATATTGAAACAGAGCCAAATCGATCAAAAAACACACCCACAGTAAAGCGTAAAGTGAACGAACCTCCGTTTCTCTAAACAAAAAATCGTCACTTTGTGTTCATTACCCATAAATTATGAAAGTTAAAAGGCTGAAATTTCCTAAATTTATTTTATGAAGGGCCGTTTATGTAAAAAACTCACCTAATGTTATTAGCGATCAAATTTATATTTTTTTCACTTTTTTGAAGTTTCCTGCTTACCTTACAAGACAACAATAGGGAACGTCCAAAATTATTGTGTGCATCTATCACAGATCGTCTGGCTCACAATATGTTAATTCGAAACCAAGTATGGTGGACGCGGCAACGTGGTGGATTCGCTTTTTCTTAGCAGTACAATGAAATGAGTATCGAATCGAAGAACTCGAAGAGCAGGGTGCGACAAGCTACGTGTCCTGATGATAAATTAGATGCGGCGAACGTCACAACGTGGTGGGCATTAGTTTCTCTTGTTAACAGACCCATCGATGTGGATGTCAAATGAGACGATTTAGAATAGAACGCGGTATGAAACGGAGTAAAATGCCTAAAACAAAGGGTGGAAAGTCAATTTTGTCCCAGCAACCCCTATACGGTTAAGCGTGAAAGCACGGCATGATAAAATGAATGGTGGTTAGTGCACCAGATTCGGCACCAGCGGAAAAACCCCCTCACTTAATTTAAATTCTTTTTTTCACTAATCAATTTGGAAAAACTAATTTGTTTTCACATTAATTTTGTTATTGTGGTGCTTTTTTGCTATTCAAGCCATATATTAGTTGTTTACATTTACATGCGTTTGTTTCACTTTTATTATAAAGCATTAGGGTAAGGGGGCTTCGCTGATCGCTTGGGACTTCACCACTCGCACCACTTGGGACTTCATTACCCGGCAAGAGGAATAACGCACCGATATTTTCATTTTTAACACTAATACTACCGTAGCCGTTAAAATGACTTGAATTCCAGGTTTTCAGTTTCCCTGAACCTACTACACGATTCAAGTTCTCAGTATCTATCTGTCTTCTTCTTTTGTTTTTCCTGATAATCTACTGTGAACGGACCTTTGGTCTCTGGTAAATATAGGAAATTTTATGAAATTGTCTGCATTGAAATCTCAAATTTCGTATTCACTTTAAGTTTTCCAAGAAAATGGCATTTGATAGTGTTCTAGGCACACGCCATGTGCTTATGTACAGTTTATTTTTCGCTGGTTACAGAAACAAAATAACCATCAGCCACGTTCGAGCACTGGCTGTGTACGCGGCATTACACATATTTGCGACATAATCATTTCAATTTGTAATAATAAGTAAGTAACTAAGTAAGTCAGAGTAAGTGCGTAAGTGCGTAAGTGTGTAAGTAAATACTAGTAAGTAGTAATTTTTCTATTTTATTATTGATGGATTATTCAAACACAATTTCAAGAACTTAGCTCTACAATGCCAATCCGAAGCAAATTGCTGGAAGACTTGAATAATATAAGCGAACTATGCTCTGAAATAGAAAGTTCTGGAAGGGAAGATAGTATATGTGATCTATTGGACACTGACTCTGAGTCTTTTGCCATGGATAATGGGGAAGAGAGGTTTGTGAATAGGTGAATAGGTGAATAGGTGTAGGGGACGAAAAAGAATGAGATTGATCCCTAGTTCCGAAGACGAATAGGAAGAGAACGATTAGAATACTGAATCTTTGCTTCATCTTTTAATCAAATATCATTAATAGATTCGGTCGAAGTTGAATATAACTTCTTTCTGCTTGTTTTTCCTTTTTATTCCCACCACTGTAAGATGGGGGTATACTCATTTTGCCTTTTTACCATAATAAATGTAACACCCAAAAGCAAGTTTCATAGGCCCTATAAAGTGTGTATACGCTTGCCCAGCGTGAAATCCTGAGTTGATTTAGCCACGTCTGTCCGTCAATATGTCTGTGTGATGTATGTTGTTGGCACTCTCCTGCCAGTTTCTGCACGCAGATTCGTGTTTGAAATGGACCAAATTGGTCAGAGCAGAAGCGCGCAGTGAAGCGTGAACTAAACGCAGCTCAGTTTTTTCTAACAAAGATTTTGGATTTTATTATTCGAAAATTATTAAAGTAAGAAGGCCGAAACTCCTCACATTTGCTTTACGAGACACTTTGCTCTCTAGGTCCAACAATGAAACTAATCGGCTGTGCCCACACAAAGTTACGAGTAATAAAATTTAATTTTTTTCACTTTTTTGAGGTTTCATGCTTATAGGATGCTTGAAACTTTTTTTACACTCCTCAAATGAAGATATATTATCTGCCTAAAAATGGCTAAATTTTAAAATGATTACGAATACGGAAGACGTCGCGATTAATTTTTTCCTAATAATACCAGCGCTGTGGGTGTCAAATAAAAGAACTTGGCGAGTAGAATGTGCAAAGCATAGTGGAGAGTATCCGAGATTCGGTCCTTGCCGAGTATATTGTTACTAGTTTTTTTAGATGGGCCGGAGTCTTTTCGATTTGTTTTACCAAACAGTCATAAGTGACATAATGAAGCGTGTCATCCGTTATGATTTCTCGTTTACAGAAAAGCATGCCGTTAATCGTCTGAATGAGCCGATTTAAAAGCGATTATTTACTGGTCCCTCCTACAATTTCAAAGCTTATATATTAGTGCAATTTTGCTCCATTCAAGTTTCAATCAAATGCAGTTTTTATCAATAAACGGAAGAATATATATGACGTAAGGGTCAGTAGTTATTGAAAACCTTTCTTGTTTTAGCCTAAGCTACTGGTGGGTAAAAAAGTATTCAGTACAGGCCGAATATAGTTTTATTTGCTTTATTGCTTTATTGTCCCGCATTGAAACAGTGAGATATTCAACAACTTTGTTGGTTACTTAATAATAAAAAGATCTATGATTTTATTGTACACAAATAAGGAAAACTGTTTCCTACTTGATTTTCCTGTCGCTTGTACTCTAAGTAATAAAAAATGCGTGTTGTAAGCAGACAAAAGAGATATATGTATAATATATATATATATATATATATAATATATATATACAATATTGGGTAGTTTGAATCAACTGTATGGGAGATTGCCTCAATGCAAGTCCATTTGTTTGTAGTTTGAAAATACCAAGCGTTCGAGACAAACCGAAAAAAGTAAAGCTTTCGCAATTGTTTCCTTTTTTTTTTGTTTTTTTTGAAAAAATTTAACAATCGAAAAACGTGTTTTTAATAGCTATGAGCCACTTTTTGTTTACATATATGCGCAACATTAACACACATTTTTAGCGAACATGCATGAACATGAACATGTATCCGCTTATAATATTAGTCACTAGTTTTAGCAACTCTCTGTGATCGTTTATCTGAAAATTTGCTAATCTACACTGTATCTTAGCGAATATAATTTGTAGAGAGACATCCCTGTACCGATGGCTTCTTTTCTTTGGGTTGTGTCGTTACATTCATAGTCCAAGGCTTAGTGTACGCTTCTCTAGCATGTGGAAATTATCCAAGCTTTTGCGTGTAATAGAATCAATTTATAATCGTTGTTGCAGAAACTGAACAATTCAGTGTATAAACGTCGAAGGGCCTCAGTGCAAGTACCGAAAAGAGAGACTTAACTCATTGGTTCTTTCGAAGAGATGGCGTTGCTTACCTGTGGGCTACGGATGAACTATTGTTAAGCTTTAAAAGTTAGAACTTATTTTTTGGTATTGAAAATAACCCAATTCGTGTTTAGTAGAGAGCACTTGCGGCGATATACGTATATCATCAACATATATATTTTTATTTTTTTACGGAAATTTACGGTGTACACAGTAATCGATAATATTGAGCTGAGTACTAGAGGAAATATGGCCCATATATGTTACAAGGTATCATAGATGCATAACGCTTCATCATGACTCGGCAATCTATTGCAAAATTTGCCCCGGGAGTGGTGGTAGCATTGAATTGAAATTTGCCATTGGTCGTGTTCTATCTACCAAATGTTTCTGCTGTCTCTTTAATACTTGCTTTGGACCGAAGTCTTATTTTAGCATCGTATGTCTGCCTGAGCAGCGTTTTCCATTCTTACGACCACAACTGCAAACAAATAGCTTTCCTATCGCTATCGAATGGCGTGGCGTTCCTTTACACATTGCTCAGTAACGTTGTGGGATGACTATTAACGAATGGATACGAATTTGGATTAAACGTTATAGTCGTTTAAGTGGCCATACTTTTCTAATTTTCCAAAAAATCATATGGATTCGTCAATAGCGCCGACACCTTTATGTCATGCTACGAACTTATTGAGCAATGTGTTAACTCTAATTGAAGTTTAAATTCTTCCCCACTTGTATCAAAAGATATCATTAGCTGTTTAGATAACAAAATCTATGTCAGCCATTTCAAGCCATAAGTAAATAGTCGTCGCCTCATCTTATTTTCAACATCTATTGACTTGAATCGATTGAATCCTTTGAATTTTGAACGAGCACTTTAAGAACAATTCCAAGGGAAACGTACATACCCATCTAGATTGCGAAAATGCAGATACAAAAGATTCGTTCCTGCTGCCTGTTCACCATCCGAAAATATCACGAATATGCTCGCGATATGATGCGATTCGTCGACCAACATAACTGTGTCCTATGATGAAAGCAAGTAGCGAAATTACGTGAGCATAAATTCGTGGTTAACGAAATGACAAAAGTCGCATATCCTTGTCTTTTTTTTTATTTGATGAATGAACAAAAACTTTCTATAGGAAAGTAGTGCGATCACTGGAATTGAGTTTTTTGTCTTTCATGAACTCTCATAATTTTCTGTTTCGTAAAGCTTGAAAGAAATAATTTCAATAATTGTGTTCCTCAGTCGATTGAAGCAAAAGGAGCTTGAAAATTAATTTGATAGAAAAGCGTAAAAATGGTTTGGTTGCTCGTGTATTTGGGACTTACAAAATTGATGGCCGCCCTTGTGATGGTAACCGTGATCCTAAATACGTAATGGAACGAGTGGAACGATACATACAGATCAGATTAACAAATATCAGCGAATATCATCTCAAGATCATCCGTCTCCTATGACGCTAAGAAGGATTCTTTTCCTCACCCTGTTTTTTATATATGTTTGTCGAAGTCTCTTTACGAAGTTATGTGGTTGTCCGTGTGATGAGCAATTATTTTTGTAAATTCTATTGCTTTACACGGAATCAATAAATTGAGTTGAATTCAACGAAAGATGCAGGTCTTGAGATAAAGCTGTTTGTGACTCGTTGGACTCGTGAAGCTCAGAGGAGAGAAAGGTTGTAACATAGCGTGAGCAAATGACTCCAATTACAGCATGTCGGCATATCTTTCCTTTTCCATGCCAGCGGCAAGTCTTATACAAACATATATTTCAAATTTGCTCAGTTTTAATGTTTTGCGTAGACTTCGTAGTAATTGTGGGCTGGTTCTTAAACTAGTTTGGCTGACGGGAGAGGTAGCAAAGAAAGAGACAAAATTTACTCGAAGAAAGTTTCTGTTTTTTGTCAGTTTTCAACTTGTAATGAACGTGATTGCAACAAGCGGGCATGGCCAGATCGATTCAGCTATCTATGTTGCCAGATAGCATAGAATTGACTTACCTATAAAGGTTATATATTTGTCAGGTGTGTTTCTATATCGACCGTCGAAGGATGTGGGAAGATTTATTGCATCAAAGCATTTGCAACACTTAGAAAGAAGTCTCACAGGCCCTAGAATTAATGTTAAAATATGTTGCCATCAATATTAGTATATCGGTCGGCTTGTCCGTCTATGCGGTGACTGCGAAAAATCTTCACCTAGTCGCCAACATTGAATTTTGTCGGAGTCAATTTTTGCAAAGCCATTACACCTTCTTGCATGCGGATTAGTGTATGGAAATAGGCCAAGTTAGTAAAAAACATAGGACTACGCGACTGCTTTCTGGATCTTTCGCACAATAGCTTCCAGAGCATCTGCACAAAAATGGTAAAATCGATCATGCCCTCTCAGTGTTACGAATTATCAATCACAACCATATATACATACTTTTCTTATTTGTTGAATGTTGTTATGCTTACTCAGCGACCGCAATCTAACGAGTGCTATTTGCGCAAAACTGTGCAAAACGCATTCAGTTATCTACAATTATTGCTTACTCACGAACAAAGTTCTGCAAAACATATCAATGTTATAAACAAATCATATTACAATGACCGGCAGGCCGGCAGAGGGGACCTGCGACCCAGCGGCCGTTCGGTAAACTAAGGGTATTACCATACATGCCAAGATTTTTCAAGCATCTTTAGATGTATCTTTAAATATAACTGCCATTCAATCTTCTCGTCCTCCCCGTCCGTTTGTCTGCCTGACGTGTGCTGTTGGAAAGCTGAAAATAAGTATAATTTGTTCTTACTTGTTGGCTACAAATCAAGCTCGAAAATGAATGTAACTCGCGATCACAATTACGATTATAGAGTAAGAAGAAATGAGAAATATTGATGTGTGTTTTTCAATATCAGTTTAAAGGCCTATCCCAATAAAAGTCCAATAGCCGTCACGTCTCTAATGAATCACAGATTCGCCCATACATATATGTAAGCTTGTTGCTTGCTTTATCTTGGAAAACAAAAAAAAGGAAGTAAGGATGTTATATTCGGCTAAGGTCGACATTTGGATACTCTACACCACTTCGCGTAACACTGCCATTCATTCATTTTAGTGATAATACCCCAAAATTTATACACTACTTTTGTGTAAAGGCATACTTTTTACAAAAGTCCCCATATTAGAGGATGCCTAAAACGTCAACTGCCGCGACCCATATTTAGCAAACTTAATTTACTTATTGAAGATGTTATTGTTTTTCAGTTGCAAATTAAAGTTGGTCGTCATAGAAGGATTTGTGGATGACAATGACGCGGATCGCAGCTGCTATATATGGTGTGGTGCAAGAAATAGGTCTATGTGATCCAAATCCTCTACGGTTAATTTACTGTGGATCCATTTTCATCATAAATTATTAAAAATTAGTCCCTTTTGGCATATAAGTGTTTAATACTTCATGGAAATCCTTGCGTGCGATGATGTCAAAAAAATATACCTATTTGATGCAACTGTGATACAGTTTAGTTTTATATCAACAAATTTTCATTATAAGATATTTAAAATTAGATATTTTTGTCATCTAAAGATTTATTTCTTTTTACACCCTATATATGTTAGTGGGGTCCAGGAAATAGATCGACGTCGTCCAAACTCGACAAGGGCAGCTTTTATGCCACACTATTGTACTATGAAACACTGAAAGCTAGTGAAATGTATTTACATATAACGATTTTTCAAAATATTGTGTCACTTGAGCAGTGGTCGGAAGAAGGAAGGTCCGGTCCGGTCCAAACCATATATTCTCAATAGTGTTTGTCCTTGCTTCACTATATCAAATCTCTCCAAAATATCTCAAAAATTGCTAACTGTAGGTTGAACACAATAATACATCGCCAGGCATCAGACAGACTGACAGGCAGACAGGCAGACCAGCTTACTCGGTCGCGGCATAGTGAAGGGCGGGCGTGTCTCTCTCGAGTACTTGTGAATGTTGTTTACATCCGCAAAACTCAATAGTGTCTGTACGACAACTGGTGTAGGGTATAATAAATAAATAAAACCTCAAACGGTCTCGGTCTCGGTACTGCCTTTCACACAAATGACAACAGCACTAATATAAAATAAACAAACAAGCAATCAAACAACAAAATATCTTATCTGTATTGTATTATTGGTGACGAGGCGGTTATTCATATTTTCTATGCATGAGATTACTTATAGGTGTGTTCGTGCTTGCACCCTTTCTGTAAGTATATGTAAGTATATAACTGCAATATGCATTTGCTTGTGATGATTAATTGCAACTTAATGGCTAAGCTATATATTTTTTTTTGAAATTTTCTTCTTCTTTACGGTAAAGATAAATTAAAAGGCCATGTGCATCATAATAAGTGCATAATTATGATGCAGCATTTGTGTAAACAAAACATCTCAGAATTATTTACTTTAAATAAAAATTGAAATAGAAAATCGAAATATTTAAAAGAATTTTTCAGATTAATTTCTAATTAATTAAATTGATTTTCTTGCCTTTCTTTTCTAAACAGATAAAGAAATTTGTGTAATAAACTTCACGGTCTTTGGCTACAATAAACAAAAGATTATATTCACAACTTGCGTGCGTTGCTCTCCGCTTTTGGTTTTGTTTTTTCTTCTCGTTCGCTTTAAATGAGTGCTTAACTCGAAACACATCACATGATTACTTTTTACATGTAATGTTCTACCTTTACGACGATGTTGTCTTCTTGTCAGTTGTTGTGGTTATTACCTTAGTTCTATTCTCCATTTCGTCTTCGCTTTATTCTAATTCGCTAATTTTGCAATTGCCATTACGGTTGGCCCGTATCACTCACTATAGGCAAGCATAGTTTTTCATGCCTTCATATGATGATTGTCTTCAGTAATGATAGTATTTTCGTTATAAAGATTGTTGTACACACACAGTTGTACACAGTTGTCGTTTTCATTTTTTTCTCTTCTTCTTTACCCTAGCTTTTTATAATGTTGTTTATGTTTCTCCGTCTTAGTCTTGGCTTTATTTATTACAATAAAAGTAACAAATTAGCGGTAAATGCAATAACAAAGTTTCTTGCATAATTGGTTATAACAAAATGAGAATTTTGCGAAAGTTGATAGCCGTACAAATATTCTTAGGAAAAATGCGTTGATAAAAACAGTTATTTGGAAGAAGCTATTGCCGACAACGCATACAAGATTAAGTTCACAGGTTTGCGACTTGCCACTGGTTCTATGAACATTTTTTGAAAAAACTTCAAAACCATATCAATCAAATACGATACGATACGATACGATACGATACGATACGATATGCTAGATTTCAAGTTAAGTTAAGCCCTTCTGTCAGAGGGTGAATAACTAATGGTGTAATAGCGCGGCTGAACACAGTTTCTGGTCATGTATCGGAGGAGGATCACACCATGACGTGGTTAGATCTGATTGGCACGTGAAGCACGCCTAAGCCTAAGGTTTCCCGTCTTAGACGACATTGAAAATATGGCTCAAAGAAATATATCACACAGGATAAGACGCTCAGAAAAAGGGTCTTCGAATACGCGAGACTAACAAATCCAGTGGCTTAGTTTTCTTCGACGCCGACGAAACTTTTTCTTCCGTTTGGCATAATGATATCTCTTTTATAAAGATTTTTTCTGGTTTTCCGTTTCTCGATGTAAATTTAATCCGAAGCGTTTTCTTCAAAACTTATTTCTGTGTTTCTCTTGATGAATTAATGAATTTTCTGATTTAGCAGCTACGTCTGCACAAATATCCAAAGCATACTGATTCAAATACGTCCGTCTGTGCGTCTATGCTAAATGTACTCTTGGCGGCAAAAATGACACCGCTGGTTGTCAAACCGCAAATGGTATCGAAAAGGGGCTAAATCAGTCAGAGGACACGTTTCTTCTGCAACATTAACTGAGAAATTCTCTCCTCTTTAGTTTTCTGCTTACGACCCATAAATTACGATAAACAGATAACATAGATATTCATAATAACATAGATATTCACGTATACTGTGAAAACGGGAAAAGCAGCCTTGTGCACCCTACATTATTAAGTGTCGAATTTCACTTTTTTTGTTTTTTTAAATAAAAATGGTGGCCATAAAAGAGTTTATTATAACCGAATATAATTTTCTCACTTGATTTGTCCAAGATCGTCGTTTTCTCCAGCTGACAAATGAAATGAAACATTTGAGTAGGATTGGAAAGTTCATTGGGCTGCTTTTGTGAGATTTGTATTTTCCTTTATTTTGGTACTTCGTTCGTTCATATTCAATTTTTAATAGAATTAATTAATTTTTGTTTTTTGCTTTTGTTTTTTTTGCCAAAAATAGTCGCACGATTTGCCACAATTTGTACATCCATATATATTGATAAATTACATAAGTCGTGGTTTATCAGAAATGTTGATAAGCGCCGTAGAAGAACAGTTGTGTAATATTCGTCATTGGCTTTGCTGTTTTTGTCAACTTACTTGCTTTTTTTGTAGAGCAGTCGTCTGCATGGACATATATTACGAATTGCAAAAAACCTGTGCAATAGTGTCTCTGAATCATATGCGTATGTAGAAAAAGTGGTCAAAGCAACTGCTTTAACGCATGGAAAAGTGATAAGAATTTGTGTTAACTTACTTTCCGTCCAGTTTCCCCCTAAAGCAATGCAAGAAACGAAATCTAAATCTCTAGCGGGTAAAGAAGAGAATCAAAGCGTTTTAATGTAGTTAGATAACGCTAACCTCTTGCTGGTTTTGGTCTAAGGTTTTTATAAATGAGGGGAAACTACTACAGTAACCTTGAAGGAGAGTGTTTTTTAACCTTTTTTTGGAACTGAAAAAAGATAATGGAATGATAATAATCAAGGAAGCTATTAACAGTAGGTTTAGTCAATAAAAAAGAAATGATTTTCAGGGCGTGAGGATACATCGGAATTTCAGTAGGAAACACACCCACCAATTACCTTAACAGAGCTCTAGTGAGTAGTTAG
The DNA here is from genome assembly GCA_000688715.1 of Glossina pallidipes. Taxonomy (NCBI): domain Eukaryota; kingdom Metazoa; phylum Arthropoda; class Insecta; order Diptera; family Glossinidae; genus Glossina; species Glossina pallidipes. Next base: position 1,665,999 of record KK499783.1, read on the forward strand.
GATAAAGATACGGTTAGATTTGGAGGCCTACTCCATAAGATGTTTTTGTGTACAATTCGTGAATCTATAATAGGAAAATATCTTTCGAACGCGCTACAGAGATTCAAACTTTTTTTTTTTTAATTTTATAAGTTTGGTATGTAAGTGTGGCCAACCAGAAAAACACCTTTCAAACAAGCTAATCAAATTCAAACTCTACTCTTCAAAACTATTTGTACCAAATTTTAAAAATTTGGTGAAAAAAAATTCATTTAAAATTTGTTTACCCCCTTCGAAAGGTTGGGTCAGTTGGGTATAGTTTCACGCGGTATCCACAAAGATATCTTACGTTTCCAAATCCAACCTTATCTTGCTCCTAACTTACCAAAGCTCTGTTCGGAGAAATGGTAAGTGTCTTTGCTAGTAAAATTCGAATTCACCTTCACGCCCTTAATAATGTTTCAGGATTTCTTCAAAAAATAGATTTAATTAGTATTTTTGTTTCCTTTGAATTCCTGGAAAATTTGCTCTATGCTTTATTGCTGCCAATAATAATTGTAAGTAAAATAGACTTGAACAAGTGAAAACATTGTAGTGGGATACGGCTCACCAATTCGCTTATACAGTTGTTGATGTAACTTTCAAAATAAGGCACTACACAGGAAATGAACGAAGAAATGATCCAAAGTGGACCGCTTTCAGTAGCTGTCGTACTTGGCCCAAAACATACCCGTGTACCGAAATTCATTCATTTCGAATATCTCAAAAACCACGAGCTGACCGTTGAGGCAGACATACGGACAGATAAGCAGTCGGTATAATAAGAAGGTGGGCTTGTTCTTATACAACAAGTGCTGCGAGGTATAAAAAGGGGAGGAGGTAGGAAAGATAGGAGGAGAAATACATTTTTCATATTTCTCCCGGGCGATTCGTTGGCACAAGCGATTATAGCTTGTGCTTCGGTTAAACCGGCCAATTTTAAGTATTAAAAAAAGTATTACTGTGCCCTTTGGAAAATCTTATTCTGAAATTGCAGTCAACGCTTAAATGTAAGGCGATGTAGCGTTACAGTATTAGGTATAAAACCTCAAGGCTCTTTATGTAACATTCTTTGTATAATGTTTTTTTTTAAATCGATAAAGGAATTGTCGGTGTTGTCACTTCGTCTTATTTAAAAGTTTTTTATCAAATTAATTTTAAAATTAAGTGTAACTGGTATGTGGACAATTGGCAGTAATATGCATTTAAGGGTTAAACTTTTAATACAATCGAAAGAAAATTGTGGGCACCAATAATACGGCAGACTCGAGAAGCAAAACTGTTATTTGCCCTTTCTTAAAACGAAATTAGTTGATAAAACACGGGAGAAAGAGTTATGTTTTAGCCTTAGAGCTAATTGAGATACTACCCACGTCCATCAAACCTTTTCATAAAACTTTTAAAGCGTGCTTTATATCTTTCACGTTGGTGAAGGCGACGAGTTATTGTTGAATGTAGACTGGATTCCGAAATGTTCAGAATGTTTCAATTTTGAGACATCTGCAGGGCGTGCATGTAGCTCTATGCTCTTAGTAAATTTTAAGTGGATATATGTTTTGTCATTTTTTCTTTAATTTTTTCTTTCTTTGTCGAATAAGAGTTCAGTGTTCTGTACTGTGGGCAGATTAAAATGGTCGATCCGATTCGATTCGATTCGATTCGAAATAGTCTCGATTCGTTGTATTCGTTGTATTTTCGAACAACGTTTCATCATTTTAATAGCATTGTAACGCAACAGTGTATTGAACGAATCCTAACAAAAATAGTGAAGCGATGGCGGCAACTTCTCACTTATGCAAATAAAAATACTTACAGTAAAACAAAGAAACTAATAAAATTAATTGACGAAAAGGATGCTGAAGTTGAGAAAGAAAACATCGACTTCAGTATCCATCGATCAATGAACTCGGCGTGTGTTCTCATTAAGTGCCGCCGAGACAACGAATGCGGAATCAGTTAAAAAGGGCAACATAGTAGAGCCGAATGTTTGAGGAAAGTTCTGCTTTAGAATCAAGCAAAGCCAAGCAGGGTAGTGGAGGAACATGTTTCTCAAGCATCTCATAAAATCAAAGTGCCAAGAGTGCACACATAACTCTTAACAAGCGTTGGCCAATGTATTTGGAATATAAATTAAACACTAACATGCATAATTAAAAACAATCTGAATATCTTCGTTAACACGTTCACTTGAAGCGAGACATAAGCTAAAGCTGGATTACTTTTTTCTTGAAAAGTTAATGGACTCATACAACACACGGTAGCAATCGAAACGAAACAGGCTTCTGTCTGCAAATGAAATCTTCTTTGCGGTTAAAAGTCATTTGCATGTTTTATATTACACAAGTTTTCTAACCATATGTCTTGGATAACGGTCGTCGATTCATGTTAGATTACTCATCACGCACTCATCTAATTATTATTTTTATGATAAGAAGAATAACGTCTTAATCGCTTCATACCAGTAAGGCTTAGAACTACTACATGCCTGATAGTAAAGTCTTGGCGTGGAGGGACCGCAATGTCAAATAAACAATTGGCGGGAAAGCTCTGTCGTATTTTACTGCTTGCATGCAACTTATCAGGTAAAGGCGAGCAGGTGGTATTCGTCATGTGGCTTCTTATCACTTACTCATGGATGTAAGAGCAGCTAGTTGTGAGGTGCAGAGTGAATAGGCTTTCAGCGGCTAAAGTGCACTTAAGATACTGCATTGGCCCAATACTAGTGTTGCTTTTCTTCCGTTCTATATAGAATTCAATCCTATATAGAATTGGTTCAATTTGGTATAACTTATGCAGACTTTGTAAATGATGCCAGGTTTTTGTTGTGTTCAGTTGAATTGAAAAACGAAAAATACATTTTATAAGACAGACTTTCTAGCTTTCATTTGTATGTAGCGGAAATATTTGAAAATTCTATTTAATTGCAATATTAATAATAATTTTCATCTTACATTTTTCTCTTTTCTCTTTTCTCTTTGTTTGCAGCTAATTAAACGAACGGAAACGACTGGTGGTGTGTATATCGTATCGTATACACAAGCATTTTGCATTCACTTTTGATCCTCGCCCTTCGGACCTCCTTCAGTTGTTTTATAATAGCTAAGCAACGTAGCATAATCTGTTTCCTCACAACCGTTTGTAACGACAAAACAACAATACAAACAAACGCATCGTATATTATATACACATATATATATGAATATATATTAAAATATTGAAATCAAAAACGCGTACAGAACGAAAAGATGAGTAAAAAGCCAACAACTGGACCTGCACTACATAAAGTGATAATGGTAGGCAGTGGTGGTGTAGGTAAATCGGCTCTAACATTACAATTTATGTACGATGAATTTGTCGAGGATTATGAACCAACCAAAGCTGATAGTTATAGAAAAAAGGTCAGTAAGGAAAAATGTCTCCATCGTTTAATTTATTTTTATTTTGAAAATTCCTTTCCTTTTCTTGCTTTTTCTTTTTTTTTTCTTTATTTTTTCTGGTGACAATTTAGGTGGTTTTAGATGGTGAAGAAGTACAAATAGATATTTTAGATACAGCCGGCCAAGAAGATTATGCTGCCATCAGAGATAATTATTTTCGCAGTGGCGAGGGTTTCCTTTGCGTTTTCTCCATAACAGATGACGAAAGCTTCCAAGCTACACAAGAATTCAGGTTAGTGCCTTAAATGCTTTCACTGATATGTATGCATTCATATTATGAAACGACATGCTCTCACGCGGTTGATTATTTCTATGTCTACGTAATGAGGTGACGTGGTGCACTTAAGCGTATAGAACGTGGTTTACATATTTAGTTTTATGTAGGTTTATACGCACAAATGCATTTTATCCCATTTAATCTCCAGCAATGCATTTCTTTACTTTAATTACTTTCGCAGCCTTAATTGCAGTCAGTCAGTCGGTCAATGTTCAAGTATATAAAAATTCTTATTAGTATTATTATTATTATTATGATTACAATTAATTTAGGTAGAGGAATGAATTCTATGAGTTAAGTCTTAAAACACTAGCATCTCAGGCTACCGGCTTTAATGAAATCTCTACTAAATGAATACATTGCTGTTGTTGTTGTTAAACATTAGAAACATTTTTAAAAGAAAACGGTTCCGTGTTACTTGTAGTGCAACAATTTTGATTTAAAACAATGTTTTTAATTTATGTAAATCACAAGTTGAAGTGTCCAACCAAAAAGGAAATATACGAGTTTGTGAATAAAAAAAAGACAAATAATAAAATAGAACGTTCAAGAGGAGGTAAGCAGGAGCAGAAATTTTGGAATGAACACCTAAAAGAACAAAACGCATTGGCAGACGTTGTCGAAGATCTAATCGACGTCAAGCGAAATTCGTATTGAAATTTTTCTATAACTATTTTTAATTTTTTATATTTATAATTATATTTTTTATACATTTATTTATTTATTTTTTTTTTTTTGCAATGAAGTTTGTAAAACTTTTTTTTTTATTATATGAAGTCGTTGACATATTTTTATTTTGTCATATGAAGTTGTTGAAACATCTTCATCATGAAATGAAATGAAATTTTTTTATTTTATACACGTTACAATATGTTTACATAATTGTTCTAATTCTCTTTCTTGGTGGTGCGTGCGCGTGCAGAATCAATTGATTCTGCCTCCGTCTCAACATTAATTGCTCTTTCCATAAGAGTATTCTGCAGAATACAGCAGGCATACATTTTATACGGTGCATTTTCATGGTTATAATGAAAAAGTCCTCCCTTGCGCTGACACCTGAATGTCCTTTCAAGTTTATTACGCGCTTTTGGATGGTGGATTTTGTTTAATTTCTCTTCCCTCGCATTAGTTGGCTCGACTATGGGTGTCACTAGCCATGGTTCTAACGGGTAACCCAAGTTTCCTAACAGCCACTTGGCTGCGAGTACTCCAGGTAATCCGTATACCTGAATCATGGCAAGATTCCAGGATTGATATGCGAAAGTCCAAGTTCATGATCGCAAACTTTTTAAATAAAGTGCAAAAATATAATCAACATACAACTTTAAATTTAATTAACGTGTTGTTTCGATATTCAAACTATAATATCCGTTCTTGCTCATTCATATATAGAGATGTGCAGGTGTCTCAGGGTCATGGCTTTTTGTGAAATAATTGCAAGGTGAGTGCAGTCAATTGCTTCGATTGTACCCTCTATACCAAATTTTTGGAAAAGTCTGAAAGAGCATGTTTTTTCACTCAAAAACCATACCTTAATGGCTGTCTCAGTAGCATTAAGTAATTGATAAGATCCGTGAGCCAAAAATAAAACCACTGAAAAAAAACTATATTCAAATTGACCAAAAAAAAAAAATGAAATTTTTTAAAACCAGTTTATGCTCACTACCCGAACTCCGAAGGGTAAAGAAGCTTTTTTTGACTGTCACGTTGTGACAAATCGTTCATGACTTCTTATAGCAATGTGTTAGGAAATCTAAGAAACCGAAAAAAAACCGTATCTTGAAGCAGGGACGGGTCGGTCACGGCTGATAGGCACGGGTGAACCGACTCCGCTTTGCTTTATAGACTTTTCGATGCATAGAAAATGCATAGAGAACACGTAGAAGTGGGTAAACCTTTGACAAATCTAATATATCTCTTGTGTTATCGAGTATACAAGAAATTGCAACCACTTCACCACTTCAACATCAAGCACTAAACGAATAAATGAGAAAATTCTATAATAGTGTAGGATAATAATGAAAATTATTTCAATTATTGCTTGTTTCTAAACATTAGATAGATATTACATCGATCTGTAGAAAAAAAGACCCATTCCCACCCTACACACAATAGTGCGAAAACATTCAGAAATATTATGAAAAATGAATGACAATGACTTGTGTGACTTTAAAGTAAATCCTTGTCTATGAATGAAATATAGTTTCAAATAATGCAAGTGCGCGAGTGCGCTAGTGCGCGAAACTCAAGTGCTAATCAATAGCGATTTCTATTCACATGGGTTACAATGCATGCGGCCACCAACAATGGCATATTCCTGTTCAGTTCAATTAAAAGTCATTGTGTAGCTAAAGCTATTCTTGTTTAGTTTTTGGATTTGAAAGATCTGCCATCGTTTTGAGTTTTTCTTTGTCTATTTATTGAGTGCAGTCGGCTCGGAAGGCGAAAGGACTCTACAGTTACGGATTACACCTTTTGGAAATAATGCATTTTACAGGATTACAAGCAGCTTGAAGTTGTCATCAAGAAAGGAAGCGCCTGAAGAAGACCGAGTGATTTTGCTAAAAATGACGCAGTCAAGCTAATAAACCATTGAGAGAAATTCGTGCGGTGTTTCTGCTCATTTCGAGGCCTTTTTCGATTGAGCTGTTTGTCTTATACTTATTTACTTGCTATTGAAATTAAACGGGATATAAGCAAAATATAGTTTTAGAGATAAAATAACTGTCGCGGCCACGATTGCTTCTTATGCTACACATTTGCATTCGTGTAAATAACGATCTCACGAAAATTTGAAATATTGTAATATTAAATGCCAACACAACGCAGTTGACCCCTTGATAATTCTTAAGTAATTTCGTTAACTTACTTTTTTGCTTACGTGTTGCGTGTTGCGGTTGCTTCAAATTTCTTGTGAATCATAACTTAGTCATTATCAGACGTAGAATGAATTCAGTGTCTCTTGGGATCTGTCGTACGCTTATACGACCTTTACACTGAGGGAGACTTCGCCGATTTCATCAAATTGCTTACTACGTTGTTCCATCTGTTAATGATTCATAAACTTGCCGTTTGCTGCTCCCTCTCCCCCACTTCTAAGAGAGTGGTAAAAGAAGTGCGCTCGCTTGAGTCTTGCATAATATCAGTCAAACATTAAAAACGAAAGAAACTCAAACAGTTAGTCACATTTTTCGTTAAAAAAATTTTTCAGTCGCCGTTAAACAATGAAACCGTCCTGAGAATTTTTTTTCGGAGTTGTTTCACTTCAATTGATAATAACGACAATAAAAGCAAACAAGTGAAAATATCATAGTTAGGTAACGCCGACAATTAGATGCCGTTCACCACTTCGCTTAATACAATTGTTTACTTATCAAAAATTATAGTGGGTACTCATGTGAAGGCGGGTGGGTTTCATGAAAACTCTGATACCAATATAGAAGCGCTGAAGACCGTGGACTAGCGTGCTCCAAATTTAATAAATTTAATTTTCTTTTTAAAGATTTTATTATTCTTGATATATTTTCGTCATAAATCGTTATATATTAGACTTTGTCATCGTCTAAAGGCTAGAAACAAATCGTACGGTTTCCACACCGGATGTAGAGAATCAGCTAAGCTGATTATGTGGTTGCAAAGTGTATCCTTGATTAGAGTGAATAGGCAAACCATTGGAGTGACGTTACCGTTTCTGTATTAATCTATTTTGCTTATTACAAACTCCAAACGTAGCTTTAGTTCTTTTTTCACCCTTACTGGTTTATATGCGAGGGAGAGTTAAAAGCCCAGTGAGCTCGCGTTTACCCACAAACATTGAATAATGAAAATTATTTTTAGCGATGAACGTATAATATTTATGCGAATTGTGGCCATTGTAAGGTCCGATCTAAGCAAGAGCGTTTATATCCAAGATATCCTTCTTTATACGAAAATTTGCTCTTTAATTAATTTCAAGAACAAAAAGTCAAGTGGAACGAGAAACGAACACACATATAAATAAATTAATTCAATTTTCCCTTAATGAAGAACTCATCTCTTTCGAATTCAAAATTATTTGTGTGGTTTTTCAGCCCGCTATCTTTGATTGGTTTTCAATTATATTTCCCTTTTGATGAAGTTTGGCGTCGATACCTATGACACTTCTGGAAACATATAAGAAAATGTTGCTGCTTTAAAGGATGACAAGCATGGTGTCTTTTTTAGCGTAATGCTTTGTGCGCCTCAAGTTTATTCGCTGAGTTTATACCGTCCTACTATTTACCTTTATTTCGCTCCATATGTGAGTTCTGGCTGCTCTCAAAACTCAAAAGACATCCAGAACTCTGGAAATATCGTTTTGGGCCGATCGCAGAAATAAGACCGGATCGAAAAATGCGCTTTTATCTAAATAGACGCAAGTAGGAAAAAACTTGTTTCATTAATTGCCGCAAATGTTGATATGAAATTGATTTAGATGTCAGTTACGATGTTGGCTAAGAAAACAAACAGTATTCGTTTGAATTGGATCCAGTTTTGTTATAAGATAAAGTTTGGTTTTTCTAAATCAAGCTTGAAAGGCAACTTGCGGGCTTCATTTGGAAAGGTTGAGCTAATCACTCACACCAAGAGCTATATGCTGTGTGTATGAGGTTACTAAGTGCTGACGGCAATTGAGGAAATAATTTGACGCATTTACGTTTTTATTGTCAAGTATTCTGAAAAACTGAAATAACTTATCTTTTGGTTCATAATGCAATTATGAACTGTATACAAATACTAATTCCTCTTCCTGCCCACCCCTTAGTATCGAAGATCGATAAGTGCTATACGTATTTTGGCGGATGTGAGTCAAATTGACTGATTTAATTAATAAAGTGTGGGGAACATTTATTGGGAGCAGAGCGAGGCTTGTTATGCTTTTGGCACAGACATAACAGTCGATGAGCAATTCTTCCCAACTGAGGCCAGGTGGACATCTACTCAATACGTGCCGAATAAATGAAATGAATTCATCAATGCATCAAGTAAGGCCGTAAGTGCTAAGTGGACCGGAAAAAATCTGCCGAAAATATATTTAAAAACGTAATATATATGTAAAAAGTATTCTGAATAAAATTGATTTAAAATAAAATTTGAATAATGCTTGAGTCAAACTGACTCGTTTCAGGTGAAAGCGGTATACACCCAACATCATACAGTGCGGCGAGTAAGTGTTTTTCCACTATATCTTGTGCACTATTCAACGAAAGCAGTTTCTCTTAACTCGAGCGATTTTAATGTTTAACGTTCACGCGATTCATCGCATGTATAACATAACTTTCGGTGCAGTTATGCCGTTTGTTTCATTGCCTTAGCGTGTATCGAATTTTTTTGTTATCGTGTGTGCGTGTGTGTGTTTTTTCGCTCTATTCTTAAATTTGGGTTTATTGTCGTCCTTCTCGGTTGGGCGCCAGTATATTCTGTAGTTATTTATAAGTGTGCATAATGGTCTTTACGGTGCACCAGCCTGTAATTTTTACAGAAAATAATTGCAAATTTTTAAATCGTTTTGAGAGAAATAATTTTTTATATTCAATTTTTAATTACTTACGTATTTCCTTCTTTTCTTATCAGGGAACAAATATTGCGCGTAAAAAATGACGAAAGCATACCTTTTCTGTTGGTTGGTAACAAATGCGATTTGAATGACCGGCGCAAAGTAGCCCTTAACGAGTGTCAGACTAGAGCTCAAATGTGGCAGGTGCCGTATGTAGAAACATCAGCCAAAACTCGTGAAAATGTCGACAAAGTAAGTCGCTGGTTGTCTCTCTATAATCATAAAAATGGAAACAGTTTTTTTCGTTTTCTCTTTTTCGTTTGTTTTTATTTATCTACTATTATCTATCACAACCTCCTTATGCGCTACATACACTTTTTTCGATTGAATTTTGAACGCAGCTAATATCTTGTGTTAATGTTTAAATCATTTGCAATGTGATTTCATTGTTGCTAATGTCTTTCGTTTGTTATGTTAATTCATTCGATGACTTTACCTGTACAACAATACATCAATTACTGAATAACGTAAATACAGAATTAATTGTTTTCACGTAATTGAGTTAAGTAAAAATTATTTTAATTTTTTTTTCACATAAGTAATGAGTAAATAATTTATTTAAAATTTATTTATTGTTTTAAAACAGTTTTTAATCGATATAACGAATCAAATTTCTCTCTTTCAATTTGTCGGTATTTCTGTTTTTATTGCCAAAAATGTAATCTCACGCCGTTTGTTGTGCTTAGGCTTCGATTTCAATGATCTCGTAACGCAAAGTAAGGCAAAGCAACGTAATAGCAAAAACGCTTGGTCGGGCAGTTGTCGCTTTAAAACGTTCCTCAAATGTCTTTGAGCATAACATGCGTGGTATATGGCCAAGCACAAGAATATTTTTTAAAATTTCCAGTAATTTTCCTCTAATCCTCCTCCTGGACTCCTTTTAATGCGATTGTAACACATGCTCAAGTCAAAGTTTGTATCATTTATATGCTGAAGCTTATGCATATGTAACGGTACTGCTAATCGGCGAAAACGATCTATGCCCCATCTATGTCCCATCTTTGCTTATCGATTGCTTGTAGTGTAAAAATAAAACCCTGTATCCGTGATCCAAGAGAAAGGAAAACTCTGTAACAAACTCATTCGTCATTCTAGATCTTGCGAGAACTTTGTGACTAAACTCAAGAGACTTTTTGCATGCGATTAACTTGCATGCGATTAATTGAAAGTTCCTTAGCGGCAGCATTTTTTTTACCACTGTACCGATATACAGACGACGATCGTTGGTTTCGCTACAAATAGCTGAGTCAACGAAAAGTCTTTGAGTTTTATCTGCCGCCCAGCGTTTTTCCTATCGTTTTAAAGCTACGAAAACTAGCTTACTCCAATCTGCAAACCATGTTTACAAAAAATATCTTGGACGACTAAATACAATCTTACCGCAATTGTATGGTTAGTCAATCAGTCAATCAGTGAACGCATAACATTTACTGAGCGCGCAAGCACCTCTCTGGTTGCGGTCACACCCTACCGCTCTTTGTACACTTCTTGAAACAGAAGGAAATCATATCTTGATGCAAACGAACTCCAGGCATTAGTAAGCGCAAGTTGCCAAAGACATGGAACTATGACGAAAGTCATATGTTATTATCTTTTCGCAACTTTGTCAGAGGCGTCAAAAGGTGAAGAACTCAAGTAGTACAAGATAAAATGTGTTTTTAAATTTTAAAAACCACTACGAAGCATGCTTTACTTTTGGTTGCGGTACGAGTTCACGAATCGGGGCCTTATGCATTTGTGTTTTTTTTTTTATTTTCCGTTTCGTTTATTAATAATAATAAAACAAGCTGTGCTGCTGCCGCTGCTGCTGCTGCTGCTGCTGCTGCTGCTGCTTTACTTTAAATATTTATTTCCTTTTTCGTTCTTTCTGCCATATCCTTTCCTGTGGCTATAGTTAGTTAGTATTTTGTTGGTTTCTTTTTCTATACATGTGTGTGTATGTCTTTCTTTATTTTTATCTTCTTTCACGAAATCCAGGTGTTTTTTGATTTGATGCGCGAAATAAGATCACGCAAAACTGAAGATTCGAAAGCTACCAGTGGGCGTGCAAAAGATAGATGCAAGAAGCGGAGACTTAAGTGTACACTACTTTAGGCAATAGGTGCATAAACACTTACTTAAAACGTACAATAAATAAATTAAATATTAATTATATGTTTTATGCATTAGTTTTATTTTTAATACAGTTTTCATTTGCAATAATTTATTGTTAATAATTATAACTTTTATTTTTTCTTCTTCTTTTTTATCATTCACTTCTTCATCATTCTTATAAACACTTTTACTCTTCATTCATTTTATGTCCATAATTTGTTTTAATAACTTCTCGCTTTAATTCCAATGCACAATAAATGTTTTGCTTTTTTTCCCATTTGGCCTCATTCTCTGCCAACATACGTACATACGTCGTTTATTATGCTTAATTCTTCCCTCCATTAACACCCGAACAGTAACGGCATCAACCTAATTTTATTACGAACTTTGATTGGGCGAAAACTCTAAAATCCGTTTTTCGCAAATTTTATCTTAAATTAAAGTTCAAAAGTAAGAAACAAAAAAAAAAAATAAAAAATATTGAATGAGTAAAAAAACATACTTTTATCTCCGCTTAACTAACCACAGCAAGTTTTTAAAGCGTATCTGGCAGCCAGATGTCGGCGGAGAGTACGAAAGAATGTCAAGGCAGTTTTTACTCTTTTAAGACAAAGTCGATTAGAATGAAAGCATTTTCTATTGTACACGACTTACCCGCTACCACTAGTTTTATGTCGGAATGAGAAACTGTATGTATGTATGTATGCATGTATGTATGTATGTATGTATATATGCGTGCACGCATGTATGTAGGTGTAAAACTAGGAAAAGCGGAGTTCATTCAAAAAAGAAAAACTTCTTTATATCTCCTGTCGGAGCGGCCCTAATAACCCTTGATACGGATTTTTGGACCTGGCTGATTTTGCCGTGAAATGTTTCTTTGAAACCAAGAATAGTCATTAAGCAAAGGCGGAGGACGTAGAAGAACTCAAATTCCTTTCGTCTCTCAACGTTTAACGGGTGATTGGTCTTCACCTAAGATATAAAAAACAACTGGGGCGCAGACCTTTGCTTAAATTCTTTATCAAACTTCTTTTACTTATATCTGTTGTCGCATTTAATTGCTCAACTATTTATCTCACAGTTTAATTTGCATTTCGACGATTTTTTTTTTTAACCGATCTCTGTTCGGTCCGTCTTACAATCGCTTATATCGTCCGTTGACCGAAATAAGTGATAGTCAAAGAGAGCAATATGTAGAGAATGCGGCAAATGGGGTAGGACTAACCACTTTAACGTTTCCAAACATGTTTTGAACCAGTTTGCGACATTGTCATACGGCAAAATCACTATATCGTGTTTCCCAATAAATTGTGGTCGTTTGTCCTTCTGTGCTCGACTTGAACGCATTAATTCTGCTGTCAGCACGGATTGCACAACGCAGAGATGATGCCATAAAATACACACAGCTGTTGATGTCAAAATCACGGGCCAGGTAAAAGTTTGGTGCGAAAATGCTTTCAATCGTGCAACTGAGACGCATGCTATCTACAAAATAATTTCCAATTCTTATACTTACCATGAAAATGTATTTGTACATTATTTTTTCAGCCTCTTTTCTGCCGATGGACGTGCTAGGACACAATCAAACACAAATTGTTAGCAAGACCAAGACAAAACTAACATAATTGCTCATCCTAAGGTGTTGGGTGCATACAAACTCTTAAATCATTTTCTTAAATTACTTTACAAAAAGTGTTAAATAAAAATTCTTTGCAGCAAAGACATCTGTTTCGTACGAAAGTCTCACGGGGGGTAATCACGGCAGAATAGTCTGTACGTGGCCAGGAAGTGCTGGTATGGCAATGCGAAGCGCACTACTGGCAGATTGGATATTCATCATATAAATTAGTTTTATATTATATTTCACAGTGTCAGTCGCCGACCACTGACGCGGCCTAAACGGAAAGTTCAGTGGCACTAACGTGACACTCACTCGTGTTAGGAAGCTCTCTCTACTTAAATGAGAAAGTGCAAGTTTCGATCAAAAACAAGACAATCTTCCCTTGGGGTGCCTTGCCGCATAGTCGAGTAGATAGGGGTCGCCATTACCAGGTCAGTGTTCACGGATTCCAATCTTAATCCGGTAGGTCATACTTGGTCGTAGCTATAGCGAGCGCTCAGTCAGTGAAGACATAATACTTGTCGATTGGTCACACACCCACTAAGCTTGCGGCTCGCTGCCTCTATCGTTTTCTCTTTCGCCCCTTTTTTCAGATCATCGGCGTGTTGCACTTGCCTTGCACAGGCAAACATACCCTGGGTGATTGGTCATATTAACAAAAAAAAAAAAAAAAATTAAATATTGATAAATAAATAATATTTAAATAAGCTAATCAAATTTTTATGTTACCGCATTTTGGAAGGTATTTGCGAAGAAACCGCAAGGAAAGAATGAAAGTTGCTGACGCTATGCTGATTGCGTCCGTGTAGCAAAGTGTTGTGCGAAAAACGCATCTACTGTTTCAAGCCCACGTATCACATTAATTTGTTTAACCATTTAAAATTTCGCCACGCCCACAATTATCTTTTTATATCGTCCTCAGACTACTTAAGGTATCCGAAAGAAAGAAGAATTGATTTTGTGAGAAATGTACATTAGTGTTTTGTCAGCGAGCGACCTTTGTACATTACTTGTACATAGAGATTTGCAGTAGGGAGGGCGGGCAGTAATGAAGAGAGGAGGAACATTGAACATTCTTGGGTAAGGTGTTAGAGTCGCTACTTCATTCTAATCGCTATTCATATTCATTTTCAGTTAATGGCTATAACGCTTTTATACACACACTATTGCACTTACTATTATTAATAATAATTTACATTTTATTATAACAAACATATTATTGCTATATTTTATGCATAAGTTCAACTTTTATTAACTTTTTTCTTTTAACGTTACTTTGTTTATTTGTAAAAAAGTCTCTTTTTTTTAATTTTCTAAATATCGTCGCCTTGAGTTGAAAAAAAGAGAGGAAAAAGAGAAGAACAAAAAAAACGACATTAATATTAGATCCATTTATTGTTCATTCTTCTTTAGATATTTTACGATCTTATCAGGGATATATCATCACGTAAAAAACAACGTCAAACCGAGGTACGACAGCCGACAAAAACCAAATCTCACTGCTGCCAATTGCTGTAATAATCGTTTTGTAAACTTTTCCCCGTAACTTAATCTTTAAACGAAAGGATTCTTGTTCGTTCATAATTTTTTTTATCTTTTTTCATTTCGCTTTCGTTTGTTTTTTTGTAATACGAGTATTCTAAACCGAGGACAAATAAAGAAAAGCGTAAAGAATTGAGAAATTCTTTTGCTCGACAATTGTTAACAAAAAAAAAAAAAAAAAAAAAAAAAAAAAAAAAAAAAGAAACAAAACATTATTTCCAATTAATTCCATTCATTTCATTTTTGATGAGACTCTATGATGACGAAGATGATGAGAAACTAAAGTTTTTTAGTTGGCCTTTTTCCTTTTGAAATTTGTTAAACAATTTTTTTTCTATAATTATGGTAATCAATGCAAGAGTATATACAGATATATACATAAAATAAAAAAAGAAAAGAAAAAGTGAGAAAAATGCAAAGCTTTTAATCTTAAAACCAGTCACGTACACTTATAAACTCTCTCTCTCTCTCTCTCTCTCTCTCCTTCATACACACAAAAACACGCACCCAAACATACGTTTAATACTTTGAAAAAAAAAGTATATGTATATATATATATATATATATATATATAAAGGAAAATATATATATATATATATATATATATGTATATATTTAAATGTATGTAACTTACATAAGCAAATTAATAGATGAACAAATCTGCAGATCGCCATATACGTAAATCCGCGAGCAACTGAATAATTTCGCTTTTTCGATTAGTTTTTCCGTCTTCTCTTCATTTTCTAGTTTCAGCAGTCATTTCATTTCAAGCAAATAACTACGTATTTGATTGAAATTAAAATAATTAAAATTCCACTGTTACTCATAGAGTTGTGCGGCGTTAAAAAAAAAAGTTACAGAAAGTAAAACTATGCACTAAAAGCCCACAGTCACATGCTGGGAGGAGTGTCGTCATCTCCCGGAATTTGCTTTTCTTGGCTTTCCCTCCCTCCCGTCAATAATTGTTTTTATAAGTATTTAGGCTTTTTATGGTTTTACTACGCTTCTCGCTATTTCGTTTACAATATCGAGAGGTGCATATAATCGGCCACTTGCAAGAAGTTTGCCTATTCTTGGTTGGCCAAATTAAACCAACTTTATTGATCAAGCTTAAGAATGGTTTTGGGTCTCTTTGCTAAGATAACGGAGAACTAAAAAGAAATTGAAAAAAAACTCCGCCAAACTCTCCTCCTCCTCCTTCAAACATAAGTTCTTACGTTTATTTGTTATAGTGAATATCGACTTAAAAGTTTACGAAGATTTTGTAACTGGTTTATGATGCGAATGCGTTATTAAAACAGTGAACTTCGATCTTTATAGTCCGTTTTCAGCAGATGAATGCTTTATCACAGCCATTGATTTTTGAAAGTGAAGCAAGGCCGTTTTACGTTGTTGCCAACAAATATCTCGTTGATGAAACAAGTTATTACTAGCGCGCTTATACTCATATCAAAAATAATTTATTACGAAATATTAAAGACTGCAAGCATTGTTACCTTTAAATAAATTTCCCTTTATGCAATGGGGTTACGCAGTGAGACAAAATTCATGTTGAAGTCTTTTTCCCATAGACAACCAATCCTATGCACAAACTTTGTCCGTTTCTGCCTATCCTTGCGTCTGTCCATAAATTTGGACGATAATGTCGCTCTCTATTTGTTTCCACTTCCGAATACAAGAACGTACCTTACTCCTTCTTTCTCGCCTCCTTTACTCTGTAATCCGTCTTGATCATTACCGTATGTACATGCGTAGAGAACATCTCCTAACTGCAATGTCTGCAAAAATTAAAGTAAAGAAGAAGAAGAACCAATGGCTCGAACCGTTTGTTAATTGCTACCCAAAAGGGAAACAAATTTGGTGAATATGGTTGAGAATATTTTTACTTACGCCGAACTAACTGATCGCTCTTCACATCCAAATTAAGAAACTTTCTTTTATAGTTTAAACAACAACGTGCTTACAAATGTGAAAACACTTGGTGGGTGTGTAAATTTTATGAAGATTCGTGAGGTGAAATTAAAACAAATAAAAACATAGTATCTTGAATTTTTTCACGTAACGCCTTTCCACACTAACGTGTTATATGGGAAAGGGTCGCAAATGTGGTCCGATACGAATCGCTTTCAATAGTCAGACAGACTGCTTAAGTCAATTCCTTCTGAATGTTGTAGAGACCCCATCAAACTTAATGCCCCCGGTGCGACAAGCGTTGTTTTATGTGCGTGAATACAATTCGCAAAACAACTACTAAAGTGGTGGCCAAAGCTATTGTGAAAGTTGCAAAAGTTAGACAATTGCTGCCGGCGTGCAACGTATTAAGCATCGATGTACGATGTTGTAAAGGTTTTCCTTGACAATGTTATTGTGCCTTTTTTCTTGGGAACGTGGAAAACGTATTTTATGGAAAGAATTCTCAAGATAATCTAGGCTTCATAATCCTAATATAAAGTGCACACGAAGCGTAACAAAAACAATTATGGATTTAGTTAATCTGCAGTCGATAAAAACACCTTCCTAAAGAAAATTGCTTTGATTTGAAGAGTTTCGCTTAAGCAGTACATAGTTCCTTTGCTATTTATTCTCGTCCAGTAACAAGTGTTGTGCTTTGCCTAAGTCACTATAGTTTTTAGTGTGAACCTTCGACAATTTTAATTTAGCTAATTACTGCGTATAAGCAGAACTTAAGTTTCATTGTCAAATATTATAAAATGTTTACATAATTTATTGGATCCGAACTTATACTTATGCACTTTCATCTGTTGCGTAGCTCGTTAAAGTGGTTATTGAAGCCAACGTGAATCATCATTAAACTTTCTTTTGTTCTAATAAAACGATATTTATTGGTTTCTTTTATTGGTTTAGTTGTGAAAGAAGAAGAAGAAGTGAAGTTAGTCATTTATAGCTTCCTAAGGATGAGAATTTAAAAATTTTCACTCGCAAAAATTCTAGAACCCAAGGTAATACCTCGATATTTCGAACCAAACGACATACGGTGAAGATTGTAGTCGTCAAATAGGGAAGAATACGTTATCCTTCAACCTTTTCAAAATACGCCGAAAGCAGATGACATATGCCTTGGAAAACGCTGAGTATTTCACTTTCGGCGGCAACTTCTTTCATGTCCGGGTTCGCAACGCATTTTTCCACATTGATTTGCTTTTCAGACAACCGTTTCAAATTTGGATTACGTTAAAATCTTTTGCGTCAATTCAGATCATCGCTACATTGCGTATTCTGTCACGCACCAAACTCTTTTACACGGAAAGGCTCGCTTACGAAATAATCTTCAGAAATTTTTTGTAAGCCTGTAAGACACACCTTTCGCCTCCCTTTATGACCATAATTTCTTCGCTGCCATTCACCATCTACGGCAATTTTGACAATTCTTTTCGTTGTTGCATCTAAAATCGTATAGGGAAAGTGCATGAAAGTGCTTCGCCAATTTGTTATGAACGGTATTATTCGTCAGAAGCTCTTCAAGGTATATATATATATACATATATGGTCCTGCTTAGTATAATATGCTAAATAGCTTTGTCTACGTTATCACTTTGTTTTTTGGAACGCTTACGATTGGAGTAATTGATATGGAAATCTAAAACTTCGTACGATGTTCTTACATGATGGCTTAGTCCGCCTACAGGAGACAAAAAAGGGAAGAAAGCACACACTAAAATTTACAATCCATAATAGGGATTGACGACATTGTTGGTACAAATTTTGGTCAGCGCAAAGCGCAAGTTCAGTGGCAAAACTCCTTCAATGAGACAACTGAAGCGCCTCTACGGAAAATAAAAAGCTCTCCAATTTTCCATACTCACCTTCGAAGTATACTTTTTGTTTGCATCTAGTAGTCATATATATATATATGCATATGAAGAATGATAATATCGCTATTAATATAACTGAAAAGCTCAAGATATTAACGCAGTATTTATTGGAAAGTAATTCAAATTTTAGATCATTAAATATAAAACACTAATGGAAATAAGTTCGACGACTGCAAGACTTCACAATTTGAGTCGGCGAGTTTTACTTGACGCCTTAATATCGTTGTACCCTGCCACGTTCATTTGTTCACTTAGCTAATCGGTATAAGCTTCTCCCTATCCCTATTTACTGCCCTTTCAAGTATTCACACTTGCGTTCTATTAAAATTTTTACAGCTGCAAGTGTCCCGACAACACACGCTAGATGGATGGAACGATAATTGTAAACAGATTGAGACAGGTTGTGCTGAATTAAGAATATATGTATGGCACATACGTGCAAGAAATGTCAAGCGGGCAAGACCGACCACTAAATTCAATTCCTCGTTCATTTTCATGATAATACTCCAAATATCATACTTTACTTTCATGTGAAGGCATTCTTTCCATTAAATCCGTAATATTGGAGGACGTTCGTCATAAATAATCCCAGAGTCGATTTTTTTCCCCATATAAGGCGTACTTTTCATTGCAACAGCAATATATGTGGATCTGAAAAATAGACCTATAGACGTATATGACCTAAATTTCCTACGGTTCACTTTTATTGCAAACCTTCATCGCAGAATATAGAAAAATACACACATGTGTCTATAGTCCATGAAAGCCCATATACGGGGTGATGTGGTGCAAGCTCGGTACTGTTAATATCTATCTCCGATTACAATCATGGGGGAATTTTCACCTAAACAGTAAATATTGAAAAGTCCACTTTTTAATCATATGAAGCTTGAGTTTTGGTAGGAACAATTATATGGGAAGAACTTCGAAAGACTGCCCAGTTCGGTCCATATTTTTCACATCAAATTAACACGCTGAGATACCATTACTCGGAGAATTTTGTCGAAAAATGTTGAAAATTGCATTTTTGTTTTGTTCATATAGCAACTCTTCAAAACAAGGCCCTATGTAGAAATTGTAGAAAGAGTGGTCGTATTCGCTTTATTTCTCGGCTGAATAGAAGAATGCGTGGACAGACGTGAGAGGGGCAGACAAGTTTAGATCAGTTTCAAAAATGATTCCAAATCGATCGGCATAATAAAAGATGGGCTTATCTTAGGGCCTTCAGGATGTTACATATACGCCTGAGTTCAGTGTAAAAAGTGGATCAATTAAGAATATAGGTCCACCGGCGGTCGAAAAACAGCCAATTAGTTAAAACTTTTTAAAGTTCGAAAAAGCTGGCGAAAACGCCACTCTGTTGCTTGTGGACGTATGTACGTATGTACCTAACGAATTTGTTGTTATTATTCATTTCGTTGGCAAATACATTTTCACTTACACCATACGATTATCATAAAATATAACGAATAAGAAGAAATAAAGAAATGCTTTTCACAAAAACAAGTCGTTTTTATATATAAAAATTGTGTAAAAAAAAAGAAAAGAAATACCAATAAAATACTTATTAAATATGTTTAAATAAGAATTTTTCTCAATTAAGTTTTTTTATAACAAATTTTTTCCTGTTATTCTATTCACGTTCTGTTATTATCATCATAGATAAGAACACAAGTTATAAAGAAATGTAAGAAATATTTTTTTCTTCTTGTTTTAATAATTTTTTAAATACATATGTGTCCTCGTTCTGCTATATAAATCTCTTGGTACTATTTTACTTTTAAATGTTTTTATATTGTATTTAGTTTATAAATTAAATAATCTTTTTATTATTATTATTAAAGCCGTATATACCGTAAACAGAAATAAATTTACATACCATAAAAGAAATTAAAGGAAACATACACATATAATATGAATATCTTCTCTTATTACACCTCTCTGTATACATACGCACTCATACACTATCTGTGACGGGAGCCACTCCACTAGTCGTGCTCTTGAAATCCTTTTAACGATTCATGTGACGACGTCGAGTGACTTTAGCTCGAAACTAAAATGTAAACGAACTAAAAACAAAATGATAATAATCGCAATAATTTTAAGTTGAACACACAGATACACAGATTCACAGATTCGGTGAACAAGAATCGAAATTTCAAACACTTTTTGCTACAATAGAAAATGCATTTTTTTTTCTAATAAAACTTAAATTCAATTAATAATAGTAAGAAGGAAATGTGCGAACGAACATCAATATTTAAATGCTTCAATAAAGAAAAACAAACATTTTGAAAGGAATTTTATTGTGTATGCCTTGGGAGAAAATATCATTCTTTTATTTAGTGTCATCGAGGAGAAGTGCACAAAAGCATGGAATGATGCCATTTACGGGGTAAACGTCGTTCATCACACATCCAAGTTTGCTTTAGATCTATTCAGAAACACAAAATTGGGAGGGACGTGTCGCTCTACTACCAGATGGTCATCGAAGTACATGGACAGCATTTAGGATAAAGTGGTTGTGAAAACTTGTAGAGAATATGCGGATCACTACAAGGCTCCCTGCCCTCATTATGTTATATCATTGTTTTATTTAGTGTCATCGAGCCGAAGTACACAAACGGATGGAATGATGACATTTACGAGGTAAACATCGTTCATCACACATCCAAGTTTGCTTTAGATATGTGCAACAATACAACATTGGGAGGGACGTATTGCTCTACTACCAGGTGGTCATCGAAGTACTTGGAAAGCATTTAGGATAAAGTGGTTGTGAAAATTTGTAGAGAATACGCGGATCACTACAAGGCTCCCTGTCCTGATTATGTTACAATTTCTGGATAGAAAACGTTTGTGTTGACAGCTCCAAACTACACCTTTGTGTCTCGAGTTAAGTAGGCCTTCGTAGCCCGTGTAGCCTATAATTTTCTTTATGAATAAATGATTTCGAATTAAGACTAACTTACTTTACTCTCCGGCAATGGGCAACAAATGCGCTGCCCTCACTATTCTTCTTCTGCTTTTCAAATTAGCAATAAATAAATGCTTAACAATGAATTACTGACAGAGAAATTGCGCCCGATGACCCCACCGACAGGACAGTTGCAGTATATACGTTATTATGCCGTTGCAAATAACTTTCAAATCTTGTATTATATTGCGGCCGTATTCGCGTAGGCGTGCACAAGCGAATAACAAGAGAAACTTTTTAAAAAATAAAAGATAGTGGGTATCTAAGAAACCTTTGATATTGATATGTGCCATCAATAATAGCAATAGCGCTGTTACTTAATATCCATTTGGCTGCTTCCTCTTTCATTCTCATTATTTTTATGGGCAAGATACGGTTCAAACTTTCTTCATACGACGTCATCTCATACGTCACAGACATAGTCATAAGAGTAACAATATCAAAGTTATTAGGGTGTTCGGAAAGTAATATCGTTTTTTTTTTCAACTCTTAATTCTTTTTTTTCATAGCCAAATTGACACTAACTTTGCATTAGTATTTTGTGCATTTTGACAACTGATGAAGCAGGGCTTGCTTGCAAAAAGGTTTGTTTGTTTTTGGGCAAGTTTTTGTTCGGTCCCCCACCAAATATGGACAGTCGAGCCTTTTTATTATAGAATACGCTAAAATGCCGCCCACCGAAGAAAAATGTTATTGGATATAGAGAGAGAATATATTGACAGAACAGCAGTGCTAAGACTGCTTGACAAAATTTCATTCTGGCAAATTTTGGATGTCCAGGAAGCACGTTCTGGTAGAAACAAAACGAAAGCATTGCTTGATGCTGCGCGATTAAATTTGTCGGAGCCGAACGGCTTCCTCCCAAGACAGAGGATATACTCATACTTTGTCATAATGTTTGCAGCATCCGAAAGAAGACTTCAGACACCCTATAAAGTATATATATTGCTGATCAACATGGAATTTTGAATTAATTAAGCAATGTCTGCCCGTCTGTACGTCGGTGTGGTCAGGTGCGTGTTGTTGACTGGTCGCAAGATGAAGATATCAACTTCAAATTTGGCAGAAACATCGTAAGTCTTTGCACGCAGGTTGATATTAAAAATGGGCCAAATTGGTCAGAGCATAAGCCCGCACTGAAGCGTAAACTGAACGCAACTCCGTTTTTCCACGCAAAAATTTGTGGGTTTTTGCTTACCACTCACAAATTATAAAATATAAAAAGCTGCAATTTTCCATATTTGCTTTGCGAAAAGCTCTACTATCTATGTGCAAACATGGAAAGACTCGGCCCGGCCCACACAAATTCACAAGTGATTAAATATTCTTTTTTTTTTTACTTTTTGAGACTTTATTATGCTTATTACTCACAAGGTAAACACGAAAGTAAATGTGGAGCACACAGATGTGTTAAGTCTAAATTAATTGTCGTGCACGTCACGACGTGTTAGATTAATTTTTCCCAACAGTAACCTGAGCGATAAATTTTATCCCATTGACTTTTTTATGACAATAAAAAGAGGGAGCGCCAAACATTATAATGGTGAAGGACACGCAAGATCAAAAAATATACGCCTGAGTTTAATATTTTACGTTTATTTATAACCTCTTTGGACGAATAAATCAATTTAAAGCGAATTAGAGCCGTTAACAATTCAGTTAGTCGCCTACTTCTCATAGGTGCCTGAGAGGCACATCGCTATACGATTCATTATAAAAAAAACCCCTAGTTATTATACACATACACGGATATGATTTTTACGTAAAAATATTACATCAGTCAGCTCCAGATGGCAGTGCTTGCAAGTACAAATCGATTAAAAGACATTTTGGCCTTTGGAAGAAGTCCATTATTTTTATGTTATCTTATAACCGTACTTCCTACATAAAGGTCAGCTAGCAAAAGGTTGGCAAACAACAATACTTAGTGTTGTTTTGAGTATTACTTTATGTACTCTAACACGGAATTTTCTGGAAGCTTACGGTATCCGACAGCATTAGTACTTTTCTCTTTCATTTCTTAGAAATTGCTGCGTTACAAGCGTCAGGAAATCCAAGCAGAATACCATTACTATTCAATGCACTGATCCTATCCTGGACGCTGATCGACGTTTATTGATGAGGATAAGGAAAGCCTGTGTTAGTCTTTAGGTCCATAAATGTAAAAATATATATATATTTTTTAAATTAACGACCTATACCAGGTTTAGTTGGCTAATTCATATCACGAATATGAATATTTGAATGCCATCCGCGGTGCTCTTTTCCTTTTCTTTTTCTTTCAGTATGACTAGGGGGATTTCCACTATAAGTGTAAAACGGTGATGGTCCTTGAAAAGTAGGGAAAGAGAAAGGAGTAGGGAAGGTTGTTGATAGCAGCCTAGTCGACGTGTGATCAATCGGTAAGCACTCACTGCAGCTACGACCGAGGAAAACTCTACCGCATTGAAATTTGAAGCACCGAACACTAACTTTGTGGTAATCGCTGCTCTTACTTACTCGGCTACTCATGCTACTCGCTTGAACCGATTAAATTGATTGCCGAACTTGACAGGGCGGCTTTATTAAGGAGATATTTAAGACTCTCTTAAGGAAAGTTTTGCAATTTTGAAGCAGCAGCTTAAGAGAAAGCAAAATACTAGAGAGGTCAGAAAGTGAAATTTGTTACCTTAGCAAAGCTTTGAGATTGTAAACATAATAGCACCTGACGGACAGACACGAGCAGAGATGGCTAAGGCTATTCCGATAATCTAATTCATTTAAATCCATTAATTCATTCATCCTGAATCGTATATGTATCAAAAATAACAAGTTTAATCAAGTCACCCATAACTGTTGGCTGTAAGGGTTGCGGCGAATAGGAAATAGTTCATCGTTAAGAACTTGGGAAAGTACTGTTTGCTAATCCAAACTATGTTTTATCGTCAGAGGATTATAATGCGGACCTGAGAAGAGTAAAGAGATCTCTAAAACGATATGGGATTGATAGCGTACGCACTTCCAGGTACCCCGGGGGGTCGAACATTAAAGAAGCAGAAACGAAGAAAGAATGAAAACTTAGGATAGTTACTTAGGATGTGCATAGTTTGCACAAGGCCGACAAAACTGTCGTGGCCTGTCGTTTTGCTAAGTAATTTCATCTCGCCCATAGGCAAATATTACGTTTTCCACGTATTCGAAATGAGATTTTTTTGAAATATTTTTTTTTATGTAAAATTAATTTTTATTTAAAATTCTTACAAAAAATCATAAAATGACACATTTTTTTATTACTTTTGTTGTAATTTTAAATTAATAACTAAAAGAAATAATAAAACATAAACAAAAAAAAAAAAAAATGCCAAAAAGAAAAATTTTAAATTCAACTAAAAAAACAAAAATTGCTTAATTTGATTGGTGGTTTGGATAACAATCAATGTTTCCTTGATTTGCTTCTTGGTTTTTTAAAGACGAGTAAGTAAAGAGAGAGAAATAATAATAATAATAATAATAATAATAATAATGTGATAATGAAATTTTTAAATAATTAAATGATAATTTATAATGATAATTGCAATGATTAAAACTTATCTCCTAAAAACATATTTATATATAATATTTAAGTAGAAAACATTTAAAAGATAAAAAATTGTTTAGAAAAAACAGTAGAAACTTGAAAATTTTTATTCATTTTTTTTCTTTTTAAATTCATTTTTTTTTGTTTTGTTTTGTTATTTATTTATTTATTACTATTTGTTTATTTATTCCTTTTATTTAATTTTATTTTTTATTTTATTTCTTTTCTTTCCATGATAGTCTTAGAAATAAGTTTAGCTTAATCATTAATATTTTAAATTACAGATCAATTATCTTAAATATTCAATAGAAAATGTTTGTGTTTAAGTAATTTACAAAATTATCATAAAGAAGAGATAATTAAAGAGAATAAAAATAAAAGGTTTTTCTTTACTGAACAAATGAACAAAAACAAAGATATTAAGGCTCTTTTTCTTAAGCAGCAATAAAATCGAATGCTTAATGTCGTGTATTTACTCTCTTTCTTAGGCTAAAGATAAAAATCAATTCGCGAAAATAACATCGACCGATCATTAGTTGTTCCTCTTTCTGTTCTTATATAATGCCTTGAATTTTGGTTTAATTGCTTTTTATAAAAATTATTGGCAATAACAGTACAAAATTGCGATTGTATTTTGGTTTATGTACAAAATTTCTTCTGGGTGACTTTAATCGAATGAATTCATAGCAGAAAACACGGTCTTGAAAATTATTCATTAACATATAAGCTCTTTATGGTTGAAGTGCATGGAAGTCCTTTAACGAAAATACTACGATTCCTCCTAAAGCAAGCGGATCGCGCATAATCATAAGTCTTCGTTCCGAAGACAAATTTCCAATGTAATTATTTTTTTGCCAAATGTTCTTCCTTTGCTAGCAGCTTGGCCTACACGCTTTGAACTTTCTTTGCAATGCTATTCCAATAGTTGCAGAAGCCATTAGAATACCTTTACCACAAGTGTAACTAAGTGTTAGCACTTACTTGTGTTGAAAGTGAATATGACAAACCAAGTCGAATCGTCTAACAAAACGAATCCTTCCAGCGCGTATTAATTTGCTGATCAAACAGCTAAAACTCCTCAGATATTTTAACACCTTTTCGAAAGCTTTAAGCGCTGTTACAACACAGACGGACAATACGCCGAAAGCAATACTCCTGCGTCACTCTCACACAATCCAGGATATGTGCTGTGGCTATCTTTAAGCCTCGATTCCTTTTCTAATCCCAGCTAGGGGAAAAACATTAAAGCTAAATGATCACAAATGATGGACCAGATCCCTACTTTGTCAAGCTGAGTGTAAAAAAACAAACAAAAAAAAAAGGACACGTGAGCATAGTTCCTTTACTTGTATCAGCACAAACAGAGCCCGCCCTTAACACCTTCATAACAGCAGAGTCTTATTCACTTCTGCCTTTCAAGGCATGTAATACTAACTTTGAATTTTTTTATACCCTTCATGTGAAACCCTATGAAATGGATTAAGTTTACTGTTAAATAAAACAAGAGATGAAATTGAAATAAAAAAAAGATAGTACTCATGAAAGGACTTCACTTTAGCCGAAACGGAATCTATATAGAATTCGAAGAAGTTACTACGAGTTTTGTCCTAGCATGAGCAGTGAATAGTGGACGGTTTCTTTAGGAAGAGTAATTTTTGAAAAAAGTCAAGGCTTTAACAAGTAAGCGTACGTCTGCAGTACTTCGCTGCTCGTTCGGCCTATCCGCACTTTTAGAATTAAAGTTTCTAGCTTCAGTGTGTATTCCGTGACAGTGTGCAGTGCAGCGGGATATTTTTAATTGGAAGAAGAAGAAAAAGAAGATAAATAAACAAAAAAAAAAGATGTACGAAAATGTTGTTCTTACATTGTTGTTTTAGGGTATATCGAAAGTTGTTGCCATCTCGCAGTTCCTTACTTCTTGTATATATACAAGGAGATCCAAAGTGAATTGATATTTAAACATTTTTAAAATCGAAGTCAAGCTTTGGCATTTAAGGCCGAATCCCTCCTTGGTCGCACATAATGATTTTTATTAAAAACATTAAAAATCTCAACTCATTTTGGAACACCTTTCCTTACACCACATTTTAAATTTTCCTCATTATTTTTTGTTTTTGCTTGTTTTTCTTTTTAATAAATACATGTTTTATTAATGCATAATTTCAAGTTCTTATGTAAAATTATGCTTTATTTTTTCTCTTTAACTACATTATTGTTTTTCTATTACATTATTCTCTTTTTTTCCTTTTTTTTTTTTTTGTCTGTCATAGGCACTAATTTTGTTTTGTGTTTTCTTAATATTCGTCAAATTTGATTCTTCTCGTGATACTTTGTAAATTGTGCTGATCTGCTGTTTTGAAAAATATTGACAAATATTTCAGAGTTTCTCAAACTACAATGTAAATTAACGGACGTTTTGAAAATCGCATATGACCAAAGCGTGTGACGAAAGCGTATGTGTGTTGTTATCTTCCATATCGTATGTCGGGTATATTTCAATTTTGGGCTTTGGGAAATATATCTTTCGTTTTCATGATTTATGACAACTAAGTACCGGACGAAGAGGAACGATTTTAATAAATTACGAACATAATCCGAGGAGAAAGTGACAAGATAATATTCTAATTGTCGATAGTCCGTTCATCTATGGCGGTCGTGATTGCGATTTTGTGAAAAGTGCAGACCGATAGTTAGGCAAGCAGGCGCGCAAGTCGAAATCAATTCTCCTCGTCACGCCGGTTACAGAAACATGTTCCGATTATAATTTTTCTATGCATTACAAAGATTTGGTATATATAACATACCCTCCGTGGTGGGCATGAGAATTTCGAAAATAATCGCTTATCGACGTAAGTTTACAGAGTTTTAATTGAAAGAGAACAGCTCTGAAATATTTATATAAATTTATTTATTTCATTATTTTTCTCACTTTTTCTACCTGCTGAAGGTTATGCTGAAGATTTCAATTTCAATTTCAATTTTGCTTTTATTTCCATTTTCTTTTCTTTTTCTTTAAATACTTGATGTTGTGTGTTAATAATGCTTAGTCGGTATTTATATATATATATATATACATATATATATATATATACATATATATATATATATTTATATTTATGTTTATATATATATATATATTTATATATATATGCACATATATATATATATGTTAAGATATTTATTTATTGTTAAAAAGTAAAATTATTGTTACTCTGTTTACATACTTTTTGAAAAAGTTGTGGTTGTTTTTGTTGTTTGTAGAAATAATGATACATTTATAGTTTTTTATTTATTTCTTTTATTTTTCTTTATCTCAAATGTAATTACAGTAATATAAGCTGTAATGATTGTTAAGGTGTACGTTTTTTAAATACTTTCTCTTAAAACTTAGTTTTGTGAAATAAAAATTTTCAACTTATTTTTTAATTTGTTTTATTTGATTTTTTTTTCGCAATAATAAAATATAAAAAATACTAAAAAACATACTTAAAATTATAAAAAAAAAAATCATAATAAAATATTTTAATGTATAAAAAAGAAATTACAATAAAATTTATTATAATAAAGAATATATTTTGTTAATTAATAGCAAAAAATAAAAATAAAGTAAATTTTGTTTATAAAACGGTGGATGGTTCAAATTCATAATAAAATGAATTTTTTTTTTTTATTTTTTTTACAATAATTACACAAATATTTAACTCACGTGTGTCTTGTAAAACACAATTTGTTTTTATACTTAATAGTATATTTTATATATATGTATATATATATATATATCTATCTATATATATATCTATATATATATATCTATATATATATATATATCTATATATATATATATATCTATATATATATATATATATATATATATATATGTATATATGCTAATGTTTAACGATTTGAAATCTTACTTAAAAAAGTAATTACTTTATAATATTACACATACATATACATTTACATAATATTCTTTTTCGTTTTATTTTTTCATTTTTCATAACTAATTTAAGTTAATGCACAAATTATAAAAAAAAATTAAAAATACAAATTATGATAATGAAATGATATTTAAAAATTAATTATGGTTTATACAATTTAGTGAACTACAAAAAAAAAAAATTATAATTATAATAATATATATAATGTAGTCGTTTTATAGCAAAAGAAAAAAATATCGAACGGAACGCAACGAAAATCCGTATATATTCATTCCATAACCAATGGTTTTCGGGGAAATTTTGTGTTGATCTCTTCAATATGCGCTTCATGTTTTATTATATAATTATTATTGTTATTGTTATTGTTATTGTTATTGTTAATTTTTATTATTTATTATTTATGTATATTGTTGTTGAAAAGAAGAACAATTTAAATCATATATTAATATAATTAGTTTAAATATTTTTGAGATCATTTAGTTTTTACATTTTATATATAGATTTCTTATTATTATCGTTATTGAAAGGAAGAGAAAGCAAAGGAAAGGAAAGGAAAGGAAAGGAACGAGTCGAGGAAGAACAAACAAAAAAAGGAAATCGAGATGCAAATACAGTTGTTTTCATTTTTTTGTTGTTGTTTATTTGTCAAAATGTTAAATATAAATTATTTTCTTTCGAAGTTCGGTTGAATATTCGTTGAATATTGAATAAAGCATTTTAAACTTCGCCAAAGTATTCACGAGTAAATATACGAAGTTAATTAAAGCTTAACTTAAATATTTTTGTTTTGCAAACTTTCAAAGAAATTGATATCAAAATTAAAAATAGTCCGGGTACCCACATCGAAAGGAATACTCGCCCGTTCGTTTGAGCACATTTACTATGTACATGTATGCATGTACAGGCTTTATTAATATTAATAATATTTTTTAAAAAAATCTCTAAAGAGATCTTGAAACGACTTAATTAATGATTAATTGCCGGGTCACGTGCTTGGCAAAGCACGAAACGTACATTTTCGTTTTACATGATTCGTTTAAGTTGCCCATCGTGGAGAAGAGCTGAAGGGAGTCAGTCCTCTCACCTCTTATGAATCTCCTTTTGCTATCCCTTTCAACTTATAACTGGCTTTAATAAACAATCCGAAGATCGATATACGATCGGTACGTCGCAGATTTTAGTTGAAAATACCTTAACCTGTTTAAATCACTAAAGATTTTTGCTTAATGGATTAAATAAGGAACGTATTTATTAAGTTTCAGGTTTTCATTTAAATTTTTATACATGGGCGGCCGAACAGGCGAGCGGACGATCACGAGCTTAGTACAATTAAAGTGAAATTTTACGCTTGTCAAGAGCATGTATACTTTCGGATGGGCGGAGTTTGATACTATATTGCTTCTTCTTTTTCTTTTTTTTTTCAACGAAACGCTTTTCATATCTTAACGAAAATTTGCTGAAAAAATTGTCTACACGTTATCGAACTACACTATCATGAGCGGCCTCCTTTTTTTTTCTTATTTATCGTAATAATTAATTCTGAACTATTTCGCAGGCTACTTTTCTGTAAATCTTTATAAAATTGCATGAAATTTTGCAAAACTTTTCAAAAGTCCTTAAATTAATCTCTTTGAAAATTAAATTTAGTTAACCCATTTTTAATTGCACCCTTATAAAAGTACAGTTAGAAAATTAGCACGAAAATTTCTAAAACTTGGTTTTCAAATTTTTGGCTATTTTATGAACAGATTCCAGACACACAACACAATCAATTATTGGGAAAAAATTTCTAAAATCTCTTTCGTTTATGAAAATTGTTCGGCCTAGAACTAGCTTGTTACAACATATTTTGAAAAAATAGGTTTGAAAACTTCTCATAAATATTTCAAAAAATTTTTTAATTTTTTAATTCTTCTCAAGCCTCCAAGGAATGCTATTCCACCTATAACCTTCAAATATACTCTGTTTAGAAAACTTTTTTCAAATAATTTTCTTCTTCCTTCTAATGTTTGCTTAGAAAAGCCAAATTTTTTATAAACGAAACTTTCTAAACCATAAAAACTTTTTAATATACACACTTGTAGTGTTATATTTTTGAAAATTGTTTTAGTTCTCTACTAAATCTAACAGTTTCCCTCCCTGCAATTTAATTTACGTGGTCACGTATTTAGTCCTTCGATCTGAATACCCATGGCAGAGGCATTTTGAGAACGTTTCTAGAACAATATAATTTTTAAGATTTGTTTTTAACGAAATTATTATAAAACGTCCGTCTATTGAAAAGTACCCCATTTCCTGATATAACTTTTAAACGATATTTTCCTTCAAGTCGAAATCACGAAATTTCCCCATCTTTTTAATTACGTTCACAAACATTACCCGCGATATTAGACGACAAGTCTCTGTCACCGTTATTGATCAAAACTGTATTACCGCCTATTATGTTGCTATGTGAAATAACATTGCTCCCGCCAACCATTGTAGAGTTACCGGCTTCGCCCGTGACATTTACTGCAACTGCTGCGGCCATGGCGGCGGCCGCCGCCGCCGCTGAACTTAAATTAAGGGCCGCATTATCAGCAGCCACTGTATACTCTTGCGCTGACAATTTCAGAAATTGCTCATAAGCACTTAAGCGTGGTGCTGGCAATCCTTCATTTACTGTGGCTGCCGTTAACGTATTGACTTCTTGGCTTATATGACATGTATTTGTATTCGGATGATAAATTTTTCCCGCCGTTGTGGCCGTGTGATATGATGGCGGCGGTGGACGTGCTTCCGCATTCAGAGTGGGTAAATCACCGACGGTGTTGCCGTTGTTGTTGTTATTATTATTATTATTATTATTATTATTATTATTGTTGTTGTTAGAAAGTTGACAGGCAGCCATTGAAGTTGTTAGCGGCAAAGGTAGCTCCTGTTTGTGTCGTGGATATGCCGATAACAGAGATTGGCTGCAAGTTCCTGAATGACCGGTATTCAAAATGTGACCACTGCTGTGTGCATTAAGCTTTAAATTGACGGTTTGGTGTTGTTGTTGTTGCTGTTGATGTTGTTGTTGCTGTTGCTGTTGCTGTTGCTGTTGCTGCTGTTGCTGCTGCGGATTCATTGTCACATCTATGTTATTTGAGATATTGTTTGCTACGGTGCTATGATTGCCGTATAAGCTCTCATTTGTTTGTAGCTGTGTGCGGTGTTGGTGTTGGTGTTGTTGCTGTTGTGATTGTTTCACAAGATTTGTGGCATCGAGTGGCACTGGTGATGTGGGTGATTGTTTGATTATTGTCGTCGTTGTTGTCGCCGCCGAAGTTGCATTGTTGCTCTCACAATTTCTATGCATTGAACTACTTAAATATCTATTAGTGCTATGAGTGCTGCTGCTGTTAGTGTCTTTCTTTTCCATTATGACACCACCAACAACACCACCACCATCAGTGGTCTCTTCCATTGCCACATTCGCTAAGCGTGTACTATTATCATTGCTAGCTGAGGTGCTAGCACCACCAGCTGTATTGTTAATGTTATTGTTGCTGACGCTACTACTGCTGTTATTGGTGTTACTGAATTCATTAAGTGTTGTTAATGTGCTGCTCATGGGGAGTTCATGCTATTCTTTTATTAAACGATAAATATGATGAGTGGCGCCGCTATTTTGTGCAGCCACCTCAAATACGTACGCTATGCAGAGGAGTGTTTCTTGTGTTTCGCGGGCTTGAATAACCTGCAGAGAAACAAGTAAAATATAAAAAAAAATTGCAAAAAACGGAAACAAAAGATATGTCAATAAAATGTTTTCATCGTTATAAATTAGATAAGTTCATCTTACTTGTAATATTGTAAAGTTCTCCAAAACACTGTTCATCATATAACGTTCAGGTAGATTCTTTAGCTTTTGTATAAAATTGATCATATATTCACACATGGGTGAACGATCGATACGATAAACGAAACGACCATTTTCTAAGCGTGAAAATTCTGTTTCCACCTTCTCCACCACTTGCGAACCGAATGAGCAGACCTTGGTCGAACATACTAAGACAACATTTTCATTGCTTTCATATCTAAGGTGTGGAAAAATGTTTAGATATTTAAATGAGGATCATCAAGAAATTGCTTTAGGACTTACTGGCTGGTTACACCATAAAAGTCACCGGTATCACTACCACTTATTTCGGTATTTAAATCAGCCCAGCACTTAACCAAATAGAAAGCATTTTGTGGACCTTTCTCATAGAGATCTTTTAAACCGCCCGATTTTTCAGGAAATTTATCGAAAATTTGTCGTATATCAACAGTCTAGATAAGTGAAGAAAATTACATAAAATTACACACGACAAATTTGAAATGCCCACCTCAAGTAACGGATCCGAAAATGAAGGTTTGCCGCCCAATTGTACAAATAAATGCCGGTGGTACTGTGCAATATACATAAATTTATTGAATAATTTTATAAATCACAATACATACATAAACACACACACACACACACACACACACAAACACACAGATATATATATATATATATATATGTATATGTATATACGAACAAAAATAAACGAATGGACACTAAACTTACAATGTCTTCACGGCGGATCTCCATAAACGCTGAAAACTCTAGTAATCTAAATTTATGGGTAGCTATCGCTCGTCCTTCCCATGGTAGCTGCGCTGGTGGAAGACCCGCTTCAATATCGCCAGATACAGCTGTGGATGGTTTACCGGCAGGGTAGGCTTGTTGGGCGAATGGTTTGATACTGTAATCATATAAACTTTGAGGGTCAATGCAATCAGATAGTGTTAATTGGGTCCTTTAAAAATTCTCTACAATCACTTACTCTTGCGAACTGCTCGGCTGCAGACCCGGTTGCCAAAATTGCTGTAGACATAATAAAATAAATAAAAATAAATAAATCAATAAATTCAAGTCCCGTTAAGTGCTTAACGAAAATAATTAAAAAATGATTTCACAGCCATTGTGTTTGTGAGAAAAAGCAAGTTTTTATTTTTTATTTTGCGTTAAAATGATAAAAACCAATATAACGAGTTTAGTATTTAAATGATTTCAATGTCTTCGACAAGAGTCAGCTTTCGTTTAGCCTGGTAGTTACTGAAAGAACAAAAGCAGAAAAAAAAGCTTGGGTACTCGCGAGCGATGTATTAGTTTCAGGCCCCGAGAAAATCTTAAAAGTTTTTCGAAAAAGAGACTCAAAAAATATTTTCAATGTCTTTACAAGCATTCGTAATGATTTCAAAAAGTTTTGTGGATAGAATTTCTGGGTTTGTTTTGCAAGCTTAAAAATTATAGTTTCATACCCTGCACCAGTTGTAGTACAAAGGTATACAAAGGTGCTAATTTTGCGCGGATGTCTGCAAAATCAGCTTTTGCATCGATCTAAGCTTGTCAGTCTGTCTGTCCGTCTTTCTTTTCTATTTTCTACTTTCAAGTTAAAGGTCGCAATTTTTAAAATATTTTGACGAAATATGGTACCCCGAAGTGTTTTGGTCGAGGGTCGCACACTTTTGAAAATGACTCGGATCGGACCACTTTTTCGACCACGTCCCATATAATGCCTTATTTTAAAAAGTCGCTACATTGTACTGTAATTGTAGGGCTACATAGAGCGTTTAGCGATGGCCCGTATGCACTATAGTTTCTTTACTTGTTCTTTTTTATGTTTTCTAAAAGCTTCTTTGAAACACATATTTGAAGTCATTCTGTGTATAGAGGCTGTGCTCGATGTGTATTGAAGAACAAAATGAAGTAAAAAATCAAATTGGTTTATAAATGAACTTTTGGAGCGCCCTCTTTAAACGTTGACTTTTGGCGCCGATGAGTGGATGATCGCATTTAAAAGTCCTTAAGACACTTGGTTATTGCAATATCTTCCGTAATTTCTGGTAAATATTTACGTTTTTACTAGCGGGAAAACTTTTACTTTCCTGCGAGGCTTTAACTGTTCCACAGCAGCGATTTTTGCTTTCAACTGCGTCCAGTGCGAACGAATTTTGTTAGGTTTGTCGCATCTTGTAAAATGCGTGATGAAAGTGGATTAACGATTGTTGTCGATAACACGCAAATATTGAAAGAATGCACTAATGAAACAGTTCTCCCTAAAAAACCGCGCGGCCGCTTTTGTAAGCGTACACTATATATTTCCCCAATCAAATGTTCGCTGTTTCTACTAAATATATGCTAAGGAACTGATTCAATTTCATCATAAGTTATGCGGGACTATTGCTTCATCACTTCCCGTATGGCAGTAACAACAATGACCTGTAGGGAAGACTGAATTCATTTGCAATGTCGATGGAAGGAGAGCTGCGCGCTTTTTTTAAAAGCGTCAAGTGTTCAAATTCAGTTGTGGTCCAAGGGAATTTTCAACTCAATCAAGTTGAAAAAATAGCACTTGTAGGCACATATACCGTAAAAGTAGTCAAACTCTGCAGAGTTGCTAGATGCAATCTAACAAGGTACACGATGTCGTAACGCATATCCAGCGATCCAAGAGCATTGTTTACTAAAAAATTCTTTTAAATATTTTGATGATGTTTTTTAAAAAAATATTTCTTGAAATATTTATTGCGGAAAAATCGATTTGAACGTGAACTACCTCGCTTTCGCTTTCGCTTTCACTTTTATTTATTTATTATCTTTTGCATTTTCCTACGCCGAGTGCTTGTGGAGGGGCAGGCTTGGAATTTCATTTAAGATTTCATCTCAATACAATAGCACCAATACGAAGCATATAAATTAGTTGAAACAATCGCGTTAACACGATTACAATAACAATGTAATATGCCTATGTTAGATGAAAGAGCAATACAGGCACGCACGCACACATACAAAATGAAAAAGATATATAGACTACAAGACAATCTTACGGCCGTGTATAAAGGTAGAGACGACCCCACCGCTGCCGAACTTGAGGCAGATGCTGAAACGGGCAATTGCTGTTGATGCTGTTGCAAGTACGTAGACGTAGAATTTAGGGTAGTAGCTGTTGTTGTATGACGCGAAGTGTTCGTTACTATACTTTGCTGTTGTAAAGCTTGTGCGGATGTCAAACTTAGGTCGGATTTCAAAGTATTGGTTGAGTTGGCGGCGGTCGTGTTCGTTGTGTGATTGTGATGTGAATGGTAAGCATGGTGGTGGTGGTGGTGGTGGTGGTGGTGTGGAGGTGGTGGTGGTGGTGGTAGTGGTGGTGGTGGTGGTGGCGGTGTTGGTGGTGGTGGCGGTGGTGGTGGTGCATGGTGGTGGTGATGGTGATGGTGGTGGTGGTGTGAGTGTGGGTGCACAGGGTGATGATGTAGACCCGTTAAAGCAGATGCTGCCAAAGCAAGATTTTTTACCGCTTGTGCCGAAACTATTTGTGAACTGGTCATGCCAGCCATTGCTTGTAAAGCTTTCTCCTTCTCGCTGAGTAAATGCAAAGCTGCCGCATTATTTGGCCCTGCACCACCTATGATCCCATTAGGTTCCTGTAAGAAGATCAAGATGTAAAACAATAGATGCGTGTGCACCATGTAGTGTCTGTTAAGTGGTTTCTTGTTTCTGGCTGCTAGAGGGTAAATATGATGAGGAGTGGCTGGCGATGATGATAATAATGATGATGTTTGAAGTGTTACCAAGTGTTAAAGTAGGGATGTGTGAGATTCAAGTTGTTGGGTAATGAGGTAAACGTAGCTCTAAACAGTTTTGCTCCATTTCGCTTTAAAAGGAGAAAACGATCGCTTTGCCTTTATGTTTTAGCATTAAAATGAGGTGAACATGTTCGTTTCTGCTGTACAAATACATACGTACATACATATGGCATTATCTTGACAGATTACAACAAATATATCACAAATTTATTTACAAAACATTCTTTTGGTTTTTATATTAAAACAAATGCTTTAATTGAAATATCAAATAACTGATACCTTTCCATACACACACACACACACACACACACACACACACACACACACACAGACACACACACACACACACATGTTTGTTCAGTGCTACTAATATACAATATAAATATACAAACGTTCATCCACTCACGTGGAAAAAGGAATCTCTTCTTGTTTCTCTGGTGTGTTTAATAAACATTTTTTTTTTTTTTTTGCACTGCATTCCAGTTCAAGGATACTAAAAAATGCAATTGTATTGAGATTCCTTTGTTTCTTGTCTTCGAAAATAATAGCAAAACTTCTTGTCTTTCTCGTAGAATGTGTTTTCTGTTCCTTCTTCTGCACAAGGATGCTATCAGAGGTCTCTGTGAGCGACAATAGAATAAGAAGATGATGACCCACATACTAATGCAAAATATCTCCTTTTTCGTTTGATAAGATTACACTGTTCTACATATGTATTTGTATCCATAAGTGCGCTTACGATGTTGATGATGTCTATCTCGAGCTTTTCTAAACTTGCGAATAAAATGAAAAATAGAAAAAAAAAAAACGCAAAGAATCCACAAAATTTTGGTTTTCACAAGACTCGGATCTTTTCGAAGGGACATAACTAACAGCTTACATATGTGCATTGTGTGCGTGTAACGGTCAAAATCAATGTCATGCCATCAAACACGTATTGATTTAGAAGGGATTAGCAGAACACGATATTTAAAGTTCGCAACAGACTTTAGCCGTACATTCTGCCGATTAAAGCGTTTGTGAAATGCTTATAAAGAATGTCTGCCGTAAAAGCAGAAGGGGTTAGTGTAGTTTGCAAAGTTTACCTATTAAAAGTATTTCTTTTTGTGTTTATTTGATGTCATGATTTATGAATTTTTCCTTGTTTTTTTTTTTTAGCGACTATGCCGACCCAATGCCTCTAGCAGTGCTTTATATGCGTGAGTATGTAAAATGTGCACTTATGTGAAATTTTATGTAAATCCTGTCAAAGGTATATAATACAAAACACGTAGAAGTTATACACATATGCATGAGTTTACATAGTTAGGTGTGTGTGCACATACGTATGAACACATGTATCTACTTTGAAAACAAAAAAAGAAAAAAACGCATTTCATACACTTGCTGTATAAAAAAAACCCAAAGCTCGCCATTTTTTCTTCCTTTTTTTTCTTCTTGTAATCCCAGAGAAGAAGCTAACATTGATATTGCATTTGTAACGTACAGACGTATGCGATAAAAACCCTTTGCAGTGATTGCTCTGAGAGAAAGTCTGATCGTCTTGCAGTCCACATACCATACATACTGCGCTCGCTTTAGTTAATTCGAAAAAATCTCTCTAAAACAGTCCTCGCTCCTAATATTCGGAATTGTGTTTCAGCTTTCAACACGTCCCCTTGTTTCCTTCCTTCCCTTCCTATATTCTACATATAGACGATTTTACATTAAGGGCATTATCTAATTCACTTGGCATTGATCTTCACCTTGCCTGTGTCTCTGTACATTGCGGCATACAAATCAACTAATTAGTCGATAAGTTAGGTCCAGTGGAGCCTTAATTAACTTTTACGAATTATGCGCGAGGAACTTAATGAAAATTGGAACCGTGAATATGCTCCGTACTTACGATGTGAAGGCTCTTAATCGGTTGATTAGTGGCCGTCCATGTGTTTATGACGCACAAAAATGCCGAACACTTTATCTTCTGTTGTCCTAGAATCGATTCTTATAAAAGCAGACGTCATATTTTCACAAAACTTAATTCGCAAATAACACGGTTTAAGAGTCGTGTTATTGAAACTTTCATGCAACAAGAGCTGCGTCTTTGAAAGAAACTAAAATCAATCATCGATTTAATCGAATATCTTTAACTATTTTGCAGTCACACTCATGCGTTCTGCCAAAAATGCTGGGAAAATACGTTAACTCTTTTCCTTTTCTTGCAACAAACCCCTCGCAGGGCTAATCATTTCAACTTAAATGCGTCAAAATCGAATCTGATAAAGGCTTAAAGGGTGAAGACAGTGCTGGGCCAAAAGCAGTGTAAGCGGTACCCTAGCAATACAGTTATATTGCTCGGAACCTTTGAATACCCTACACTATTTCGCTTAATAGTTTTATTCATGCAACGATTTTTTAAACAAGCGCGTTATGTGGGAAGTGACGGAAAAAGTGGTCCGATTCGTATCAGCATTAAAAGCATTCGCCCCTGGACTCCCTTTAGGTAGAACACAAAGTTACAAGACACATAGAAAAGCTCAGATGGAGTCAGAAAAAACGTGGATCTATTTCAAGCCCTTTTGGGCGTAGTACACATCCGCAGAAACTTAATACACCCTTGTAACACAAAGGTTATAGGATGTAAAAACGGAGGATATCCCCTCATGTGTACCAACATAATGAGTACAAAAAAAAATTCGAAAGTCCAAAATCGAATGTACGTAGCCCACGGAGTTTAGAGAGACACATTTTTTCCAAAAACACACCTTGTGCATTAAGAGCCGTTAGCGGAAAGATCGCAACATAACCCCAAAAGAAGCATGCGACAGTCGCGTATCCCCGCGAAAATACCTCATATTCCAAAAATTAGAAGTCGACTATTGATGGCTATAAAGTTCTGCTATACATGTGGTGGAATCAGCAACTATTCATGGCCATAAAGTCTTGCTGTGCATATGGGATCATGGGTGGGATCACCAAGGTGTAGTGCACTACGAGTTGCTAAAACCGGATGAGACTGTCACTGCAGACATTTACCGACGTCAGTTGAACAAATTGAACAATGTGTTGTTGCAGAAAGGATCAGCAGTAGAGGCCAAAAAACGCAAAGTCTTCATCCTACGTGACAACGCTCGGTTACATGTTGCAAAAGTTGTCTAGGATCGGAGCTTGAATGGGAAGTTCTGGCACACACAGCAACATGGCCCCTTATGATGACCACTTGTCCACATCGATGCAGCATGGCTGGTGCGCGGTTTCGCAAAGTTGAAGAAGTGCGAACATAGGCCAATGATCGGATCGCTGCCAAAGCAATATCATTCTTCCAACACGTTATCGCCGTAGTGGCAGAAAGATAGGGAAAAGTTGCAAGTAAGCGTAAGTCTGTGTGGAAAATATTTTCTATTAATGCAAGCACCTAATAAGTACGCCTTGAGCACCTTGCGTTTAACAATCAGAGAGAAGCCTATAATATATGTACATAAGCAACCTAGTGATTCGAACTCACTCTGGGAAAGATGAACATAAAAAAGTAAGGTTAGAAAAACTTGTTTTGCTTAACAACATTAATAAGAAATTGATTTTGGAGAGTTGAATAAATGATTGAAATGATTCGATACGCAATCCAAGGTAAGTTCATATTCGGGATATAAACGTAGAGTTTAAACGGATTTAACTAAGAGTGATGCCTATTTAAAACGACTGTAGATCTTCGACAAGAATTACCGGTCTATCTATAAGTAGAGAAAAATGGGTCAAAGTGTGTTCCCTGTACATATAGACACCGTGATGCGTGATGGTCAGGAGCGATTAAAGCTACAGCAGATGGCAAATTCTACATATATAAATGTATGTATATATGTAATCTAATAATGTCTACGAGTCGCCCAATTGTTTGATTCAAATGACTACCGCGTATACTATAAGTGACATTCCTGTCTTAGAACGTTCCAAAGTGTGGCTTCCATAAAGTAATATAAAATGTATGACGCCACTCAGTAAGTCTGCGGATTGGTAAATGTGTCACCTAAGCCAACACTCTTGACAGACCCCTGCGATTTCCGAATAGCATTCACCTTCGAACGATGCATTTCAAAATGTCATGGCACGTCGACCATTAGTTTACATGTTACAGTTGTTTTAGGGACGCTGCTGTTCACTCGGCTGACTGCTAATTTGACTCTCGAGTGTGATAATAAGTCCAGATTTCGTCCGTCGTCGCGTATCGCATCGCAAAAAATCCTTTCTACTTTGCCTAAACACCGCCCAATAGCGTTTTAAATCATCAACACATCTTTTTTAAAAGTAAGCAAACGCGGCACCCACTTCGAACTTTGAACGGAGCTTTCTCACGGAAAAATGTTTGTGCAAAATAGTAAACAGCAAAACTGCTGGCTAGTGTCACTTAAACAACGCTAGCCTTATAACTGATTGTCAGAATGTCATGGAACGTCGACGTGTATCGCTCAAAGTGTGGCACAATCCAGAAATCACATCGGTTCTGTCATCAGTGATACCATACATGTGCCAGATATATACATAAATATATTCGACAAACATATATATTTATGTTCCTTTAATTATTGCTTGTTGCGCTATGTTACACTGTAGCAATCAAGCGTTTCGGCCCTAACCAGCAGCAGATAGGCAGAGATTGCGTTTTTTATACGGGTATTCTTATGTTTTATTTTGTTTAGTTTTTTCTTTTCATTTTTATTTTCTCTTTCACTTTGGCGTTGCTCTAAGCTCACCTGTTTTTATAAAGTGGATCCATACAAAGGCATGTGTACGTCAGTGTACCAGTTTAAGGGCAAAGAATCCTGTTTAAAACGAAACGTATTGTATGAAAGTTCACAAGATCTTTGCTTTAGTTTAGTTTCTTTTTATTTATTTTTTCCTACTTTTTTCGCATTTTTATGTATAGTCTCGCATTTCGGTCACCTACAAGCTAAAAGTATACTAATCCTGGTACGATGTTTGTATAAGATCTGTACATATATTACATACTTGCTTAGCATAAATTAGATCCATCTGATCCGCTCATAAGTCTTTGTTTTTTTTTTTTTCGACATAAGTCAGAAAAGACTGCAACCTTGCTAAGACTATA
Organism: Glossina pallidipes; assembly: GCA_000688715.1. Lineage (NCBI taxonomy): Eukaryota > Metazoa > Arthropoda > Insecta > Diptera > Glossinidae > Glossina > Glossina pallidipes. The sequence goes on from KK499783.1 coordinate 1,707,597, forward strand.
TTGTATAATGCCTCCTCCTCTTGGTTCATCCACTCATTCCTTGGTTAGTTTTTAATCAGTTATGGGAACTTAGGCATATCTGAGTAATTCTCAGGTTTTCAGGTCTCCTCCAAAGACATCGGCCGCTTGACGGCATTACTTGTAATGCTTGTACTTTATAATGAATGTGGATTTCAAGTTTGTTTCTGGACAGTGCATATCAACAATAGCATAAATAACTATATAAATAACTTTAGACGATGTTCCCACAATTATGGCAAATCCAAGATGACGGGTATCCCAGCTTCGTTTCAATACGAGTGCAACTTTTCTTGTTCTTCCTCTCTCTTTATAACATATTGTATAGCACAGCTATGTGCTGATACATTCACACATCCATACATACATACATACATACGTACAAACACACAATGCTTTCTAATATTTTTACTTTGTGTTGGTAAAATGTCAAAGAAAGTAACTTAAGTGTTTTTTTCTACTTCTTCTTCTTCTGCTTCTGCTTCTGCTATTTTTTCTCTTTTGCTCTGTAATTTTTACTATTTGCGAAAAAAAGGGCAGAAAAAAAGGATGCGGAACTTTATATAAGTTGCAATTTTCTAAAGTCTTTTGTAAAACTAAAATTAAAAGAAAAAACTAACAATTGTACTGACGTTCACACACATATAAACCTCTTCGTTTTAAATGAATTCCCGGCCTTCCAAAAAAAAAATACAAGAATTCTTTTAATAATTAATTGCTCTAATATACAACTTGCTTTTTCTCTTTATAACAAAAAAAAAAAAAAAAAAAAAAATTACTTGATTGAAAGAAATTAAATAAATAAACAAACGGAAAAATGACTTTTATGATGTTAATGATTAAAGCATGAAATTATTCATTATTATTATTATTACTATTTCTTGTGTTGTTTTTTCTGTTTTTTTCTTTTTCTTACATGGGTGTTATATAAGTAAAACAATCACACAATAGAACAAAACCCAAAATATATGTATATAGTTAGGGTGCATATTTTGAAAACTTACGACTTTTAGTTTTGCTTGAATTTCACGTAGTTTTCTCCGAGCCAGGACCTGTATGTGAGAACTGACTTGTTTGCGAGTTCTCGTTTTGCCGGTACGTAATTTTATATAACGGGCGATAAGTTCGTTGCGACCTGAAAAACAGAATTGAATAAAAAAATGTACTTTTAAAACCGATCTGTTACGAATAATAATTGCAGACCAGTAGGCTGCCTTCGAGCACATGTTCTGTGCATCTTGTGCCCAGAATATATCGATCGTTTTGAAAAAGGGACGCAAAAGAATCTACTAAAACGTTGCTGCTGTAACTTAACGACATTCTGCACAGTTCAAGCTGTATCTTCTGCCGATTGCTCAATGATTGCTTGCCTTATAGAGTATCAAAACGATATATCGTTAGAAGCTCTTCTTTTTCGAGAAGGCTGAGTTTCTCAATAGGTGCACTACCATGGAAGAGTTATGGCTCTTTGAATCTGTAAAACAGTGCTTGGGCTAAGAATAGGGTATACGGTGGGCTCTGTCGATATTTTTTCCTCAATTCGTCAACGCCTGCGGAGTGATAGATAGAATGAAGTTGATCTACGATTGTATAGAAAATCGACATGTAACTGTGATTATATTCGAAGCCTTTATAATATAATTGAAAGGTAGCGCAAGGATATAAGGAGTTCACGGAGAGTCGACTCCGTCCAGATGTCTTGGAGCGACTCTTCAAACCGTTTCGTGGTGGCATCAAATATTTGGGGTATTCGGGGGATTTCTTCAGAGGGCGGAACATAGTCCATACACATTAGCATGTTTCTCTTAAGAGATAGTGGGGCCACTAAATGGAAGAGATTGGTCCGGCCGTTGAGAGGCCGTCGTTAAAGCTTTAAATTACTCCGCGCTCGATCGTGCGTCATGGAAGTAACCATTCATATGCTCCTCCCCAAGCTACACCCTAAGCTACATCCTCTTCGGCTTCAATGATTACATCATTATTGCTTTAATAATTTTACTTCTCGAAACTTCAGTGATTTTAATGAGTCGGACAAAAAGTATACTTCATCATTCATTTCCTTTGTTGCTTCGAAAGAAATATGGAAAGTGATGAAGATTGTTAATGGTGACGAGCGCCAAAATAGTAGGGAAATTCGAAAATCGGAGTTTTGAAGACCTAAAAAGGATTTCATTGGTGTTGAAATTTCGCTTTTTGCTCAGTTACCCAGGATATCTCCCATATATCTGGGAGCACGGTATTAGTTAGGAGAGATTGCGTGTAGTGGGAGAACAAAAGGGTATAGCATTTGGGTACGCTTGACTTGGGCGTGCCCATTATAAAACAAAGTTTTAGTCAGACTCACGTAGCCATGCATAGGTACCGTAAGTAGAGTGTACTATTTTAAAAATGTTTTTCTCTTTACTTTCGAAAGCACTTCGTTTATATATACTTTGATGAATAAATACGAGATTTATATAAAAATGATGACAAGCTTTTCGGTTACCTAATAATTTCTTACTTGGCTTAAATATGTATTAAACAAATTAATATAAGAAGTGAATTTACATAAGAGCCACTCCTCAGATTAAACCATCGCGCACATACCGATGTATACGCGTATACGTTCTTGAATATTCTTTATTCAAAGGAAATTTAAGTTAACTTTGTGCAGAAATTGTAGTCATTTGCATAAATTATGCAATTCGTAATGTACGCGAGTGTGCGTGTATAATACATTTTATATATCTTCGTAGAGTAGAGTAGAATAGAGTAGAGTAGAGGTAGTGTCTTTAGTATTTATGTAAAATATCCGTTTTCCATTCTCCGTTAATAGAATTGAAGATAGAATTTTTAGATGAGCTTTTATTTGCATACATACATACAAACAAACATACATACATACATGCATATAAACATACATACATATATCTATAAACATGCAAACAAACACAAAGGCGCACACACACACACACACACACACACACACACACACATCCATATATAGATAAAATAAAAGGCGCACACACACGCGTACACACATTAATTGCACATTCCTGGCATAGTTTCACATCTAATCGTATAAAATTTTTATTTCACAGCTCTTTTATTTTCCTCATTCAAAGTCTGCTGCTAGTTGCCTGCTCGTCTACGTTCTTCTTTGTCTTACTGTGTAATGATAAATGCTGCGCAAAGCCAAGTTCTCCATTAAATTTCGCATTTATTGAGTTAAGAAAGTGGAAGAAGTTATATTCACCGGTTGTTTTTTTGTACCATAAACACAGAGCAGTCTCGTCGATCGATTGCAAATAAAATTGGTTGTGCTAATCGGCTTTTATACAGTGCTGAACTAATTTCATTATTTATAAGTAAAACCTCTTAATATATGTCGCGAGATTTGTATGCAGCCATAGACGCATAAAACGCACTTACTTTCCCATGGGAGCAACCCCAACGATTTCTTAGAAGTTTAGAAAAAAATTGACAAAATTTAATTGCATCTTAAAATGTAATTAAAATTGCATTAAAAATATCAAAAAATTTTTGAGTAATTGAAACAAAAACATTTCCCAAAAGTGTGATCATCAATTGGACATAGGAATAGCACAAAATCCAATATCCGAAAACAATTCGTATGAACTATAGTAATAGTTAAAAATTAAGGGGGTACTCAAGCCGATCTGATTTGGAATCATAGTCCCCGATAATTGTCAAACCACAGTTTAAGCCCTGGCTGCACAGAAAGAATACAATTTTTATGCCCTACGCGACTTGTGGAACTACTGCACATTCAGTTTGTGCGGATGTATGGAACATCCGGGAAAATTTGAAATAAAGCCAGCTTTTGTTACACCGATCAATTCAATATCACTTTCTGACTACACCTAAGCTTGTCTGTCCCTCACCCTGTGTTGTTTCTTGTTTGCAACTTCAAAGTCGCATTTTTTGATAAAATTTCATACACCGATATGTTCTGGTCTAAGGACGAACGCTATTGAAAATAGTTGCGGTTCGGGCCACTTTTTCGAGCAGTCGTTATGTGAAGTGCAGTGAACGAAGTGGTATGGTATATTTAATGGTGGCCCGTGAGTCGTGTCCCAGCGTGTTTTTATTTTTTCCTACAATCGCAAAAATGACGACAGAAATGTGAAATTGGGAACAAATATTTTTGGATCGATTCACAATCTGAGATTGAAAAATGGTTGCGATCTATTTATATGCACGCCCACAATATAGAGGACACTGAAACAACCTCATAAAACCGTCAACAAACCTGTGGCGTAGATTTTCGGTAAGATCACTTCCAATATACCCTAACCCATATTAGCAGGTTGGCAATTGGCGAGCAGGTTTTTGGAAATATCTTCGCGGGATCGCAAGCTATTGACGAAAATATGCAAATATTGATCGTTTTCTTTCTGAAGTTGTCTCAGCTTCTAATCACTGTGGACGCGGAGGTGAGCAGATCACAACTGTTTTTTAACCTTAACTTCTTAATTTTTGCGATTGCGGCAATTGAAGGAAGAAAGAGGTTTAAAATTCATCCCTTCGCCTAGAAGTAGGTTTTCGCCAAGCGTCGGTAGTTCCAATCAACATAAAGATTAGTTTAACTATGGCTGAATTCAATTATATCTGAGTTTTCTTATTAATTTAATTAGTGTGGTTTCTGTTACATGCAGTACAAACCAAAAACAGGGGAAATCGCGTATCTGAACCTTAGCTTTCCTGACGAAGACGACAGCTGATATTCGTTTTCTGCTAGGTTGGCAAATGTGGGTCTGTGTTGACCTTATGTGAAAAAAAACTTAAACCTACCTTTTCAATACTTTGTTACCCCTCCAACTGTGGGGGGTAATCACATATCTTTTAGTTAACATATGCCCGCAATCAAGACGAAACTTAATTTCTTGCTTTAGAGTAAAGTTTTTGCTTTCCCTTTCCATTGCTAGCAATTATGTGTAAATGAAACTCAGGAAAAAGGAGCAAACTTCTGTTTCTATTTATTTGTGTCTGTTAAAATCCAAAAAATGAAAGCTCACCACTTATTTTCTTATGTAAAGTGTAAACTAGGTTTTCTTTTCGACTTTCGATCCTTTTAGCTATATGTATGCGCACGAGGTGCGATAAACGCTTTCTCAGCATCGTCTAATTGGCGTAAGCAAAATCGTTGACGCTTCGCGTCAGCTTTAGACGTTTAGAGTTGCATTTACAAGAGAAATCAGCTGTAAATTGAAAATAAACCAAATTGCGAACAAAGTTGTTCACTTACAAACAGCTGAACCAAAACAAAAATTTTAAATTTGTTAAAGAATTGAAAATGTAAATGAATTCTTTTTTGTTCGCTTTTACTCCACCTGCGTAATTAATATTCTTAATTCGCCAAAGCTGGTAGTCAATCGTGTATTATCAATCTTTCCATACATCATCATATATACCAGACAAGGAAGACGTTATAAAGAAAAAAAGTGCTCAAGCTGAAATGTTCAATCATCTCCCTCGAAGTGAATAGCCCTGCTGACGCATTTTTAACGATCACTTATTAGCATTTAAAAATGTATTACTTGACTTTCATATATTCAAACTTTTTTGGCCAACAATTTTCAGTGTTGTTTCGGCTTTGCTCCTTTTTCTTTTTTTATATGTAGTAAGTAGGGATTAAGCCAATGAGTTACAACTAATATGTCCACATTAACGAAATGAAACGAAGCAAAAGTCTATTTAAATTGGGTGCCTATATCCTAGATTTAAATATATGACTTTGGACTTTAGGCCAACAAAAGTATAAGCTTAAAGTGTGTTAGTAAAACAATTTATTTCTTTATTCCAATACCAAGCAATGTATTTTTGCTTTCATTTTTCTACTACAACTGTTCTTGTTCTAAACTAAAAACGCAACTCTGTACAATCTATATTAATGCAAAACAGAGCTATTTCATTTCCGTCGAACTTGACAGCTACGAGGTAGTGTATTTTATAGCTATTGGATATACGTGAAGCAAAGAAAGAAAAAAACGAAATTCATCAAATAATCCTGAATGCTATCATATACGTGAAGCAAGACGAGCCGAAAAAATAAAACGTAAGCCAACTTTCAGATGCGCAATTATCCTTCTGCATTATTTATCAAAAATTTACGAATTGCCCTACGGATAGAAACCTCATATCATACCTACGATAAACAACACGCATGGAAAACAAAGAAAGAGCAGAGGAATAAAAGGCAATTTTTGGATTTGTTTCTTTTTTTATTTTTTATTTCATCTAAATAATTTTTTTTACACGGAAGATCTCCGCCTTGTTTGCATTTTCCTTCAATTAGTTTTTTCATATCATCCTCTGCTCTTTCCTTTAAAAGAACATACGTTTTTTATTTACTGTTGTCGTGATTGTCTTTACCCATACAGCATAAAACTAACATCATTTACACATTAAATTGAAGCATTTCGATATATAGTGCTGGGGATTGCATGGAGAGCGTGTGACAAAAACACTACCATTATAAGACTATCCTTTAAAAAAAGATGGGAGCAAATTTCTTATCTGTAATTTTTTCTTTAGTACTGTGGCACTGTGCAAAGTGTCCGAGCACTTTAACGTCGCTGAAGTCTCCCTGCTTCGTTGATTAGGAACTAGTCTTCTAAACATTAAAGAAAGAGGAAGAAATGCTGCTGCATAACCTCGAAGGAAGTGAGTGAAAATGTGATCCCGAAAATGACTTTCATATTAAACCATTTTGAGCAAGAGCTGGCATTACGAATATCTCGGGCGGTACAAAAAAGGCTGTCATCGAGAATTTATTTCCGACATTCGTCTGCATTAACTTAAGTTTGAAAGCGTTTAAGTGGTAACGTCACTGAAGAGCACAAAACAGGATATTATTGAGAAGGAAGGCCAACACACATTACACCGCTGATTTAAGTAAGAAGATAAAAAGGCGGCAACACCGGAACCATGCTCTTTTAGCGACATGACCACAATATAAGTGGTTAGAGTTATGCCGTGTGTTCACTTAAAAAATCACGTTTCGAGAGGAATGTGTGTGTGTGTTTAAGGAGTCAAATACCCGCATAGACTTGCGCAACTATATTCAGCAAATCAAACTTTAATGTCATTCTTGAGATGTCATCCTTGTGAGATCATTTAAGTCAACAAAAAGAAATTTTACATCGGCTTCCTCTCTCAAGTCTGACCGATATGAAATCCGATTTACTAGATCTTGTAAGATTTTCCCCATACCTTTCGATAAGCGATAGTGGGTTGCATTTCTCGCTGCCTTAGTCGCTCATTACTTACACCATTAAACCCAAGTAATTAGATTGCATTAACTTTTACTGGCCTGGAACTGGGAATTATTTTTGCGGTTATGGATACAAAGGCATGGGTTCTTATTGTTGAATTTTTGGTTATGCGACTAATAGTTAAAAAAGAAAATATCAAATGGACGGATAGACCTCATTGATTTGACAAGAAAAAGAAAAATTCCCGCTGTTTTGTTTAAATGAAGAACAAATTTTATGCAAATCTCTCTACCTTTCATTCAATTTCATAATCACAGACCAGAAACTTTTTGGGTTTTCCGTAATTAATCGATAAAGATTGAAAAGTGTTGCTGTTAATGACTTTGACGATTGGTTGGGTTGCTGCTGTTAAAAAGTGAGAGGGAAAGAGAGAAAACAATTTTTGAAAAAAATGCCTGGATAGAGATGCTCATAAACTTATAGTTTACACTGGCAGCTTGTGTTGCCAATAGCTGCACACGAAATATTTACCACATGTTTTGCACTTTCTACTTAACTCAACTCAAAAGCGGGAAAAAACGGAAAGTAGAGGAGGAAAAAATTATGGAAATATTAGCGAGAGAGAGATAGAGTTTTTAACAACTTTTCAAGAATTTTACCAAACACACATACGCACACACGTACGCACACATGCATGTACGCCCATGTACACAACTTCAAGTTGATATAAGCTGTAAACAATATTTTATAGGATGTTATGATGATATGATGCACATATCACTGTGTGCCTGCGTTTGTTCATCGATGATTATGCTGAGTGTGATGATTAAATACATGGCGGCAACAACAGCAGCAGCGCCAGCAGTTTGATGATGTAAGCGGAAGATAGTTGTGGTTGTGATATGTCAGCACATACACCAGTGAATGGCCATACAACCTTCTCACTTCACTTACTCACATATACCGGATCATAGTATAGTAGTAAAGGGTTTCAATTGTTTTTTTTTCCAGCCTTTTTTTCTTTTTGAAGTTAATGAATTTTTGTTTTCTCCTCTGTTTCTAATTTTTTTATTTTTCTTTTGTTTAATTTGAAATTTTTATAATTAAACCAACATATTTTGGCTGCTTGGTGCTTACACATACTTCCACACATATTGTCTAATAAGGCGTCATAATATCGCATTTTTGGTGGTAATTACAGGAACAGAAATTTTACGACTATTTTTACACTCACATCACTCAAGCATGGGGGTATATTCATTTTTTCACCCGCTTTGCGACAATAATATGAAATGTAGCTGAGAAATTTGACCTGCGTCCGCTTTACCGTCGTTTGCGATAAATGCCATAGGCAAAAGTTTGGTTCTACATAGGCTGCTAACGTTTCTATTTGGAAAAAACAAACATGGAAGTGTAGAGAGTAAAGAAAATAATGCAATTTCCAGTAAGATAACTGTTGTTCTATGACAAGAACCGTTTAACGGTTAAGCGTCTTGCACAAAATTTGCTTACTATTCCAGTAGGTTTGCGGCCACTTTTTGGTACAAATTAGGCCTATCGGGCGGTATTTCTGTCTTTTATTATAGTTTCTTAATCGACTTACGGGGAGATGATATTAAGTATGCGAGGACGAACATTTTCAAATCAATTTAACCGCGTCTGTCCACCTGTATCTATGTATGCACATTTATGTTGAAATCAATGTATCAAAAGGACATGAACATGTATTTTGATGCAAGGATGGATGCTACGAAAATTGGATTAAATCGGGTTGTTCTTACGGCCAAAGTATATTAAGCTTGTGCAGGTGTATGAAACGTTCAGAACAGCTTAAGATAGACTCACGCTTTAATTTTCCTAAACGTTTCAGAATAATTTCCTAGTCGTAAGCTTATTTGTCTATCTGTCTGTCCATCTTCTTGTCCGTCTGTTCAGGTGTTTTTGTGTTGCAATTTTTGAGATGTTGTGACAAAATTTTGTACGGTAATGTGCTTTGGTCCTAGAACGAACCCTATTGAAAATGGATTACATCGCACCACTTTTGCGACCACCCCCATATAACGTCGCGTTCCAAGGAAGGAACGTGAAGTTTGTAAAATTTCTCGACAAAATTACAGTATTTCGTCATTTTGATGCGAAAAGTAAGCATTAGATGGGCGAAAAACTTGTCTCCTTCATACAGCCGAACAGTAAACAGGTCTTTACATGGCATAAAGTCCTACTTCCAATAGTTCACAGCTGGTCTACAATAGTAATTTGATATAAATATTAACTGTAAAAGTACGCTTTTGCATGCAAGCAGGGCACATATAATTTATGATCTTTTATTACGAAGATAAATGAAGACCTACGGTAGGCGAAATGTTATTGGGTATACAATGATCAAGCTTGCTTGACTATAATATTTATACTCCTTTTCGCTTTTCACCTCGTGGTGTTATACGAGAAAATGTTTGATTTTTAATATTTTGAACTCAATAGGAGATAGTGCTAGCACTAATAAATACTAAGTAAATCTGAATAATTTTATTGGGAGGGCGTCGCTCTTTAAAGCCACGCTCGTATATACTTTTTTGCATTCGTCGAAAAAACAAGCCTCGATATACTTTTTATTACCTTATAACAAGAATCGGAACAAAACATTTATTTCCCCTAAAATTTTGCTGTAGCGAGTTTGGACCACAAAAGTTTATTTTTTCAAGTCATGTATATATTCCATGTGAGTATGCTAACGATCCAATCGGGCCTTTCGCATAATGGAAATGAACTAAGATTTTCTCATCTCAAGTGAACATATCCACGATACTTTCAGCACAGTCGTCTTATTCTTATTCTCTCTATTTCTTCACTAAGTATAGCTCAAGAAAGAAAGAAAGAAAGAAAGAGATAGATAGATGGATAGATAGATATATATATATATATATATATATATATATATATATATAGGGAGAGAGAGAGAGAGAGAGAGAGAGAGTTTATAATCATTGAAGAATTCTTTTCGAAATTTACGTGTCTGTATGAATCCAGATATATCTAAGAAAATACGATATTTTTACAAATTGTGTTTAAATCATATTCATATACATATGCCGGTAGTGATAAGTCAATCGTGTAACTTTCGTAAAAATTTTGTTTGTAGTTTATGGCAGAAGCAAAGAGGGACGTTTCATAGATGTAATCGTAAAACTAAACCTTCACCTTATACGTGTCGATGTTTTCGGTTTATCAGACAGCTTCTGCCAAAAAAACACAGTGACAAATATTTGTCATTTATTTCATTCAGACTGAATGTGACTGTAAACTAATTTCACTTTTGCCTTTTTTTCTGGGCGCGGCAATATGGCTCTGACTTTTTCTTAGAGAGAGTGTAAGAGAGCAAGTAGTACCATAGAGAGCTGAATAAAACTGTGATCTCTTCCTTCCAAAGTTCTACCGTTAAACTACACACTGAAGCGTGCACAAAGGAGTTTCTTGCGGAAAACTGCCCCTGCGAGTGATGAGCAGTAGATGCGTTGCGACATCCAAAGGCCAAAAAACTATAACGCAGAGTGGACAAAAAGTTTACGTCGACAGTAAAATTGAACATCCAAGACGTCCATAATTGGTGGGGGGAAGGTATGTGGGATTTGCGTATAGCATCAATGAGGAAAGGCTGCCAACAGTAATTTACGCAATTGGGACCAAAAATGCGCGTGATATGCTGAAAGGCATGATGTCGTGAACATTCAATACGAAGCAAACTTCGCTTAGGGAATGTGTGCAGTTGTAGTCTGGAATATCCTCCCTGTGCGCTGTTTTAAGCATGCGTTGCTTCCTTTGATGAACACGCTCGCGTTTCAGCAGATAACTTATTGTTTCTCTTATCCTTATGACGATAGCCAAACATGGGCTCCGTTTCGCACCTAATTCGTACTCTGCATAAAAGATGAGAACGAGATGGGGTATGGCTATTGCACTGGGCAATACGTTGAACAAAGTAACTCCGAAAATGTGTTTACAATATTTCTTCAATTTTACTAAAACATTCACTTACCTAATAATTAAATATCTTTACAATAATTACAAGTCTTTTAAAGATGTTGTGTAGACGCATGTAACTTGACAATCCAAACAATTTTGGTTTATCTAGACCTTCACGTTTTTAAACAAACCCTGTGCTGGGGTTGTAATAAACTAAGGAAACATTTTGTATTAACATGAATTCTTTTAATTAGCAGGAAACTTGCGAAAAATTTATCATCAGCAGCTAATTAGTGGAACATTCCTGGTTTTTGGCTTTTGTGTTGAGCTGATGTTTCTTTTTTTTAATACTTTTTAGAAAAATGTCGTCGACAACATGTAAAATATGATGAAACAATTGTAACACCGCTGTTGCGTTTTTTACACAAAACTTGAAATAATAATAAAAAAAAATTTCTTTAAAAATATTTATGAATGTATTGTAAAAGTTTGTTAGTATGAAAGTTACGTTCAACGCGGGTAGCGTTTTCGCAACAGGTTTCGCCCAATGAGGTCGACCGTCGGTTGTGGTTGGTTACGCTTTCATAGACGTAATATGTTGATAGCTAATCCCTATAGATGGGACCGTTACGAATATTCTTTACTGTCTGTACTATCGCTGACAACGGTTCGCTTTGGCTGCAGTGTCGTGAGTTACGCTTTAGTTATGCCAGTGCGTCTAATTCTGCTCATCCGCCGCAATGTAGCAAAACTTTTCTTCGAAAGAGACAATGAAAGTAACGTTTCTCGCAAGTGGCGTTTCTACGGCTCATAATTCTTTGCACTTAAAGTGTAAAAAACCGTCTGTGCGTTCTGTGCACTTCAGCGAAATAACTTATGCTGTTTCATATGTTTATTTTAGGGCACATTGCGGACGCCGACGTTCGCGTCTTAAAAAACATGCACGCGTGTGAAAATCATAAAGATCGAAATGGTTTTCGCATTAATTTTTTAGATGATGGAACAAGGATGTTGAGCGATTGGCGATGGGCCGAGCCCACGAAGCCCTTACATATAACAGGCAAAGAGATAACTTTTAAGCTCTATATAGGGAAAGAGATCATTTTTAAACCTAGACATTGCTTCTTAAAATACCTTTTATCGACCATCGTGCTTAATATTTGGCTTAGCGGGCGTTCAAATGAGACGAGTGATATTATCTCCCTCTGGGCGATAAACGAGATTGGAAAAGAGGGGTACATGGCTAAATGGTTGGGGACGTCTCAACATCAAACCCAAGAAGCGCCAAAAATGTAGTGTTGGTTTCTCCAACATTTAGTGGCACTTAGTGACGAGTTTGCAAATTTTCCTCGCATTAAGTATTCAATGCCGGTTTTATTGTCAATTGCTTTAGTTAAATCATTTTGAAACGTGACGCTAAAGAAGCACGTAAGCGTCGCGATGCGACGGAATACCAAAACTCTTCATTTTCATAGTTGATCTTAAAATATTGTGGCCAATAATTTATAAACTATAACAACCGATCTAATATATGTATGTAAAGTTTTAATCGAATCAACCAATTTTTGAAGGGAGGTACTTAACATTAACAAGCAGCCTTTGCAGCTCATGACTCGATAAGATGGAGTATGAACCGTGCCGATGCCACGATTATCGCATAAATCTGTCAACTTGGAAAATGCAGTCTTTTCATTCATTCATTCATTCATTCATTATTATTCTTCTTTAACACACACACGCATATAGAATATATATTTTAATATTGTTATACATGTACACTTCTGTTTATATTAAAAATTTTACCCTTTTATGCTATTTTTTTTTTTTTTTTTTTTGAAAATAGCAGATATGATGACATACGTATACCTACATATATATACATATATATATATATATATACATATACGTATGACTTTGTAAATGTACAAGTTTAAGAAAAACCCAATAGAAATATTTTATGTACAATTTCGACTTGAATAGAGAGAAGAATGCCATGCATGCCATGCAACGGTAAAATAAACTATTTTCCTATAAAATGATGATGATAAAGAATGTTTTATGCAAAATCTTGGGTTTTAACTAAAATTCTCTTTGAATCGCATACACATGTACGTGTGGATACATGCACATATACTTACGTAAGCACACATATATACGAACGCACGAACGCACGTAGCGTACACCGAGCGACATACATGTAAGGATTACTGAATGAATTTTACTACTTTACCGTCCTTTATGATAAAATATATAAAATTAATATAATTTGTATTTGCAAGCGTTTTGTGTGTGTTTGCGTGTTGTTAGTGTGTTTTGAAAAATCCTTCGCAAACGAAAAGCGATGAAAACTTTTCATATTCACTGAGCATATGCGTTAGATATTTATATACCGTTATGTACATATATATATATATATATGCATGTATATATATACATATATATATGTATGTTTTTATGTGTGCATGTAAGCATATCTGTTTATCTACATTCACAAAATCGTTATCTTTTAGCAAATTTATAAAACCTTAGTAAATTCTTATCGTGTAACTAGGTTTGTGTTTACGAATTTTCATCATCACCATTTTATTATTAATATTCTGTTGGAAAATGAAATATTGTTTATATCTGGCTTTAAGCACACTAATCTTTACCTGAACATAAATTTTCGGAAACAAAAATTCTTCTATAAAAAGATGGGGGAAAGAGAAAAAAGGGTCTTAAAAAAGGATATTAAAAATGTTTGAAAGGACGACGTAATATTTATTCGGCTTCGTAAGATTAAAGCGAGTAAAAAGAAATTAAAAAATATTTTTCCTTGTTCTAACATCGCCAGAAAATTGCCTTAAGGTTATTATATATGTACAGGAAAAACCCTTAAAGGCTCCGTAAATAACTTCATCGTCATTATGATCATCATCATGATATTCTAAATCGACATCTTAACGCCTAAAAGCTTGTAATAACTTGCTTATCCCTGACAAGGAATGCACATTTGAAGTCCACACATAATGCACAAATTTTCGCATAAATTTGCATGCAATGTCGCGTTTGGATTGTTGTGATTCCTTTAGAGAGTTATATGCCCCGTACAACTACGATATATTTCGTGTCAATCCGCGCACATTTTTTTTTTTTTTTTGGGAATACTGGAAACCAGAAAATTAGTGAACCTTGGAAAGGGGCCTTTACATATCGACAAATAAGTCCATAATTATGTTTAAAATAAATTAGAAAAAGAAAATTTCCATTCCAATAGCTGACGCATAGCATAGCATAGAGAAAAATATGCTTTGCTCTCCTAAAAATATCGTGGGTGCATTCGCAAAGCAATCGTAATAATTGCCGAAAAAGAAATCGTCAACATTATAATATTGATCAAAAAGTACCGGGAATTTATCGAATTAACTGCCAAGGAAAGGAAAGTGCTATGCGATAGGTAGTTCGTGTACCTTTGCTTGATCTTACATTGCACACCAACGCAAAGTGGAGCAAAACAAAAGTGTGAAAAACTCTGCTCCAATATATGTGACGTCTTGTGAATGAAAGACAAGTGTAGAATTGTCGGATATAATCCAAATAGGTCATTGCGACTAGTAAGCATTATAGTCGTTGCAAGTTCTTCGTCAATATGTCTTAAAGCAACTTCTTCCCAAGCATCGTGTGTTCTTAATACATCAGATAAATTTTTGACAGACTCGCGAAGCAGTCAAAGAAAATTCATTCTAAATGCATGAAGCTATTCGCTTAATATTATAGCGACGGCATATGCTAAGTGGTAGTAGGATTAGAGAATATGTGAGTTGTTCCGGATGGAGTTTAATCTGAATACACGAAAAATAAAGGTTTGCTCCAAATTGGGAGAATTTAAAAAAGAAGTCATAAAAGGCTATCCTACAGCAATTCATCTCTCTTCGTCATAAGGTATTGATAGTTAAAGCTTGTTGACATCTTAAGGTTGGGTTGGCTCGGGGAGAGATCCACAAAGGAAGACCTCTGCAGCTCAAGTTTATTAAAATAATGAAGTTGTGTGGCAAGTCATTATTTTGCAATTCAGAGATTGATTTGTTGCCGGCATATTTATATTGCATTGAGTTCAAAATATTATCACATATCGTTTAAATTTTGCGCAAACGTTTCGTATGCCATAGTATTATTTGTTCGCATGGAGCGACTTTTTCAAAACAGGTTCTTTGTACAGGAAGTAATTGGGAACACAATCCGACGAGTGTTGGTTGAACACAAGGTTACATGAACAGAAATAAGACCGACAGACGGACGATAGTTATAATAATAAAAGGTGAAGTAAAGTTCTTCCAGGTGGTACATATATACCTGCAAGTCAATTATATCTCCTTAACAAAGTAGTGTAGATCTTTTTATTGTATTGAGAAAGTTTTCAAATCGCAGGAAATCTTTGTCGTTATGACACAAAACTGAGTTGCATTCGCCTGGAAGAGATACAAATTAAACATTAATTCGAGTATCCTTTAAATGATAAGAGGCATCGTTGTTCTCATAGATAGCATTGCAAAGAAATAAAAAGGGTGTCGATCGGTTTAACTTCACTGATATGGAATCGCAGACTGTGCACTTATTGATTGGCTTTACAGTTTGCTTTTAGTTTCGTTATTTGTCAATTGAGGCAATTGGCAGGCAGTGAAGCGAGAAGAATGATTTTGTCCCAAAGACTTAGAAAGGAATGAGTTTTTGTCTTTTTCCTATAGAGAAACACACAATCAATCAGTTTAATTAATCTTTGTATTGTGCTTTTCCGATTATTATTGTTTTCATGAAGGATTTCACTTCGCACGAACGTGTGTATATTAAATTTTCATTAATCGATTTGTTTATCCATTCAATTTATCTAGAAAATTTTACCATTAACCATAATCTTAAGCGAATCCCACATATGTACACGTTCAGCTCGCAGAGCCATTAAGTTCCCTAATAAATTACGAACACACTCGCACACACACGCGCACATACACACAAGCTCCAACACGGGCATAAATACAAATCCACGTATGTTTTCTCTTATTTTGATGCTGATGATAACAAATAATAATCGTAATAATATTAATAATAATAATAATAATAATAATAATAATAATAATAATAATAATAATAATAATAATAATAATAGTAATAATAATAAATGAAAATGAAATTTTGTAGAAATTTTTCAAAATATCTTTTGTACCATGATTATGAGCGACAAAAATTATACAACACATCAATACAAAGTGCGCGTACATACATAATCGTGTTAGTAACTGAGCATCTGTGATGATGATGTGGGCAGCAAGCATATAAAACCAAGTGAAACGCATTAAAGCGATTACACCACATTTCCTCTTTCTGCCTTAAAAACTTAAGAAAAGGCAGTGAAACTCACTAAAATAAAAGAATAGAAAAAGGTGGGTAGAGAGTGAGAGGAACGTAAATGACATGCTTGGCTGGCTGCCTACCTCCGTATGCACACATACAAGCAGTGCTTGCTTGCCAAACGTAGTTTTTAAATGGCAATTGCCGATGTGTGTATGTATGTATGTATGTACCTTCTAGACATTAAATGCATCACAAATCCTCGCAGCAAACAAACCATTACAACACCTACGCCAAAGCATGTGTAAGTAGTTTTCTGTTTCTGTTTTCTATTTTTTTCCTCCTTTTTTGTCTTTCTTTTTCTTTTCCATTTTTAACGTTCTTTTTATTTGTTGAAAATTCATTGAGTAAAAATAATAAATTTTTTGTGAATGATATGCCTTATGACAAACAATAATAATACATACACAACCGATGCAGAAAAATGTTCATGTAAATGACAATTTGTTTATTCTATTATTTGCGCAGCCAACGTAGCTCCTCTTATAACTACATACGCCACTGGAGGATTGAAAGATAAACAGTTTGCATATGATGTGATAAAGAGCTTCACATTTTCGTTTCGGGTATTTTTATAGTCTCATCTCTTACTCGACCTGTATTCGGTACGGACGGACTTACTTATGTTTACCTATTTTTCCGGCAGTTGAAGTTTTCAGTAGAAACGACTGCATTAACTCTAACCCTAATGTCAAAATGAATTGTTATTCTGCTCATACCGATAGGTATTTGATTAATTAAGCTTTCCTAGGGCGTTTAATAACAACTTAATGAGATCCGCCTAAGAAAGACGCCGATCCCAAAAATGAACAACAAAACTGAACGGCTCTTAATAGCGACTCGAACATATCATATTTCATATAATCATTTATGTTTTACATTACGGAGTGGGTATTCTTCTACAGAAGATATTGGGTCTTTTGCATAGAAGGCAATGCGTCTGCTCTAAATGTTGAAGTGTAGGATGAGATGTGACAGATAGGATTCGCTTTTGTCAATGAAACCTTGAAAGTGGGAAATATTAAAACAGTCTTAACATCTTCGGAACTCGGACGTAAAACCAATTTTACGAAATGGTTTCGATGAAGATACAAACGCTGCGTGAGTCAGCTCTTAAAAAAATGTATGCTTCTAGAGAACGGTTCTGTCTTGTTCTGTTGGTTGTCACGCTAATATCACCAGATCGGGTGCACCGTATATGGCGGCAGTTAGCAGTTGAGAAAATAGTGCGCCAGCATTCGTATATAGCCGATTCTCGAACCACTGCCTAACGTAGCTCTTCATTTATTTTCGTGATAAAATATTAAAAACTACCAAGTGTTTCGCCCTAAAAGGTTTCCTTTCATGAGACTTTTTATGCAGGGTGTGGTCCGAAAATCCAAATTTGCTTGATTTAATTTGTATTTTAAACTACGATTAGAAAGCAATTTCCGCAATAAAATATTCCAAGTCAGATTTTTGGTCTTATGGCGGATCAGTTTTCGTAGAAACGGTTATACGGGCGAGCGTTCTAAACATTTAGGCCATCCGAGCCACATCGTGAGCATTTACTGATTACTGACGGCGTCTTGTTGAAAAATTTGGGTGTAATCGTAAAAGTAGTCTGACCTGATCTGTTTTCAAGAGCGTTAGTCTTTAAGCTAAAATAGGTCACCGCGCATAGTTTGCGCGGATTGAGCACGAAGCTACTACTACTTCTTATGTAGGTTCAGGAAGTGATTTCTAATGGATTGACATTATAAGGAGTGGGGCTATCTTAAGCCTTGCTGGCGGTGGGATATACAACCGCGTAAACTTAATAAAATCTACACCACAGTTAAGTACAAATTACAAGTCAAGTAAAAATTAATTGCACCGAATTTGGATGATGACTTGAGTTTGTTTTCCGGAGCCGACGTCATAAAATATGCGTTTATGTGGTATCTTTTCGGGAATAGAAATCAAGGACTGTACTAGCGAAATGATGCCGGATACTTAATGGTCGGTCAAGTCCGATAATTGTGTTTTCACTTGTTTTCCATCTTCGTTGCTTCTTGAAGCCATAAGTTACACCTTATCAAAAAATGTTTGTTACTCCGTTATTTGCATCTTGTAAGCGTATTGTGCCTTTTGCTACGCCCACAAATTGATATTTGCTAAGTTTGCAAGTGAATCCCAGCTGTCGAAGACCTAAGCCAATGTCGGAATTTATCATCTATTTGAAGGTCCACAAAACCCCAAATAGCCCAAATATAGATGCCCAGTGATACAAACTTAGATAGGCTCGACTTAACTTGATTTGGAAGTTATTGTAATACTGAGACGTGGTTCTTTACTAACAATAGTGATAGCAATTAATAATAGAAATAAGAGAAGAAAATGGGAATTTGCTTAGCACTTGATGTTTTGCGTTTTTCTGATTGTCACAAGAAGCTCAAGAAACTTGGCATGTACTTTACGAGTTTGGTGTCGGTTATAAAACCGGCTAAAAACTATCGAAATTAAAGCAGCAACGGTACTAACAAGTACAGTTAGGTATATGAAGTTATTTAAGCAACAACAGTAAAAGCAAAGGTAGTGACATACAAGGAAATATGTTTACAGAACATAAATGTAAGCAAAAGTTAGACATTTAAATAAATACATACATACATACATAAAAGGGGAAATTGTTTACACTTTTAAAACAAGATGGGAAGCACACACAACAGGGTCGCAGGAGAGATAGTCAACGTAGAGCATGCAAACATGCACGCACTCTTGACAGACGTACAAAACAATGGCGAAATAAAATTTTTAAATCTACTTTTGGTAGAGGTTTTACGCAGAACAAAGCGTTCGTTCATATCTCAGTCCGTTCGTTCGTTCATTCGTCTCCACGTATTATTCGTTTGCTTTGTTTGTTTGGTGGGTCGACTGTTTTTAAACATAATATAAAACTAAATAGAGAATGTGTGTGTAAAGCTCGAGAAAATGTGTTTGTAGTATCACCTTTACGCATACACATACGCGTGCATACACAAACAATTTGTATGCCGAGAGACAGACAATTCATGGGCGCAAATAAAAACCTTGAACAGGATATAAATGTCAAATACTTTATGAAAAGTGTTTGAATGTTTGCTTTGGTTACTTTTGTTGTTTGAAAAGATGGTTCGCACACAAATTGGAAAGAAAATCGTACGGAAGTTAAACAACAAGTCTGGATATATATACAAAAGCAAAAACATTACAGCAGCTTATAAAAGGATATACAGACGGTCATGTTACACGTTCACCCGGCGCACCAATTTACAACTTGCTAGCGTTGTATGAACTTTGACTGTAGAAACTTATGTTCCTTATGATTTTAATATGAATTTTATATGTGGGGGGAAAAGCAATTTCGTAGTAAGAGAAGAGATCGCTAATAAAATGCTGTTGTAATTGTTGAAATTATATTATAAAGCAAGTGTAGATCCAATAGAAAGGTAGGAAAAAGGACTTGGGGACAAGGGCATGGAGCAAAGATAAAATTAAAACTAAACAAATCAAAGTTAGTGGAGTCAGGCATTGACCATTTAAGAGCATAAAGAACAATTTATTTTAATGGTTTTTTTTAAAAGGGTGAGAGCGATAGCGAAAGGGGCCTTGTAGACGTAACAAATCAAGTGCATTCGCTCTGTCCATCTTAATTTTTAAATTCAAGCCGCGAATACTTCTCGTTACCTTGCCCCGCTTAGTGCCGTCGAATCAAACGCACTTGTTTCGTCAACCTTCCAACTTCCTGCCCTTGATCGAATGTTCGAAACTTGGTTGCAGCTTAGCTGGACCTGACTTTCCAATTCGGAGGACATAAGAAAACTTATCTGTAAATAGAACTCTATTCCTTTTAACCCATGACACCATGCACTCTCTATAGTAAACAGGATCATGCTGCAGTGCTCTTGTGAAAATATTCGAAAAGTCTTTATTTTCTGTTTATTTATTTTTTGGCTTCGAAAATATCCACTTCGTAATTGAAGTTACACCCGTACATATAATGAACAAAGAGTTACATATCCGGCTTTTCGAGAAGCATCAACCTCGTGCGTTTGTTGAATGCAAGATACACTTAACGAATTAGAGAGCAAGCTATGTAGAATATTTCATTATTCTTAGACATTTTTGTCATACGATATGATGGTTGCATCGTCACCAGAATCTCCTTTGAAATTTTTCGTTTCCGATCTTATATATGTTAGCAAAGTACAATTGACGGTCTGAGGTCTGTACCGTACCAGGATTCGAACCTGGGTCTCACAACTGAGTGTCGGACGTTCTAACCTAGCTGGCACAGGCATGCCATTCATAGGGGCGTAGCTGGTAGGTGGATAGCCATTGGCGAGCTGGTGCCGGGTTCGAATTTTACTTTTATTTATCGATTTTTAAATAAGATTAGCTTTTTGGGGTAATATTATCCTTTGAATTTTGTGAAAGACAATCACTCAATTCGGCAAACGATTCTGAATAAATCCGTATAACAAAAGGCGAACCCAGTGGAGTTAAGTATCAAAATATCTGGCAGCATTGATCTCACAAACGGGAAAACACTAAAAGCGATAGTGTCAACCTTCTTTTGTGCGATTTAGTGTAATGCAAGGCGACCTGAAAGATCCATAATATATACACTTGAGCTGAGCACATTCTCCTGACTAGCTTAACATTCTAAGTCGGCTTAGCCATGTCAGGCCGTTCGTTCATATGCCCATCCGTTTGTTCGCTTTCGCAATCGGCAAAAAATCTGTAATTTATCAGCGGGTGTTGGTGTTGGTTTGAAAATTAGTATAAAAACTTTTGACTGCTAGCTAAGCATTTAGTTAAAAATTGATGTAATTCGAATAAAAAGACGCCACCAAAACTCATTTTGTGACTTACGTTCGCATTGAAAAATTGTAATCGAAATGGCAGAGATCCCTGGAAAGGGGCAGGGCGAACATCTCTCGCTGCAAGTGCAGGCTTCACATATGAAGGCGTTGGAAAGGCGTAGTCTAAAGCAGCCGCGATATGTTAAGGAGATGATTTTTCAGCATAGTAACTATCCGTCATATATTACGAAAGCACTAAACTGTAATATGTCGTTCTATTAACTTTATTTAGCATACATCACCTTTTGTGGTTAAAACTCATTTTAAGCGATGCTTTATTGTTTACCCGGGCAGCGTTTCCATTCCCCGGATCACACCAAAAAACTGGCCGCTTCGTGAATAACATTAAAGGATGTAATAGGAAGGAGTATTAAACTCTAGTGAAAAAGTATTTTTACGACAAGTCCCTGTCCAATCTGTATCAATGTGAAAAGTGGGCCAACAACCCTGCCTCAAGTTGCTGCTTAATGTGAACAAAGGAAAAAAGAGCTAATCTTGCTTAACCGACTTTGAAAAAGTACGATTTGCTGGACTATCGGCTAACTGCCAACGCGCCAAAGTTCTAAACCGTTATGTCAATTGGGTTTTCCATCCCATCTGTGAATGGGGCTAGGATTGTGCATATTGACATGTTGGTCGCTTATGTTTATACCTAAACCTGCCTTCCTTTTGCTAAAAAAAGCGACTTTCAACTCCCGTCTTTATAGCGTCTTTACTACGATTCAGAAAGATTTTTCATAAAATTATTTAAATTTAAAAGTTTATTTAATCAATTTTTATACAAAAAGCAATCACTTTTACTCTATACTTTAGTTCGTCTCTTTCTCCACTTTGTTGATGCAAAACCGAAGCAAAGTTGACTACAATTTAAATGAAAAACAATAAACGTAAAGGACATAAATTACGAAAAACTCGGTCGTAGATTTGTTTCATTTCGTTACGTTACGTTTGGGGCTATTGTTTTATAGATGCCAGCCGTAGAGAAAATTGTGCACCATCGTGGATGGCCTGTGCCTTCAGCAATACTTGTACTGTATATACTGGTAGACATTTACACATATTTCTTTCTACATGTAAAAGTTAAATATGTGCACACATGTATATACATAAATATTTATCTATATATATATATATATATATATATATATATATAACTATTCATATATGGTTGGTTTTGTATTGTTTTAAAAAGCAAAGTAATTGTTGTCCTTTTTTTTCTCTTTGTGCTATACTTTTGTTGGAAGTTTGTTACAAAATTGTTTAACCTTAAAAGTTATAAATTTTGTTAACATGTTTCTGTTGTTTTTGTTGCTATTACTGTAACTATTTGTTGTTGTCATTGTGTTTGTGCGGTGTGTCTTAAGTTTTATTGTGTTAAAGAGGTTTTTGTCAACCATCATTTTTTCAGACTTTTCCTATATTTGCATATGTAAATATATATCCGTATATGTATATATATATATATATATATATATATAAATATATACATTTTTATATACATACATTATGTAGAATAGAAAGCATACATACATATACAAAAATGCTCAATTCAATTCAAATGACTTGACACTCTTTTCGTTGCCTCGTTTCTCTCTCCTTGTTTTTATCTTTTTCTTTTTTTTTTGTTTTCTTTGTCGGTTGAATTTATGGAAAAAGTTTACAACATGGTCTTAAAAGACATTATTTAACATTACTGACAAGTGACTTATGGTTTCGTAAACAAAAAAGTACAAAAAATAAAATTAAAAAAAAAAAAAAAAAATCAAAGCATACTTTTAGGAGAAAATAGAACTAAGGAAATGCTTGCATACTTTTTGATAGGGAATAAAAAGAGTATATTAAGCAAAGAGCTGTAAATATCTCTAATAGCTTTGCTTTTCATTCGGCAAAGTATTTAAGTCAATATTTCTTATATAAAAAACGACAACTTGCGATATGTATGTACATGCATTAAAGATATTACTTTATTCAATAAAAGAATTATTCGGTTTTTGACACATATATCTATCTACTCTTGCTTATCATTAATAAATTTTATATTTTCATTCCTTCCTTCTCACATTCATGTACATTTCTAAATGCTCTCTTATCCGTGAAACATCGCATGTGCAAAAACTCAGTTGCGTTACACTTAACGCAAGATGACTAATTTGCCGAAATATAATAAATGTCCAAGCAAAACACAATTAAAATGTGTTATTCGGGCAGGGTCAACCATCTTTGGTCACTGTTTTTGCCAGAAAATTTAATAAAACAGATCGATATAATGGAAGCTGTATGATAAGTGGAAAGATAATCGCATCTATATCTGCAAATATAATAATTTTCGCAGTCTGGATAACCATGCTTTCTCTTATGCGACATGCGATTTTATTTATCGAAACAGTAATCTTTACGAAAAACGAAATCAGTGCAAAGGCTCTGCAATGTTTCGATACGTTTTTTTCGATAGGTTTTTTTTACAATCATCACTTTTCAAGATCTTTGGTTTCTGCAATGACCTACATACGAGCAGTCACTCAGGGGATGTTCCCTAGAGGGGTAATGCGGTTATGGTCACAAAAACGTCTCGAAAAGCGTACCCGACCAAACATTCACAGACCAGTCGAAATTATAATACGGTTTACGGCACTAACTATTGAGCCCATATTCAGACTTGGCAGTCGCACTTCTTAACTACATGGCTATGCCTTAATCCAACTATATGCCTGTATCGGAACTTGTTTGTGACTCGATGATTTCGTTTTTGCTTTCATTTTTCTATTCTTTGGAGCTCAGTTGTTTGATTCCGTAAAGCATTTTAATCACTTGATTTTATGTGCGACCATGACAAAAGCTCTCAGTTAATCTTGGCCTTTTAAATTTTTCATAAACTTCTTCTACATACTTCTTTACATATGTTTTACGAATTTTCTTCAATTCTTGGTTTAAAAACACATTACGATCTCGTCGTGCGCAACAAATGGCTTAAGTCCTATCACCCTTTATATATAATAAAATATATATTCACTCTCATTTATTGAGACTTTTTAAAAATTGTTTATCGATAACATTTTTCAAAGAATTGTTGCAAAACTTAGCTGTGGATAACAATTCCTCTGTCTTATGTTAAAGATATAAAAAAAAACAATGCTTCGATCGCAAGTGTGACGCGAACTGCCAGTTAGCTTAAGCTGAAAGAATTTGTTGCCATACATATTAATATATTAATTATCGTATCAGATATTTCCCGATCAGTTAATATCTAATTGACGTCACAATCAATTGTCGTTCAAATTGGCAAAGTTGTCACGATATGAAAAGGAATAGAAGTAAGGGTTCTCCTCTTTATTCTCCTATTCACTGATCAGTCGCGTCTTTGCATTTACCTTACGTGAGAAAGCGAGTCCTAATGTGATGTAACTCCTAATATACAAGATTGCAATTTAATATATTAGGGCACTTGGAAAGTCTCTGGAAAAGATGACGAAATGAGTTTATAAACAAAACAAGTTAATACCTTATAATGCGGCAGGGTCAACTTTTAAGTACGCTACATCACTTTGCGAAGTTAAATTGCTCCCCCGTTTTCGTTATAAAATACCAAAAATTAAATTATACGAAGGCTTACTTTCTATGAGAAGCGTTTTATGAGAAACGATTTAGCGAAATAGAGCTAAGCTATCAAAACCTAATACTACTCTAATAATCGTTTTTAAAACGTCGCTATACGAGGAGTGAAAATGCAATAAATTTCCAGCATGGCTCGTCTTAGCACCAAAGCGCCAGTCAGTTCTCTCGAAACTTGCGGCTTTTAGCTCGAACACAATAGTAAATGCGCAGACATGCCCGAATTGGGGCAGAAAATGATTCTAATTCGGCTGAAGTAATAAAAGGACGATCTATCTCACAAATCCTTCTGAGTATTGCATACAGCCGAACAAACTTATATAGAGTATAGGATAGAGTAGAGAATTTTGCGAAAGTTATTCTAGAAAAGCTCATCCATTGCGTCCAAGTCAATTGCGTTTGCGCCTATGCTCGCACGCATTTAAAGGCTTGTTTGGAGTCGTAGTCGATAGTATTTAAGACGACCGAAAATATGTATTTATTGCAATCTTTAAGATTAAAGATATGTGTTTACGGTTTCGATTCTCTTCCTTCTTCATTTAAAACGACATACGCGTGTGCTTGCTTAGTTTGCAAAGATCATCATGTCTGCCGTGATTTAAGGTTGCGGTGTTTAAGGTTTTCTAAATTGTGAGTTGATATGTGTGTGGCAGCGCGTCTAACTGAGTTAAGAAAGCGAGTACACTACACCTACACATTTTCTTTTCTGCCCGTTTGTTTGTGTTAAAGCAAGCGAAATAATAATAATAATAATAATAATAAAAATAATAATAATGAAACCGCACAATTTTATTATATTTATTGCCTCAGACAGTACGATGCATCCCCGCAGATTTAAATAGT
Source organism: Glossina pallidipes (assembly GCA_000688715.1). Lineage (NCBI taxonomy): Eukaryota > Metazoa > Arthropoda > Insecta > Diptera > Glossinidae > Glossina > Glossina pallidipes. The sequence goes on from KK499783.1 coordinate 1,733,494, forward strand.
GGCCTGCATTAACTTAATGCATTTAAATTGTGACTATCGTCTAATATTTCAGTGCATTGCTGTTCTGTCTACGTTTCGCTTATCAACTTCAGGATGAATGAAAGCATAGGTGTATGTACATACACACGCGCAGACACTCTCCTTCTCCTTCTCCTACTCTCCTCTAAATTTTCCTAATAATTTAGAAGCAGTAATAAAGAGTGAAAAAAGTGCAACTGTCACTTAGCGTATGAACTATGTTTTCGGTTTATGTAATGCTGTTTTTTGTTTGTTTGTTTGTTTGTTTGTTTGTTTGTGTGTTTGTTTGTTTGTTTCTCTTTTCAAATGGTCACAACACACAACGTTTTGCGAGATTGTATTTAAAGCATTTCGTTGGTAATATTTCAAGAGGCAACTGCGTGCCTATGTGTGTACTTAGCATATATGGGCATGCGGATGACTGTCAGTCATGGTGTGTAATTTATTTTAAAATGCTTGAAAAAGGAAACGAAAAGCACACAAAAAACAAACAGCAAAAATATAGAATTTGTCAAGAAAATTTGTCATTTTGGTTAGTTTTCTTGCCAGCATATTTATGTGTGTACGCGCGTGTGTGTGTATATCTGTGCAAAAGGTTTGTCTCGCAAAAAAAATCATCATAATAACGACTTTTAAGATGGTTTGGCCAGATTCTCCTCTTTTTTTCTTGCAGCCATTTTTTAAGGAGTGTTAGAAATTAGATAAGGTTTGAAGGCGGAAAACGATTTACGAAATAACAAGCTTAACCATACGTTTCTTCGGTCATGGGAAGTTTTAGATTCCGAAGTGAACATTTCAAAATATTGTACATCCGGGTTTGCGGAGGCGGCAGACAACAGGGAAATATAAATTACATGTATATATATATATATATATATATATATATGTATATATATATATACGTGTGTGTGTGTGTGTGTGTGTGTGTGCGTGTATGTGTATAAATGCATGACTTAGTTGGTGGTAGGTAAACTATTTCGACGTGACCGCTAATGACCAAAAGATTACTTTCGTACATCGGCACTGTTTGAAATCCAGGCAGCTCAGGTAATTTTCAGATTTTCGATGAGATCATTTTTTACATTAAAAAAACAAAAGTTGTGTGTAAAGGTTGTAGACGCATGAGGAATTAAGTTGAAAACGAAAAATAAAACAACACAATCAACGACTAATGACAAAATAATTTTCAAAAAAACAAAAAAATACTTAAAAGAGAATGCGATCAAGTGCACGCAATCAATCTAAGGATTCGTGACTGCTATTCGAATTTCTTATTTACACATGCATATGATCGGTGTTATCGTTTTTGTAATTTTACGTTGCCCAACGATACAGTTAGTAATTGCTTTTGATCGAATAGTGTCCGTCTGTCCTTTTATTTCAAAATTTTCATTGAGATAATGCTTTTTGTTTTTGTTTTCTTCACTTACCATACATTTTACCCTCATCGGAGAGTATGATTTTTCGTCGTCCACATGGTGGATATATTGAGAGGGCCTCTTGAAAACTTTGCTCGATATCAGGACTCCATACGCCTTCGGCATCAGCATTCGATAGATCCTTTTCATCCTATAAAGTAGAAACAAAAACACATACACACATACAAACAAGATCAATTAAAAAGCAATGACTTTGTCACAGTCTTTATCGTATAAGCAAAAAAAATTAAAATTTAATTAAGAAAAAAAGAAAAAAGAAACAAGAATTTCTCTTTCAAAGGCAATACACACACACACACGTGCGTCGATATATATTCTTTATACGATGATACACTCGACTGGCAAACAAGTGTCATTTTTTAATTGTCATCCATCCAATGAAGTTAAGTACTCTTATAAGATCTGTCTTTCCATCCCTGCATGTATGTGTGTATGGGAGCATGTAATTTTGTAAGAGTTGAATGGAGTGCAAGAATATTAAGTAGAAAACAGGGAGATGACGGCTGTTTTGTGTATTATATGCGTCTTTCATAAAAAACCTATTGACATACTTATGTAGGTGTCAAATTACACTGATGAAGCGTATTGACAGCGTTCGGATGGAATGCTCATTAAAGTTCCTTGCAACGCCTTCGTATAGCATGTGTTGCTTTATTATTAAATTTTAATCCTCAAAAGTAATAATGAGATATGTGACCCTCTGTCTATCATCAAAATCAGAAGGACAGATCAAGTATTGCTAGTATTTTGGAGTATTTCGTGTATTTGCATCCTACACGATTTGCGGTAAGATTGTATGTAACTATGTGTGGGTTCATGCAACACCCAGAAGGTCTTTGGATAGACTCACCTATCATCATATCATTTGATTCAGAATGGTTTTGCGCCTACATTTAAGCATATCTGTGTCAGAACGTCTAGCTATATATATATAGATAATCGCCTGCCTTTACTTGGTACTTACTAGCAATCTAAAATCTTATATGGATAAAACTCTGCGGCTAATAATGTCGCGCCACAGCAGTTAACGACGTGCACTATTACCCAGATATTTCCAAATCGTGATTTTCAGAAACCGATGCAGTTTGCCTTGCAAACGTCGCAGTTAAGTTATATGATACTCGTATGAATTGAATGAGACAAATATCCCATATATATAAAGCGCATCAAGCTTCACTGACATCAACAATTGCGAATTCGCAGTAGCAGTAGGTAGTTAAGGTTAGGGTTTGTTTATTAAGGGAATATATTCTGTGTTTATTATTTCTACTTACGTCACTCATGTCGCCCACATCAAGGTTTTTACTATCTACCATACTGCCATTCGTATCTGCGGGTCCTAATGGACCCGGCGGACCAGCGCTTACGGGCGTCCACGGTGATGTTATAGTGCCCGGACCAACTATACCGTCTGCAAAAAAATAAGATTTTTAGAATAAAAAAAATAAAAAACAATATTAATAATTCTGTGATAATCAACGATAAAATGACATAAATAGAGGATAAGAATTTAACGGTGTTCATGGCTTAGTCGACATTTTACAAAACGTTTCACCCATCAATTATTTCCCTTTTATTTTCTCGAGAAAAAGCCTGTGCGTGCTTTAAACTATTGATAAACGGAAAAAAATTATATAATTGAGTGGTAATTTTAGTAAACACTTCATACCTACATACACATACACACACACACGCGCGCGCACATACACAAACATGCACGTTAAAATGGATGTTAGTGAAAAAGTGAAACCGCAAATATGCCGAAAATGTTGAAAATCACAACTAGTGGCAAAATTTATGCAGTGAATGAATAATTCCGCCGACAGCAGCACCAGCACCAGCACCACCACCAGCACCAGCAATAGCAACAAACACTATCATGTAAAGCATACGAGGACAAATGGCGTCAGACATAGGCGGAATAGATGAATTGGTTGCAGATGAGTTGAGTTGAAGTTTCGCAAAAACAACAAACAAAATGAAGACTGACATGTAATACGATTCCAGGGTGAACGTCATTTAATAGAAGCGTCATAGGAGAATAAAAAAGAAGAGCGACAACGCGCATAGAAAAAACTAAACTAAACTATTATGTAAGTGACATAAACGTTTATAGAACAACAACACCAGCAGCAGCAGTATCGTACTCATCAGAGCTGAGAGTGCAAAAGTCTCAGAAAATTCTTTTTTCAACATAAACTACTGTTCAGTTACGCATCTCATACAAAAAAGAGGAGTTGTTTGGAAAAAACAAAGGAAGAAAAGAAAGGAAACAAGGACGTGGAAGAAGGGAATTTAAATGCAACTTGAAATGAATCGTTCGATGATTTCACGCTCTACGATTCAGAAACATCATCTATCCGGGCAGCGCCGGTTTGAAAAGCCTTTGACTACTGTAGAGAGACTTCATCCATTTAAACCATCCAGCTTGAAAGCTCCTCAATAAGCTTACCATCGATAAGTTTCGATTTATTCAAAGCACACTTTTACGTATTGTTACGTACTGGGACGGAAAGTTAATATATTCCCAAGCGAGACCTATGAAAAACGCGAAATGTATGTTGCGGCTTTGTTATAGGATGAAGCATTTTGACAATTCGTTTACACTGACGTAGCGATTTTCTCTTCCCCCTAGAGGTTTTCTACATTCGACATATGTGCATATGAGTGCCGCTACAAATACCACTAACCATAAAATATAGCGTAGATAGTTATGCCAACATATATATATATAGGTATAGTTTGTACATTTACACCCACCGTTAGCGGATGATAGCGTATTAATTGTTTCGTTCAGTTTGCAACAGCGAGAAAATTGTTGCGTCTTACGTTGATCATCCCTCGCCCCCTAGTATTTGTGTGATTTGATAGAAGAATGATCAATGATTTAATTATGTCTGTTTCGTTTCGTATTTGTCGCCGATGAATCCAAAAGTGGACGTGGAACCCCCAAGCACAGTTCTGCAAAAACTCCCACGATAGATGAAAAGCTTAAATAACTTGCATGGAGATATATATGCATCGTCGCGCGTGTCTGTGTGTGCATTAAAAATATCAAATAACACTAATTTGTTTGAAGTACTGACGTTTTTTCGCGCATAACATGTTAACTTATATGTCTATGTACGTATGCGTGTATATCTGTACATGTGTATGGGTTTTTTTTTGTTTGTTTTGTTTTTTATTATCGTGTTGTGTGCGTGTGTGTGTGTGCGTGTGTGTGTGTGTGATATAATTTAAAACAGTGATTACAACATTTATCACTTCAGTGATATACACTTATTGCACTCGAACACATTCACATGTGTACGCTCATTCACATAAATACATGACAGTAGAGAGTTTATTAAAATATCATTGTGGAGGCGGCATTTTGGACTGAGTGGCTATAGTTTTTCATGTACCCACACACACTTACACATTTACACACACACAAACGTTTTGTTGCATTTTATAACCACAACTAATGGTGTGCATATGCGTATGCGTATGTAATATATATATATACATATATATGGGAAAGTGTGCTGTCGTTTCAATTTTATTTTATTTTCTCTATAAATTCAATTATTTATGTGGTGTTTTATTTTTTTCTTCTTCATTTTTGTTTTTTTGTCTATTTGTTTCAAGTGTGCATTCAACCGAATTCAAGTGTTAAACCAAATTCATTTGCTATTGGCTTTCAGTAATATGTATAGCTACATATGTATTTAAGTTTTATTACGTATATAATTTGTTTGTGTATTCATGTTTTTAGATATTTTACTATCGAGTGTTTAACAAATCTCTTCGTGTTTTAAATATTTTACTGTTGAGCGTTTAACATAATTTGAAAATGTATTACACACATTAAAATGCATATTGATTATCATAAGCCTCCAGCCAGGAACACCTAGCGTTCAAAGTAAGTCATTTCGTTGGAAACATTCAGTAATTTACGTTTGCGATATCTTCGGTAAGGGTGAGATCTGCACTCAATGTATTGATGCCCATCAGTGCTTCAGTGCAGTCTCGGCCGTATGGAGATCCTAAAGACGCAATATATGAGACGGAGAACTGAAGCATACTGCATTTCCCTTCACCGATCAAATGTAAAAATCGATTCTGAACAGAAAAGCGAACTTAAAGCGAAGTTACACGGTTGGTTGGTTAAACCCTAACTGAAAGTTAAATTTGAATTAATTTCTCGATCTTTCGGCCAATGCCTGGCTGAATGTATAGATTTATAAACTTGTATATGGTAGCACCTTTGAACACCCATGGTCTTAAGGGTCCTTGCGTAAGTCAAACTAGAAGTGTCTTCTTGAGTACGTAAAACTTTATCGGAAATAGATTACATCAGCGCACTACACAACTTCTTCATTGAATTCTTGGTTTGATTTTTCGTGCCATTCGGTTGCTTACACAAAAGCGTTTGCGAAGTTATCATGTATATGCTTTTGTGCATATAAAAATTATTTATGAAGGAATGACTCCCATACACTCCCATACACTCGTGCGCAATTAGGTACGCAATTTCGAAGTAATCCCTTGCTCACGTCCGATGCTGTGGCAGCAAATAAGGCAGAGTTTAACGGTAAAATACTACGGTTAAATTCCCCGCCGTTCAACTCATTCAAGCAAACAATAATAATCTCCAGGCAAGCTCGTAGTTAACGAACTGAAACACAACTTGAAATGGAAGCCATCGGAGATCCTCTCTACGTCGAATGTAGTTTTGTTTTCTTAAACGAAGTTTGGAACACACAAACTCTTTTTTATCGTAATATTGAAGGATTGAAATGACGAGCACTCAGCTTTATTTATATAGATTTGTAGCATTTCCTTAAGATACTTTCCCACAAGTTTAACGCAATTTGTTCAGGAATAGTTTTCGAAACGAAGACAACAAACTTGGCTTGATCGATAATTATATTATGCTATATCGTGCCTTGTTGGCCTTGAACATTTAAACATATCGCAAACAGAGAAAGTATGAACACTCGAAACTGTCTTATTTCACCTTTACACACATACGCATGAATATAAAAGACATGCAATTAAAAAAAATTGGAAGGAAAAGCATTAACGCAGCTTCTCTATGAAATGTATAGAAAGCTATGTTAATTGATATGGAAAAAAAGGGAAAAACGAATAGACACAAAAATCCCCAAAATTTTCGAATTCTCAAAATATTCTCCAAACGATTTCAAATAAATTGCGAAGAGGACATTTTTTCAAAAATTTCTTACAGAAGAAAATTGTTAAGTGAACTTTCACAACACACTTTTGCGACTTCCCATAATGCAAAATGCAAAAAACAAAGCTTTTCGAGCAAATGGCTCTGAAATCGGATAAAACGAAAGACATTAGCCTTTAATTAAATACTCATTTGTTCTCGTTTTCACGTTTTGTCTTCTTCTTGTTCTACTAACGCGTTGTGAAAGACGTGGTTTGAATGCCGTTTCATCGCAAAGAAGGCCGACAAGTGTGTCACTGCACCAACGATAGACGGGACTTTTCGATAAAACCGAAGAGTTGTTCACGCGTTACAGTAAAACGTTTTGGCGACACTAATCGCGGAATTCGGAACAATAATTGTAAGGAGCAAAATTTGAAAAACTGTTATCGCTTAACGTGAACATCGTTGACCAATGTCTCTCGCAGTAAGCTCGACGATGGATCAGAGATGTGATTTATGCGTGTCGTATACCTTTACTTTTGCACTTACATTCACTCAATGATCTTTAATCGCGTGGTAGTTACAAAAATTCTCTCCACTGAATGTTATTCGCCCGAGGAAATAGAAATAAAGAAAATTTATAAAAAACCACAGCTGTGTTTTTAAAGGAAAATGCCAAACTGGGAAAATCAAAAGAAGTTTTCCTTTGGTAAATAAACAAACGTCAAAATGGAAAGCAAAAAAAATATTATTTTGAAAAGTTTAAAATGTCAAGAGAGAGAAAATGTAACAAAACTGCTGTGCCTCAAGCCATCGTACAGGCCAAGGCAAGAGTTGCCCTACACCCATGAAATTTCGAATTTTTCATGATTTCAAGATTTATAAGTAGACTCATATTTTTTGTTGTTATCTCGACCACCAAGAGGATTTGCAGGGATTTAAACTTCAATAGGCTATAGTTCGATTATTCTCGTAAATGTCTGAGATGTTGAGAAGAACCAATAAATGAAATATATTTAGATCCAACCTTTATTTAATTTGACACCGATTGCCTTCTAACGAGTGTATTATTGGATTGTATTCGAAAGAGAACAGCAAGCCCTCTTTATGATTTGTTTACAAAATTCTGAATTAAGCGTAGGCTGGAAAATAGAGGAGACTAATCCATTTCCTCCTACAAACGAAACAAAAAAAAAAAAAAATAGAGAAGAAGAAGGAACAAGTTAAAAATATTATAGTAGGGCAAGGCCGGCTATCAAGTACCCTACACCGCATAATCGAAAAACCATTCACTAACTACCCGTGCAATAGAGGCATACTTTTCATATGCGTATGAATCCGATAAATAAACTTACATTGTCGAAGCTTATCGCAGTAAATATAGAATTCAAGTCACTCTTTTGCACATATATATATATATATATATATATATATGACAAAATATTATTTTTCACCGATTTTTAGTGAGAAATATATCAAAAATGACAAGTTTTTTACATATAACAAATCCTCTCAGTCCAAAAAATGATCCGATCCAATCTCTTTTTAATATCGTTTGACATGACATTACAAACTGATTGTAAATCGATTCTTTTATTCATACATATAGAATGAATTCAAAGTTGGGTCTATCTATCCTGACTTCTTGCAGACGTTAGTGGAAGACGGCTTAAAACAATTTTCTTAATTTTCTTTTTGCATTAATTTTTTACATACTAAGTTATATGCGACGTGACCGTGTGCTGCGGCGACGTGACCGTCTCCCAGCAGAAAATATATGAAAGCCGTAATGGAGTTAACGATTCTCAATCGATTTTGGGAGAGTATGGCATCGAGCGAGTGTGCAATTCATTGAACAAGTGCGATTAGTTGTAAACGAAACGTGGGTCTACTTCCGAATGACGGCAGAGCCGAATTTCGACCTCGGGGAAACCATGTTCTCGCACCAAGACCAAGATGGGATCGTGTATACGTGACTTGCCGAAGACTGAAGGCAATTGGCGAATGCCATGTTTGCAGCAAGGACAGCCACTATTCATGATTTTGGAATGGGAATGTCAACTTGTCACTCAACCTGCATCGGTGTATGTATATGTGTAGGGATGTTCGTATTGACGGGAGAGCGGAATGTCTACATTGCACGTAATTTACGTTTCGATATACAAAGAATCAGTAAATAATTGTGATTCTAATAGAGATCTGTCTGTACCGTAATAATCGAGCGATAAGTAAATAAAATTTTGTTTTATATCGTTTTTTTTTTCAAGGTTCTACGCACCCAGCAAATAGTCATTATTCTCTTAGAACTATTTATAGGTTTTTGTATTTAAGCTTTGCCAATAAACTCCGAAGAATTTGAAATTACAAAACGTCAGCGACATTATGTTAAGTAAATAATGATTTACGAACGTAAATGGAATTTAAAATCATTTAATTATAGAACTCTGTAGGAGAAAGAAATAGAAACAAATTATAGTACAGTTAAGCAATGCAAATGCAAGAATTTCAAGTATTTACGTCTTATAAATAATTTCCTTCTTTCATAAGTCGTGACACATCGTACAACTATTTTGCATATTTGGCGATAAATTTCCAACGAAAATTTTCAAAAAAGCAATCAAAAAATTTTTTCGATTTTTTCTAAGACACGTACGTTCACCTACGTACTACATGTGGTGCCCTTGGCAAAGTTTTTCGAATGGGCGATGTATGCGAACGAAACGCTTACTGCAGCTGCAGTAGTTAGAGGATGAGGTTAGGGATATATTGTCGTTTTGTTTTGCTTTCAGTGATTTTCACCGCGTGCGAATGCAAATCTTCACACACATTGCATTCACATGCAGGGAAAGATCGAATTTGATCCTTATATGATAGGATCTTAGTTTGCTTCACTTTACTTCAACGATAAAAGTTTAGATGGAATTCGCATTTTAATGGCTTTACAGAGACGAAGACCAACGCGATAATCGAAACTAAGATCTAAGAACTAGAGAACTGAAACCGCGCAAGGTTTGTCGCAAAAAAATGTTTATTGGTTTGGTGGCGAGTCTTTAATGATCGCCACTTTCCCTACTTGGGGACGGGTAAATATATGGCGTTCAACAGATTAGAATCATTTTGAAATTTGACCTCTGAAAATGAAAATGACATATGTATGCAAGGACGTGCAACCGATTAAAGCTAGAAATAGAGCGAATTTATTTTATTTTTACTTTACATTTTTTAATAGTGAGGCTGATGATGAAATATCGTGTTTCACCTTTGGCGCGGCTATGTTCTAATGGAGACAAGAGGGCAAATTTAGTATTTCATTATCAGCATTATTCGCTGATTATAGTAAAAATGCAGTTTAACAAGTTGGATGCAATGCCAGTCGGCCCATGAATTGCAAGGAGCTTAAAGAAAGGGATTGAGTGCAGTTGAGCAGTTAGGCGTGCGCACGCAATGTTCTCACTAAAGCGAGGCGGAGTGAACACTTTGTGATAATCTGAAATTTCCTAAAGCAACTAAGAGTTAGATTTGGGAAAATCGCCCTAAAGAAGTTGAGATTAGCATCAAATTTAATTGAATCGATTTCATTCATCTCCCGATCAGCAATGCATTCGTTTTGGAGAATTTCTTAAGTACTTTATCCTCCCTTTCTATTTAGTAAATGTAACAAAAAAAAAGAGATATATAGAGCAGAACACGTACATTTTCAAGCCTCTTGCAAATCTCTGCTCGAACATGTGTTTGGAACGACAAACGAATAATGATTCCCGTTCTTGATTGCGATTGTCGAGATGTTCTTAGCGATTTTAGTTTTTAATTAACTTTTCTTGTCACTTTTTAGTGAATTTAGTCAAATTTCGTCTTTTATCTAATATTTCATGAATTTATTGGCTCATCACAATAAAGAGGAGCAAAGGAGCAAGATTTGCTTTACGAAATCATATACGAAAACGAGGCGAACATTGAAGAATATAAACGTGTTTTGTGACTGGAAGCAAGTGTGAATGCATGGTACCCTTCTGTTTGTAAATTGGACTGTCTTGGAAATGCTTGTAATTATATGCAATGAATGCATTATCGCATGTTGCGCTTGCAATAGCTGGCAAGACGCGACTCTTTTAAACGAACAGAACGGACATTTCAACTACATATGCTTTATGTTCATGTATGACAATCAATTTCGAGGGGTTTTTGTTTGCTTTCGCTATAGCGAACATTTTTAAAAGTAATTAACGGTAAGCCGTACTCTATCGGAGATGAGAATGTGCAGTAAGAGATGTTGTGTAAACACATCGGCACTGAGTTTTACATTTTTAATTTAACCCTTTCTCTGTTTAGAAGCTTTCGCTCGCTTCTTGCTAAAATTTTTCCTATAAACTTTTAATATTAGAAAGAAAGCCAACGAGCGTTGCAGGAGATAATGCATTGGATATGTAAGTGATTTGCAATTGAAATGATAGCAATCGCGTCGACCTATGTACATGTGGACGATTCAGCTCTTTGGGCATTTGATGGCACCCTAGTTCTGCGAAATCGTTGTGTAACTTAAGTTATGCTTAATCGTGTTGACAACAAAAGGGTGGCTATTGTGTTCCCTTAATATCTTTTCGAAATGAATTTAATCAGATTCTTTTCGAGCGTAAAAAAAGGAAAAAGAGACGACAAGTAAAATAAGAGAACACATGCGTGCCCATGTTTCATGGCTGCAATTGGGTTTTATTAGGATTATTTGATTGTATTTCGGTTAAAAAGAAAAACGAAGCGAAAAGAAAAGAAAAGGGGAACGTATTTAAGGGAAAAGGACTCGAGCATTTTCAAATTTTATTTTGTTTGTTTCTAAACTTCACAAGGATGTTTTTGCATTTAAAAGTAATCTTTTCTTTTTGTTAAAAATCGTCCATATTTCAGTTTACTTCTGCTTCTTTTTCATTTATTATTTATGGCGTCTTTTCACATCATGTTTTTTTTTTCTTTCTTTCTTTCTTTTTTCATCTAAATGCTGGCGCCCAAGTACAGTCAAATAACTGACTGACCATTAAGTCAAGTCAAGTCTAGTGCTTACATTCGTTGCATACAAAGTATGCATGGAAGACCCGTAAATGAAGAAAACGATATGCATGAATATATGCTTGTTTACGTCTATATGCATACGTGTGTGCGTGTGTGCGTGTGTGTATATACGTATATATGGGTTTGCGTAACTGTGAAATATATGATTTAAAATAGAATCAAATAAAAATATATGCACGCTTGCTGTGTTTAGCTGTTATGTGTTCGTACGCGGAGAATGTGTTGAAAAATAATTTATTCATTAGAGACTTGGCTGTGTGTTGGTTACTGTGCACTACAATATTCAAGTGTATACAATGTTGAGAAAATTTCTAATATGTCTTGCATGTACGTACACTCGCGTGCGTTTACTGCTCAGGCTAAAGTACTTGAGCGTACATTTCTTCTACCATTCCATGTACTTTATTCCTCTTTCCTTTGCTCTTTATATTTACTATCCTTACAAGAAGCAGCAGAAGAAAAAAAAGCAAAAAAGAGTTTTTTTAGCTTTGTGAACCCCGAGCAACGGCAATACATCATTGTCACACATTTGCTGACAGTGGATATTGCCACTGCATGAATATGTTGTGCTGTAATATATGTGCATATGTGCATATGTGCATATGTGCATATGTGTTGTGTCTTTGTTTGTGTACATTCCGAATAGTATTTTATGCATTTATTGTATATATGGCACTTTATTAGGTACAGAAAAATGTTTTTACCTTGCGTTTCATTTCATTTTATGTACATATCTGGCTGCTTGTTCGTATAGTTGCATTGCACCCAATGTCCCCGACCGTAAGTTGAGGCACTACGATATAATATTGAATCTCTTTCATAGTATTGGTAGGAATGCAAAAGTAAAGTTTTTCAATCGACTAATCTCTTAATGATATAGCGCTAAAGTTTCCGCAAATGCGTTAACGGAGCACAGGAGAGGGGCATTTTGTATTAGACACAAGTCAGTAGAAATTTAAAACATATATTGCACTATTATCTGATTTGGCTTGAAATCCTAAATGCAAAAACAGAATGTAATTAAATTTAGAATTCAATAAGTGAAGAAAATTGGTGTCTCCTCGAAGCAAATCCGAGGAAAATAAAAATATCTTTTCGTACGAGAGTGTGATTTTCATTTACCCGTCTTTCAAATGCCTATAGACGCAGGCTAACAAGGAATGGGCGAATATTGCAGCCTTGCATTAGAGTGTTAATGGTAGCGCGAATTCACCAATGATGGCTCACTGTTGGCGATTGCTCACTTTGGAAAATACCTTATGTGTGGCATACATGTCAGGGATTTAGTTTCAACAAAACAACCTACAACGTCTTAAATGGTCGGTGAAGAAGTGAAAATGAAGTTCCTTGGAGTGCTTTCTTGATAAATGGAAAGTCCTTCATATCGCTGCTCGCCGCTTTTCAGGAGTTGGGAGTCTGCCAGTCTACCACTTGAGAAATTTGTTCTTCTTGCAGAAAATGAACCAGGCATGTAAGTATGAAACCACAATTTGCCAATAGATGTCGCTAAATGTCAAATTAGTTTCCGTCAATCCGTATCGTTGGTTCCATTTTCCCCTCGACATGTCATAGCCGTGTTTCAGCTCATCATAGCGTAGTTTGCATTAGCGTTTAACTCGTCCAGTTTTGTGTCAAGAAAATAGCGTTCGCTGATGGCCTTTTTTCCTTGCACGAACTGTACAAAAAAAAACCTGTTTGAATGCGAAGTGAATGTTCTTTGGCAATTCCACGTATAAAAATTCATGGCTGGATATAGGTGTACCATCCGCATCGACCGCTAGACCGAATCGCTAAGGCAAGAAGATGTGCTGTGTCCACCGAACAACCAGAACGGCGTCGTCTGTCGAAGTTTGGTAAAACGGTTAAAATGTAACTAAAAGATACCTTGCCGTTATTCGTAGAGTACATTACATGCATAGTTGTGCAGCGCACCGAAATTTATAAAATTCATTACGAAAACAATGAACTCACGGCTACGTTTCCTGTTTGCGGGATGGAACTCATATTTGGTTACATGAGTTCCTAACTAGATATTATTGTCTTTTTAGTGGAACAAACACACACCTGCTGTTCCTAAAAGACTTGTACCTTCACAAAAATTAACTTTAAGGTGTGGTTTGTGGGCTGAAAACGTCATTTTTAACATGAAAATGGCGTTCGTTTACTCTCAATGGAGAACACCACACGAACCTGATCACTGAGTTTTTGCTGCAAATATTAGATGATTTTGGCAGAATGTTGCGAAACATGCCATACACCTCTTGATACAATAAATTAATTATGAGACAACTTCGATGGTCACGTAATCTCCAAAAATGCTTACGTGAGCTTGACGGAAAGATCAAGAGATATATTTATATTGGACTCTTCACTTTGGGGTTATGTGGGAGCATTAGCTTACTCCAGTAAACTACGAACTCTCAATGACCTCATTCGTCAAGATTATTCATATTATTGGTAACATAAGAGCAAGATTTACGTTGCGGGAAAGTGGCAAAAACTGCTGGTCCAGAATTGAATTTTGATACCAGTCCAGAGACGGCCATTTACATGACCAACCAATATCGACAACAACAGAAAGTTAATGTAGATATCTTTGACGGCTCAATTTTTATTACAAACTCAACAACAAAAAAAAAAAAAAATCATTTATAAAGAGATCCCCTTTTCACACTTTATTTATAGCGCTTCACCTTAATGCAAAGATTTTGGAATATTTCCAATGGCGAAAGCGGAGTACACACACAAATATCCTTCCTCGAATCGAATAAATATGTATGTACTGACCTAGCACCTATCGCAATAAATGAAACTTAGTGAGTCAACCTGCTAAGCACTAAAAGCCTTTCCTTCCCATTTTTTGGGCAAAGCCGGAAAGAGAACTGCTCGTTTCGATAAACCCGCACGATTCCAATGGAAAAAACTTATTACCTTCTGGTCACAATACTTGTAGTTTTATCATTCCATTTGGAAAACTTAAGTTCGCACAAGACACTCGTTTAATCTAACGTTTAAAATTGATTTAACTGTGCAACGTCTCGCGCGTCTATTAGCGGCCTGGCCGTCTATGCAAGACGGGGAGAATGAACTGAACTGAATCGTTATCCATATTTCTTAGTTTAAAAATTGTCGTGATGTAATATCTTACAGCATTTTTATATATATTTACGTAGCCTGTCGACAAACTTGCGATCTGATTATAAAGAAAAGGGACTACGCTCGTGCATGCGTTGATATGTACTCTTAAAAACTTTATTTACTTCAAAGATGCACTTATACAGTTTGACAGTCGTATGAGTGAGTCGTTGAGAGTGTTCTGTACTGTGTCCACAAAGATTAAAGACGAGTTGGACATTGTGTACGCGGAGCTTGCCGGACCATTTTCCTTAACGGAACTGAGACGTGACCTTAACAACGAGATTAGTTAGAGTTAGAGTCGGAGATCATAGTTTAGGTATGAGAAAATTGACCCACAAGGAGAACATCGAGCCATAAGTCGGTAGCTACAGTGGCATTCTCCAGAACTAACTCCCCAGGATGCTCCACGACAAGTTCAAGTCAAGTTCATAGTAGAAACTCAAGTGTTTTTTGACGGCCTTCAAGACACGCACAAATCGTTCTATACAAAAGGTATAGCAGAGGAATTGGAATGAGGATTGGAATGATTGCGTCGTGTTTGAAGGAGACTGCGTTAATGAATAAACACGAATTTCAGCAAAAAAATATTCCCTATCCCTTTAGGTGCGCAACTATTCAGAAAACCCTCGTCTATATGCCCATGCAATTTATAACAGAAATCAATGCAAAATTATTTGCAAAAAATCCATTTTTATATCCGGTACAAAATTTAGTTTGACAGCCTCACTGACAAATTATATAAAGCGCATTGGGAACTGCTTGGATGAAAGAAAAACGTTACTAGGGAACGCTACCAGTAAAGAATAGTGCGACTGAGTTGGTGAACTGGCACAACATGCCACACGTATTAAACATGAACTGACTTTTGCCCCCATATTGCAAACTTATCCCAGGAATTGTCAGAATCGTCAGAATCTCCGTCTGCATTCATCAGGCATTACTTTTTGTGATTAACATGTGAGTCCAGTCGATGATTTGCCATATGATCGAGCAATCAATAACTGAAAATCAGTTGTTGGGCTTTTTCGTGTGGATAGCCTCAAAAGGTACAAAAGTTGTCTTTACTGAACGGAATTTATATCGTGTCTATAAGAGGTAAGAAGTAGCGTTTAAAGATCGTCTATATTTTGATTAAAATATTTCGTATCGTTTTTTGTATACCCACCACCGAAGGATGGGGGTATACTCATTTCGTCGTTGTGATTGCGACACCTAAAATGAAGCGTCAGAAACCGTTTTGTTCAGCGTGAAATTCTTAATCGATCAAGCAATATCTGTCCGTCTGTCTGTTGCTGACACTCTTCCCATCGCAAAAATGAATGCATATCGGTTTCAAATTTGCTAGAAACATTGGAAGTTTCCGCACGCAGTTCCCTATTGATAATGGGCCAAATGGGTCGGAGCGTACGTCCGCGGCACAGCATAAACTGAAAGTGACTCCGTTTCTCTAACTGAAAATCTTTGAATTTTTGCTCATCACTCACAAATTATGACCGACAGAAGGCTGAAATTTTCCACATTTGCTCTTCGGAAAACTGTTCTATTTCTGTGCAAGAGTGGAAGAACTCTGCCCTGCCCACACAAATTTACAAGTGATTACATTTTCTATTTATTTTTTTTTTAATTTTTTTGAGTTTTTAGGCTCATTAATCCGTCATGTAAGGCAAACCAGGCAAAATGTTCAAAACTGGAAACTATTTTGTACATTCCTCCAATGAAGATGCGTTATCTACCTCAAAATGGATGAATTCCAAAAGAGGTACGATGGACACTGCAACGTGACGGAATAGGCTTTTCATAATGATGCCATCGATATGGGTGTCAGAAGGAAAGACTAGGAGAGTAGAATGCGACAAGCTAAGTATATTAACTCTAATTTAACTACAGGGGACGTATGACTATAAGCAAAAGCATGGTGCGCCAAAAATTTTAACGGAGGTGGCAGGTGGTGGGTGCGAGATTCCTTCTCAGTTGAACTTACTTGTGTTTGCTTATAATAAACGTTCGATTCAATAAAGAATATCGGTGGAAACTGATTCGCGCTCACACGCCTTAAACGTGTTCGCTTCAGGGCGAATCTGAAATCCTTAGCAATTTGTTGATATTGCATCTTCTAGATATATTATGGGACCGTTGTTGTTTGTTGGCCTGATACAGTACTGTATCTGATAAATAACATTATTATCGCTATCTGCCATTTCGGTTACAAGACGTGCCACACCGAAATGGCAGATAGCGTACCCGATGGCTTATGGAGGTCGGCCAACCCTGTAAATGTTCGGCAATGTGTGTGGGCCAAGCTAAGCATTGACTTGTGATATGTCAAATTTTATTGCCATTTCCAGTTTGCCTGCCCCCCACTATTTCAAGTAAAATTATTGTTGCTGGCGTGCATTTCTTATGCCCGTAGGAACTCCAAGGTTTGTTCCCAAGTAAGGCGTGTCATGAAATTTTTAAAAATATATGCCAATCGATCTGTTTTCGCGGATGCAATTAATCAGTAAGAGCCTAAGAAAGCTCCGTCTACTTACCATCGGATTTTCAAAAATTTTCTTAACACAATTTGAAAACTTACCGGCCAAAGCCTTGAACTCTTCAAGATAATCCAAATTTTTATGTAACGGCGCCACTTTGCACCCGTTTCTTGCACGTTTTAGAAAAATATTGAAAATTTATGTAAAAACTTGAACGTTCCGCAATTTATTGAAAGCAATTGGCATTTGAAAGAAGATTTTCATAAAGTTTTTAAAAAATCAAACATACACGCATACACAAGATATACATACAAAAGTAAATTAATTTAATTTGTGAGAAATGCTTTCTAGTTCACCGTTACGGAAGATAGTTTATTTTATTTTTTAATTATTATCTTATTTTCTTTCATGAAGAAAACCTGATTTTCCGTTTCTTGTTTTTTTTTTTTTAATTTTTTTAAAAATGATATTCATTGAAATGTTTTATTCCATTACAATGTGCGTTTGCTTTGAATCCAATGACAAAACTGTTGGGTTTCCCTTAGGCGCACATATACATGCTCTCAGCGCAAGAAGATCTGTGTAGGGGTTGTTCGGGTATATTTACATTATTTGTATAACTTTGTTCAAGCCGACATGTGTTTGTGTATATATATATATATATATGCGTATATGTATCTCAAAGGGAAGGTACATTATTAGAATTACATGTGCATGTGCATATGCATGTGCATGTGCATGTCTGCGTGTCAACAAGGCACAAATGTCGGTAAATACAAAAAAAAGACAAAAAAAAAAAACAGAACTAATGCGAACAACAAAAACCTCCCTCATCATAACTTACACTGCATCTGAGAGTAAAAATTTTTCAAACACGAATTTTGAAAAAAGAATACAACTGCTTTCATATATACACACGCAAGCGGCCACACACATGCACACACAAACAAACACATACGTGCACATGCACGCGCGCGAATACATCCCTTCTCGAGTACATATTTTCAAGGTATGATTGAGTTTGAGTTCCATTCCAATTTGTGCGTATGAGTGAAGAATTTTAAGAATTTCAAGAATTCGCTTATCCAACATATTTTGGGTAAATATAGAGAGAGAATTTTACTTTCACAAAAATGAAAGAAGAGAACGGAAAGAACAGCTGATATTTTGTAACAAAATATTTGGAAATGTTATCTAAAAGGAAATATTTTAATGTATTTTAAATGAAGGCATCTGAGATAAGTACGAACAGCTGAAACTGTTCGAAACGCTAAACCATTAAAAGCATAGAACTATGCGAATAAATTATCTATTCATTAAGTGGCTTTTCTTCTTCTCTTTTAGCTAACTGCAAACACACAAAAGTGTATGCGTCCCGAAACGGATTTTCGGTAGCCATTGCCTGCAAATTAATTTCATTTCTTTTTTGTTTTTGCAATTTTCTCTGCGAAAGTCAACAACCTAAAGTTATAACTTGAAATGTTTGCCTGTCTTGGAGTTGAGTTTTGTAGCCGCCGTAAGCTACATTTACAATTTTTATCTGAATTGGTTTGATGGAAAAGCACACAGATGGACTGATTAATCGGACACAGTATATCTCGTTGGAAGAGGGCGCATCACAAGAACCCCCGAATTTCGGAGACATCATAAACACTTTACCATCTTCCCAACTGTTCGTAGAAATTCTGCGATTCTCCGTCGAATGGCGGCGATATGTTTTAAGCTTAAGCTTACGTTTAATTAAATTTTTCTACTATTTTTATAAAGTCGTTCAAAAAAATTCCAATTACAAGATATCAAACAATTGTGTCTCTAAATATCTAATTAGAAAAAAAAGAAAAGGTAACTTAAGAGATATTTAAAATTTTTCTAATAACCACTACTCACTCATATCTGCTCATATTGTCAGCTAGCGCTACCCTTATTGCCAGCCAAAGCGTTATCGTTATAGAGCATTGTGACGAAAGGAATTTACGCCGCTTAAAAATGAAATGAAAGCGTATATGAATTCAACCAACCATGCAGTTCAACATTATCGTTAACAGTAATGCCAAGAATGTTGGTTAAAGTAAACAGTAGTGCTTTTAACGTACTACTAGAACATCCCCCAACTTGGTTCGGGGAAAAAAGACAGCTGTAACATGTATAATAACAACGAGAACAACAACAAAAACAGCAACGGCGATAAAACATGCGGCACTCATTTTCATTCGCATTATTTCATAATTGTAATAAACTAAGAAAAATCAGTCAGTCATCGATACGAGCATGAGGTATGAGATCTGTAGGTAAGGACTTATTCGTTGCCGTATACGCTAATGATTATAGAAAATTTCCACCCTAAATAAAATGATGTGTAAATGCGTGTTTTCAACTCTTTGCATATAAAATCCGGCGTGTTCGATATAAGGCCCGCGGTCCTTCAGTCGCAATCTGAAGTTTGTTAGACTTTTTCTTTTCAAATATTTGTTCATTTGCAAATTTAGAGAACCATAAGATCACAGCAATTTTTAATTTACTAACGTCTCTTCTGCACCCTTGTCCTATCTCTTAAGCCTAAGGAAGCAAAAATGATAAAAGAACACGTGAAAACATATAGTGGCGACCTATGCTTGAATACTCCACGCTACTTCGCTTAATACAGCTGCTCAGATAACGATTTTTTAAAATGAGGCGTTCTAACGAAAGTGGTCAAAACAGTGGTCCAATCCGAACCATTTTCAATACCGTTCTTTCTTGGACCTCAATACATCAAAGTAGCAAATGTTGTCAAAACACTCAATAATCGCGACTTATAGATTGAACATAAGAAAACAAGGCAGACAGACGAACATGCTTAGATCGAGTCCCAAAATGATTCTGAATAGATCGGTATTATCAAAAGTGGATCTATCTTAAGTCCCTCTGTACGTTGTATATATCCGCCAAAGCTTAGTATACGTATATCACAATTGACATTGCGTATAAACAAAGACAATCTATTTGGGGGGTGCTTTTGAGATCGTCTTCGGTTCACATTCTTCTCTACCTCAAGCTTATTTAATTCTTTTATTGAAAGTCCAAAATATGTCTGTATATACCTTACACCGCTTGTGGCACTGCGTATATTAAGTTAGCGTCGATATATGTAACACCAAGAAGGGCTTACGACAGACCCACGATTTATTACACCTATCGATTTAGAATCATTTCGTAAATCAGAATCATTTTCTAAATCGATCTAAGCCTGTCTGTCCCTCTGTCCATCTAAAGGCCGAATTGCCAATACTTCATGGTGGAAATGCGCCGGACTACGCAGGCCTATTTTTCGGATACCACCGCATATAAGGATACTCGAGAAACATGAACCCTTATATGCCAAAAAAGCCTAATTGTTAACTCTTCATGATAGTAATTAAATAAAAACATTAGGTGAACCTATTGTGAACTATATGGTTCAATTTCTTGTCCCCACTCCAAATCAGATATCTCATGAGTAGTAAGCCCTTCAGAAAAAGCTTTAATTTTTAATGTTTTATGATGGAAATTAATTCATGGTAGTGTTTCAACAAAAAAATTAACAGTAGGGAATTGGTATTACATAGGTCTGTTTTTTTGGACTGCAGCATTTGCAGCCCCCATTACGAAACGCAGACTCATATATGGAGAGGAAATCTAACCTTCCAATATGCGGGCCATCATGAAAATTATGGTTTTTCATGAAAACAATGTATAATTTTTGGTGTATTGGCGAAGTGGTGTAGGGTATGTAATAGTTGGCGTTGCCCTACTTTCTTCTTCTTCTTCTTACTTGTTTCTTTGAATTTCGTTCGCGTTAGGTTGATACTTTTGGTACGTTACCTCATCCTTTTGGAACTGCACCTTGAAGACAACGAATCCTTCAAATTTGTCAGAAGAGAAAGGCAATCAATCAGTACAGATTAATAACCTTCTGGCTTCTTTAATAACTAGCGAAAAAATCGTTTCTCTTATAGCATGATCTCAATATTATATTCGGGGCTGTCAGTTTACTCAAGCATTTTTGTTATTTTCTTAAAGCCCCTCTGTTAAATTCGAAAACCGAATAAATCCGTCCAAAATTCACAAATAATTTTCACAAATCCAATATGTGTCCAGTGTGTAAAATTAATTTCTGACTGATGTGATTACTAATTGTAATGTTGAAAAGTTATGTGAAAATGTGAAAACTGAGCTTAAAATATCGTATATTTTTGAGCACTCGTATCGCATCGTATACCGTATGCACACTAGTCTTAAAATCATTTATTCCCCCTACCACCACCAAGGTAGAGGTCGTGTGAATCGGTTTTGGACCAATCACTTTGATTATACAAAGACATGAGCCGTTCACAGCCAAAAGCGCTTAACTTTGATTTGTTATATTTAAAATACATTCATTTAACCATCAGGCTTAAAACACTGTGCGACAATAATTTGTATAAAAATTAATAGATTAATAAGTGTTTTCTGACTTTCCTGTTATGCACTTAGTCGCTACATTAATTATTGAAGCAAAACGGTAATAGTATCGTGAAATCTGTCGCATTCTTGAGTCACGTTCTTGAGCGTGTTATACGAATCTATTTTGTACGAGCCCGTCTAAAAAGACGAATCTACTTTATCTGAAAACGACTAAATGTGCAACATGATTATCACAATTTATTGAAGACTTTTGGCCTTCGACACAATGCTGTAATGGAGATAAGAAACGGGCCACTCTCATCCGTATGCAAACAGTTGACTTAGAGGGAGCAAGGGTTGTCTCAAATTTGTTCCTTGTTCTTTTATATACGCGTATGTGCATATGAATGCGTGCTTTAGAAAATTTCTTTTAAAAGCAAAAAACATTCGCACTGACATATCTCTCGAAGTAAAATTTTTCTTACTTACTCATAATTAATGACCGCATAATTAATTTTCAAAATGCTAAAGGATAACAAACAATAATAGCATTAATTAAAGGAATTGTAAATACAGTTGTTGGTTAAGTCAAAGTTAAGCTTTTCTAGAAAATAAAAAAAAAATTAATTTTTGTATTTTTCATTAAAAGGAATCCGTAGGAAAAATTTGCGTTTAATGAAATTTCATTATTCGCCATAGACCGATTATTACGCTAAATAAGGGAACGAGCTTGCCAGAGATGCGAGGTACGCTAATAAATTACCTTTCAATCATCACACATAAACTTTGATAAATTCGCCATTAGAGTCTCGTCTATATAATAGGCATATGCACGTAGTATATGTTAAAGTCTTTTTATTTAAACTGAGTCCTGTGTGCGTGGGTATGTGTTTGAAAACAAGTTTTCCCTTTTTTTCACATCTTATTGTCTTTCATTTAAAGTTTTAGCATCAAGGCGAAGTTAGGAAGAAGAGGAAGTGGAAGAGGAGAAAGATGGAAAAAAGAGACAGAAAGATAGATGGGGATAGATTAAGAAAGAGAGAAAGAGGATGGGAAAATCTTGACCAATCCTTTATATTACGCTTAGCCTTCTTGTGGCTTACAATCGTGCACTCAAAACGTACTCTCTTATCAATATATACTATGATGTTTATGCTACGTACGTAGGTACATACGCTTCATGAAACTTGTTGCTGCTGGGGTTTTTGCATTTAATTTTAACTTAATATCTTGACTTTTTTGGTTTCCTTGTTTTGCTTTCGTTTTCCTAAACTTGGACTATTTGGTTTTCCAAAAGTTTTGTTGTACTTTTTTAATGTTCCTGCTGTAAGTACTGCAAGCCATAGAAAAGGTATTGTTTTGAAAATAAAATGCATCCAGCCATACTAAGCCATAGATCTACAATTTATGTAAGTGAATGGAAGCAAACATAGGCAAACATATATATATATATATGAAGGTATATATGCTTGTCTGACCATAGCCAATGCATAAGCAACGATTGCCGATTGGACATGTGAGCAGATAGCTTGGGCGTTTTAGGCCCGAGCATGCATCGTGACAGAGCACGCGTTGTATTCTCATTTGACCTGTTTGGCAAAATCGAAGGGGTTATGCATGTGCGCAAACAACTGGGCATTCACTTGATCTGATTCCTATTCCACCAACAGATGGGCAAAAATTGTTGGCAATGCGCCAGGGTTAAGGGCGAATTCCGCAGAATTAATCTGAATCGCAGATGAGTGGAACGTTGGCATGCAAGGTCCCATTCTGAGATAGAGCGGAGTCCATCCTGCAATTATTTAAACCTAAAACCGTTGGGCCACTAGTTTGTCGCGTGCTACCGTATTCCACTGAAAGGAGCTATACGTAATCGTGTACATATATCGCGCCTATCCTTAAATACTTAATTATTTTCAATCATGATTTCTGTAAATTTCGAAGCAGTTGATTAGTGAACGCTAAGGTTCTATTTCATCTATTTAAGCAACATGCCTTGAGTGCCTTGAGAATTTCGAACAATCACTGATGGAAAACGTAAACAACGTTTATCTTTTCATTAGATTCCCAAGAGATTGTTGCCTTTTCCTAAATAAGAGATATTTCTTCGTTCCATGTTCAAGGAATAGTTAAAATTCACACACGAATCCCGATGAATGCTTTCGTAAAATGTCGGCACAAAAATCAATTTTCATTTAATATACGACACTCCGTGACGTATGTCGATTTCTAACCCATTCGAACTTGAAATCATCTGCGAAACAATATTCACATTTCTGTCCGGTATTGTGCATAAGCTCCATAGCTACGCATACATAAAATGTACGAATGCAATGAAATGCGGGAATAGCATTGAATATCCGCAACACACGGGAACCGAGTTGCCCGAAGTGAGCAAGTGAAGCAAGTAAAGCAAACCTTAAAAATATTGCAAGAATAACATTTTCGAAATTAGTTGCAGGTGGATGAGATATTGCGAGATTTTCAGTTTCATTGCCTCTAAAATGAATTATGAAAACAAAGTTCGCTTAGCCAGGAATGGATTTTTTCGAACAACCACATTAATACAAAGACATTTAGTTCTTGCATTCAAAGTCGTTCACATTATTTCATATTATTTTCCCTCTTTTTTTTCTTCTTTTATTCTTTCATCAAAACGTTTGGAAATTATTTGAGGATAATGCCTTTCGCAAAGTGAAACGCTTGCAGTTGTTAACGAAATAAATTATGAGCCTGCGTGAATAAGGGTCTTCACGATCTGAAGGCTCTAATAAATATGCAAAAGCACACAGTAGTCCCCGAAGTGATAAAACTTTGAGGAAATGATTCTTCATTCCTCAATGCTGCCTCTTTGCGGCTAGAAAAACTCTCACTTCTCAATGATGTTCAAATCGCTTTGATACTTTGTTTGTAGTGAAGAAAAGAGAATTTCTCAAAATAGTAACCGACCGCCACACATTTTAGTATTTCATTATTGGGAAATCTTCTAGCATTGAGCCCCTTCTCGAGTTTGCTAACAGAAAATAATCCTAGGAGGAAGGGGTAAATCTAGCGGATAGGATACATAGGGGAGAAAAACCGAACTTTGATTCTTTGATTTCTGCGGTGAAGGCAGCATCGACTACTGCCCATATTTCGAGTCAATCGAGTACGCCTGCGCACTTTCGGTCCACGGTACGTGGATAAAATTATCCGAATTTCTTCCACTAGTATTAGTGTGGTCGCCTATCTTAACTAGTCGACCATTGTGATACTCATTTTGGCAACTCGCACGACTTCGACGCCTTGCGAATGAAACTAATCCGTTACATATACACACACAAACACAAACACAGCGAAATTGTTTACAATTGATGACTAACTAAAAAATGGTACACAGCGAAGCGTCTTCGAATTTCAGCTGGATAGTCATCATTGTATGTGCCTTAGATGCTTCCTCTTAACTCGTTGAAGGAGTGCTGCAGCATATGATGTTTGGCAGACAAAAGTTTCCTTTGTTGGTTTCATTGTGATGTCAATCGAGTAAACCTCTCTTTCTCGCTTTTCGTTTTTCGCCTTTCGATTATACGGAATACGTAATAGTTGTAAAATATTTAAAATATTTCGTATAGTTTTTGCGTGGACAAGGGAATTGCATGTTATTGAACACACACACACACACACACAAAATTCACCCTTTTCTTCTAAAGTGTATATGTTTGTGAAATTGTAATAAAATGAAAATACAGTTGGACGGCAAGCGACTAGACTCCGTATAGAATTACTATGCAAGTACATATTTAGTAAGGGTTGCAGACTTCCACATACCTACATTTGCCAGGAGCGGCCTCCTTCACTTTTTCTATACGTTGATGTTGCGAATTTATTCCTAAAGCACTCCAATTACTTTATTGCCATGTCATTTAGCAATCAATTGATTAAAAAGCAAATAATTAAATCAGTTCACTGGATTCTTGAGACTTCACGATTAATATATGATCTTGTAGTATAAAAGTAACGATTTAAATTTTATGCAAAAAGTCACAAAGAAAGGTGCGAAAGGAATTTCCGAAAACTTCTTCAATGCCATATATATATACATATCTGATCAAAGGCGTTCCTCGTTCCAGTTGCATATCCTCGTTCTATGTAGAAGAACCAGATCAGCCAGCCTCACCGCAAATTTTTTAAATTCAAACTTTTGCACGATATCGAAAACGATATCTTGCCTCCAATTACATTCATTTTCACAACTTGAAAATAAATTGCATGATTTAGTTTTAGAGCAAAGCGGCATTTGTTCAATTGGGTGGGACCATCGTTAATACGACTCGAAGATACGATACGACGAGATACAATACAGATACAAGTAACACACTAATCGTAAGAAGAAATACGGAGAGACAAAAAGATAAGGAGCGGCCCACAGCCCAGCGGATGTGTACCGCTTGTACGTCCTTATCCATTGAACGCGCACTGTGGCTAAGAGCAAGCATGATCAAAGCGCACTGACATTTGAACCTGCGAACACGGATTTGGTAGGCGCGGCTCTTATTCACTTCGCGATGGGGCAAATTAATTTTGATATGTCCCTGTTTCCCGCGTCCATCTTCAGTACCGTTAGCAGAAAACTTGAAGAAAAGCTTTCAGTTAACGGTGAGATCATTAGAAAATATAAAAATGACTTGCAATATATAGGAAATGCATATTTTGAGATTATTACGGTAGAGAATATCGCTTCCTTAGCCAATTTAACTAAATGTATTCTGACCGATTGCTGACTTAGAATTCTCTATTCTGAATGTGATGGCTTTTGGTTTGGGGTATAAAATGAACAGAGGAAAAGAAAGCGGAATTTCGCGCGAGCGGTTGTGTTTTATTTAGGTTTCTTCAGTTTTGGTCATTTGTAGAAGTGCTTAAGCGGGATCAGCAATAAGACGTTTCCCTCTACATATTCTACTGAAACTTCAATCCAACATCCAACAAACTCGATGGCTGAGATAGTTGTTCAAACTCCATCGCCATATAGATTTTTCTAAAGACTTCGTCTATTGACTACAAGCAAAAAGGCATCTTTGCGGATACTTTCGAGATATTTTTAAATTTCGGAAATTTTCGGGTCTTCTTTTCGTTTTATTTTTGCTTGATTGTTAACAGATATATTTTTTTAAAAATTTTGTAAATCAAATTGATTCGCCTCTTAGAGTTTTAAGGAAAACGAAGCACGTGATTATTACGTCTCTGGCTACATAAATAAATATAGTTTCTTGCAGTCGCATATTTTAAATTCCATGCAACGTTATTACAACAAAATTACATGTAAGTAAAGAAATTTCTTGAAATACATGCAAAAAAAAAAAACAGAGAGAATGAATAAAGAAATTAATAAATAAACCTAAGACGTGGCCGCAGGGAAGTAAACCAAGTAATGATATTCTTTCGATTCGTTATGAAAAAATCTAAAAATTGTTAAATTTTTTTACTTTCACTACATTATGACGGCATTCGTTTTATTTTGAGCTTTTTTTTCAACTGCCGTCTTACTATACCCACAACCGAAGGATGGGATGGAATATTGATTTTGTAAGACACCCACAAAGAAGCTCCAGAGGACCTGTAAACAATACAAATAGTTGATCAGCATTAAATTCTGAATCGATTCATGCATATCTGTCTGCTTGGCTGCGTGATGTCTGTCGCAAGCGTTCTCGTGGTCGCACAAATAAAGCTACCGGCTCTTGGACGCACAGTGCTATATATGTCCACAGGGCACGCCCATAGTACAACTTTAATTGAAAACCATCCACCAACTATTCATATCGCACAACAACTCCACAACGATCAAAATTCTTACGTAGCGTGTATGGATGATCTTACAACTTGTTTTTTCTTTTAAAGAGAAGCAGAAAAGAATCGGTCTTACATAGGTTTCGTACCTGCTCTAATTTCTGGACTCACTTAATCTCACACTCTTAATAACTAGTTTGGAATGAAATTTTTTTAAAGATCCAAAATTGTTATCTCCTGCGTACAAATAAAGCTATTAGGTGTAAGGAGTGAAATATGCGCTTCTTTGTCATATCGGGGAAAATTACAAATTCAATAAACGGTTATACGCGTACCACAGGCATATAAGTGCTTGAAATGCAATCAAAGGCGAGTATTGTAGCCGGTCGCGAAACGCACTGTAAATTTCTCAGTCCTTTAATTAGTTCTTCTAAAAGTAAAAAAAAATAAAAAATACGTTCTAGAAAGTTTAAGGCCTACTTCGGCATTACCTTTCGATTTTAAAATAGTTTGTTATGACCTTTTTGGTTGCAGTGGCCGCGCCAATTATTCTCGCTCCTATGTCTCTGCTGATATAGTCCAGCGTTTGTGTGCGTTTCATTTGAACAACGTTTCAAATTCGCCCCTTTCCTCTCCTTTATCTTGTAGCGTAAGGCGAGAACTACACTTTTTCTCTTAGTTTATTGTATATGTTCAGGTTGGGGTGATGTGTTCTAAAGAATTTTTTACTAAATGTTAATGTCAGAGTGCATGTATGTCCCCAAATACGTGTACTATATAATGTTGGTTATAAACGAACTGCACAAACAAAGATTTATATTTGTCTGTCTGAAAAGGCAAAAGCCTTTTTCTTGAAGTCGACTGGAGTACGTGATGCGTGCATTTGAAGTACGGGGATAACTCAAGTAAAATGCTAAGTAAATTGTCTCCCACATTTCAATTTGATCCGCTGTATGGGGGCAAAAATCGAAGTGCCGAAGTTCGTGTTTTCGATAGAATATAGCAACGTGTACGCGAAATGAGCTTTACCTCGTTATACGTAAGCCTTTCTATGGAAAAATCGTCTAATTTTGGTCTAAGATTTCGTCGATCGCAGAAACTTGATATATGATATATATGTTAACTGCACCAAACTTGGACCACATAGGCTTATTCTTTGGACATCGTCCCAAATAAGGATTCTCTTTCTCGCATATATACTTACATGGCAAGGGGATGTAAGTATTTATTACTTTATAACGGTAATTAATTCATAATAGCAACTCGATATAAGAATTCCGACAAGAAAGACCCATTTTTTTTTTTTTTTTTCAATTTTGGAGTTAGAAATGCATTTCGCTCAAAGAACTGAATTAAATCGTGCACAATTGTTTTTTTTTAAGATTTTGAAAGGGAATCAACAAGGACGCAGGGCAGCATTTGCTTTCTCTTGGTTGTGAAATCCAGTTTAATTAATTAATTAATTAACTCGTAGTCGTATTCGGTTAGCTAATGGGTTTGGCATGAAGTACGATTGTGACCCACCTGTCATGTCAACAAAAATCAACGTTACGTTCGAGTTACCAAAATTAGGTCATAAAGTAATATGTCATTAGTTAGGGAGTTATTTATCCGTAGGCATGAGGAGAACTAACATTTTCATGATCAATGTTACGTGAGACCATACTTGGTAAGAATTTACCCGCTGTTGAATTAAAGGACATCGGAGCAAAATTTATGCAGGCAAGAGAAAAATGCCGTATACACCTTCCAATAATAGGACGTATGGAGAACCCGAAAGCAAGAGTGTGCACAAATATCACATGCGTGATGCCGCTAGTCCTAATGTGTTACAGGCCAAAACTATTGGATCGACGGGCTCAAGTTGCCTGCTCGCCAATAAATCACATATGCTCAGAGGTGAACCTTTAGTTGCGTCTAAGCCGGTAGATAGCATTGGCAATACTTCGGTTGACCCAGCGTATGAGGCCTAATGGCTGGGTGTTTTCGGGGCGTATAATTAATAATAATTAAAGGTGCAGGTAGGCCTCGTCTTAACCAAGGGAGAGAGCTGGGCCATAACCAAACCCTCATATCTGTTTCTCGAGTCTTGGAACAAACTCTCTTAGTTGCAGGATTGTCCTGCAAGCTAAGGT
The DNA here is from genome assembly GCA_000688715.1 of Glossina pallidipes. NCBI lineage: Eukaryota > Metazoa > Arthropoda > Insecta > Diptera > Glossinidae > Glossina > Glossina pallidipes. The sequence continues at coordinate 1,763,087 of KK499783.1, forward strand.
GTACCGGCAATCGCTTGTGACCCTATCGCAAATGATGGTATAAGCCAGTGGGCGTCATTTGATTAAGCCATTATGGCAAATGCAGACGCAAAATATCTAGAAATAGATCGCAGCCGTGATCGAAGAGGATCTTAGAACTCTAAATTTTGCTTGAAAAATAAAAAAGAAACAAATGCACACCTCGTTTCCCTTTATTTCTTTTGGAAGCTTTGAGCTCACAAACTTACGGACCGCTTTGTTATTCGCCATACAATCATAATTTAGCGGGAAATATGTGTTTTAAAATCCGTCATGTGAACAACTGGTGCAATATGCGGCGAGGCCATGCAAACGCCATGTTTGGCAAATGCTTAGCTCATAGTACGTGCGTAATGAGTGAGAGGAAAAATTGGTATCATCTATACGATATAAAATATGTAGCGATAATCAGTCAGACTTTTTTAAGAAGTAACCAAAAAAGTTTTCAACGCTAAGCGTTTCTTGCTGTAATCGAGCGAAGCTCAAGAGCACACGCTGTTTATCATCGACTATAATTGCCACTGTACGTTACACTATCAGGCAATGGCAACAGGGTATTATGTTGCCAAATATTAAGATACTTGGCTACCTTAGGTCGAAGATCTTCGCATTGCTTTCTATTTTTACAATTTCCTGTTGTCATGGTTGCAAGAATCCCTACGTTGTATTTATTTGCATGCATGTGCAGTCCAATTTTCCAATAGCTTTTGATAGCAGCTTAAGCCGGTCGCAGAAAACACCTTCAATAATAAATTTGAGAATGAAAAATTACAAAGCTCTCACGTTTTTATTTCCATATTTCGTATTTACATATCGCTGCACATACACACTAAACATACACAACACATACATTATTTCCCAGCAAGTTTTATAAAAAGCAAGAGTGTGAAGGTGTAACAAATAAAATATTTCAAAAAGTGAACAAAGCAAAAAAAAAAAAGATCTCGTACACGTAAGCACATGCATGTAAGCAAAACAATGTTTTTGTTCTTTTTTTTTTGCTAATATTTGTGCAAATTACTCTTCTACTCCTACACAGTAATGTTGAAGAACAAATCAAAAAACGCCGAAAAACCCTCAATACTCATTTTTTAATTAGTTAAACGATTTTTAATATGATTTCGAATTAGAGACGAAAGCAAAAATCAAAGAAAAACAAAATTATGTTTTTAAACTACGCTTATAAAGAAGAACATTAAACGTGCGCGCACATAACATAATACACTAAGTGGAGAATCGCGCGAGCACATCATAAATATATGTACGTGATTGCAATGCGTTGTTTAAATGTGTATTACGTTCGTATGGCAAAATGTGTTGTATGCAACAAATGTTACGCCAACGTTTTCACTAACATGTGCATCAAAGTATCTACACTTACAAGAGCACATACGAACATACGGGCGTGTAAATGTATGTTTTGAAATGTCTTCATAAACTGACGCAACATATATGCGCTGCTCATGCATGCGTTTATAGTATAAGCGAAGCAATTATTATTATTACGATTACTACATATATATATATACATATATACATACATACATACATACATGTTGGTTTATATTATTTTATGTTTTTGTTTTTCGGATAAATTATTGCAATCGCAAACGAAGTAACTAACTATATACCTATATATATACACCTATATATACCTATATATATGTATATATATATATATGTATATATATATAGATATGTGGATGTAGAGATTTCACCTACATACACAACTTTATGCATATTTTACTGAGCCGCAAAAGATTTTTTTTTCATCAATTCATTGAATTGTGTTCATTATGTACGCATGTGTCCGTATGACTATGTTTAAGTATATAAAAATCATGTTAATATTTATCAGACTTGTGAAATCCTATGTCTATAGAAATTTCGAAACAGTTATTTGGTAATAAACAATAAAATGAACGATTAATGCATTTGGAAGTAAGCAGAGCATGATTTAAAAAAGTTGTCGTCAAATAAAAGGGCGATCTCTTATTCTTTCTTTCTCACTCACTCAGTCACACTCTTTCTCTCTCTCTCTCTCTCCCTCTTTCTCTTCGTAATTATATGATTTCACTTTATTGAAACTCGAAACGTGTTCCAAATTCTGCTAAGAAGTTAAGCGGGATATTTTGCCTCGAACTTCTTAAGACACTAAACAACTGTAGTTATTCACGCTTTGTGTACTTTTTCATAAAACGGAACAGCTCCGCAAAGTCACAATTGCCGCATACGCCAATTAAAGCCCTCAGTAACTTTTGAATATTTCGTAAAAAGAAAGGCTTGACCTCGGTTCGATATGAATGCAATGTTTCTCGAAAAGTTGTTGCACCGAAGCTAGCTTCTTAAGAAAGGGGACAAAATCGTTGAGAACACAAGAATTTTGAAACAAAACAACGACAATTCCAACTGATCTTCTCTACTTTATAATGCAGCCATTGTGGAGCCTGCTCATTCAAAGTCTATCATCAAATCATAAATACAAGGTTTTAATGATACATTATTTCTTTGCAAAACTTCGCATTGAGTGATGATCAATTTTGATGCAATATTTTTACAATTAAAACACGATAGGTAAACAAAAATTCTCCTAATCCCTCACTGAATAAGTTCGTAGAGTGACGTATAGATGACGCTGATGATGGTGATTGATGAATTCATATGATTTTGATGATGTAATACCCAACTTCAAATGAAGCCATCATTTAACAAGTTACAGTTGGCTTACTCCCGCTCGAAGCAATGAAAAATCACAGTTTCGTTCGCGGATGGGACATTGCCTTTCATTGGAAGGAAATACCGTTTTGAGCGAAACGATGAGTTGACAAGCATTATTTGAATTCTGTCCGGTCAAGACAAATGTCAGCGAAGTAGTTCGCTGACTTTAAACGCGATCGTCCAAGCGTCTGTGATGCTGAAAGCTCTGGTCGCCCCAAAACATTAAAAAGTTGCTCAAAATCGTTTCAGAAGACCAAAAGGCCGAGTTGCATGAGATAGTTGACGCTTCAACGATATCAGAAGGCGTTGTGCTTTGCATATGTTGCACGCAATGCGTTAATGATTCAGAGCGCACTTTGAAACTGTTTAGGCGAAATGGAAAGACTTTTTTACGCGATATGTCACAATGGATGAAGTATGGATTCGTCACTGCACTCCAGAGTCAAATGGACAGAGTGCTTTGTGTTTGTCATTAACCACAGGACAATATAATGTGCTATTCGATATTAGCATCAAAGTACATATGCATATGTGGCCGTTAATGCATGTGCGTAATAAAAAGAAACTTTTTTGTTCAACTCCTAAAACTAGGCCTTATTAACTTTTTAAAACAACGTCGACTGTCGTGCAAATTGTTTATGCATAATTTACTTACTTAATTATTTCGTTTATTCATTAATTGTTTCATGTGTATGGTTTTTAGTCCACTACCGAATGGTGGAGGTATATTAAATTTATCCTCCCGTTGGTACCACATAAATGTACCCGTACATGAGCCTACAAAACACTTATCGAGCATAGGATTTTGAAACGACATAAAATTACTCGGTTACTAGTTATCTTTTAAGTCGTTAATGTTTATTTTTATTTGTTAATTTACTTGGCTAAAAACGCAGCCGCAGTATTATTTCCAAGACTAGATTTAAGTCGACAAATTACATAGTTGTACAATGTATTATAGCAAAAAAGCCTGGAAAAATTTTTAAATTACGTATTAAAGAATTCATAAGAATAAGTTAGCATGTAGAAGCCGTTATAACTATAAATGAAAATATTAACAGAGAATGAGTGTAGCATCCTATTGTAGCGTTTAGATTCACTCGCAATTAAAATACATTCTCAACATGTTTTACTTAGGACAACATAACATTAGCTTTCTTTGCAGTGACAAAGCAACTTGGAAAACTACTGAAATCGACTAAGAAAAAGTGCACCCACAGTAAAAATACATTTTAAATATTATATTAATTAAATTAGCAAAAGTTATTAGCGATGACTAAGGTAACGAAAGTTCAAGCTTCACTCTTAAGCGAATATAAATTTTGTTCTAATAAAATTTCGGGACACTCGGCACAAAACCTTCCAAACAAAGAAAAAAATAAATAAATAAATAACAACAATAAGCCCGTCAGTTATAATGCACTGAGTAATAAAGAATTTTTTTAAATTTGCTATAGAAACAGCATTTAAAAACTCACACACACTCACATGGATTTCATCTTATTTAAAAGCTTGATAGTGGACATCAATTTGTACCAATCCCTCATGGACACACAGGTTTTGCTTTACCCGTTTTATAAATGCATAAATTCTGCCATTTTTGTGCCTGCGCTAGGGTTCCACAGCTGTGTGAATACCTCTTACCCAGCCTGAGTAGGTTTTTTAAAAACCCCCACAAAAGTGCTACTTCCATCGATTATGCCAGGTACTCAGTGGCCAGAATCAAGTTTTCTCAATTTAACTGAGAACGTTATTCTAGGTAGTCGCTTCAGATTAACCGTTTGAGTACCAAGCAGCGCGATCGCGCTGTTCAGATTTCATGTCGAGAAAACCCAGACAGTTTTAAAAAAAAAACTGTCGAAGAATCCCAAGCAGCGCGATTGCGCTGTTTAGATTTTATTTCAGATTCTTCGACAGTGTTTTTTCGAAACCGTCTGGGACTCAAACGGTTAAGTCTACTCTTTCTCGTAATCCAAGCCGATTTTATAGGTTTGTCAATTTTACGAGAAGAGTTGGTGCATCGCCTTCGTTTATGTCTTTTGATGGTCACGAAACGTCCGATGATCGTATGATTTCATTTCATTTTTCAAACTTCACTTTAACTCCAATAACTTTAATCTTTTTGTATAGCTGTCCATATCAACTAAGTAAGAGTACATTCATTCCACGAATAGTTATATATGACGACGAAGCCTTACAGGGCTTCAAGTCGTCAAAGTACAGTTGTTTGCTAGATCCGGACGGACTTCCATCTTGTATTCTTAAAAACTTTGCAGTTTGCGGAAAGAGAAGAAGGGAGTAGTGTTTGTGTAAACTTGCCGCAAAAGTCAGGCGCTGTGGAAAACGTCGCTGCTGTTCGATTTTTCCAAAAGCGGGCAGCGTAACTAAGGAATGACCAGATGCGCTACTGTGTCGTGTGTTATACAAGCAATGCTGGGAGGAGTGGATGGGAACGCTGAAAAATCCCTTTGTGATCTGTGATGTGTAAAAGATTTAATTGGCCCCCATTACGCTGATGCTTGACTGTGCCGGGGATTTCGGATACACTTTCGTCGCCCAAGAGCACCTGAGAATTTCGCTGTGTATGGTATGTGGAAATTTCCAAGCAAGATCTGGAGGCTCCACCAGGAACACCAGGAGGAGCAAAGAAGCCTTGTGGTACTCCTGCATTGAGATGGAATTTGTTTGAGGCAAATGCGTCGATTACAATTCTTATTGGAAAGTTATGCAGGAAACTCGCTAGAAGTCGAGTAAAATTCTCATTGACACCAAAAGCAGTCGGTGCGGACACCAGAGCACCATGCTATACTCTGTTAATTGCTTTTGAGATATCCAACGCAAGACCTTACTTTCGCTGAAATAGCGAGTTGTTCAGTTTCACTTTTCGCTGGCGTAGGACATTCGGTCTCCAGTGGGCCAACATTTCAGCCAACACATTGTCATAAGGACAGATACTTTTCAGTTAAAATGCCTGGAAATGCGGTTAAGCTTCGCCCCATTTTCCTTATGATATTCAAAAATTTCATGTTTTGGGGTTGAAGACGACGCGTGTCGAAGATTAAGGTACGAAAAGGATGCAGAAATGATGCCATGTTCCGGTTTTCGAGACGTGCAAGTGTATATATATATCTATGGCCGTAAAATATTGCCGCGAATATGAGAGTTACTTTTCAATCGTTTATCCCACACAATAGGATAATTTTCAAACCTACACTCCCCTCGGTTATGTTACTTCTAATATAGTTTTGAATATGAAAATGGTATTGCAATAAGGGCGCTACAGAAACATGATTATTGCTTTTTTGTGATATCACTTAATGATCCCGATTTTGAAAATATGAATTACACAAGAGGAAATGGCATATCGTATATTTCATGACGCCAATGACTGCGGAAAGGTCAGCAAGACCTTGTGACATACCTGTATGAGAATTTTTGCAACGGGCTAATATCAAGAGTCATTCGTGTACTGCAATGAACCACAAACATTCAACGACCATAAAATCAACAATATGCGGATTGTTTGTGAAATAAGTGCAGAGTTATTTGGAAAAGTGGGTGAACACTGATGTTCCTGATAATCTTATCTTTTGAAAAATGCAATCATAATTATGAAATGGGCTTTAAATGAAATTGTTATGAACGCAAATGTAAAACAAGAACGTTTTCAATAGCGCTCGTCCTTGAGCCAGAACATGTCGGTGCATCAAATTTCATCAAAATATCTCAAGAGTTGCGACGTTTAGTTAAGTTGAACACAAGAAAACAAGACGGATAGACGGCCAGACAAGTTTATATCGACTCAGAAAGTGATTGTGAGCTGATCGGTGTAACAAAAAGGTGAGTCTATCTCAAGTCCTGCTTAACGTACCCTTAATATACCCTTGCACGACAAATGGTGTAAGGCACAAAAACGTCGTATTACATAAAATTAGAAATATATATACATCTTACTTAACCGCTCTGCATGTTTTCTCTTTGTTACTTCCCTCTTATGTCCCAACAGTAGGTTGTGTAGACAATGCTGCCAATATATGCTAAGCTATAGTTATGCAATTATGTTAAATATTCACGTAGCGCGTTACTGTATCCTCCTGTATACTTAATGAATTGGATTGCTGTGTCATTACGATGTTGTTTTCGCAAAGATATCGGCTCTGAGAATTAATAATTGAACTAATGAAAAGGCATTTTTAACAAATACAACAAATTTAAAATTAAACTCAAAGTAGATGAGAAGCACGGCTATCAGGTAGGTATGCTCGGCTACAAAATCCAGAGCTGTAGACCATATTGTAATTATGATTGCCGTTCGAGGACGACTACGATGAATGCTCAATCCGTAAAAGCCTACGGTAGATATACCGATCTTGCGCAGATCACGCGTGCTATAGCCGCACTTTACGCCTCATTCCCTACCTTTTTCCCCTTGACTGTCTCCGAACTTACACACGTATAGAAAGCAGCCACATTTTTAAGTTAAATTTTATATGAAACAGAGTTATGTTGTTATTATAGCAATAATACGATCGCAAATATGGTTCGTTTGGATAAATTCGGCGTTTAAGTTCAATATTTAGTTGATAAGCTGTACCTTAGGATTTGCATAAACCGTAATGAATAAGCACTTGGGCGAGAGCCGAAACTTTACAACTTCCCATCGATGTCTGACTTGTCTTAACTCGTCTGCGTGGTCACTCACGTGCGTAATAATTGAAGAAATTGCTATCAACGAAAAATCTTTATATCTCTTATCGAAATGGAATGGAAATTCGAAATCGTTATCAAAACAATTTCTTTTTTATTAATATAAACAGTGGTACGATTTGTGCTTATTTGCACTTTTTTCTTAGCTTTTTACTTCTTTCCTCATGTTTTATTCTTATTGAAGAATACAGGAACTGAAAGAAAAAAACATTCCCTCTCCATCAATCACACCACAGAACAGCTGTTCACAAGCGTTTTAAATCTCTTCTCAGTCAATTTTTTGTTGTTCCTCCTCTTACTGTAATTTTACCAACAAATACACGTATAACTGGGCGATTTTATGAAAGGATTGAAAGTAAGGTTTTCATGGCCTAAAGATACAAAACTTTAATATGGTTTGTCTTGATTTCGTTACCCTTCGCTCGCTAGTCGGCCAGACTGTTTGTTGGAACACAACCTTATGCTTATTTCCTTTTTCTTCCATCTCGCAAACATTAACGAAACTGGTTTACTACTGTTTTGTGCCTGCAACTAACTAATAAGCGTGCAGAAGAGAGAAGCATCAGCAAGAAAAAAAAGGAAAAAGCAAAACAGCAGAGTACTGCAAGGCAACTGTGCAACTGTGCAACAGTGTTTGCGCCTTTTCTTTTTTTTTTTTTTTTTCTGAGTAATACAAGACAAACCAGTTTTCTTGTTACGTTTGCTGCAAAACTGTCTTCAAGTCATTGAGAAGTCAACACAGTGTCGCGTCATCATCACTATTATTGTCATTATTATGGGGAAGTGGTTATTATTCTATATGCTGGCTTTTTTCCAGTAAACTACCGCCGAGGTGAAGCTTTAAGAAAACGAAAACAAAAAAAAAATTCTAATTTTTTTAAAGTTAACAACAAAGCAATATAAACCAACAGACAGATAGAAAATGAAGAGAATGGATACCGAGAAAAACCACAACTTATGACAGACATAGACATTTGTGAGGCTGTTTATGGTAACGAAACGCAATAAACAGTTACAGAGAAGAGGAAAGATAGAGATCTTATTTTAAAATGAAGATATAGGCGAACGATTTGCAGTTCAATTTAAAGTCAATTAAAGAACAATTAATAAAAGACCATTATTTTTCTCATTTTCTTCTTCTTCTTTTCTAAATACGGTACCAACCGTACAGCCTGATTGCCTTTAATTTCTATAATAAGGACAAGCAAGAGAATCTGCTTAAAAAAAGTGGCAATAATTACTTACAGCGCTTAAGATTTATTTTGCTTACCTAAAAAGAGAAAGAAGAAGAAAAATAATTAATTTATATGAAAATATGGTAAATAAAGACTCAAACAATAAAAGCCTATATTTATCACTTGGCCAATATTCGGAATAATCTCGAGATTTGCAGTAATTTATTAGAAAGCATCGTTAAGGATTTCAGTGGATATTCGAACCAGATCTCAAGTCGATATCCATCACGAATTGCAAATTATTGCGTTAGTATTGCACACAATGCGAAAAGATTTAACATTTTATGTCAATTTCTTAAGTCTTATGCCAATGAAGCGGGAACCCTGTGGTCAATTTTTCACAAAATCTTTTTTTTTTTTTTTTGATTTAACAGCTTTCTTGAATCTTCCACAGTATGTGGAAAGCCCGTACGAAATATTTCTTCTCAAATTTCGAGGGGTTTCCCTTATTTTCTTACTACTAAACTAAATTCTCACTGTTTGGAACAAATATAAGAAACGCCATAACTCCATAAAATGATCTTTCAGTGGTTGGTCACTAAATTCCGAGTCTCCCCTTTCCGACCCGCTTTGCGCACAGCTGTAAACATGTTGCAGTCTGTGCTTCTTTCATTCAACCCACATACAATGTTATTCAGATAAAAAAACCAACCAGTTGGCATTAACCGATTCCGTGTACAAGGTCGGCCAAATTTCAATCGAGACCACTTGGACAGCCGCTGACAGCGAGACATATAGCAGATTACCTGTTCTTAAGTTGTGGCCGTTTCTTTTGAATTTTCGCAGCTATGTAGCGATAATATCTTCTAGTGGACGACTCTGTTGGAATGTGAGCAAATTAAGTACTTGTTAAATCGAATATTTTGAAGCAGGCGTGGCCCTTCTTTGTGACCATTCCCTTTTTAGACTTATAGGGGCTATCGCCTGATGGGTTGGGCAACTGAAATAATCGCCAGCCTAGGTAGACGGCCAGGGGACTTTACACCGATTTGTCTCGCTATTAAGAGACAATACGTTAACATAAATGAATAATAAATACCCTCGATACAGTTAATGTATTGAGGTTATGTGAACTATTTATTTTTGATAACATTTTCTGTTATTCATATTCAGGCAAGGTGTTGAAGCAGCTGGGGAACCTTATTGAAATGCTCGAGTCACTAACTAATTTCAGTGTCATTGATTCATAATACTTCGGTTAAAGTTCGAATAAGCAAAAAGAGAAAAAAATTACGTTGTGTATGTGAATGTTATGTGAAACTAAATTAACCGGAAATTTGTGACTGTCGCCTTACTTTCCATTTACAAAGTGTGGCAAAAATTTAATCGCAACACTAAAGCGACAAGTGTTTAAGAACATCAATTAAATTAGGTTAATTGGATAGAGGGTGACAGGTCTGTGACTTCAGTCAGATGTCTGTGTTGATTCTATTTAAGAAAAAGAAAACAAACCTTACAAATAGAATTGATTCGTTTTTTCCTTAACAATTTCAAAATTGAATTCAATTTCAATTGGCATTCGAATTATGCTCTCGCTGTTGTACAAATTGCAACCCTTTCAAAAACACATCAATCGTACGTTAAAAAATAATTGAAAATCTTTTGCCAAAATCACCCAATCTCTCCAACACAAACACAAACAAAAACAAAAACAAATGCAACAAGGAAAAAAAACGCAACTTAAATAATATGAACATCTGTCGGTAACAACGATGTCGGTGCTTATAAAGCAAAAACAACAGCAAAAACAACAATTGAAATTAAAAATAAAATCAAGTAATTTTTCTGAATAAAAAGAGAAAAGCACTCGCGTAATGAATTGAGGATGTGTGTGTGCGAGTATTTTTCAATATAAGGTAAAAAAAAAAAAAAAAACTTTTTTTTTTAAATCTAAACCTAAATAGAATTAGGGGAACACAAGTAAGAAAGCCGCACACTCTCCAAGAATGTATTTGATCTCTAAGCAATACATTTAATATTTCCCACTGTACTATCCGTATAAGCCGAGGGTCTTTTTTGTGAGAGGTCCCGACTTACGTGTGCTTCCTATTGAAGTTATGGAATATGGAACATGATGGCTTTTAATGATTTATGCAAATTGTCCAAATTTATGATATCGAGAGTGTTGGCCCCCGATAAACAAAGCACTGACGATCTTTTGGACAAATGTGAATCGGCCTAACGCGCTCCATAATATTTCCGCTAGCAACAAGAACGGAAAAGTAATTGCCAGGAGTGATGAAGAGCACATTGACCCAAAAGCCCAAGTCGATGTTTTCGTGGCGGAGGTCACAGTGGCAAAGTCGTTGCACTATATGCACTTCGTTTCGACGACTGCAATATGCTGATCAGAGAAGTAAATAAGAAACGCAATAACATTTCTTTACCCCGAATGCCCCGATAAAGAAAACATTACACATAAATTGATGCGTAAGCTTCCCTCTCGATCGCGAACTGTATACATTTCGAAGGATTCTTGCCGCTTACCTGCAAGTGTTGCAAATTGAATCGCAAAACAAGTACACTTTCGTTCCTCGCGTTGCTAAATATAAAAAGTAAAATATATACACAACGCACACATATAAATCATCAGCCAGGAAATAGGAAACAAAAAAGCATTTGTTTATGGTAGACGGAAAATTGAATTTGTAGCCAATTAAATCAGGTTAAGTGAATAGAAGCTTGCGGTCAACAGAGAGAAATAAATGAAAGAACTGAATATAAAAAATGCACAGATAAGATACCCATTTCCATTTAATTCATTCACCATTTGTCTATAAGTTTTTAAAAAAAAAAACAAATAAATTCGAAAAATTAAACTTTTTCTAAATTAGAAAAATTAATTTTTTCTAAATTGGGAAAAATATGTAAGAAAAGAGAGAGAGAGAGAGAGAGAGAGATAGAGACTTTTCTTCCATTAGGAATTCGTAGAAATGCGCTGCGACGCCGCTAACTAACTAAGTACGCTTTTATGTTGTGTAACCAAGCATGTGTGTTTATTTATAAGTTTATTTGTGTCTTGCTCGGCTATTATTTTTATTAGTCCATTTTATAATTAATTTTAATTTAACAGGCGCTTCCGTCATTTGCATAAATCCACTTGTCTCGTTTTTATTACAATTATTACACTCTCTAGTATGGGTTTGCTAATATATATATATATACATGTACATATATACATGTGCTCAGTTGAGTTCGGTTCGGTAAGGCCATCATTTGCTTACATTTTGTCATTTTAACGTGACATTCATGGCACACGAGAAGCATAATTTTTCAGAAGACATGAAGATTTTCTACATCCATGGCGCGGCTACAGCATCCGATCTCCGTATGCGCACATCTGTATGAAAGTTTTCGCGTTTGCATATATTTTTAGAAAAATTCTAATGTGTATCATATCTTTGGCGCTGTGTAAGTGTGTAATTAAGATTTCAATATTGATGACCGTTGGGTTTATTTTTATTCTTTTTTGCAGAGACTCGAGGAATACATTCAAGATAAGTTTAAAACACTTTCATTCTTATTAGATTAAAACGTTTACACAGCACGTAAGATCGATCTATAAGCACATGCATGCGTTACTCCAAGCAGAGATAGTTATCAAGGATAAATGCATCGTTTCTTTTCAAACTGAATCCAAATTCATGTACGAAATATTAACAAATTTACCAGCAGTGACAAGTTCGTCTTAAATGAGCCCAAATTTGTAGGGGCTTTTCAGGGGGCCACGTTGTCTGATCCTGTCGCGTATATGAAATTTCTTCAATGTAAAATAGTGATAGAGCAGTTAATTGGGCGACTCGAAATCATGGCAGTCCGCAATAGTTTTATGAGAGATAGAATTGAGGAAAGTCTATCTTTCCCCTTTGGTGATCAGAAAGTAAGTCCGTCCGAAGCAAGTAAGTCCGAAAATAATGGCCACAGTTGCTTTCAAGTTTGCTCTAAGAAGCGAAACGGGGTTGTGAATACTTCGTAGCGAACGTTGGACTTTTTTAATTATGAATTGTTGCTAACCTACATACTCTATACTGTACTCTAATAAAAAACTGGATCTAAGGAATAGGTAAGCACCTGGTCGCACGGGCGTGTCTATTCTCTCTCCAATTAGATTAGACGCAGATTAAACCATGCTACCGTATTCCTAGGAAATGTTTGGCATGCCGACACGAGTTTCAAAGTTGTCGATATGACAACGAGTTCCCTTATTGCGGTTTGACTGTCACCTTTTTCTTGGAAGACGAATTCGTTTTTAAAAAGTAATGCTGAAGGATTTGCATCAGTCATAGGGTATGTATAGGCGACAACCTCGTAATTGAATGCAAAACTTTCTTCAGCCGATAAGTTCTGTGGATCAAACAGTACAGACAGTACAAAAGTCTGATGATTTCAATGTGTGCTGCAAAAAAATTCTTATCCTTTAGAACCTGTGGAAGAAGATGCGTATTCCTGATGAAAAATAGGTCCCTTTTTTATACTACAGATGCTTTTCCGTTCACATGAAACAAAGTCCTATTGCAGTGTATTCCTTAGTTATTATTTTATTTTCGAACGATAATTAATAAAAAAGAAATCGCTGCTGGCTTCTTAAGATAATGAACGGTAAGCATTAATTTTGATAGTTTTTTTTAACAAAGTGAACGATATGCGGCACCCTTGTCTTACATAGCGGAATTTCGTTCATTTGAAATGCTTATGGCGTGAACTATTTCATGCTTTTTTAATTCCCCATCTTCCAAAGTCATTTTTTGCGACTTTTCTCACCTTGTACTCATAAATATTTAATAGCCATAGAGGATAATAAACAACGAATAAAATACATAAGGCTGACAGTAGAGGAATGGTGAGCAAAGGACAGTTTATAGCAGATAGAGGATGAAAACTAACGGTAAATAAAAAAGAAATAGAAAAATAACGATTAACCGATAACTTTCAATGCAATACATGTTAATAGTCAACAGGTGATCTACGAGGAGAACTTATTGGAATTTTCCAAGATTTTATTTAATATTTAGACGATGGCTTAATTCAATTTATGCATCAACTTGCAAAAGAGAGAGTTCTATACGGGTGGTTTTACTTGCAATGACGTCGTAAGGCGTAAAATTACAAATGAAAAAAAGGTTTCGGAAAAACGATGGAAGCATTCCTGCGTCGCTTCTATGTATTGAAATTATTTTATTGCTTTAGTATCGTAAGAGATCGATCGTTGAATAGGCTATAAACCACTTCTGCCAATAAAATTCTCCATCCACTTTCTTCACATAATAAATAAAAAATGATACCTTGTTGCCATTTAAAAATTTATTTTTCGTACGAACAGCTATATGGCAAAAAGTCGGAAAAAAGGAAGTTACGTGATCTAAATTTAGCTCAGAAAAGTCAAACGTAAATCACTATTTTAGCTTAACTTTTATCATAAAATATTGAATTATTATGAAAACTTATCCTCTATAAGAACATATTTGTCGGGATGGATCAGTTAATAGCCCCATCATATCCGAACTTTCCGCATCCCTTTAATATATCAAAATACTAACTTTAAAGAAACTTTAATCAGAGATATCGAAAATCAACTTGTTTTCTTTTTAAGTTATTGTATGTAGGGTGGTAGCAAAACTGATTCGATCTAATCAAATTTAAATTCAATGCAAGTTTCCTTCTTTACATATCAAAATATCTCGATAATCGCGACCTGCGCGTTGAACAGATATAATTTTCTGAATCGATTCACAAAAAAGGGACATGTATTTATAATATGTCAACCCTTTGCGGGTATTGCATACATTCGCACACACTTCATATTCTCTTATTCTTTAACTCTATGTCTTATAATATATATCACTCAATAAGTTCGTAGGATGACTATTGACGAAGCAATTCATGTGATGTGTTTAGACAGCATCCAACCATCCAACGCAATGGGTCAAAGTGTCATGACATACCGACCAACAGTTTACAAATTATAGTCATATGTCACGAACTGCGAACTTATTGAGTGATATATTTTCATTTCATATTTTGGTTTTATATTTGGTTTTTTGCAAAGATTCGATTTTAGGAAAAAGATTTTACACAACATTTTTATATTAAATCGTAAATGGCATAAAAAGATGAAATTTAATGAGGGGGTGTTTGCTTGCGTTGTTTTCAGTAACCTATTGAACATAAAAACTTAATTAAGATATTTTTTTATGCAAAATCGAATGAATTGCCATTATGAGGTGTTTGTTCCCATTTTCGTTAAAAGTATCAATTAATTATAATTTCCTACAAATTAATTCAATAAAATAGATAAAAATAGATCACCAGAAAATGTTCACGACTTTGTTTACGCGCTAGTAATAACGTTACAAACGTTTATACGCCTCGCAGATATTGTATTGGATTTGCAAGATGCTTGCAGGGCGTAAGAATATATAACAGGTATCTGACAAAGGTGTGTATAGCCTGTCGATCAGTGCGTCGCTAACTGCCAATCGAAATTATAACTACGATCCGAGTGTCTTCTCTGAAAGAAGAGCAAGTTGGGTCTCTTGTGTGAATTTAAGGTTTAAAAATCGGCAAAACCGATTCCTATATCTGGCCGCAATTATAATATTTCGCTTATTCCCGAGTTAAGCTTTTAAAATAATAATATTTTTTACGTTGAATTTAAAATTTTTCCCTGGCAATAATAATAGATTATTAGGTCAAGTTTGAAAGTCAACTGAATAATAAAGAGAATAGAAGTTCGCGCGTACCATTATCTAAAAATTGTCAAATTATTGAAGAAATATTATTTCCAATATCAAGGACGGATATACGGGCACGAGAACGCGGGACTGAATTTTTCTTTTTTTTTTTTTTGAGATTATATTCAGAGATCGAGTGTGTGTGTGTGTTCAAGATTCGGATTAAGCCACATGGAGACTTTTGTTCTTTTGTGAAATACATTTTGTCGCTTTGAAAAAGAAATTAAACGAAATTATTTTTATGCACACGCACACACACACATATGTGTATTTAAAAGGAAAGAAACATCTGTTTTGTAAAAGTAAAGTTAAATATAAACTTGAAACACAGTCACATAACAAGTGATAAAAATCTAGAAAAATATCTGTTCGCTAAATTAGCAACAAAGAAATAACACAAGTGTATTTCATTTTTTATTAAACCGAACAACGAAAATAGAAACAACACACCGACTTACACGGCACTCATATGCTGGTTGATGTTTCTTCGGTTTCGCATATTTCTTCTCTTCTTTTTAATAGGTATTTTTGGGTCTTGGAACAATATGGACATTTCTTCAGTTGGAGCTCTTTAAGTATATCATGCTATATAAGCGTCAGCATTCCATCAAATAGATATTACATAATACGTATGTATGTATGTCTTTTGGCCATAGTCTCGTACATGGTCTCAAAGTTGCGAGACATGTCCAATGGTAGCATCACTATTAGGTTGTGGAACAAATATTGCAAGTTTGCAGATCAAAACACAGTTATGTGTAACTAATTATCGCTAACAACTTTTATAGGTTCATGCGGAACAGCTCTGAAACGCTCCTACGTCATTTTCTTTGGAGTTTAGGATAATTCAAGGAAATTCCATAAGACCTACAAGAAGCGAGAGTTTGGCGAGCGTTTTTTGCCCAAGCTCTCTTTCGTCACTTCACTCACTTCAGGTCACTGAACGAACATTAACGTCTCTGCTTTTGTTGCTTTTGGCAAAAGTAGAAGCGTTATTTTTGAAAATGTTCGATCCAACTATATAGCGAGCGCATCACCGCAGCTTGCTACCAACGATTATTTTCAGACCTCATGAAGTGTGAAGCGTAGGCTTTAGAGGCATCAGTGCGAGGCTCGTCGCAGAGCTTTCGACATAAATTATGCGCTTCTCGTCAGAAATGTCTCCACATCTGACCCCTTTCAACAAATATTCACGACCAACGATTCAATTGAGTACGTTTTTTTACTCCGATCGTGTTGTGCCACACGCCTAGCGTTTAGCTACTTTAACGTTGTGCAGCAATTCATGCTTACATGTTTAGCGACGCAAAAGTTGCTTCCGCGCCGCAGCAAAGCAATATTTTGAAATAGATAACGAATCTGAACGGAGTTTGAAACTCCAAATATATTTCGATCGTGTATATATGTAACTAACGCAACGTTTACAAACAGCTAGTCAAACGACCATCGCCACAAAAACATTTCGTCAAATATACGGGAACAAGAAACAAAGCGACTCCAATATCGTCAAGTGAAGAGAGCACTTAGGAACTAGCACTTTAGAAGGATGTGCGCGTTTTGGACTATGACAAATAGTATTGAATTATGTGCATTTTGAAAATTTCACCATTCTTAAGAGGAGAAATTCAAAGCTTTTGAATATTTTTTATTCGTAATGTGTAGTTATTTGTTTTGGTTGCAAAGCACTTTATCGCTTTATCGCACTTCGTACGACTTTGGCATATTTTCTAAATAAAAGAAGAATCCTATGAATAGCCTATGGAAAATATTTTCTAATAGCTTTCTATGAGGTCTCTGAATATGTCTTTTGTGCTGTTTTTCTTTCTATGGTCGCAGTCTACCGCACAAGAATACGTTTAATTATATGAACGCTAAGCTTGAAAAATGTTTAAGGACACAGCTGCGAACTCATTCAGCGCTAAGCGCTTCCCGATGTCTATTTGTTTACATTGCAAGCACACTGAGTACTTTCACTTAATATGCCCCTTAAGAGATGGATACGAATAAAAAGAACATGATAACCATTTTGGTGCGCATTTAAGTGTACAAAAGCACAAAAATGTCGAGAATTCTGTTGCCTTAAAATTTATTGCTCGCAAACTCAAGTTAACATTAAAAAGTCGCGGTACAAGTATAACGTAACATAATGTTTTGAAATATTGCATTAACATAGCGACAGAGTTGTCGCATTTCCAGACAGTGTGCACATTGTAGCAGTGTTGGATACTATGAAGTAGTGTTAGTGATAAGTGGCAATAAATTTTATAAACCTTTTCATTGAAGCCGAACATTTAGTTATAAGAACAATAAAATAACAAATCGCTAGCAATCATATATTAAATATTCATATATCGTTTATAATATGCATAAATGAATAAAATAAACTAAACAACTCCGCACGCATATACGTGAATGTTTGTTTGGAATATGAACACAAGAAAAATTAGTTGAATCAAATAAATATGCAACACGTTGTCAGTGTACAAGCAACATAAAACGCACACATAAACACTGAACACAGTTCCAAGAGACAAACCCACAGAGAACAACAATCAGGTATACATACATACATACATACATACATACATATATAGATATATTGGCAGTAAACAACTAGAGTTAATAAATGCCCACAGCATGTATTTACACTTTATATGAGCGTACAAGCAGACATATATGTAAAAAATTCAACTCTGGAAATTGAATTGAGTTGAATATGAAAAAAATTGCAGCAAACAACAAAGATATAGAAAAAAGAGGCTTAAGAAAACAATGCCCGCTAAATCCTAGCAAAGTGAATAGAATTTATGTAAATTCGTATTGGTGTGCGTACTTGCGTACTTGCGCACACACAAGCCCAGCTCTTACAGCTTTCAAATGCTGTAAATAAATGTCATTTCCTTCTAGTTGTTTCGACCGAGAAACTTCTTATGTGGAAAAAGAAAAAACATTTTTGTTAAAAGTCCAAAATTTGAAATTTTCAAAATTTGCGATTAAATGGAAAATAAACAAAAGAAAAAAAAATTACAACCAAAACTAGCTGTTGACCTTTATTTTTTTAATTGCCATCGGCTTAAATGACGTGCCCTTTTTATGTGTAAAAATATGGCAGAAATTAATAATTATTGTAGACAGAGGACGGAGCAATGCTTGTAGAGGCATTCGATTAAAGGCTAACAATATATCAGGAAAAGCAGGAACGATAAGAAGGTAGATTGCTCCGAAGGCGAGCAAGGCGTTGACAGAATCTTAACAAAAAACGGATAGCAATCTATAAACGCACTTGATTGATGGACAGATCTCTTATATCTCTGCAGAGCACTTATCAAGTCCTATACTGAACTAAAACGTTGAACAAAAATTTACCCAACGACATATAAAGCGCAAAAAAGGATTCAAATCACTCGATTTACTCGCGAATGGATAGCAACGGGATACTCTGTAATTTTATATATTTGCAGCGGATGTGGTAACAAAATTTTCCCTTCACCTTTTATGTTCCTCTAAATCGCTATACGATGTTACTAGTAACAGTAGTCTCTTTTCTTAGCGTTTACGCGATCTTTCACACAAAAAGTTCCGTAATTTAAGATCTTTAATACATAAATGAAAGGTGTTATGCTGTTAAGTGATATGTGCTTGCTACTGGATTTTCTTAAAGCGTCCTTTTGTGGCTTATCGCGTGTATTCCAAATACCCTCATATTACTCCAATTTATCGTGAGAATTATTGAGCAATAATGGCGTATGGGCGGTAGTCATTAAGCCTTACGGAGAGTCTTTATTCTTTACAAAAAACCCGAAGCAATGACATCCTTTGTGCACTCAATTCTCAAATAACATAATTTCGTGTAAACGTTTGCTTTAGCAGGTTGACCATATTTAGTAATTTTTATTAGTGACGTAACTGTAAAACTGCAGTGCAAGTGCACCGATCCACTATGAATATTTATACCCTACAACACTGCTAGTACAAGGCTCTTTTAATTTTGTGCGGATATTTACCACACCTACAAGGACTTGAAATAGATTCACCTTATTTTATACCGACCGATTCAGAATAGCTTTCCGAACCGATTTAAACTTGTTCCATCGTCCGTCCGTCCGTCCGTCCGTCCGTCCGTCTCTCTGTCTTGTTCTCTTGTGTTCAATCTAGATGTCGCAATTTTGATAAAACTTTGCACACCGACATATTTTGGCCCAAGCACGAACGCTATTGAAAACAGTTCCGTTCGGACTAATATATCGACTACTTCCTTTTGAAAAGTCGTTATACCCACCACTGTATCAAGCGCAGTGGTGCAGGACTCGGTGCCCGTGACTCACTATAATCTCTTTACATCATCATTTTCTCTATAGCGCTTTTGTTAAAAAAAAAAAATAGCATAATCTACAAATATTACTTAAATTTGCATTTGATGATGAAATGAATTCAAAATTCGAAATTGGTAAGAAAAATTTCACAACATAACCTCAAAAAAAAAACAAAAAAAAATAAATAAACAGGTTAAAGTAGAACGCTCTCATGAGGAGAACTTAGAGTCCACTGTATGATAAGAAATTATAAGAAAGCTATAGATTATGCACTTTTTAATAAGACTTTTTCTACAATACGTAGTGTGTGTGAATCGCGATGTCCATAGTTAGTGAATAGTACTCCGTTATTAAAGTACGCTGTTTCCTTACTCCTTGCAGAGCCACAGCTCCTAACCTGGGTTATTCCTGTACTTTAGACTTTTCATTTCTCTTTTGCATATTGTTTGTTAACATATACAGAAGCATTTAAAACTAATACCGCCATCCATTCCAATAATGGATGAATGGATGTTATATTGATCAGTTTATATTGCAGTTGGAAGTAAAGCCTTACTACAATGATCCCTAATATACGTGTAGAGTATTGGATTCCAGTTTAAAATCGACGAACTAGAAAAAAAGATACAAACAAAAAAAAACAATTTCTTTGTTTTCTTAAATACCTCAAGTGAAGAAGATTAACACCCAATCAGACATGTTTGATGAACGTTACTTATGGACAGCTGCCAGATATCTTAAATGATATGGAGAAAGCCGAAAATTTCGCCCAGTATTTAAAATCAAAATTTTCAGCTTAATAATCTTTGCAAGGCTTGAAATGTAGGAGAAAAAACTTGAAATTTGTAGAGAGCCCATGCTCTATGCAGTGGTCTACTAGAAATTTATCTGTTACTCAAGTCAAAGAAGAAGTGAGCAAACGAAAGGTTAAGCTTGCACAAGTTGAATGACTGTTAAATCTTTACGACCCATAGCTTTCATCTTTTTAACATTCATTTTTAAGAGTATCTGACTCGTGAGTACGGAATCACTTTCGAACCCAATAGAAATGCGCGGAAATAATTATGACGGCTAACCTAATAAGCCAGAAAATGCTGTAAGTTCGTAAAGGCCAATTAGTGTACTGCCTGCTTTTGGTGAAATGTTTGAGAAAATCTACGAAGACTGAGAAATTATCAACGAAGACTACTCCCAGTTCTAGAGCAAAAGCTTGTTATTGCGTACCATCAGCTCGCTTTCAGGAATAAACATGGTACTGTTGACGAATGTCATCGTGTTGTTTCGTACATCAGAAAAAAGCCATTGAAAATAAAAACTACTGCAGTGCCTTCCAAGGAAATTCCAAAAAAAAAAAACTAAAAACTTGTAACAACTATATCCAGATATCGATCTGAAATCCCGCACGAACATTATGCTCATACAAAAATATCAATTAGCTCGCCGATTTGATACGTCTACGAACAGCGTGAACCCTAGTTAGTTTCACATATTCACATAATAGACTGTTAGTATCTTAGATTCTCGCCCAGACACGCATATATAGATTTTTTACTTGCTTAAGTTAACAAAATTTCCCTCAAGCATTTTTGCTGGATGTGTACAGCGTGAAAGGCGCGTGTAAACAAACTCATTTGATATTCAGTAGAAGTTTTATATTTATATATATATATATGTATGTATGTATATGTATAAATACATAATTTTTTTTTATTTACACGTCAAGTATTTTTTCCCCGACAATATGCCTGTCTTGCTATATGATCTGGCTAAATATATATGCATACATTTTCATATAAATATATTTATATATCTATATATATATATATATATATATATATGTATGTAGGCGTACATATGTATTCTTACATTCTGTGCATATCTATAATTTGATAAATTATAATAAAATAACATGTTGGGATTTCACACAACTTGCGCACACTCGGCTGTGTAGATTCAGAGCGAATTGGTAAAAACAGTACATAACAGATTGAGAGCCAGTCGGTCGGAGAGAGGAAGATGAGTTTCTCTGCGAATGTGTATATGTCGTCTATATACATATGCATGCAAGTATATATGTTTGTGTGCGTATATATATGCATGTGTGTGTACATATTACCAAAGCACCTGCATCGATGAGTCATCACTTGATCAAGTAAAACATACACAATACACACAACAACAACTATTGACATTTTAGACTAACATTAAAGAGCAAAACTTTCATAGACGTCATAGCCAGTCGTAGTCAGTCGTACGCTCTAATATCGGAATTAGATGTGAAAATCTGTTTTGCGTGTGTGTAATTTGTATAAATGCTAGTTGAACAGTTATTTCTGTTTTTTCTCTTTTAAGGCAATGCAAAATCAATAAGTAAGTTATAAGAAAATATAAAAGCTGATCAACTCATATAAAAATTGAAGAGAAAGATACTTAACTTATAACATTTATATGGGATTCGATTTAAAGAAACAATAAAAAAAATTATGCAAATTATTTTTTTGCCATTTCGATCTTTAATTATCAACGGAATTAGGTTAATAGCCAAAATCAAGACCATTGATTTTCAATATTGAAAACGCGCGCTCGTTACACGCGCGAAATTATACATTACAGGGGATCCAGTGGATCTAGATCGAAAATCATAATAATCTAATCGTTTGTTTATTGCAAACCTTTTGGGCAACGTATTATGAAATATTTTCTCTTTGTTTGCACTCTTTTTAGTATTTGATAAAAGATTGATTGTTTTTGGCATGAGTTTATTAACACTGGAAATTGACTTTGACTAATCCACAAAAGCCAATATCAAGGGTGTAATCAAAATGAATGTAACTAAAAGCTGCTGCCACTATTCTTGTTTATCTGCCTTCATCTTGATATTCGAAGCAACTAATTATAATGCGGTATTCCAGTCAGCTTTTCTTAAGGTATATCCAGTGAAAAAAAATTCGTTCTCTTGCTTACACAATGAAAGTAACCATTAAATTTGAGACCCACTTTCAAAGAGTAATGAACGCAAAGCGAATGTTCGCACTTCTTTCTTCCCTAATGTGAATGGATATGCGATGCGAAAAAAAGAAAAGAAAACCAACATATGTGAAAACATCACAATATCGAAAGAACAATCTATACCCGATTGCACGCTTTCTACATCCGCGTATATTATTCCAATCGATCGGTGGACTAGTTGGCTTTTCTTACTTAGCTAATCGAGTTTCCACAACTTATTGAAAACCATTTCATTTTTGCCAAGTCCAGTCGAGTTCCTACTATGTTTGTGTTCAATTGAACCTTCTTAACCCTCATCTTCATTCTTACGGGACAATTTCAATCTTGCGACTACTTTTGATTTCATAATTGTTTTTGCTAAATTACTCTTAGGGCTCAATTTTTATCATACAGTATTATTATTATAAAATTAAATCTTCATAACTTTAACCCTTTTTCTGAAGGGCCTACGAGTCATAAAAAATTTTATATTAAGTGGAATCCAAGAAAAGGACCCATGTGGTTAAAATTTGCTCCACTTAATTTTTATATCAAATTACTATCATGAACAAATTTTCATCATAAATCATTAACAACTACACGCATATACGAGTTTACACCTCAGGAGAGTCCTCATAAGAGGTGGTATCCAAAACATAGACCTACGTGGTCCAAATTTAGTTAGATTGATTTCTTTGTCAATTTGCTTGCATGAAATGTGAATCATGAATTTTCGCCATGGAAGATTGAAAAGTATACCTTTTTACCATATAAAGATTCAATTTTCTTGGGGAGTTAAAAGCATTTCCCGAGCCGAAGCAAATTTTCCATATCAATTTAGAATGTCTAAGAATGTCTAATGTCTATTACTCAGCAAGTTTTGTCGAAAAGTTTTGCAATCGATGCAATTTTTCCCGACAACGGTTCGTCAAAGAAAGGCATTATATGAGAAGTGGTCGAAAAATGAATCAATCCGGACCACTTTCGGATAGCTTTCGTCCTTGGATTAAAACATGCTAGTGTACCGAATTTTATCAGATTATTTAACAAATTGCAAACCTGTGAGTTGAAAATAAATTTACATGGACAGACATTAGACGGGTGGGTAGGTTTAGATCGATGCGCAATATAAGTTTGAGTCGATCACCATAATAAAAGGTGAGTTTATCTTAAGGCCGCACAAATTTAATGTACTCTCTACCACACAGTAGCGAACAGAAGAAGAAACTTGGAAGCAGTTCATGACTTAAATACGAGCATAGTACTCCGTAATATAATAAATTTGTTTATTTTAATTATAATATTAGCACTTCTTGAGATCTCTGCCAGTTTATTGTATAGTGAATATAGAATTCGGCCCTTTCTAAAGTGTCTTCAGAACGGCTTTTCGAATATTTTCCCTTTAAAATAAAGATAAGAAATGCGAGTACGAATTTCGTGTTCGTAGGTTCATATCACAGAGCCGATAATGGTTAACCAAAATTGGTCGTAGCTATAGCCCAATATACGAACGCTGAATAGGTAGAAGCACAGCACTTACTGAATGGACGCATCTGCTAGATGGCATCCCCTTAATTAGCATTGAACAAAAACAAAAAAGAAAAAACTGCAAAAAAGAAAGACTGCAACCCGAGCTGACCCGAGAGGCGGAAAAAAGTCGTTACAACCGATATAGGCTTTATTAACCACTAACATTAACCTATGGAAAATGCAACGAAAATATCTTTTTAAGCTAACATGTAGGTGTTAAATACTTCTCAATGCTTTTCTAAAACCTTATTTTCTTTTTTTAGGAAAAGAGTGTTCTACGAGCAGCGTGCGTGCAAAGCAAGTTAGGACAAGTTTCACTGACTTTAGTCTTCCCGTTAATACTGCTTCCCGCGTCAGATGCGTTAAGCTACTGTTGTAGAAATTATTTTGAAAGCAATAAATGTAAAAATTCTTATCTGCTGCCGGTTACATGCTATATATTAGATGAGATAAGATTTCCAGGTGGAAGAATAATCAAAATTGCCATCGATAAGATCTGCCTTTATGAGAAGTGTATGTACACTATGTACATGATATGTTTTGCTTTAATTCATGACTAAAAATGTTCTACACACACACACACTCTTTGCTGAATAGTATATAAGAACTGGAGAACGGGACTTGGGGAGCCTACGTCTCATAAGATCTTCACCGAAGACGATAATGTATTCATCATCATCGTCATACTGGTGTTAATATTCGATTCATTGTTCCGCTGTTACTCTGCCTTACATTAATTGAGTATCAACTCAAGTCTCAAATGGAGCGCAAATAAGTAGTTGGACTCTTTTCATTTATGTTTTTTTTGTTTTCCGTAAGTAATTGCAAATTTTAATTTGCGCCTTTTAGCAGTTTTCGGCAATTCGTTATGGACGTGACAGTGTTTAAACTTCCGGTGGGCAGACTTTTTTGGTGTTGCTTTGCCTTGTACAATTTCTTCCTCTGCGTCGTCGCTTTCGTTTCATTCTCGCAGAACCCTAAGAAAGAAAGTAACAATTCTGTTATTTTCTTATCGTTCTTGGCATTTTGCTATTCGCCTCTTAGTCAGTGGTGTGCTAGTGTTGTCATCATTGTTGTCAATTGTAGTTTTTCTTTAACATTTTGTTTTGCTGCGCTTCTTTTTCTACTTCTCGTCTCGCTTCCCTCGTCGCTCGATGTTATTATCACTTGTTTAACTTGTTTATTAGTATTTTTTTCTTTTTTTTTGCAGTGCTTTCCTCATTGCATATCCAATTTTGCTTTTTTTAATATTATTTGTTTCTTTTTTTTTTTGCTTTCTTCGCTTTTGTTTTTAATTGTTTTTATTTTTATTTTTTATTTTTTTTTTTTTGCCGCTGACGCGACTAATACTGATAAAAAAAGAATATTCAAGTAACTGAATGAATGACGGCTGTTAGGCATCCATATGATAAATAGTTTTTAAATTGAATTAAAAAAATATATATGTATATTGAAAGCAAAAAAGAAGAAGCACACACGATAAAAAATAATATTAATTTTAATTAGCTCTCGTACAAGACTTACGAAACTTTTAGTAGATCTATCCGCAAATGTTGTTAAAATGAATGGAAATTTTTTTTTGATAGAAAGCTTTTACAATTAAAAAGCCTTGAGATGTGTTCCGATATTATTATTATTGTTTAAATTCGATGAGTTAACCAGAACATTTTGATGGAAGAAAAAACCGCATGGAGAATAAGACCTTTCTTCAAGATCTTCCAAGCAAAAGTGAACTCGAATTTGTTTTTGTTTTTCGTCACACATTACACGTCTTCGTCGCTACACTCGGTCCTACGGAATAAGCGCTAAAGGAGTGTACTATGCATCCTATCCGAATTGGTTATGTTTTTTTTATGACCAGTCCAACGATGATCAGACAGAAGTGGAGAAAGAAAAAGAGATAGGGAGAGAAAGGGATGGGCCAGAGTCTAGTTGGTGTTTGCCGAATCGGTAACTAGTACTCTTTGGCCGACTGAGCACTCACTATAACTGCTATTAGGTATAGTTGAACCGTGGACACCGATCCGGTTATGTGCTCGTCCAAGTTTGGTTACACGAAGTTTATCAAGCAATTAAGATCATTATATTTACTATAAAGGAAATCTTGATTGATCGAAATTTCAAGCAAACATATACATAAGACTGGCAACAGATTTTATTGATTGGTGGGTGTACCAGTTGACCGATCTAAAGTGATTTTGCCCAAAGTTATTAAAATATACATGTTTCAGAACAGATACTTACTGTAAATTGGATGGTGTGAGAAAAGTATTTTAATATTTTCATCTTCAACTGTGCTCTAGAAACGCTTACGGTCTCGGTCTCGGTCACGTTCACGTTCACGTGAGCTTTCTTTACTGCCTTAATTTTAAAACTTCAATAATCTTTATGGAGTAAGGGGGAAGAAGAAGAGTAAAATTTTGCAGTGATGATGCGTATTCCGTGAAATTCCTTTGTGTGGCATTATAAAAGTAAGGTGAAAAATTAGTGTGTGTCCAATGTTCAGTGGCGGTTATCAAAATGATCATAGGTAGAAAGGATATCACTTTACCGGTACAGAGTGCTTATCTTTCTTTGCCCATTATGATATCCTAAAAAGCTATTCGTGTTAAGGCGTGTCTTCGATAAGCACGACTTACAAAAAAATGTATGAAAATTTCACATTGTGGTTTGAGACTTGGGAGACGTTTGCACGTTTGCAAGCCGCATAATTGCTCGGAACTTAAATCTTAGGTTAGGAGGAAATGCATGTAGATGTTTGTAAGAGTTTTAGCTATTAAGAGGTTAGTAACACCGATTCTCTAAATAAGTCATATCCTTTAGCCTTTGGCGTGGGACGATTGCATTTGAGTGAGTTGCAATAACAGTCTGTCTTAATTAATTTTAAGTTTATCGCTAAACATCAGTTGAACTCAAGAGAGAAGAAAATAACAAACGGATCGATGTTTTGACGTTAATTAGGATCATGACTCTGGGCATACTTACGTTGTCATGTGACGTTGCTTTTGTATCAAAATACATACCACTTGGACAGACTAAAATTACCATATACAATAAAATATTACATATTTTTGGTATAAATTCAATTTTTTTTTTTCTTTAATCTTTTAAAATTTTATACTTAAGCTGCGAACAACAAGCATTGTCGCTTATTTCACTATATTGTAAATGTTGTTGATTTGGCCTACGTAGTTGTTGTTATTATTGTTATTTTTGCTGTCTACATTCGCACAAGCCCATTAGATATGTATGTATCTGTTACGTCTGTTTGTGTTTAAACAGATATGAAAATGAAATGAATACAAATCAAGCGAGAAAAAGCAGCAACGGCAACAACAACGGCCAACAATTGTACGTACAAAAATAAATAAATAAAAAAAAAAAAAGGAAAAAACAATATATGCACGAACACATATATGCATAAACAATCGCCTATCTCGACATATACATGAAAAAAGCACCAGAAAGAAAAACCACAACGACTGGCCCAACAACTTCTCGTCTTGCCTTCTTTACTTGAAAACTCCTTTAGATGGCAGCAACTGAACACCAGAAAACATAACAACGACAGCAGCCGTAGCAGCAGCAACATAACAAAACGCAGTACAGATATTAGCAACAACAAAACACACAGTAAAGAAACAAGACCAGCAACTAACCTATCAACCAACTGCTAAATGAAAACCACAAAACAATGTGTACACATATATGATTATGCATGTAAATGTAAATATATATAAATAAATATGTGTGCGTGTATGTCTTCGTATATGAATATGTGTATCTATATATCTAGACGTACAATAAAAACAACTATAAATACTCCACACGAACAAAAAAAAAAAAATGAAATCTTGCTGTCCGGAGACACTAAGTTAAGCATTCAAACATGAGCGAGGCGCACGGCTACTCGCTCATTTTTGTATGCGGTTAGCTCGCGCGCCCCTTTACAAAACATGTTCAATGCGTTAGAGCTTGCTGCCGCTTCTGGTTATTACCGTTGTTTTCGCTGTCGGCTCTTGGTTGCCGCTGAGTTGTGGTTGCAAAAGGAAGATGATCAAGCCAAACAAAAGAATCACCGTCATCATTAACAACAACAACAACAACAACGACAACAGCAGCAGCAGCAGTAGCAGCAGCAGCAGCGACAACAAACAAGTTTTAAAAATCAAAAAAGGAAAAAAAGATCAAAATAAAAATAATAAAAAAATAAATAAATAAATAAATGGAAAACAAAAACCCAGGCGGTGCTAGAAATCTCTTAAGCCTTATCCGTAACTAAAACTCTGAATTCAACAAACTCTGAAATACAATAACAAGCCAAGCCAATCCAACATCAACGACAACACATTGTCAATCTAGCACCACGTTACTGACTGAGTCACTCTTGGCTTATTGACTGACAATTGTCAGCGAGAAACACAGATACACACAAACAACCGACAAACAATTCTCAGTTCCTCTCATTTATTTATTTGGGATACGAGTACCTGCAACCAATGACCCATTAGGAAAAGTAGGTTGCCTTCTCGTTATTTTTCCTTGTAAACAGAATTATGTCGAATTTTAATTGATTATAATGAGTTTAATTTATTTTCCTAAGCCCTTGGGTGTATGTGGTCGCATGTTAAGAAGCTGCTAAGTCGGATGTTGGCCTCTTCTCTCTAAAGAGTGGCAAAATGAGAAAACGAAACATAATAACAGCAAGTAAATGTGAAAATGAAAACAGCAAGCGCTACAGCCGCTTTAGCAAGCATCTCGAATACACAAAACAAACTTTAACTTTTCCGATTAAGAGAGAGAGAAGGAAGATTTAATAAGTCTGTTCGGGTCACGTCTATGTTCTAAAATTTTATGAGTCTCCGACAAATGATTACAGAAAGCTTCATGTCGGCGTCTGTCTGTGCTTCGTCGGTTGACGAAAATGTATCGAAATTTGGAAAAGTTTTCGGAACTTGTATTGGTTGATATTCCAGCCGCATTTTGCTCAGATCAAATCCGTTTTCAAAATGTGAATTTCAAAACAATAAATTGGTGCAAAGTTTTTAGAGATTCGCATATCTGTATCGCCGATTCGTTATGAAAAGTTACGAATTACAAGACATTCTACATCGACCACAAGATTTTCAGTTTCTTTGTTCGACCCTCCACAACCTCTACTGTTACAAAAATCCAAATCGCTGCCAATATGAGCTATCATGACAGATTTAAATAAATTTTTCCGCGCGCTTTTAGTTTTTATCGAGTAACAAACTTATATTTGGCTATGACCGAATATTTTGCACTCAATATCGTTATCTTAAAAAAAAAAGATTAAGAAAAAGGGGAAAAAATAAAGCTTCATATTCTTTAGTATTAGGCGGGCGTGGCTGGTATTTTCAGTTTTGTACAATAAAAGTGGAAATGTTTATCTTATCTGTGTCTGTTCCGGTTAATGAGCAAAGGGCGAAAAATACGGAAAATAAAGGCGCTTCCAGTTCAGCTTTGGTCCATTGTGGGTGTGTCCTTTGATCACTTTGGGTAATTTTCAAATTCTTTTGTATACTTGAAGGCCATATTTTAATTTTTGCCAACGAAGTCGTATTTATCGAAGACGAAGAGACCGTTATTCTTAGGTACTGATCAAAAATACATATACTATATGGGGTGTGCGAAGCTTCGTTTTGTGTGTTGCAAACGTTTTGACAAAAAGAATATATCTCTCGCTCTTCAGTGATGGGCATAAAAAAAAAACAAATAACAACAAGAACAAATAAAAAGAAAATATGTAATAACCGCTGAAGGACAGAAAGCAAGGAAAACTATCTGCCTTGGTGTTTAGAACTAAGTAGCGTCTTCTTATTTCTTAGGTTTGACTTATGCAGTAAATAAAAATTCTGGCGTGGACTCGAATCTTTTTATATATCGAAAAATTTGGAATATAATATATTTCTCATCCAGTTGAAGTTACGTTGAAACTTGGAATTGTGTTCAATTTTATTTAGATTAATTTTTGCAAATTTATGTGTAGAAGAGACAGGGCAGACCAGTTCCGCTGTCTCTACTCGAAGCACTTATGTAGTTTAAAGAAGTGTTTAGGAAATTTTAAATCAACTTATGATGTAGCATAAGGAGATGTAGAAGAATTTATGGTATCTTAGGCATCGGTTTAACGTTGCGAGTAGGTAGATATTACAGGCACGTTTCTAGGCAGATGAGACCTGTTTGCAATGTAAAGTTTTGAGAATATGTGCAGCGAGTCGCAATTCTCTGTTGCCGTTTAACGACTTTGAGAATTGTTGTTATTGACGGGCGGACGTCGTACATAATCAGGTGAAAGTAATTTGAATAAAGTTATTGTTCGGTTCATATGATTATTATTAGATCACAGAGAAGCAAGAAGGAGAGAAGCAGAGAGTAAGCGAAAGAAAGAGATTTGAAGTAAAAGAAAAAGCAAAAAAAAACAAACCTTTTTGTTTTGTGTCATCATCACTCTCCAATTGATGACTGACCACTAAATTGTTTTGCAATTGCAGCAAACCGTTGCCGCAAGTGCCTGAGCTGGTAATGTTTTTCATGCGTAAGATTGCTTTTGTTATATTTTATGATAAAATTATAATATAACAACGTATTCTTAAAATCTGCAGACTTTCTATTGAATGTGTTCTGTTTTCTTTTTCGTTCCTTTTTTTCTTTTCTTTCCTCCTATATTTCTCTTACCCCAATAGGGAGAAATGCCAAAAAAACAAAAACAAAAAAAAAAAAAATAAAGATAAATAAATAAATAAACGAACACAAAAACTATATAGAAACTAATAGCTGATTATAGGCAGCCGAAGCTGCTGAAGACACTGCAAACTGTTTAGCTGCTATGATGCTGATGACGACGATGATGAAATTCAGATAAAAATAGGCGCGCGCTTGCATGTATGTGTTCATTTCTGTGTAACTCTTAGTTCTCTTTGCGTAAATTTCTATCTAGCGTTTCTTTTGTTGTTGCTTGTAGATTGTATATTTTGTTTGTTTGCTTTTTTTCATTCGTTTTTTAAATTATTTTCTAATTTTTGGCACTTCTTTCTTCAGAGAGTATATTATTATTAGGTTTAGTTAATGAATCGAGAAAAAATTTTGCAAAGCTAAAAAAACTTGTCTACAAATGCTGGCGAGCAAGGGTTTTATGGCAGACGTGTGCGAACGTGTGCATACGAGTACATATTGTATTATATCAATCACAACGATTGTATTCAATGGGCAAACAAACGATAATAATACAAAGTCGTTGCTATTGTGTTTATTTTAGAGACTGATGATCGTGATTGATTGTCACTCGTTTGTTGTTTTGTTTTGTTACCGCTTATACAAATTCGCACACAAACATGCACGCATATTTATATATCTATATATATATATATATATATATATATATATATACATATATATACGCATATATATATATATATATGCGTACGCAAAGTCATACATTAAACTTCTTGTTTTGAACAGATGTTTTCTTTTTTTATCTTCTTCTACTTTTTCATTTTTTTTTTTTGATTATTTATTTGTTGCTTTCTTTCACTTAGCACAAGAGGTTAATGATCACTTAGATGTTTGCATGTAATGTGCGTATGATTTTGATTAGCGATTTTTATTTGCTTTTTACTATTTCGCTTACACTCTTTCTTCTTATGCTGTCAAGAATGCACCACTTACACTATTCGTTGCATTATTATTGCATTAAGGAGTGTGCTAATAATTCATGTACACATACGCACTAATGCACTCATGTACTCACACATACATCGGATTAAGAATACGAATAGGGTGGAGATAATGAAGTTAGTATTTATAAAATTTACAAATGTTCAAAAGTTATTGCTTCCTATTTTTTATTTTTTGTTATTTATTTACTTTTTTCTCGTTTTTTTTTTTAACTTATATATGGCAACTTTTTCGTGTATATCTCCCAGTCACTTTGAATTCACTTGAAATGAAACGAAAAAAAAAGCGAAGAAAACGAAATCAACTTTACTTCTCGCTCAAGAACTTGGCCCTAAACAACACGGGCGGAAAGAATTGTTTAGAAAGGACGGGAGGGGTCTCTAAACCAAATGGTTTTGGCACACAAATGTGATTGTTTTTTTATAAGCGTTAACGTACAAAAACGCGTCACACGATCGCGCAGAATCAAGAGAAACTCTAAGACTAAAACAACCAGTTCATTGAGCACAACTATGGAGGTAGTAGTTAGGGCCCACAGTCAGCTCCCCATTCACTACATATACCAGCAGTATAGTTGTTGTTGTTATTATTCCTACATACACTAAACACACGTACAAATACACTTGCAACTATAATAAAATTGAAAAAAAAAAGAAGAAATAAGCGAAAACAAAAACCAAGAAAGAATAATATAAAAAAGCAGAGAAACAAAAAGAAAAATATCGAATAGAAAAACTCGAAAAACAACACATTAAACCACAATCCATACACTCTGCACAATATGTTAGTTAGCTGGCTCTCTGCAAGAAAGTGGAATAATATCAAGAGCACGAGAAAGCTTACATCCAGAAAAAGACGAATCTTCGATACCCATCTCGTATCTATTGCACCTTCTGTAGCAGTGATTTTCTTTACAATGCCGACGTATGCTTAGCTGAGTTGGCTATCTTTGGAAATTCGTATATAACTTGCTTCCTTAACCTAACCGTACCAAAACATGAGACGATAGTCGGTGATAGAGAGAAACAGAGACAGAGAGAAAGAGAAGGAGAAAAAGGCAGAGAGAGCGAGCGTCACATATATATGGAGAAAGACAAGTAAACGTTAAAGGCAAGAGTGTACTGTGTACTGTAATGACACAAGATCAGGTGCACTCTTGGCATTTTAAAACAAGTTTTGTGCTTAATGATTTTGATAAATTTTTGTTTTCATACAGAATTATGTTATTTTACTCTCTCGCTCGCTCGTTCAATCTCTCTATTTAAGTGTATCAGTCTCGTCATTCTGTATCTAATTCGAGTTTTGTTATTGTATGGGTATGCTAGGCATTTATATTGGAATGTAAAATATTTCGATAAAAGAGCTGAACAGTTCAACAGTACTGTTAAGAGACATATTTTAAATATTTTTCGTATGAGTGATTTTGATGTTAAATAACATATAGTTTATATTATACTGAAAATGTTAAGAACTGTCGTACATTAACGAAAGAAAGTGTTAAGTGTTTACAGAGCAACGCAGCAGTACGTACAGCAGTCATATTAATTGAATGTATGTGTTATGCTTACGTACACATAATAAAATATATTACTTTTGCTCTATTCTTTATTTATATTAATAGCATTGTACATTATTACAAACAATGCTGAAGAGCATATGCAAGTAAGTCTCTTTTTAATAAAAACTTCATATTCGTTATAAAAAACTGGCACATAGTGTTTAATGTGAATGCAGAGGAACGAAAGAAATACAAGAAGATGGGAAACCGTTTCGTCTTAGGCTGCACTTTTACGTTACCTTTATCTTCGTCAAAGGGTGAACGGATACCGTTAACTCGATAACAGCTGTTCCACAATAGCTAGCAATTTTTAATGATTCCCCCCCCCCCCCCCCCCCCCCCCCCCCCCCCCCCCCACCACACCCCGACAAATCACTATAAACATCTTATTATATCATTATATATATTCGATAATCAATAACTTCGCACTGATTGTTCGAGTTGGTGTCTTGCTCGCTACATAACGTTTACTATATTTTTAAGCTTATCATTGATGAATAGGGGTAAATAAGTAGGCAGCGCAAAATTTAATATCTACTTATTCATGTTCAGCTGTCCGTCCGTTCGTTCGTTTCTCTATAATCTTTTGTTTGAACGGCCAAACTAAATATATATATGAAGCTTACCTCTATTCCTTTCTGTTTTCTTCCCGGATGCAACAAATCCATAAAAGAATGAATGAAAACATCATAGTCAGCTACAGCTGGCCATTAAATATCCCAACAATATTGCGCTTAATATCCCTTGTACTTTTCCGTGTAACAATTTTACAAAAAAGACGTTATATGGAAAGCGATCGAAAAAGTTGTCCGGCTTGAATCGTTCCCCATAGCGTTCGTTCTTGGACCAAAACATGTCGATGTACAAAATTTTATTAAAATACGTCAAAAATTGCGATCCCCGGGTTGAACAAGGAAATAAATGGACGACAGACAGACCAGCTCGGATCGATTCAGAGGTGATTCAAAAAGTGAGTCTGAATCGATCGGTATAATAGGAAGTTTGTCTATCGCAAGCCCTTATAGATATTGCATGGAACCTAAGAAACTTAATATACCTTGTGCCACAAGTGATGTAGGGTATAACCTGTCAAACAGTAAAACAAAATTATGCTTTAGTGTACCTTTAGTGTCTATTTCTGGCGGATTCGCTCATATTTACTAAATATTTATTTCAGTCTAACACACAATTATCACAATTCTTTCCTACTTCAATAGGTAGTGCGGGAACGAGACACCAGCTCAATTTAATACACGAATTTTTCTGCGATAATTGTTTTAGAATCAATACTCTCGGTGGCCCCGATAAATTTCTCATTTGGATATATCTTCAAGGAATTGTAAGATGTTGGCGAAAACAAGGCAAAATTTTCGCTATTTTTGTAAAGTTGTTTTAATTCATGGCGAACGATGCCCATTTTTTAAAGCGGACCTACAAATGAAAAGGATGCAGTCGAAAGGAGCTTGCATATGAGTATCCAAAGAACTTTTGGTATAATTAAAAAGCGTTTCAAATTTCTGAAACCTTATGCCCTTTAGAGGAATTTTTTTAATGTTCGAGAATTAGAAAATTTGATGACTGCGCTACTTTTAGTGCCAATACAATCGGGGTAAACAAGTTATTATTTTTCGGGGGCGAATCTTCGATGTCGAACGCATTGATGTTGATGATTGATGTTGACAAAACTGATGACTAATAAGAGACATTTTTATTTAACACATGTGGAACACACCTGCCACGTTTCACGCCGATATCTGACACACGTTATACATCAAGCTATTGATGACAAAATATTGAAAATATTGAATATTGGTCCAGGGCTAAAAATACATCATATTGTTTCAGTGATCCATCGTCACTCTTGGGAACTTAAAGGTACCAACTGGTTAGGATGCGTCTCTCTCCATCTCGTTCCAACGTTAGAAACTAATTGACAGAATTAGAAAGAAGAAAAGTTTGTGGGAGACGGATATAGATGAATGGAAAGGTAGTGATAGAGGGTGAGGGAGAGGGAGAGGGAGAGAGAGAGAGAGAGAAAGAGAGAGAGAGGGAAAAGGAAAATGCGATCATGTAGAATCGTTCGTTACTGGCGCATCGAGATAACTTTCTAGTTGAACAAAAGAACGAACCCAACTTCATGTCAAAAATTTGCGTAAAAGACTGTCACTGTAAAACTGTCACACTGTATTGTAAACATTCCTGCCTAATTCTAATAAATAAAAGAAAAGAAAAACGAGAACAAGAGTTGGCAAAAGCACTGTGCAATGAAAAAAGATCGATTGAAAATTAATAAAAAAAATAAGAAGAAGAGAAACAAAAATAAACATAATTTCATAAATAAAGTGCTCTTTATCAAGCGATAACAGCAATGCCAACTGCACGATCAGTTGTTTAATGCCACAGCGATAATGTTGCATACGTCGAATTCACACATATAAAGCAACAACAAGCTTTTGCTTATACGATACCTGACCGCTTCATATAGTTTAATTATTTCTCAATATGTACACACAGTAATGCACATACGTTTTTTCAAAATAAACATTGTCTCTACGTAGCGCCTATTATCCGCGCTCACATGTACACGACATTACACGACAAACTAGATATGTGTCTGTCCCCTCAGTTATACGAATACATCAGGGAATGTTATGGTAGATTGAATGAATGGCTCTCACTGTACACTTGTCTATCTATCTCTTTGTCTGGCTGCCTAACTGACTATGGACTATTGTATGTGTTACGAAAAAGTGGCCCTTTTTCCATTTTTGTTTTTTTTCTTTTCCGTAACGCGTTGTTGTATCTTAAAATTGTGCATTATTGTGTTGATTTTCGATGATAAACGTGTGTGCAGGCTTGACTTTATTAAATTTTGTCTCGAGACAATTTTATCGTAATTAAACGAAGGGAGGAACGTAGCACTGGTGTCAGATTTTTGATGATTTTATTTCATTTGATTTTTTTCTTTTCACATAGTTTTGTTTGCTTTGGCTTAATCAGCAAATAACGTTGAAAAGTTGTTGATTTTAGGGAACAGTTATTTACTTATTTGCTGTTGGTTTTGCTTGATGAAACACACACAGAAAATCCGTAGTAATTGGATGATAGCGATCGATGTAAGGGGAAATTAATAAAACAAAATTAACCTTTCAGCGAGTTTTCAAGTAGTGGCCCCCCCGACCATGGAGATCAAAGCGTTGTGATTTTTATTTTCTTTTTTGTCTCGACTGTTCGCGGCTTTAAATTTAGTCAAGAGTTCATTTTGTGAGAGTCCTAATCATGAACGATTCAATTTTTTCTCCTTTTTGCAATCTGGCAACAATTGAAAGGCGAACGCTTTTTCTCACACACAAGTCTCACTGCTACTGAAATTGTCGGAGTTGCTTGTAAGCAAACATTTGCGGTTATGAATACATCAGTTATTGCCCGCTTACAGTAATTGAAAGTCGAAGTTTACTATTTGGCCGTAGTGCTTGTCATATGGCAATGTGCGCTTTATGCAAGGCCTGGTGATCATAATAATGGTAACAGGTTGTCCTGACTTTCATTTTATCATGAATACCAAAGTGCTTCTGCTTCTGCTTTACTTTCAAAATCAATTTTCTTATTGCTGCTGCACACAGTACCTCGTCAATAGACGATTATCATGCAATTGCAGGCAGTGTAGTGCAACTTCCGTATGTATTATGGAAAAGAAAAAGGGTATCAATGCCGAAACCAACAAGCCAATAACAGCCCGATCCAATATGGCTTCTGCTCGGTATGTAATGTTACTTTTGTCCGTCGCGGAAGCTGCTCTTGCAACAAGTCTTTTTTTTTATTAAAATCACTGAATATCGTTGTTAAAAAGATTAAACCTTAAACTAACACGTCGTCGTTGTTAGGTAAGCTTCTTGCGAGTTGAGCTGCTTAAGGTATGAAGCGAATTTGAAAATCTATTAGAGAGTGTACTAAAGCTCCATACTGGCTGTCAAGTGTGCGCATGTGAAAGCTGCATGCCGTTGTGGTTAACCTCTTTTGATTCTCTGTTGCCTGTTTTCTTTGCTTCTTTCCTTCACGCTCTTGTTGAATTATTATTTAAAAAGAAAAAAACCACATGTATGACGCTTCGCGAAGCAATCTTCATCGTTTCTTTTTCAAAATTTAGAGGTAATTTGGTTTTATAACTCCACCTAATTTCTTCAAGCAACGGTCATCTGCCGGGGTGACTGGATGGAGGAAGGAAAGTCAAGTGTTGGAACACCCCTTTTCTCAAATTACTAGTGTGCACAGTCCTACTACCGCCCACAACATGAACGTTTCTGATCTTTAGTACTTTTCCTGTTTAACGCAACAGCAACGCATTTCATAATTAAAAATTAGAAAAAGAGAAAAACTCTTTTTTCACTACAGCTGCCACAAAATATTTTCATTTCCATTTTATTCTCATTTGATTTAATTCAAATTTATTTCGTTCGAGACCCACTAAACGTAAATGTGCTGATGTTTACGTATTTTTGTACATCTACGAGCAGCCATGGCCCTATAAAAAGGACAACATTTTTAACAAAAAACGTTTTTTTTTTCTTACACAATTAAAGGGTTCTCTGCATTTATTTACTGGAACTGTTGGAGACGATAGCTATCCAAAAGCAAACTACCTCTTGTCGAAGACAAAACAATACACTTTTAAATGTTATTGTCGCTTAGGTGCTTCTTTTTATCGCACGAAATTTTACGCTTTTCCTAGAACCGAAGAATTTTAATGCCTTTGATTTGGTTGATTGTTTACTCCATGAATTCTTTTCCTCTATTTCAGCTATCGAAGCATTTTTGCAAGAGATCGGGCGGACAGACAGGCTTAAATCATAAGCTCGATCGGCATAATTCTGGCTCGATCGGCATAATAAAAGATTAAGTCCCTGTGCGTCTTACGCTTTACGTCCGCATTAACTTAATATACCCGGCACCACAAGTGATCCAGGGATCCAGGGATAATTATTATACATTTTGTTAAAAACCAAAAACATTTTTATTCAATTTGGACCGAATTTTTCAATAACCACCTCTCGTCCATGCAAAACATATTATGTTGACGACGTCACGACGTCACGACGTCGTCGTGCCTAGACGTCGTCAACGCAGAAAATCGAAATCTACAAACTGTAAGCTGAAGAAAAATTTATCCAGCAATAATTACGAGATATCAGTTGCCTTAGGCTGGAAGCATCCGCTATATAAATGTTGGAATGTTTCTTAAGAACGTTTCTATTGCGCACATATTTCCAAACGCAGCCTTCACGGGGCTATGACTGTTGATGGCGACTCGAATTTTTCGATTAAACGTCGCTCTCAGAACTTAGGCATATTTGTGACTAAATTGGGAGTGTGGAGTATGTTGCACAGTACCTTGAATATTGCTATTGCTGGCTTAAAAGATTTTATTAGGATGAATAGGCGAGAATAAGAATAATTAAAAATGGTACAGGAATTGAAGAACACAATGCATAACAGGGTTGTATCGCAATCTACTAAGTAGGAATTGTCGTAAATATACATAAGCACGTAGGACCGCACATAGTACAGCGCAAATGTTCTGCGGAGATACAAGTGATTTGCAGATCAATTAAGCTCGTTAACGCGACTACGAAGCTTCCTCAGCGTTTTCATGCACTCCTTCTACAATTGCCTGAATACCGGGCGACACACTATCGCGACTCGTACTTCCTTGACCGGTAATATATGCCCCTCACTGTGCCGGATGCTTTAACTTTCAAAAGTCGAACGTACACACGCTACTTTTTTCTTCGGTCTCTCTCTACCTATATCTTATGTTACCTATCATTGTGGCTACACGTATAGGCGGCATTCCTTGAGTGCCTCGTCATATATATGTGAAAACACAATTTTTTAGAACAATTCTGTACACATCTGTATAACAACTTAAGCAAGCAAGTCCTACTAGAGACATTCTCGTATCAAAAGTGTCAGGCGGTCGGCAGTGCATATGCTTGCCGCAATGGCATTTGAGTAGAAGTTTTGGGGGAGTTTGGTGCTATTTCTATATTTTGTGAACCTATGGCTGTGAAGCTGCAGTGCAAGCGAATGCAGAACCTAAAGGAAGGCAAAGGTTGCAGATTTAAGATTAGCTTTGACGAGTTGGCACGACAGATACGTGATGTGACTGCATTATATTGCATTGTAGAACCGGTCCAGAGAAGTACGTCCCCTCTTAAGAGCGACAAATAACGCATTATTCAAGGTAAGGGCTAGTTTGTAGTGATCGATGCGAGCGCTGCGGTTATTTGGAGAAGGAAATGGAAAGAGAAGTGGATCCCCTTGTTGAACCGGTCATGTATGTGCTCTCTGTAAAGGTTCTCTTTCACGGTAGCTTCATGCCCCCCAATTCTTATTAATGCGTAAAATGATAGCAAATTTCAACGGGATAAGTGACAAAGAACAACGACAGTCTTTCCATTGGTGTGTTCGTACTTCCAATAACTGAATCCATAAACGAAA
Organism: Glossina pallidipes; assembly: GCA_000688715.1. Classification (NCBI taxonomy): domain Eukaryota; kingdom Metazoa; phylum Arthropoda; class Insecta; order Diptera; family Glossinidae; genus Glossina; species Glossina pallidipes. The sequence continues at coordinate 1,803,081 of KK499783.1, forward strand.
GTGCATTAATTGGTATAACGAGCTCTCTTAACTAGTAAAAGAACATTTTAAAGCAATCAACGTCATTTCAGCATTTTTTATAAAAGAAATCTTTATGCCTCACTACGAGCTGGTGTAAGACTTTTTCATCGATTTGATAAAAACACAAGAATATTGATTTGTTAGATACACGAGCTGCTTGTCTTGAAAAGCGATTTGACATATCAAGAAAGTAATTATGACGCATGCAAAACTGTTTACATCTCACAATATTTTATATATATTTACTTATGAAGTTCTTTGTTGTAAGTTGAGGCAATAAAACGATACGCAAACGATAAGAAGCTTCCACAAATACATTGGCTTTCATAAAGTTGGTAAATAATCGCCTTCGCGTTTTAAAACCGTTACCTGTGCTATATTTGAAATTTCTACATTTCATTCGCTATTACGAGTGTTTCCGCGAAAGCTTAAGCGTATTACTATATGGTTTGGAATAAATAATTAATTTAATTCATTATAGTCCTCAGCATTATGTTGCATTAGAGGCAGTCGCTATCAACGCTTGTGTACAAATATGAGAATTTCATGGGTAGCGTTGCGCAGTAACACTAAGCCTGGCTTATGATGGAGACGAAGTGTAGACGCAGGGAATGTCAACAAAAGGGAGTCAGAGAGATTTGTTTCAGATATTTGTGCTAATAATTTTCTTTACAAATTGTTGTACATAATAAAGGTATTAAATTTTAGAAAATTCGTTTCATGCTTAACGTAATATCTCTCGGCTTTTTCACAAACTCAAAAAACGAAAATTAAATGTTATAGCATTGGGACGTTATCACTTGATTTCGGTTTATATCGTTTAGTTGTCGATGTCGTAGTCTGTAGCAGAATCGTTTTCAAAAGTAGCATAAGCATCATTACCATCATCATTATCATCATCATCGGCGTCATGGCCAACTCAACAGCGGGTATAATTGAGTTATCATCATTCTCATCATTGTGGTTTTATATCGACATTCGTTGATATTAAATGAAACCATAATCTGTTGGGTAATACTATACATGATTAAATAAATGTCTTAACTTTTAATAAAATTGGAGTTAAGGTCAAAATAAATAAAAATTAAAGAAAAAAAAAACAAATTTTTTTGCTACCGCATCAGAACAAAGAGTATTTCTATACAAAACACCAGAGCACGAAAAAATTTAGTCGACAACAGCTTGTGGTGTAAGCAGTCACCACACGTCCGATAAGATGTATTATACATCCACTAAGATGCATAGTAGATCAGCGAAGTATTTCGATTCAAATCTCGATTAAGTTATAGCGCAATCAAGAGATAGTAACACTTTTCTTTTTGATGACGATGATGATTTGATCATTTTTATCACTATACCGACCCACTGAGGATAAGTTTTTTAAGTGTCTGTCCGTCTTTCATACGATTCAAAAGGTGGAATTTCCCCGCGAAAGCCCACCAACTTATTTATATGTAAATAAATAAGAATAAGATATGAACCGGACGCCGCGGTCACCGCAATAATACCCCCCTCACCAACTATGCCGCTGCAAATGATATGCACGTGCCAGCTAACCTTAAGGTTTGCAAATTCTTTATACGAAATTTAAGCGAAATGTTTTATTTCAACAAAAGCAAGTATTGACCAGGGACGACATTTTTTTTTGGAAGCGTTTTATTTAAGGAAATAAACTTCAAATATCACCATTATCATCATCGTCGTCTTCGTTATCGTCGTCGTTTTTGCGATAACATTTAATCGCAAGCGATTTGCGTAATAACACAGAGAAAATACCGATCGGCTAACTTTGCAAAAGTCGTACTATTCCTAAAGGCAAAGTGCATAATGCTTGGCAGGAGTGCAAAGGAAGAAACGTGGAGAACACGCCGAATACAACACCGGGTGAATTCACTTAATATCTTTTGTTTTTTTACAATATTTTTATATGTTCTTTTGTTCGCTGTATATAAATTGATATAAAAAATAATCGTAGCAAAAAAAAAAAACATATCGACACAAAAAAGAAACAAACAAAAAAAAAAAAAAATAATAATAATCATCAACACAAAATAATTGTGCTAATTGTTAAGAATTAATTAATTAATTCTTTCTTTTTTTTTAACATTGGCATACATTAAATGTATTGTAGTGTGCATGTTTCCTCCTTATGTCGGATGATATCAACTGGTAAAATTTTGTAATAATTAATAAGATTTGTTTTTGTTAACTCAAAAATATTTATATATGAAATTTAATTTCTCGTTATTAAATAAAAAATAATATGAATGTACAGTTAATCGTTTTTATTGTCAACGCCTGGAATTTATTTCTGGAACTATTTTGAATGGTTTTTTTTCAAGCCATCATCAAAGGATGAGGGACATATCCATTTTGTCAAAACATTTGCGACGCCCAGAAGGAAGCTTCGAAGATCCCACAAAGCATATATATATTTTCTTGATCAGAATCAAATTCCAAATCGATTTAAGCGTGTCAGGCTGTCCGTCTGTTGTAAGCACTTTCTTGGCCATAAGTTTGCAAACGATTTTGGAAGGAGACGACTACAGCGCTCACGCGCCTATGCGACAAAATCTTCTATTTTGAAATTAAAAAAGATCAGCCTCGTCCACTGCATATGAGGATGGGGAGAGAATTTCGTTTTTTTACTTTTTCCCTCTCTTTAGAATAGCGGTGATGGGTACAAAAGCTTTGGTCAGGACCTAAAATAATTTTCTCACTTGTTTTTCTTCATATCTCACGAACCAAAAAATCTTTTCGGTATAGATATTTTCTACGAACAGATCCTGCCTAGTGAGGGTGGCGTAGACGCATATTTTCACATTTCATTTTTTTTAGAAAAATGTTAATTTCAGGCCTGTTTTCTGAACAACGAATTGATTAATTTTTTGATTTTAGAACTTAATCAAGAAAAGATTATTTCGGTTTCTTTTTTCCGTTTCATATCTATTCATATTTGCACTGATTAAGTTAATATATAAAACTTATCAAGTGTTTCCTGCGATGAATAGAAGAAGTGTCTCAATCCGCCTACCACTTGCTTGACAACAGTGGTGTTTACCATTAAGAAAAGATGGAACGAGTTTCTTACGTTCAGTTTAGATGCGCTCTTGGTTCAATGCAAATGCAGTGCAATCTAATGTAGAAAAGTGAATGACATTTAAAATTCCTTTTCGAAGAAACTGAGTAAAAGGCGTTCAAAATACTTCTATTCTACCGGTAAAAAGTAATCGCCATTCAAAACGTAGCACAACATGGCCATCTAAGCAGAAACAGTTTATTTATTATAGAATTCTTTGAAAATTCTTCGTTGTACATAAACTTGTGCGATTAACTCAAGTGAGACGAGAGTGCAATAAAAAAACAAATTGAAATAAACAAACATTATTATCGAGCAATAAAACGTGAAATCAAATATAGAAATCAATTAATTACTTTATGAAACAAGTGAAAGTTCTCCGACCATAGACCGTAAAACTTCAGAATGTTTATTATATTTTGTGCGCTCCACAAATGCTTAGCAATTTTAAAATATTCATATAAAGTGTAGTTATAAGCATACGGAAGCAATCGTTGTGTTTGCAAAACCGAATTGAACTTCAATTTAAAGTTTGCCATATGAGACGTGGACAGTGCATGGAAACACGCAACGCTTAATCAGCATGAATCATGACTGAATCGACTGAACCCATGTCTAACTAAGTTGTTACTGAGAGCTTCGATTAGTAGAACATGCTGGTTCCCAAAATGGTTCTTTGTCTGTTGCGTCGGCTGCGTTAGGTTCGCCACAATTAAGTTATTCACAATTGTGTTGGTAGCGCTCAGTTAACATTAGTCGAAAAGCAATCGCTTTAAACAAAAGAACAAAGATACTAAGACCTACTGGGTGCGTAAATATGAATCAGAAGTTTGCCCATAGACGGCCCTAGTACGACCTGTAGACGACGTAGATGCTTGCAGTCGATTTTTTTTACAGCGTAGGCACCTGGCAGCAATAACCAATCGTAATGCCCAGATATATCATCTGACAAGAAATACTTTTTCTGACACCGCCAATATCGGGCATTATTTTGTACCAAATAAGAAAAATTCGCCGACAGCAATTTGTTTTTTTTTCTCCGAATGATACAAAAGAAGGCCTTGTCGGAATCGTATCCTAATTGGGAATGAAAAGTGAACCTATTTTGAAAATTTCATCCGTAAACACTGATAAGTAGATCCAGGCATATAGTGCGGAGTAGTGAGTCGTAGGAAGACGATATTTTGTATTTGGTAGGATTTGAGGAGTGTACTCTGTTATTAGCGGTTAAAGTCCAATCGAACGATTAATACCAAACGCTACCTATAATAATTAATCGATGTGAACGGTTCGCTATTCAAACATTCACGCATTGTATTCAGCCACGGCTCAACATTGCATATCGCTCCAGACACCGCTTCATTTAATACAGTTATTCATGTATCAACTTTTCAAACTAAGGCGTTATGCGAAAAGTGGTCGAAAAGGTGATCCGATCCAAACCATTTTCAATAGAGTTCGTCCCTGGACTGAAACATATCGGTGTACCAAATTGTACTTGAACACAAGACGGAGAGCATCACATCCGTCAATCAATCCATGCAGTAAAACCGGTTCACAATACGTGGGAAGAAGTCCACTGGGAGGCGGCAGATCATGTGACTTATTTGTTAGTTTCAAGCTCTTCCGATTACAATTCATTTGCATCGATGGGTCACGTTCTTGCTGCGCAGCGCTTTGGTTCCCACAACGATGTGCACAAAATGGCTCAACAAATGGTTTACTTCAAAAGAGAAATTTGTTTGGGTGTGGCTTCCATGAATAGTCAGGAATGTTGGAAAAATCTTTAGCTAACGATGGACGATGTACAATAAACAAGTCTTCTCTATACAAAAATTCTAATTTCATTCGTGCGTACCTGGTATAGACAGGCAGTGATGCGGTATTTATATTTTTGAATGTGCAACACGAGGCACGTATTAGAATTATTTCTCAAAAAAACTTCATTCTGGAGACTGTCCACTTCAAGCTGTGGCCGGCCTACTCATCATTAGTTGAAAACGACGCTGACCGACTTAAAGCCATTCATGAAGATTATTGAAAATGGAATATATCGCATAACTATTAAGAAGACTTTTTCTTTTATTCCCATGATCTCGGCCAGGTTCAGTTAGCGCAACAAATTAATATTTGCGATATGTTTTTCATTAATGAACCTCCACGTTTCTTCGGTAATAAAAAATGGATCACTTGCATAGGCATCACTTGATATGGACTTTGGTCGAAGAGTGCTAAACCATGAGCGCTACGTATATGGGTAAGGAAATAAATTCTCTGTGTTGAAAAATACGAAGCGCATTTACTTCCTTACTTTTTTCTTTGAGTGCGCTAAGCAGAGATATTGGAGTTTGTGGAATATAAGTTTCCGTTATTTACAAGCTGTCGTTCATTGTGTATTAGGCTTTAGAGAGATGGATGACAGTAAGCAGCATTTGCGCCATTGGACGCTCTTCTTATTCGCAGTCTTATACCGGAGAACATGCAGGTGAAGATACTGAAATGGTTGAGTTGGCTTAGTGTGGAAACGCAGTGAGCTACGAAAGAGTTAGCAAGTGCTCTACGAGATTTCGTGCACCAAATTTTAATCTTGAAAAAGACCGCGAAGACACTAAAAACGACCGAAACTAATTTTTTGCCTTCTTTGCCAAAATAAGTTGTTTGGTGTATAAAACAGTTCTGAAGGGCTTTCTTTAAGTTGTAAAATCAATTATTATTATATCGACCCATCCGATCTTCCTTTTTCTATATTAAAATTCTTCTAGTCCTTTAAACAAAACCGAAGACTGTTATGGAAAGCCTATTTGGCTACCGGAACGGAAATATCGATAGCCATTACCATCTAAGCTCAGCTGAATGGGTTGGCATTTCTCATTGCTACAACAAACATATTTGACGTCAATTGATACGACTTCTCATTCTAATTCAGTCATTTAGTCATACCTTAAGATTGTCTTAAATACTAAGGTAGAACTCAGACACTAATGCATGAGTAACTGAATGTACTTGATTTTCGATTTTTTTAACTTGTTGTTTGTGGCCATGACCTTGGCCGATCCAAATATTTTAACTTATTTTGGTATTGTGTTTGAAGAGCCACTCGACGCACCTTCTAGTCTGGGTATTTTCCAAAGTAAATTTGAAACTTTACAGCTTGATGGAGGGACGACAGGGTGATTAACGAAATCGGAGTGCTACAGTCACCGGAAACGTAAATATTTGATTGGGTTCGCGAGGCGTATTTATGGATGTCGCCAACCAGTTCTCTCTATGCACCTCTATGCCTTGCAATAAATTTTGTGCAAGTGTTCCTAGAGGAGATGAGGTGAGAGGGCAGTTGAGAATATCTGCTACCTCAAGTTTAACTAAACTAAACTAAATTCATTTCTGCTAAATATAGACTGCTATTAAGACCGAAATTTGTGTTTTATTATAAAGAATTCAATACATACATAAAATAGGATTAATTAAAAACACAGAACGAAATAAAATAAAACGCTCAACCAAACAAACAAAAACAAATCAATTAAATAAAATTGAGCATTAAAAGGCAAATCAATGAAAATTTAAATAATTGAACAAAAAAAACCCATTCCTTTGTTCGTTCAGTTGTTTATACGCTCGTTCGTTCATTTGTTCATTCGATTAAAAGCATTGGTTTGGGCCAGGGTTAAGTGAAGGAAGACTTTACTGACTGTTCAAGTACTATACAAACAACTATAGCACACCAACCAACAATGAACGGTAAAGAGAAGGCAAAAAGAGAAAAAAAAAAGTAAAAACAAGCAAAGGCAGTTGAGAAAGAAAAACAAGTGCATGAAAATGTTACATTCATGCATGCATACATACATAAACAAATCAATAAACATCATCTACCAGCTTCATATTAACACAATCGTACAAACATGCATAAATAAATCTCAACTCACTTGTTATATAAAAACAGAAAAAGTCATTCGATTCGTTTGTCTGCCATCTCGGACCATCTGTGTGCTATATACTTATGTATATATATGTTTCTGTATCAGTTTATATGTGTAGAGACAACGAACTAAAGTTGTTGCTCTTGTTTTCAATGCTTGAAATGAAATCACTATCGTCAATAGAACCTTTTTAGCTTGATTGGATTCTCTTGGCGTATAAACATGTTCGGGTTTTTTGCCTTGCAACTCTACCAAAACATGCTATCATTTAAAAGTTGTTATAGCTTTTCCTAGGGTGTTAAAAATGATAAAGACAAGGAAGAGAATTAGGTTTATGTTGGGGCGAACTTTTAATACCCACCACTTCCAACCATTAAGAATAAGAAATGAAATCTATGCAATCTCCACTCGTCAATCGATCAGATGCTCATCGTTTCCTATATTGGCGTTTCAGCTAATACTAAGAAATACTTATACTGGAGATGTTAGATTAATATCTGCTTTACGTCAATAAGTTACAGTCCTTTTATCGACTACTACGCATTAGCCTGTTCGTATTCAAATTTGCTATGTAGCCCGCAAGTAGGAGTGCATATACAAAACTTCAACTCCGTATCTTAGCTTTTGCGATCATGAGCGCCCAAATATTAAACGGCAAAAGACAGACAGACGCACAAGATGTCATTTATTCAGAATTCTACGTTGACTAAATGCGTGCACGCACTTATGCATTCATTCTCTAACGCATATTTCTGTATGTTACGAACGGAATGACAAATTTAGTACACTTTCATTTTTAACGGACGGTATATAGAAAAAAACTTCTGGTTTTTTTTCTTTTTCTGGTCTTTCTCTAAAAATTTGTTTGTTGCGTTGATGATCAACAAGTTTTCGTTACAATTCAATGATTTCCTTGTATACCACAAACGTTCAGTTTAATCGATGATGGCAGTGAGCAAACCAACACACACAGGCAAAAAGGCACAAAAGAACAAGTTTTATAATTCATTCAGTAAAACATCGCTGAATTTAGTTGAAAATGGCAATCAAATCGTTTAGACGATCATTTATTATATATAGTATATCACATTAGATATTATTTTATATGTGATCCGAGAAGAACCTAAGCTTGTCATTGCGAGCATTTTACAGAATGTGTTGATTATAAAATATGTGTTTTGCGCTTTTTTTTTCTTTACTTTTCTATATGAAAAATAAAATGTTTGTTATAAATGAAAACATAAAACTGAGCAATTAAATCGAACACAATATATATGTATGTGTTCTCTTCTTTTGTATAATATATACGTTTTACTCTACGCTCTAGGTCAGGCATGCTTTTTCGCAAAGAAGAAAAAAACGCTCAAATAATTGCAAACGTATCCGTTTGCATTTATCTGCTAACTAATGCTACTAAGTCACGGATAATGTTGCAAAAGCTGTAACAGTAGCCAAGCATGTCTCAAACAAAACATGTTGCAACAAAAACTTCAACCGGCATTAAAGAACAATCGTATATAGATAACGCTCAACATCATTTCTGATTTTATAAAAATCGCGGAATAAAAGAAAGGAAATCATATCGATTGTTAGTTAATATTAATCACAGATACACGCACATACACATAATGCATATGTGATTTTTTTTTTGTATTTTATTTTATTTTTTACTACAGTATTTCAGGCAACTCTGGAAGCCTTTCTCCTTTCATTAAAACATTAAACGATCGTAAAACTAAGTTATAAACAGAATTAGTTAAGCTAACTGCAACGCTTTATTAAACTCTCTTTCACGTTAAAGCACTTTTGTTCAGCGCGGGATACCATGTTTTATTCTGGTCTTGAATCTTCTCAATTTGCTAATTAAAAATGATTGAATAGTCAGACATATAGATTAGTTAAATGTGTATAGTATCGTAGTAGGATAAAAGGAAAAATCAAAAAGATTGTGAGAAAATAGGAAAAATCAAAAATAAAGTTTGTGGCTTAAGTCTTTCATTTTGTTTGTTCGTCTATTAGCAGAGAGTTTTCACATTTCGAACTTGGTATTACGAGCAGCCTTAGTTACTTAATAAATCTTACTGTGTATGAGTATGCGTGAGCTTAAATAATTACACCAATGTTGATCTTGTAAAAGCTTGACATTTTCAGCCTAACTTATAATAAATATCAATAAGCGACGGAATAACCAAAATAATCACAAGGTAAGGTAATGTGACATGTGCTTGCGATGTCGCGCAGAGATTGTCGCATCCCAAAGATGAATGTCTCTCCACGCTCTATATTCGCTCAACTTACATGTCGTCGCAATTCAATACGCATTCTGTAAGGTTTCATTTCCTCTGGTCCAAGAGATTCCACAATAAAGTAAAGCGCCGCTTACCGTAATGAACTCAAATATGATAGCTGGGTGCATTTGTTTCGGACGATCATCAACATTGCGTTTGCTTCATATCACATAGAGACACACAGAAAGTGTTGACATCGTAAATACATTCAGGTTTAAGTGTTACAAACTATTGCTTTGTCTGCCATAGAAGCGTTTAGGGAAAAGTTGATGTTATCCGATTAAAAGGACGCCCAAACGCGCCGACGCCCAAAAATGAGATGATTTTGTGGCATAGCAACTTTTTGCCACATATTAAAATACATATATAAATGTATATGGCCGCGGTCTAGTGTATATGGACCCAACCGATAAATGTTATATCTTTATCGATGGAGCGCTCACTATATCTACGACCAAAGTCAACTCTACCGCACTGAGATTCGAACCCGCGAGTGCTGACCTTGTGGTCGCAATTCTTACCGATTTGGCTGCTCATGCGGACACTAGACTATTAGATAGGTATTATATAGACACGGATTAAGTGATTTGCTCTTCTAGACTCAAATTTGCAGCAGTTACCCGATATGCCGCAAAGGCGTTTAAAGTAAAGATACCTAGCGGGAGTAACTATGGTCCTGCCCTTTTTTAAATACTTTTTCAAACACAATTTTGTTTGCTTATAATGAATACTGAGACAGAAATCAAGAAATTCTCCAAATATTATTAATCCATTAGCTTTCCGTTCACTTCAAAGAAATTGTGAATTTTTAGTTTGCTCCCGCCTTTTAATCACTGAAATTTTATGAAAGACGTTTAACTTGAATATAATTCAAATTTGACTCAGTGAGTTTATTGATGACGTTGTTATAATTAATCGGAACCCGAAAACTTTTCATATGTTCACCTTAGGTGGTGAATAGTCAGAACTTATTCGAGGGGTGTTTACATTATGTACATGAGATTGGGCTTTTTTGGAGACTTCCATCGTAACTTTAAGTCATATTCAGTTGTTGTTATAAAAACAGTAATCAATTAGAAAACGTTTATCTATTTGAAGCTTTAAACTTATGCTAGCAAATTATTGTATAATTATCTTAAGCGATAAAAATCTTAGCAATGACTGAGTATATAAGATTTTTTAAACGGTAGCAACGGCTGCAATTACTTATTATAAAAGAAATACATAAAGAACTAAATAAAAAAATAATAAAAGCAATTCCTTCCTACGTTTCGTTTTGTACACGCGCACACACATATATATATATATATATATATACTGAAACTGAAAATTTTAAAATGACCGCAAGGCATAATAGTAAAACTGTTTTCGGCCGATGATAATCTTAACAGCTAATATTCGATTTGTCTGCAGTTACATAACTACACATATTTAGAAAATAAATATAATTTATTCGCTGTTAGGAGGAAAACGTTAGATACGAATTACAGTTTATGGGAGTGTAGATGCATTGAGATACTTTATCAGCTACTGTATGTAATTTGAAGAAAGGAAAGACCAATTATTGTTGCTAAAGCGATATTCAAGGCTTGATGATGCTTGATTGCCGGTACTCGCAATAACGATTTGCACATAGTGCTAGTCTAAGTGACAGGTGGGCAGGCTATCTAACCAGGCTGACTGGCAATCAATGGAAATCTTCAAGTGACGTGGCAATAACGAGCAAAAGGGAGAACAGGCTATGGAAGACCAGTTTTATGCGCACACTCGCCTATCTGTGTGTGCATATATATATATATATATATGTATTGTACATGTATATTTAAATGAGAAATGAGAGATGAGGAAAAGACTTTGTCGCAGTGATGTTTTTCTTTCGCTCTCTAAGAGCATTTTCAACTTAAATTCATATATAGACTTTTCTCTGGCAACTTGTATAACATATACAAGATAAGTGTAGATAAGATGCAATTAACAAGAGGAGGTTACCGCGCGTACGGGTTATTCAATTTGCGATTTTGTAATTGTTTAATGGAACAGTTTAGCAATGAAATAACAAACAAAGAGACAAACAAAACAAAAGAAATAGTTTTCATATATGATTTCATATGTGATCGAGAGCTTCTGCTACGGCTACTATTACTATTGCTAATACTGCCAGTACTGTTAACAAATCATTTTGACCGAAATTTACTGAGCGCTTAACGTTCATTAATTGATTAAATTGTTGCTTTGATATCAAAAAAATCAAAATCGAAAAGCCGATTGGCTACAAACTGCATGTTAACCGCTTAACTATAAAGCATTGAAAGCTGAAAACCATTCAAATTTGAAAACATTAAACGTATATCCCTCTTAAAATTTCAGCTGCAGTTTCTGGGCTTCTCTCTTACAGCTTAGATAACTAGTAACTAGTAACTAGTAATTGTTGTTCTCGTTTTATTTTTTCAGTTTTTTTACATTTTTAGCATAAAAACAGATGGTTATCAATATTGTCTATAATTAATGTATGTAATGTATGTAATAATTTAAAAATATCGTAAAACATCTTTCTAAGGGGTGTGTACAAAAACACCCAAAATTCCATGACATTTCTATTTTGAAGAAAGCGCAGATTTTGTCAAGATTTTACGAACATATATGTCCTTATGGCCGTCGCCATACTCGCAAGTACTGACTAGTATCGAAAAAAGAAATAAAAAAAAAAAGTAAAATCGAAACGATCGTTCTGCTGCATAACAATAACTGACTTTCCAGAAGACGGAGCAAATGTATTTAACGATGTCGTCAATTAAAACTAAAATAAATAACATTTAATTTTAGAGAAATGAAAGAAGAATGAAAAGCGTATAAATAAACAAAGTGAACCATTAAACAAGTTTGAACTTTTCAAGTACTTTTTTTCGTGTACAAAAGTAAGCAGGAAGAAGGAGAAAGGGAGAGAGAGAGAGAGAGAGAGAGACGCCGAAGAAAAGTACATTCTCTTTTATACCAGTGATTGAACGACAGGTAGGGAGAAAAAGAAACTAAATAAAACGCAGCCACATGTAGCAAGAGCATGATTTTGAAATGAAAACATGAGGATGCAATAAACAAAGTTGGCTCGTTTGTAATGCCGGGCAAAATTGCTTGAAAAACGCTATCGCTGATAAAGGCAGAGAGGATCTGGAGCTTAATGTCTTTAAGATTCAACAGTTTTTGCGCCTCCTTGCCTACTGTCTGTCGCTGTGGCGTTGCTGACCATTAATGTTCAAACTTAATTTTTTGAAATCAATAAAGAATTTTTACATTCATTTGCTATTTGGTGACTTTAATAATAACAAGACAATAAGCTGGACAGAAAAGCTGGATGTAGAAAAGAACAAATTTTTTTCGCTTCTCAAAACCATTGATTCCATACAATCCCCCCACCACACGAACACCCACGCCCACGTGCATATACCATGTCATAAGATATTAAGTTGGTTGGTAATCCTGCTAACCCTGCTCTGTTAGTTGCCATTATTTAGTCATACATAAGGTCGGAATTGGTAAAAATCTGAAACAATCTCTCAGCGAGCTAAGCGTTTGAAAGGACTTACGATAATACAAAGTTTTTCAGAGAAGCACTTTATTCTCATTGACTTCTGTTCGGTTTATTTTCTTCTAATTTCTTTCGATTATTTCTTTATGTTAAAAAAAAAGCCATTTAATCGAGGGATCGGTTGCAAAAATGTTGGCAAAGTGCGTAAGTATTTTATGCAAATTGTTTTCTCATGTTTCTTGATCTTCACATGTCTCACTCAACGACTTGCGAGCAAAACTCTCGTTAGAGAAGCCATCGATAGTGACATAAATTGGCTGCTCATTGTCTTCATTAAGCAGTCAGCTAATGTGAAAGTCCAAGATTTACGCCAGGTTTGCGGGTTACTAAGAGGGCCGGCGAAGTAATAGTGTGATTGGGAGCATGGCCTTGCTGGGTCGTTATTTCCTGTTGCGCAAGAAAAATCCATGCGAGAAAAAGTTGGATGACAGCCCAGGATGTATGAATAAACCAACCACAAGAGTAACTAAATGCCACGGATTGCCAGCAATGCAAAAGTATTACAGTTCGAAATAAGGGCATCACCGCGGTCTGGATGTACCACTTCAAATGGCCCTGTCTATTTTTGAAAGCGTATGGAAAGCCGACGTTGGAGCGACGTTACACCTAACTGCCGTGCAGTGCCGTGATGACTGTTGTTATTGCTTAGGACGCAGTAACATGTGAAATATGAAGAAGTAAGATGGATATTACTGCGTTTTATAGGCGAGTGTGTTCGTCATCATCTTATTTTAACAATTACATGCAGATGACTTCGGTACCGACCGGCCATTCTTGATAAAAATCGCATTTTCTAGACATGTGCTATCGTTGCGGCAATACTAGGCAGCTTACAATTGGCGGGAAATACCAGCTATCGAAGACAAAGTTAAAAGTCTGTCGAGGGAGGAACTGTTAATGAGTTGTAATCAACATTCGAGCTAAAATTTCACGAAAACTTTTTACCGAAATCAATAAACAAATTAATTGAGAAATTCTTCCATTTCCACCACCATCTTAATCTTAGATGCTGGGTGTTCAAGCTTCGATCAAAGGCTAATAATATTTAAACTAAGTAATTGCTATCTATTTAGTAGATGTATTTTCTAGATATATATATTGTGAGTGTGTGTGTATGAGTTGAAAAACGTAAAGTTATGAATCACTGATTTTAATTAGAAAATCATGTAACATGTTTTGAAAGGTTTACCGAAAGAAAACACAATACAGCACGACACACGCACACACACACACACTTATATATATAGATATACACATATATACACGAACACATACACGCTCACGCACACTAACACACTAACACAACACCACAAATAAAGCAAGAAAACCTTAAACAACTACAAAAATCGCAAATTGATCCAATAAATAAATGTAACATAAGCTGCAATAATAATTGTAATGCATAAAGATTGTATATAATTGCGAGTGGCTGTGTACATGTGGATCGATTTATATGAACGTTGGCTTATATAAATAACAGCGGCAATACCAACAACATTAGCTTTCAACCGAAGTTGTAAATCTTGTGTATATTAAATATCAAATAATCTGAGAGAAGCAGAAATGAAAAAGTTTTAACACAAGAAAACCGGTATTTTTGTGCTATTTTAAATTTGAAGAATTATAAACAGAACCTTAACATAAACATATTCATAGGTGTACACACACACACACACACACACACGCAGGCAGATTGCATGTGTTTGTTTAAGCTAAAAAAATTGATAAACAACTTTTAAACAAGAATAAGGAAGAAAAGGTAAAAAGAATTCATTTGCATGCGTATATACACACATACACATTACCCAATATATATATGCATAAATAATATTGATTGGATAATAAAGAGAACACGATTACACACAATCCCATGCCTACAATCTTCGTTGGATAAACAAGGTTTCTGCTATTATTAGAAAGTCATGGCGATAGTAAGTGAGCAGCAGTGAATAGCGGCTATTGGTTCAGTTTTTGTGCACACCTTGCGAATCAGTCAAATGGGAAATTTCGACCAAAATGTAAAATGCTGTAGCACGATCTTGTCGTCGACAGGCTTCGCATGCAAAAGGCAAGGCCAGCTATTAGAACGCCACCATTTCGTCACTACTTTCTTCTATAGCTGTAATACAACGGAAGTTTTTGAGCTAAACAAGTAGGAGCTGATAGTATGGCCGCATGGCCTCTTTTGTGTTGTATCTAAGTTTTCGTCGTTAATTGAAAAGTCTACAGCAGGAGGCTACCTGATGACACTGGTGTTAGTTAACTCTGAAGCTTTATATGACGTTTTGCGGACAGACTTGGTGGTGGCCCTTCGAGAAGCATTCGTTAACAGGTTCGCGCGAACGGCACAAGAATGTTTGACGGTGGAGTTGCAGTTTACTCAGATGTTGATCCATAGTAAGGCAAAGATATTTTGGATAACTCGCTTTAGTCATAAAAGATCACATGGTCTCCCTCCCGAAGAGGGTGGAGAGCCCCGAATAGAAGTAACGGAAATTATGTGTTCCTTTGGGGCCAGAACATTATATTGCTGATTTTCCGGTTTCATGTGCTTAGATCGAATCTTTTGTATACATTCTATAGCTTGTAAATCTTTATTTTCCGCCAGCATTTTGCAAAAATCATATATAAAAACTGGTGAACATATACAAGAAAAGAACATGATGACACCAGAGACCTGTGTCCTGTATCACATCGCATTCTGTGTAACGATCCCACGTCCATGCTCAAATCCTTCAACAGGAGGTCTTATGGAGCACGATATCGCTTAAAGTATTTTCAACGAAAATTTTAATTTTGGTAGCAAAAACTTGCGGTAAGAAACCGCAGTTAAAGGTAGCAGCGATCGTGTTCGTCTCGTTTTCTGAACTTAATAGCTTCGAGCGTAACAGAGCAGGAACGGATAGAATCGCAGACGAACTATGGCTTGAATACGCAATCTTTCCTTCGCCCCTAATGCTAAAATCTTTCACACACAACATTGATAATTATGGCAGTTTCAGTTCGCAGGTTCTCACCTATCCTATTCCACTCCGTTGGTCTTGACCGCTCGCTATCACCTCTGTTCTGCAAATGTCATACCAAAATTTCCGGGATGTTCACTGGTTGTCTTACGCGTCCAATTTTGATCCAGCGTGCACATATTAGACCTTTGCGATCAACTGTGTTATATAGCGCCTCTGCTTTATCGGCACCAAAAATTGCTTGTGCAGAGCAAAATACACCTAAATTTTTTCTTCTCTTTTACTTCCTCTTCACCTAGTGATTTTCTGTGCTGGATAGAAAGGTTCATTTAGAGCACAACGCTCTTTTTCTGAACCTTAATAAAGTTAGCTGTTAGTTTCAGTAATAGTAGTATATATATATATATATATATATATATATATATATATATATTCCATATTTGATGAGTTGACTTTTCATGAAAATTAGTCGATTTTCTAAGAAATCAAATCAAAACTCATGTGTGCGGCTGCCCTTTTTCTTCAGATCGTGAAAGGGATGAACGTGAAGCAACGCGAGAAATAACACGGCATGCCGATGAGAAATCTTCAATACAATTGAAGAACAAAGACCAAGTCGTACGTCTTTATACAGCGACATCATTCTCACAATGAAAATTGCATCAAGGAAAAGTTCTCCAATCACATAAAAACGTACATCAGTGTCATCTGTCGCACCGGGTGAGATCCAGTCAGTTCCCTCAATTAGTGAGTAGTGACGCCTTCCAACACAAAAGTACGAGGCCGAAGGATGCTACCCTAACCGCAATTATGGATGAGGAGCAAAAGCATTTGATGCGCGCTTCTAAGCCTTTACACGATTATGACATGAAGTAATGCATTTACCGCCTCAATATGTTCTTTATCCCGATCCCGATGACAATATTTTTGAATTCTTTGAAATATTAGCAGTTTTTCAAGTTAAACATTTTGCATGTATTTCGACGACTTCTCGTAAGATATTACGACACTTGTGTTTAAACGAAAGTTTTCATGAAATGTCAACCCATTTATCATAGTTTGCTCAGCCTTATATTTTATGTGCATTTATTTATCTTTTGTTGCACAGTTTATATTATCTTAGCTATTTTATGTTATGTTTTGTTTCTTGTTTATTTACTTTTTTATTTTTCATTTATTTATTTATTTTTTTTCTAACTCGTATGAAAACCAGTTTATTGTGCTGCCAGCTACACTTATTGTTTACATTTTTATTATACCGTACGAAGCATATATTAAATATGGTAAAATCTCTATAACGCATAATAATACGCAACGAAGAACTCATAAACTAAAGAAGTAGATAGAGGTTTAAAAAATAGTTAGCTATATATATATATATATATATATATATATTGTGATCAATATGAGTATCGTAATAGCTTTAGTTATTTATCCATAATCGCCTCTGTCCATCCGCCTACCTATTTAGCGTCATTACTATGACTTAAATAATTTTTTTGAAAAATACGTTTAGTCTTAAGCCGACCTTTGCTTTTTACCGGTACTCAAATTAACTTTAAATATCAATTCAAGCTTTCTGTAGGATCGCTGATAGCTAATAAGCATATGAAAGTTGCAAACGCAGACGCTTATCTGACCATGTGTGCCGTAGTGCCACACGAGCGACCTGTGTTCGGAGAGCCGGTAATTTCTGATGTGCAAATTTTATTATCTTGTTGGTCTATGCGTGGTAACGCGGATTGTTTCCTTTTTATTATGGGGTTGAGAAAACACACACACTTCAACGGGTCAAGTTTTAAAACCTCCCAAGCCCGTACTAAAGTTATTAACCGATCTGCGGTTCTACCTCTTTATAGAATATTTTTATATTTTTTTTACTATAACTCCTTCATTTTATTTCTACTCTAATTATTGGGGTGATGGGGGTTGGTGACCGTGGTTTTGATTAAACCTTTTTGCATTTTTGCAATTAAAACAAAATGGCTAAGCGAATACTTTTTCATAATACCGCCATTATTCAGCCCATTTTACGTCCATCGCGTTTACCAAGTATCGCACTAACTCTTACGATTCCCGTCTATTAAAATAAATGAAATTGTAAACTCTCCTAAAAAAATGTTGTTTTGTGTAAGAATTGCTTTATTGAACGGTAAAGCTAACATAACATGCAGTAATAGCCAACCAGCAACGGCGTTTGTATCCATCTTATAATCTGCTCGTGATGCACGAAATGTTCTTTCTACTGAATCAACATCTCTGTTGTAAGTCTTTAATACGTTCACCGGTTCCGCTTTCCATGCGGAATACATTACGGAAACAGAGTTGCCAAACTACCCACGAGAAAGATAAACCCGCATTACATTTATAGGTTTCTTCTGTTATTTAAATGAAAAGAAACAACAAAAAAAAAATTAATAAACAAAAATATTGTCTTTTTCATAAACATATTCGAAGAACAAGAATAAACGTTAAGTTCAGCAAGTGATGGGCACTTCAAGTTTTGGTGCAAGTCGAATGTACATTGTTTTGCAAACAACAGCTGTTGCGTTGACTCAATGCCTTATATTTAGCTTTAACGTATACTTTTTCGCTCAACATTTCTAGGTAGACATTTTTTCTTTATATGAAAAATTGCACAGTGTGTGAAAACATAAGGGTCTCTAAAGTAAAACTGTAAGCTCGAGCCTTATTGGAAGAACATAGCATATATTGAAAAAACAATACTCTTTCTGTTCTTCTATATATAAATAGCTTTTACAGAATATTGCTTTTATTATTATAACGTTTGCTGCTGCGTATTATACTAAACTTGTAGTTTTAAAGTAAAGTTTCTGTGGTTTTTTTCGTTTTAATTTTTTAGTAAAGACACCATGAATCATTTTCCCAATAAACAGGTTTCTCCACAGAAATGCAAATTATTTTCCCGTTTTTTATTTTTCTTTTATTTATTTATTTGTCTATTTCGGAATTAATTTTATGCAAATAAGTCTTCATTTCAAAAAGATAAGAGCTAAGTTTTCTATATTATGTTGTTTCAATAAAAAGAAAACAGGTTGTTGTAGATAATATTAATAATTGTCAAAGATATCAATTCAGTCCCCCACACATTATACAATGTACACTACAGCACTTTGCATGTGCTAGTTAATAGGAAAACAATGAAAAACGAGTTTGAAATGAGAATTCTCTGCAAAACGGAACGCGATGCAGAAATTGAAGCGGAGGGAACGCTTAATACTCTTTCATCACTTTGACGATCGCAAGACTCTTTTACTGGAACTGATGTGCACAACTTTCCTGCCAAGGTACTTCAGAAGATTTCTACCATTGTTTATACCGAGTTTAAGGCCCTTTATGGTCGGCATTTGGCTTAGCTCTTCTCTCCGTGTCTTATTGAGATTACTTTTCACCACATTTTATTTCTTAAGGCTAATCTTTAAAGAAACAATACTTACACTCGCATTTCAGTTGCATTTGAGGCTAATGACTAGGGAGATCTGTGACAAGCTTCGGCTATCCGTGTAGCTCAATTTTGACGAACGGAAGAATTTCATAAGTGGATGGCGGAGGGACAGATGTGACCAAATCGCCTCAAATGCGGATCGAGCGCATGGGTGTGCGTGGATTAAACTGTTTCATTTTTCATCACTCTACACGGCCACTACTAATAGCTTCCTACATAATTCTACCTATAGCCCAGATGCACAGTGGGCGGTAATTTTTGTGAATACCATTTTGGTATGTTCCACTACGGATGGCGTAGACCAGGAAGCTGCCATTCGCTAGCTGACTTTCGCTTGTACGATGAGCAAAAATTTGGAATTTAAAATCTTCGTCTTGATCTTGATACAACTTGATGCAAATAATTTTATAAGGATCATTCCAAGTCTGAGGGTAGGAGAGAGTGTGATGAGCCCACAAACAAGATCGTAATTAGCGAGCACACAGTTTCTAGTTCATGATAGATATTGAAGAGAAACTTTACAGAGATGGCGCGATCATCTAACTTGCGAACCAACAATTACTACTCTATTTCACAAAATCTATACCACCAGCGAACGGACCGCCTCTCCGTCTGCGTAATGTCTGTGGTAAACTTTCTTCTGGTCGCAAGCATGCTTCAGCTGCCGGACTTGAAATCGACTTGAAATTTGGCAAAAGCAGTAGAATTTCCTGCACGCAACTTGGCACAGTAAAGGAGCAAGATCGATATAGGGACACACCTATAGTGCAACGTAGACTAAGAACACATTTCTTTTCAACAACAAAATCAATTAATTTCAATTAACTTCGTTTCGTTTTAGTTTTAGAAACTTTGATCGACATGATATAGAAAATTAAAGTGCTAGGAGTACAGATCCTCCTCTACAACTCAGAAATTAATATTTTATTATCATAATAATATTGTACTTAAAGTAACCCTGGAGAAAAGAAAACACTGGCAGTAATTGTTGTTCATTGACATGAGAGTTTGCGGCAGGTTTCGATGCACTCTTCTAAAATCAAGACCTAACCTTAACATTTTGTCGTAAAGAAGTCCGAAGGGAGTTATTGAGTGCAGATTGAGTGAAGAAAAATGCCAGGGCAGACTATTTGTTGTTATTCATGTTTAAACTTGCATTTCTATTAATCGATGGATAAAGAATTTTGGCAGTCTTGTCGCCTTTATGGATAATGTCGCTAATGTGACAGTTGAAGTTAAGCTTGTGATACAACACTACACCTAAATACTTGACTTCACTCATCAAAGAATGTTATTACCACAAATCCTCAAAGCATGTCGGAGGGTGACACAAGGTTTACACTTACGTATAACAAAGATCGCTTGACTTTTCTGCCCATTAAGTAGAATCTTCCTCTATTTGAAAAACACATTTGTTTGAATATGAATGTGCTGCTTCTGGAAGGACAATGATACCTGTAACAAAAATGCCATAAACTAAGAATCGCAGTGTCGTGAATAAAAATGGAAACCACACATCCGCTTGGTAGTGGAATGTCTGCAGTGAAAATATTACATAGAACAGATGATAGACACGATTGTTGTGGAGAATCTGCACCGCTTACAATGGAGTGGGAACTGGAAGATCCCATACTGACGTATTTTAAAAATGGGTCCATCGTGCCAAACCTGAATGGAAAGCAGCCTTGACGCCGAGCAAAGTGGAGCTCCAGCGGAGCTTCCAGACTTAAAGTTTGATTTCCTTTCTATTATATATTGATTACCATGACGAGTTCATTTGTAAATGTCCGATTTGAATGTACGTTTTGTAATGTCATTGCTGCCGGACGAACGGCCGGGGAGATAAGGTGACTGTACGACATGGATACGTTGGTTGTTGTGCAAAAAGATTTTAATTCCAGAAAGCCCTATCAATTTCGTATTACGTGGAGCAATTAGTCGATGTCTCATATCCCTTTCCTTTTAAAATTGCGACAACTCAACCGCTTGAAATCTGGCGGCAACAAATAAAATCACTATGCTTGATGGAAAACTTCGATTTCAACCATGTCTCAGAAATTAGGCAAACACGAAACATGAATATTGTGAATGAGATGGGCACTCCCGGTCATAATGTTGATCATCAGTCGTTAATATAGGAACTTGCCGGCCAAGCTACCAAGCAAACTGGTTAGCTTTAGTTTCCCAATTTTGTAGGTTATTAACTAATTCAAAAATTGGTTTTTGAGGCTGGTGGTTCCAAGCGATAGATGGGGGAGCTAAATGCGCTTGATTTAATATTCGATGAACGACTTGACTGATAACATTGCCTAATATTGGCATAAGCAATTCTCTATGGGTACGCTGAAGCCTTAGCTTCACATCGACTGTCGCAGTTAGCACAACCAGCAGATTTGTGATTAACGGCGCAATTTACGTAAAATGTTTTGCCACGACTACAGCCATGACCGGTCGAGGTAAGGAGAGTTTCTCATAAAAATCAAAGACTGGGTAATTTTCCCGTTTCGCGATCCTTCGGCTTACTTAACAACTTCTTTACAGATGAATCATGCTGTTCTTCTTAGAAGAAATCCATCTTGAATTCAGACTTCTTTTTCTTTTCAATCAGTTTTTCAATTTTTCTTAAGTGTCTAACTAAAATTTTATCGCTTCACAACGGTCTGTCCTTATGTCTATTATATGGAATTTTAGTGTTAAGCTTCCAAAACTAATTTCATGGCATATTATTGTGCTGAGAGATTTTCAAGTTAAAGCGCAACATTTGTAGATATATTAGGTCATCTTGAAAATTCGCCGCGATTTTTCGCGAGATGGTGTTGATGCCTTTATAGCGCGCAATACTCAGCTGATTGTCTCAAACGAACATGTGTTTAAAAGGTGACATTTAAGCTTACATTTTTTGTGCAGATAGGTGTCTAGTTCCTTGATCGTTTAAAAAGTTATAGTGATTTGAAAATGAGTGAAGCATCTGAAGAAATACGCTATGTGATGCTTTTTTGCCATAGAAAGAGATAAAAACTCTGCAAAAAAACTTTGTGAAGTGTGCAGTGGGAATGCTGTATGTGAACGAAGGACGCAGGAGTGATTTGCTCTATTCAGGTTTGGAAATTTCGATGTCAAAGACGCAGGCGGCACTAAAAATCAATCACGCGAGAATTTCAAATCATTTGCAAAGAGCAGGGTACAAAAAGAAAGAAGCAAGAAGGAAGAAGGAACCGCGGAAAAAACCGCAAAGGCTTTTCAATATGACCTAACATGTAGGGATAGAGCTGTAGTTTCACTAAACATAACTTGTGTTTAAAAATTTTCTTATTTCGAATTGTTTCGCTAACAATTTCGCAAAAGTTCATGTATACGTATGAGAAAGTAGGGAAAGCAAAGTTCAGCTGAAGAAAATTATTATTCATATTTTTCCTTTGCTTTTGGGTGGATGATGGCGTTGCTGTTGCCTACTGCTACTGCAAATATGCACAAATTAATAAAGTACAGAATAGTTAAATTGTCAGGATGATTGGCTGAATGAACGAAAAGAAAAAAATGTTTATATAAATGATATGAATGAACCAGTCAGGGATTCTTTTTCTCTCTATAAATGTCAGTTGGCTTAAGGAACAATATTATCAACGCAACAACAGCATGATGATGAACAGAAAGACAATAGTGACAGCGGCTACTGAACAACTGGATATTTTTTATATTATTCCGGGTGTCCTGTGCTTCTGTGGCTGAAATTCTAGAATTTCAAAAAGCCTTTTATTGCCAGGAGCACACACTTATACACATGAACATTCAACATTTGCTGCTGACTGATATACTGATATACTGATATATTGTAATGGTAAACAGCTTTTGCTCTTTTTTCATTCATTTACTTATTTATTTATATATATTTTTTTCCGCTTCATTCGCGATAACGTTATCACGCAGAACAGAGATGGTCAGAGGCGTGATAATATTATATTGTGTTAAATGAAAATATTTCAGCGCTTCATATTTTCATTTATTCTCCATTTTTTTTTCTTTTTTCTTTTTTTTGCAATTTCTTTTACTATCACTCACTCGGTTATTTATTTTTCATATTATCTTTTATTCCGTATCAAATTAAGGAATTCCATGAATTCTAGAGTATTTTTTTCTTTGCTGTTTTGCCTTTTACATCCTTCGACTTCTTTATTTAAATACTCGACATAATGAAAATACTGGAACGTATACATGCACTTAAGCATACATTCATAGAGGAATATTCATTAATGTGAGATACTTAAAAAGAATAGCGTAAAAAAAGTTTTCTTTCCGCTTTAGAACGAATAGTTTATACCTATTATCTGAGGAATGATTTTAAAGTCAGAACATGTGCACAACGTTCCGCAGCCAGTAATCAAAAAACACCGGTTTCCCTAGATGAAAAGAGTGTTTTACTATAAAGAAAATATACGCCAGTAAGTAAAATTTTTAAGGATCGTAAAGGTTTTCCAAATGTGATCTGTGGAAATCACGGAAGAACCACTACGATAATGTTCATGCATTAAACAGAAAGGAAGATTCTCAATGGCAGTCGAACTAAGATTAAGCTGCCGGAAACAAATTGATCTAATACATTGATAACAGACATTAATATTAAATGTTATTATTTAATTTTTTTTTTAATATTAATTTGCATCTGTCTTACGTCTAATTGGCAAAACCTTCCGGTAACTAAGCGAAATTTCGGGCCTAATTTCCTCGTTATGCAAAACAGCTTGGTACCTCTGTTAAGGACATTTACGGGACAACATCTGCACTTGCGTTCGCCAAAGATTTCGTACTTTTTTTGAAATTTTTGCGTTTCGAGATATTACAAGTGCTAGGGTGTATTAAAAAGCAGCTTTCAAATATTTTTGAGAAACAAAATGAAGGGTGGCAAAGCTGTTTGTCTTTTTGCTTGACCTCTCTTACCGTATCGCTGCAGCTTAAAATTTTTATCTAGAACTAAAAATGTAACGAGCTACAGGTGACTTCTTTGGAAAAACATTAACCTCGACATTAATTTCTTTACATTTTTTTTACTTTTGAAAAAAAATAATTCGAATATTCGCCAAGCAGTCAATAAGTTTTAATTTATCGAGAAAAAGTCCCAAGGAGAGTGGTTAAAAATTGAAAGAGCCAGTTGTACGTTATGTTCGGCAAATATGGTTGCGAGCAAAACGCGATTAAATTTTTGGATTTAAACTTTAAAGAATTTTATCTTTAGCCCTAATCTGCGGCGGAAGCTTTTTAGTATCAACTACCTTTGGCATTTGCTAAATTATGCAGTGCACTCAAAATATTTGCAATGTGGCTCTACGGATATGTTCGCCGAATCGACTTTTTGGTCCCGTTTGAACTTCGCCTTGCCAGCGATCACATCTTGACGTCATATTTGAATAGTTTAAGGAGCATTTGAACCAATAAATAAAAACAAAAATCCACAAGCTGATATTGGCGTTTAAGACATAAGACGTAAGATATCACAAAATCTTTCGAGTATTAAAAGCACTTCGATTTGGGATAATTATTATAATTGTGCATATCATTCATGTCATGTATGAAATAATCTGAAAACCATTATTTAAAGTTGCCAGACGGCTTGTTTTACTTATTAGAATGAGTATAAAAAAAACTTAAAATGAAGTTGCTGTTAAACCCTTTACGTTGCAAATCGAATAAAAAACTTAACATATTTGCTTCTATCTATAAATAGGGTTAACATGAATGAAGGAGAATTGCGAATAGTATGTCAGTTATGGTGTATATGCATGCATATATACACTTGTAGCAAAAGAAAATAAAAATATGCAGATGTTTCATAAGCTTCTCAACTTTCACTCGGTCCTTTCAAGAATGATTGCTTAACAAATCTTCTCCTATAACGGATAGAGATGAAGCGTTTGTCTAGAAAGCAGCCTAATGAAATTAAAAAAAAGGGGAGGTTGCGAAATATCTGTATAAATTTATTATCTTTTCGCCCCAGGTCAACATATTTAAACTCTCTGCAGATTTATTTCAATCGACTTGACTGCTTTATAAAGCAGAAATAAATTCCATTTTTTTATATTCATAGAGTATAAAATTTTATGAAAGGAATTGCTGTTAAAGCGACATTGTGTGGCGTGTGAGCACTGCATTGTTAATAGTATTGTAGTAATCATTTATACGCCCGGAGGTTCATTTAAATATGAAATAAACGTTTTTTTTTTTGTTTTTTCCTTTTATATATAAATATATAAATATATACATATATACATATATATACATATATATATATTATGTATTTAAGTGTAACTTAAAAATGTCGCTCTTATCGTTATATGTAATACATGAGTGCTTAAAATGAATTCATTATATGCCCTCTCCATAAATTTATTTATGTAGATTTCATAACACATAAGTAAATAATTAAACATAATTGAATATGAAGAAAAATGCACTTTTATACCACAAACATCATATCAATACAAGCACTCAAGTGTGTACTCTTTTTTCTGTTTTCCATTTTACCTTCTTTTTTTTTTTTGGTTAAACATTTTATTTATGGATGTATAAAAACTTTCGTATACATACAAACATATACATTTTTAATTGCTTGTAAAGTTTAACACGGCTACGATTGCAGCAACAATAATTAATTAATAATTATTTACCCGCCGCAAATATACAAACGCATACACGTCCACATACACATGGAGCAGTGAAAACCAAACCAACAATAGAATATTTGTGAAACCAATGCTTTTCGTTTCGCAAATAAAGAAAAAAATAAATAAATAAAAACAAAAAAAAACAATAAAAAAACAAAAAAATAAACATTTTGCAAATTTTTCTACTTTAATACAGTGAGTATTTATTCATTTATATATACATATAGATGTGTGAGAGGTGAATTGTATGTGTACATTTGCGATTGTTTTACAATTACGATTACTGCAATATAATTACAAAAAAGCAAGAGCAACAGAAACAACAACAACAACAATAAGAATAATAATAATAACAACAACAGCAACATAAACGATAACAATAACAAAAATTGTAATATATATGCCTAAGCTTTGAGTGTTTTCCACACATGCATTTTTCTTTTGGTGCTTGGTTGCGTGTCGTGTGTAGATGTGTGCATTTATTTATTGAATGTTTAAAACAAAAACTTCAATAACAATAATTACAATAGATGTGTGGAAAAAAATTAACTCGATTTTTGTATTTTAAAAATAATCAACAGAGTTTATTAAACGCATACAACAAAAATAACAACAGCAACAACAACAACGGTAATGATAATAATAATAAACCTCAAATAAACGCAAAAAAAAGAAAAAGAAAAAAACTTTTTTTTTTAATTCATAAATATAGTACAATAAAAACAATTTACTCGTAGAAATCTGTGGCCAGCGAGCCCAATGATGATAATAATAATAATAATAATAACAATAATAGTGGTGTACCTATGCATACATATATATGGAAAATGTAACGTAAATCCATTAAATTTCTAAATAAATAATTTAAGTTTTCAATCCTCGCTCATTTAAATATAAATTTATTAAATTAAACACATTCGACTTTTTTAAATAAAATATTGTCTTTTAGTTATAACTTTTACATAAACATTATTTTCTTCTACGTGAAAAAAAAGCTTACACCATTATAACATATTTTAGGGATCCTCTCTCTCTCTTTGTCTTACTAACAAAATTTTTACATTTTTACCAACATGTTTCTCTCTCGCAGCATAACACTAATGTCGCTCATACGACCAGATGTTCAGTTTTAATGACTTCACAAATAAATGAGTTTAAGGAAAGAGAACCGAGCAAAACAAAAAAAAATACATTCATTACCTTTATACGGATAAATCTATGTATGTATATGAGAAATAAACTTTATCTTAATATATTTAATGTCTATGACAATGAGCATAGCAGAGGCAGCAAACACTCCATAGACCACAGCCGCACTTGCTAATCTACATAAGCTGTTATTATTCAATAACATATAATATTCGAAGCGATGTAGACGTAAACGTTGATTTTTTTTTATACAATAACGCAATAACGTAATGTTTTGGTTATCATATAAACCGCTGTACGAAGTTAATTTTAGTTGTTTGTCTGCATTTTTCCCCTCAGTTGTAGGCTAAACTTTAAATTAATTAAAATCGAACACAATCGAATATAGAACTCGCAGCCGAGTTCGATCGAAGAATAAACAAATAAAGTTAAATGACCAGAAATATACGCAACCATAAGATCGTCATGCGACAAACATTTCATAAGCTTAATGTTCCCTTTGCGTTACTTAACATAACAGTATCTGTGCAAGAGACAATGTATATATGCGTACGTAGTAGCAGTTTGTTATGCAAGCCACGCTAAGAGTTTGATCACTAATTTTTTTTCACTGCGACCGTTTGGCAAAACGAATATAAGCCCAGTCTTAGGCAAACATCGATTAAGCAAAGTAAGTAAAAATATTTGAGAATGATAGGCGCGTAAATCCCTAGAGTCAAAGCAGTTTTATTACATTAACAGGTGTAATAGCTTTAAGTATTTTTTTTTTTTTGAATGGTAAGCGCGGGAAAAATTTTACCTGAAGAAAAACAATGATTTTCCCACCAGGTATGTTTACTTCATTTGCGTTTTCCTTTAGGAGGTTTGCAAGTAAACGCATGTATCGAACCGAAACATGGACAAAGTGGTTGACTACGCGGCTGATTGCTGAAGAAAAGGTAACAAGCAAAAACACTACAGTTGGGCAGGACCAACTACTATATATACACTTACTTCGTCTGATACAGTTTTTCGCTTAATTTCACGATAAAACACCAAAGATCATAGATATTGCCACAGATACTTTTCATGATACTTTTCTAATACGAGGTGAGATCTGCCAAACAGACCTTATATATAGAAGCAAATGGAGTTTCTTTGTCAAATTATTACTTTGCCGTAAAAAGTCTTACCTTTTTTTCATACACCTTAAGGACTTCCTTAACATATTCTAACCTGGATTGAACCAAAAAATGTCACGGCTTAAAGGTGCAAAAATATTTTTGTTGAGTTTTTTTTTCTAATGTAAACCATACATCACTTTGGAAGAGTTGTTTTACTTGTGTGAGTAATTATTCCTTACATAACTCCTATCACTGGATAAGATTTAATACTATTTTGGTTCATTTAGCAATAATTTGATCCAATTTTGTTATGCAATAGAATTTAATTGCTCAAGCAAAATAAACGCGATCTTGGTAAATTACATCCAACGTGTAAAAGAGAGAAAAAATAAAAAAGAAACGCGAATTGCTGGAAGTTTTTTTTTTTTTTTTTTTATTTCAATCGAAAGGAAGCGCCGCGGCATTGTGAAGTTTGATAAAAGCGACCCACAAGACCTCATAATGTGGGCCAGGTAAGCAATAACGCTCCACGGCAATGTCCAATGTTCATGCCTCTTATTTCATGCCCTATATGTGGTAATATTCGCTGAGTATATTATATTAAGACTTATTCCGCCTCGTGGGAAATGCTACTAATTAAAATTGACATAATTAAGCCGGTCATTAAAGGCAGATAAGCCTCGATCGGCAAAATGGCATGATGACGTAGTTCTTCTATTCCCACTAGAATTCACCTAAATCCGCGTGGCTGTCCGCTAGTAGTTCTTTAGTTTGGCATTGCAAAACTAGTCGACTAAAAGCTCAAGGCACCGCGATCGAATATGCTTGTCACAGTAGCAGCGTATGTTAAACATTGGGGTTCTTCTCTCTTTATTATTTGTGACTTGTGACCTGCGACCTGTGGCTGAACAATGCATTCATTCTTATAATGACATAATGAAAAAGTGGTAATTTGATGGATAATTTCAAGCAAACGAGTTATCCTTTCAATAAAGAATCGAAAAGGGAGTGGTTAACGACAGATAGAAATATACGTGTAGAAAAAATTAACCCATAGAGCCCGAAGGTTGGTTGTTATGCTAAAAGCTGCTAGCGTTCAGCCTCTTATGATTTGTATGGATTTCAATGAAAATGGAAAACTGCAGAGAACATGAACGGAACATGTAATAACCAAAGGATTTTCTAAATATTTTTATAAACATTTTTTACCAAAAAGAAATTACTGACAATTGGATGTGCGGGTAGGAGACACGACATTTTGTCATTCTTTTCAAGCTGCTTATACTAATACTAATTATCATTTATGTGCGTGCGAAGAAAATATAAACAAAGCAAGCATCAACGCAATCCAAAGACAACTGTGAATGCGTGCACAGATATCTGCGCATACACACATCCATACAGACATACATGCAGCAAGCAATATGTACAAGAAATTTTTAGAAGAAAAAGCGAATAAAAATTTTTGGGAATTTCATTAAAAATGAAATATTTACTAAATAATTATTTTAAGGTGGGTGTATAAGCAAAAATTGACGTGAATTACCGAACAAAAAAGAAAAAAAAAAGAGTGAAGGGATGTTGAGTTGAGAGAGATGCCAAAAACAATTTTATATAAACAAAAGCGTACATGAGCGAGTATTTATTCGAATATATTTCATATATGTGTAGTGAACGCTGTGTGTGAATATAATAAATTTATATATATATATATATATATCAATATAAATATGAATATATATATATAATATATATATATATATATGTGTGTGTGTGTGTGTGTGTGTGTGTGTAGATATGAATATTTGTATGTATTTATGTGTGTATGAATGCGTGCATGTATGTACCTGCGCATATGTAAGTTTGTAGTCATAATTTTGCATTACTGCTATGTTCATGGTTGTACAGCCCCTCAGGTTTTCAAACATTTTCATTTGTATGCATGTGTAGGTAAAATTCAGGCGAAATTTTGTTAATTAACCTGAAACACACATGGCGAGTGATGCACATATATGTGTGCTTGCATACCCAAATATACATATACAATACGAACAATATGCAGATCCATGCAATTGCATGCCTTGATTTATTCTCAATAATACAAATGGCCAAATATGCAAAACATTGTTGTTCTTGTTGTTCAGATCTGGGCAAATGTATGCTGTGCATGCCTGTGCGTGCGCTTTTGCTTCTGTCCATATACATTGAGGTTTTCGAACAATTTTGTTATTAATTTTCTCTGTATTCAACGAAAGTATGTGTTGCACGATGAATGCTTATATTAATTTTCAAAATTAATAACGTTTTGCTTAAAATTATTGCGTATGGTTGTCCTTATAGATAGAAATGACGGTGCGCATTTGATTTCTGATCTGATAGCTATAGAAACAGTAGCAACAACAATAACAACAACAACAACAACAACAACAATATCAACAACAGTCATCATCATCTAATCACACTAAATTAAAATGAATGACCATAAACCTTAAATATCTTAACAGTAACATATACGTACACACATTTACGCAAACTTTTTCATATTAATTAATTTTAGATAAAGAATTTAAAAAATTTTCAAAAAATTATTGCTCCTTGGCTAACGCCGGGATTAGAAAATATTTTGTAAAAGATAAAATTTCAAATATTTTTGGAAAATTATTAAAACATCATCGCCAATCATCCGAGTTATGTCACTTTGTTGATACACTTGCTTTTGTTTTGTACAAGAATTTTTGGAGGGTTAAGCTAATCGGTTGGAAACGCAAGGAATTAATGCAGAAAACCGTGTACAGTCAACATAAATATCTACATCAACATCAACATCAACATCAACATCAACGTCAACATCAAATCCAACATCATCATCAATATTGCTATCGATATGGTTATCAAATGGTATGCATAAATTCGTAGCCATATGGAAATATTTGAGAATTGCCGTACAATAGCAACTGAATGCTATGAAAAGTATCTCTGAGACCAATAATAACGACAACAATTACAACAACACTGACAACAAGGGATACTAAAGAATTTCAACCAGAAATCAAATTTCACTCACTGCTGTTCCCATTGGCGCTACGATCAGCGCACACTGTTGTTATTGTGCGTATTGTTTAATAAAATAGACAATAATATCTACACGATAGTCCGCATTTTAGTTATAAAATGTGATTATGGAAGAGAAGCCGCACATACACACACACACACGCACACGAAAAAGGGTATGTGTGCACGTGTACAGGTGTATCTATGTATGGACACGCCCATATGCATTGTGATTAGTACTCGTGCAATCTTATCCCACTGTCAGCAATTGAATTTTACAAAAATGCATGCATAAATGAATGATGTACTTTGTCCAGTGTCTCAGTGATGATGAAAAAGTGCCAGTAGAACTTTGGTATGCACAATTTTGTTCATATTGCACAAGAATGGAATTTTCTCTACGATTTTCGTTTGCTGCTGTCGGTGCTGTCGGTTGTTGTTGCTGCTGCTTTTGCTGTTGCTATTGCTGTTATTACCATCATATCGTGAATGTTTGGGCAAAAAAAATTCTCTACATTCTCCTCCCCAGTCTCCTATCGCGACTATAAACTCATATAATCAACAAAAACATTCACAGTGAAAGAAAAAAGAAATGAAAAAATCAAATACCGATTCGTTTCCTCCTCATCATCATCATCTTCACCACCACCATCATCATCATCGTCATCTTTATCGTCATCATCAAGATATATGTCAACAGTATGCATAGAACGACGGTTTTGGTTATTGGCATACAACTCAATCATCATCAGCTATCGAGCATGCTGAACATATTTCAAAGTTATCCAGTTCTTGCTGATGGTGTTGGCTTTAATGTTTTCTTTTCTCTCTCTCGCTTTTTCTTTTCTCTTCGTACATGCATGTACTGCAACTAATTGTTGCTGTACATGCATGAGTTCGCCTATGCTTCCATATGTCAATTCACTCTCACTCAAGCTGTCCACACTCCATGTTTCAAATAAAATTGTTTGCTGTTGATATTAATGTTTTAAAACATTTTCATTTCTTTAGATATCTCTGCAGTCGGCAGTTCGTCCTTTGCTAGTTTAGATTCAAAAGGAAAAAAGTAAATTATTTGACTAGAAATTTCCACATGTTGCACTTATTGATGAAATATTTTCACCATTTTCTCTTTTCTTTTTGTCGTTTCCTCCTTGAGTTCAGTTGTTCGTAATATTCCAATATGCTTGCAAATATTTTCGTGCGAATTATTTCGTCTCATCTGTTATGCATGCTGGGACGTGGGGTTTTCCTTCTCCTCTTTTTGTTTTTCTCGTTATAGATATTTTCATAATATGTTTTGTCACTTGACCACTAAAAAAAATTTCAAAAATAAATTCTTGTTATATATGAAAAAATACACAATACATGCCGTATGAGTGATTATTTTTGCGCCCATTATGGGTGCATGGATGGGATGGAATACTCATTTTATCAAAACGTTTGTAGCACCCAGAAGAGAGTGTGAGAGTTCCTCACGAAGTAGGTATACTCACGACCACCGTTGAATTCTGGATCGGTTTGCGCGTAACCGTTTGTCCGCCTACCCATCTGTATAATGTCAAAAACAATGGAAATTCTTGCACACAGATTGATGTTGAAAATGGGCTGAATCGGCCGAAGAATACGCTTATAATAAATACCACGTAAGCTGAGAATAACTCAACACTCAGCTTTTCCAGAGGAAGAAAACCCTATGCAAATTTACACGTACTTTCTATCGACGATGCTTTAGAATTTGTAGAAAAATAGAAGAAGCTGGCCGCCCCTACCCCATATTATAGTGGATGAAAATTTCATTTCTGTGTCCAAATCTTTATAACGCTCAGAAGCAATTGTAAAAGTGAAATAAAGACATTCTTGACCGGCAACAAATCGGAATACACCTAAGCATGCCCGTTTGCTCGTTTCTCCATTGCCGGTCAAGCGACATACATACAATGCAGTAGAAGCTGAAAACACCTCCTCTTGCCGCGTTTGGTGCTCGTTACTCACATAGTGAAAGGGTTGTAGTATAAAAGTTTACTTTTTTATGCTGCAAAAATTGATCAAATCGGTCACGCCCACTTCGTACCATAGAATATAAAAATTACGTTTTATAGGCGAAGGGTACAAAAGATTGGGTTTCAGTCAAACTCCGACTAGTAATTTCTAAGACTGCTTGCTGAAAATTCGTTCACAATAATACTTTGACACAAAAATTAGTCGTACCGGACTTTTACTATGCAGGTCTATTTTTAGATCCCAATCCTTTATAAAATTAGTTATGGGGAATTTAGATAACATCGGATTATTTTTTAGACCGCATCATGAAAGCAAACCCTTTTATGACAACGAAGTCTAATTTGTTGTTTGCTATGACGGAACCAACTGAAAAATAACAAAATCTTTGATAAGTAAGTCAGCTTTGTCACAATTAGGGCGCGTCGACGTCATTTACGTAGATGTAATGTACAATTTTTTCAGATATTATTAAGAAAATTGGTGAATGACTGTATCGAGCGAAGTTGCTTAGGGTGTCTAGCGGTCAGTCATGGCCGACTACAGATTTGAGATCATATTAAAGGAAAAATTGCTGATTTCTTGTCCCAAAGTGTACGAATCAGCATAGATTCGCATGTGAGAGGCATGGATAACAGTTTCTTTCACTCAATATTCGCAGTGTACTTGCAAAGACCAATGAGCTTTTCCAAACTTGCAAGTTTGGCAAAGGGTAGCATTATTCGTAGTCGAACGTAGTAGATTCGTAGTTCAACCGAAAAAGACCAGCCAGTCGACATCATCGAATTTAACCGTTGTGCACGTTGACATTTCGCATTACTTTATCATCTTCACGAATGGATGTCGCTCGGGTCAAAATACATGCAAACACCTATGCAAAATATTGCAGTTAAGTAACTTTAACTTTATTCACTAAGAAATCATAAAAAACTCTAACGGAAAATATGTGAAGCTAAACGCTATAAACAGGATAGAACCGCTTCATCATCTCTTACTGATTAAAGGGTTTGTTTGCGTTATGGAATCTTTAATAAACACGTCACAAGCACATTAATAAATGCACGCATTCTGAGACCAGAACGATTTATAGAGAAATAGTTTGTTTTCCAACCATACGCACAGGACATATTCTAGAATATTTTTGAAATGTTATGAGTGAATAGTTACAACTGAGATAAGAAAAAAAAAGGAAAAAAAAATACAAAATCAAGTTAATTAAGATTTTTCACATATCGACCATTCTTTGAAAACATACCGGCATTTGTTGCTGGTTTATTTGTTTCGTTGTTTTATTTTATGTTGTTATGTTTTTATTTTTCATTTTTCATTTTTATTTTTTTTTTTATGAATTTCGTAAAGCACATGTGCACACACGTATCT
This sequence comes from Glossina pallidipes, assembly GCA_000688715.1. NCBI lineage: Eukaryota > Metazoa > Arthropoda > Insecta > Diptera > Glossinidae > Glossina > Glossina pallidipes. The sequence goes on from KK499783.1 coordinate 1,837,741, forward strand.
ATTTATACGTGTGCATGGATATGGATATACATACATATGCATACATATTTATATATATATATACATATATTACATACATATATATATATACATATATTACATACATATACATATTTATATATATATATATACATATATATGGATATGTATGTATATATAAATATAAGTTGATATGAAAATATGTACGAATGTTGCAAAACATTTATGAGCTTAATGAAAAACCGAATATAAACTCATACACATAAGTGTTTATACATATATACATATATTTACACACCTACTTACATTCAATTAAACACACATATGGGTTCAAGTAAAAGCATTACATGTGTAACCAAACCATATTAAAAATTTCTCTCGTTCTCTTCTTGCTTCTCCCAACGCTTCTTTTTTTTTTTTGCTTTTGGTGTTTTTGGGCTTTTTTTCATTTCATTTCATTTCATTTCATTTCATATACCATCATAGAAATATGTAAATAAACAATGAAAGCTTGAGAAGAGGCAACCAAATACCAAGTACACAAAAACACACCTCTATATGTAATTTATGGTTTTTTCTCTACGATACTCACACACAATAGCTTCTCTTGATATGTGCCACCACTTACTGCTAATGGATACAGTGGGGATTTCAATACTACAGTTCTGCTAAACCCACCGTACTTCGGATTGTGAGGAATAATATTTAAACAATAAAACTATGTATGGTTTTTCATATGCAAATATTTTTCATAATTTTACAACAACAGTAAGAAAAACAAAATACTATACAAAAAAACAAATTATTTTTCGCGATAATGATAGTGATGATGATAATGATGATAACGATGATAATGGTTATGACGATTACGATGTTCTTGGCAATGATGGTAAGCGCATGCCACTGATGATATGATGTTATTGTGTTAGGGCTGCAGTGAATGTGGAAGATGTTGAACGTGTTGTTAGTCGATTTTTGTGAAAATCATTTTTAACAGTTAATGAAATCATTGTTGGTTATGTAAAAATGAAATGAAAAAAAAAACAACGCAGCAAAATTCTTTCGTTACTATCTCTCACTCTGCATACAATGAATTTCGTTTTCCCTTCATTTCTTTTTTTTTTTTGTTTTCTCAGTTTTTATTGTTCATAATAAAAACACACAGTTATTGTGTTGAGCAGCTTTATAACATTGTTGTTGTAGTTGTTGTTAATCCGCAAATATTTTTCCAATTGAATGCGAAAATGCACTCAATTGAAAATTATGTAAATTGAGCTTCAGTTAGTTTTTTCATCATCGGTCTTACCATTATTATCATCATTATTATGACTATATTGTGCATTATTTACTGTGCATACAACAACAACAAACATTTTTTCCGACTTTATTTGAATTTTTTCGTATATCGAAGACCAGCTGTGAGGTTTTTTCTTTTTTCCTTTCTTCTCTTTTTTTCTTTTCTTTTAATAATTTTTTTTATTTTGGCTTATTGTGGATATTTCATGCTTAAGCGTAATGAGCGTAATATAATAAAAATTACATTTGGATCTGACGATGTAATATTAGTTGCAAGCGGGTGCACGCGGACCTGCTTGCACTTGCCCTGCCCTATTCCTACCATCTGCAAAGATCAGTCCAGGATTCCGAATGAATTAAAGTGTCGGATGCATTTCGCAATGCAATAAATTGGCATTTCATTGTAATGATTTCACATTTTACGCGGAATTTCTCCTTTAATTTTTTTATATATATTTTTCACTTTTTGTGATATACGAGCGTTGAGTGCATATAGATTAACAAAGATAAACGATAACTAATATATCTAATTGAAGGCCGTGGGTTCGTCTCATAGCTTGTCTGTCTCTTTATCTGTTATCCTAGAAGTCCACCTATTAAAAGCATTGGCTAGCAAAAGGCAGAATTGCAAAAAAGCGCATTATTCATAGTTTGACATTAGATCTATCAACGGGTTAACGGATTTTCGATTTTAAAAATTCAGCAGGAGGCATCGGCTTACACCAAGAAACCACCAACTCTCAATAGGCTTCCGTTCTTAAGTGCAAATGTCGTGAACCAATATCTAAAATGAAAGAAAATTAATGCTGATTGGCACCTTTTACCGCTTGCTTCTTACTATATGTTAAAAAAAAACACTTATTTCGTAAATGGTAATCGAACCAAACACCATTTTTAATAACTCATTTCTTTAGGGAACTTTTTGGCGGGGCCACCCATTTTTCTCATTCATCTTGCAGGTGTACAGCACAAACTTAACGTAGAGCCTTTTAGTCGTTGCGAACAGGGTCTGAGGATTAACAAGTTTCTGCCGCCGTCAACTGCACCTCCAATATTCGTCTCATTCCTTGGGCTTTTAAATCTTATCGAATCGATAAGGAGTCGCGAAGCAGAGAGGAATAAAATAAAAGTTATTCTAAGCAAATTATTTGCACTTTAGGAGAGACTTTGGGCGTCTATTACTTCACGTCAATATATCGGAACTGTGTACGCTTTGTGAAAAGTGAGCGAATCAACTGACACTTACATGTGTTGTATAAACTGCTGCTTACGCAATATCGTCTAAATATCCGCACATTTTTGTCTATTGTGCGTATGCTAGTAAACGAATTCCTCAGCGTTTCTTCACTGAAATTTTTTACGTTTCCCAAAAATTCCTATACTCTATACCACTTATGGTACAATGGTGGTATGTTAAATTTGTGAGGATGTAACTTTATCCAATAATACCCGGACCCACTTTTCATCATAGCAATTGTTTCAAAATCATTGTCTATCTTAGTCGGTCCGAAGCCTTCCATTATTTTTATGTTCAACCTACAGCTCGAAATTATTGAAATGTCCTGTCGGGGTGTTTGTGTCAATGATGGCGTGTTTTGTGTGTGGAAGTAAATTTCTAAAATCACACACAATATGACCCATTATTTTGAAGGGGTCATCCTGTGTAAAAAGAGTTTTTAAAATTTCTCGATTAGAGCCATTTATTAATTGTGTATCGTTATATTAGGGTGATGTGAAAAATTCGGACGCGATTGAGTTATTTTTTGAATCCCCTCCGTTTCTACGAATAAGTCTTTATTTAGCAAAAAAATCTAATTTAACACTAATTTAATATGAGATTTAGCTATAGCAAGTTTAGATCACGCAGCAACATTATTTGGATCGCAACCCACATAGGTTTCTCCTGATAGGTCAGTTTTTATAAAGTTTAAATACCTTAATGAGGAAAATAGATGAAGAATGATAAGGCTATGTCTTTAAAACTTTTGCGGCGATGAGCCTTTCAAAAACAAGAGAATAGACAGATTAAAAATAACACATCGTTCCAAAATTTTGTGCTGATCAATAAAGTTTGTGTTAGAAGTCTCTCTAAGCATGAGCATCAAATTTTGAATCGATCTAAATACGTCAATCCGTCCATCTATCCGTCCGTTTGTTTGTTTACGTAGTGTCTGTAGTGAGTATTCTTCTGGTCGCAATAATTAAGCTATGGGTTTCAAATCTGGAAAACACACTGGATGTTCTTGTACGCAGGTTTGTATTGAAAATGTGCCAAATCGATCGTTCGTTCAATCGGCCCAATCGATGCTGACGCTGACAGAACAGCGCAGCCCAATTAAAGCACCTAATTGATGAACATGTCCCTCCATTTATGTAGAATACTTGTCGTCGAAGTACATTTACATAAGAACAGCATAGTCCGCGCTTACGCTCAAGGCGTAATCAGAGTATTGGGCACAATTTCGTCACTCGTAAGCAAATAGTTAAAAGCTAACTGAGCGAGCGTCTATAAGAAAAATGAAACACAATACGAAATCGAAAGAAAAAGCCAAAAGGAAACACAATTAGCCACCAGTGTGTTACGCACATTTAATTGGTCATTCCCAGCGAGAATTCCATAAATTTCCAAATTTGGTTTTCCGACTGTTTCTCTGTAAGTAAATAGTGTCACTGTCACTCTACGCTATACACTTTCGCAGTCAATATAGTTATCATTGCTACAACTAGTGACAATAATGCAATTCGACGGTGTTGCCTATGTTTTATTGTCGTTGTTATTATCGCTGTTGATTGATTGTACATCGCATCGTAAACCATAACTTGTCCATGCAAAACACGACTTAAAGTGATGTCCAAAAAAAAGAACAGAAAAATGAAATAAAAGGACCACAGATACATATACACATTCAGAAGCGCAAACACAATAAAAAGTAAAAATGAATAAAAATAAAAAAACACAAAAGCAAACGTAAAACGTAAGCCCACACAAATCATTCATTCAATTTTCAGACTTTAGTGTCTTGTCTGCCGTTTTTTGACAGTTGATGCATTACATGCACAGTACACATACACAAATATAAGTGCACACATATGCGAACTCTGTATAAACATTCATACGCCGAGATTTCATGCTGTGGTTGTATGCGTCATTTGTGTGTTGCAGTTATTTGTAGTTCATATATAAAAGTGTGGCGCTCTGTCTGTGCATATGAGAGTTGATCTGATGGATGCTATTGTGTTATAGTTGTTTTCATTATTTTTCTTTTCTTTTTTTTTTTGTTCGCCTTTACTAAAGGCATTTGTCAGCAAACAATAAAAAAAGTCCCCGATTTTTTTTATGCGTTATTTGTTGATTACTATATGAAAAGCAAATTGGCCAAAAAATTTACCATAAAATACTGTCATGGCCGAGTAACTGCGAACCGGTGCGGTAGTATGTGTTGTCATATTTGATGTACATTATGTTTTTTTCTCTATGGTAAGTGTTGGCAATTTATTAAATTATATTTACACTTAGTAAGTCATTTTCTTTTTATATTTATATTTTTCATATATATTTTTATATTTAATAAACATTTTTAAAAAGTTTTTATGCATAAATTACAAATCTTTTACAATAGCATTTGTAACAAACAGACAGACTGATCGATCAGCAAATTTAACCATCTCTCGCTCACGATATTGGTGTGGTTCATGCCTATTCTGAAGTATGCGTCTGCGTAAAAATTAATTCGGTTTGTCCACTCCCATTCATGTAATACGATAAAGTCGCGAATAAATATGCCAGCCATAAAGCAGGGTTTACTGCATGCCTGCTAGTGGAGGAGAATGAATGCGATGTCGTAAATTGGGTTTTTTGGCACACAGAGAAAGCCGTCCAAAAAGCGAAAGGGAGGAAACCAGAGCCTTGTAATACTCCTGTATTTCCAGAACACTCATTAATGACAAGTGTGTCGATTCTTATCTAACGGTTACTTTAGAAACTCGACATCGATCGAGCAAGATTGTCGTTGACACCAAACGCTTATTAGCCAAAGGTTTGCTAAGAAGATAGCAACAGTCGTTACGTTCGCCAACGATATCAGAAATAAATTCAAACAACGGACTACATTCGCCCGAATTTGAAAATTTGAAACATGAGCGTGCAGTGGAAGCGCACCATTTTTAAAAAAAACGGAGCGTTAGGAAGGTTCCGCTCCATCTAAGTACTATTTAGAAAACGTAGATTGCAATCATCAATTCGCTAAAAGTAGTGTAGAAATCGTGCAATATATTAATAATTTGTTTTTAATTTACATCTTACTCGCTTAAGAACATGAGATCTTGATTAATAAATTATTTAAGAAAAATTTGTTAATAAGCATTTGTTCAGGTTACAAGAAAACTTAATTATTCCACGGGACAAACCGCCTGATTTCGATTGCGCACCATTGGACCTGTCGGCGTCTCAACTCAACTGCAGCCCCCCTGGACTATCATATCGTGACCAATCATAAAAAATTCTACATATGAATTATTTCTCATGATAGCTGCAGTTACATAACTCCAGCAGCGACGACACGATTTGATACCAATAACATATTTCATTGTTCTTTAAAATTTACTTGTGCCCTTAATAAGAGATCCAATAATGTATAGAATATTAGTTGTCTTTTAAAAGAAATCCATATAAAGATTTCGTCACACAATGTCAAGATTTTCATTTTTGACATACAAAATAAAAGACAAGTGCGGTCTTAGGAAGTAAGGTATTCTTTCTCATCAAGAAGCACGCTTTCCACTGTAACCTGTCAGAACGTCATGAGATTGTGACACGTATCGTTTGAAGTATGAGTCTGTGAACAGTTTTACTATATATGTGTCAGACCGAAAACTTGTTGAGTGATGTATTATGAAAAGAGTTTCTCATTTTTGATCACAATCAAATTCGAAATGCATTTAAGGATAACCATTCGTCGGTCTATCCATCTATATAATGACTATGGTAAACATTCTTCCGCCTGCAAAAATTAAAATATCAGTCTCGAAAACATTGAAAGTTTTTGCACGAATCAATTGGTGGTGAAAATGCGTTTAGTCGGTAGAAGAACACGCTTAACCTAGCATGTAAGCTGAGAACACCTTCATTTCCGATAGGGAACAGCACTGGTTTTTTGCACATTACTCATAACCTTCGGGAAATAAATCCATTAAAAATTTGAAAGTGTACTCCATGGGCGATGCTCTAGACCCCATAGGTCTACCTCGTTTATCCGTCTATATGTCTGCCCAACTGTGCGCTATCTATGGTAAAGGCCTCCCCGTTTACAAAATCGCCTCAAAATTTTTTAAAGAATTTAAAAATTATACATTCCGGTGGAAGAACACGCCTGCAACAGACAGACAGCATAAATTTTCACTTGTATTCCGCAAAAATAAAAAAATTTCGCAACGGAAACTGCAGTTTTATATGATAAAATTTCGTTATTCATCGTGAAAACTAGTTCATAATAGCAAATTAACCGAGAAATCAACCTTTCTGAATTTGAACCACATGGGCCTATTTTTTCACTCGCACACCATCCAACTATTTCTCATGCGTAATAAGCCCTTCAGAAAAAGGTTTAATTTTTAATATGTTATATGATCAAAAGTGGTGCATAGCGGCTCTTTACGAAAAAATTCGGACCAGGTAGGTTTATTTTTTAGCCCCTAGCATATAAAGGGGTTACCGTGAAAAGCAAGCCCTTGCATGGAAAGAAAGTCTAATTTCTAGTTTTCTATGACGAAAACTGAAAATTAATAGATTTTTGGGAATTAAATTATGTTTGCTAAATTTATATCACGTTATGTGATGTTTTTGGCATCCTTGGGGGTTTGGAAAAATTCTGTTTCGAGAAACACGTAGTTAATGTTTCCAACGTCCGTACACTGCTGCACAACTACATTTAAAAAATTATTTTTTTAGGCATTTAATATTATGGCACGCCCACAATATGAAGCAAGAAATTGATTTCCTCAAAAACTTGCCGAGATTTCACCCCTTAACGCAAAACAGCAAATAGACTTATTTTATAGGCGCATTGTAATGTTCAGAGTAAAGGAAATACTTGGGGATTTTCAATTTTCAACTTCACGGTGTTTCACGGTTCTCCTTTAACGTAGGCCTCATGCGGAATATAATTTTTTTAGTTGTTTTTGAATAAAATGCTTTTTTTGTAGATCTTTGGTTTTGTTGTTGCTTTCTTCAAAACGATATGAAAAGCGAAATTTTGCATTATTGCCGCCAAATACAAATTGCGCTGTTCCAAAACTAAATTTTAATAAGTAGATTCCCCCCCCCCCCCCCCTCCCCCTCCCTCCCTCTCTCTCTCCCCCCCCCCCCCCCCCCCTCCCCCCCCCTCTCTCTCTCTCTCTCTCTCTCTCTCTCTCTCTCTCTCTCTCTCTCTTTCTCTCTCCGCATTTTTAAACAAATACCTGAAAAATTTCTTTATAGAAATTTGGTTTTTTAAGACTTTTTAGCATCTTAAGCGCTACTTATTTGGAAATATTGTTACCGAACGGTCCACAACAAATTCCCGTATATCGATATGTAAAACAAAAAGCAAAAAAACTGAAAACTACTTCTGCAATTTCTCAGTCAATGGTGTGTATGTGGAAAAGGTTTTTTTTTTCTTTCGTAGAAAACCAGATTTTAAGCCATTTCTGTAAAAGACGTAGGGAAAGAAAGAAGAAAGAAGAAAAAACAGCAACTGTTTCGTAAAAAGCAAAAACTAAGCAGTTTTCTCTTAACTGAATATTGCATCAACTCTTAAGACTAACACAGCGACAAAATTGCAAGCATTATGATGATGACAAAACAACAATAATTACAATTGTTTGTGTAATTTATGCCACATAAATGCATAAAAATGACGCCATCAAACCATAAATTCAACAACGACAGACTTTTAGAAAAAAAATCAAAAAAAGATTAAATAAATATATATTTATATGTTTATATACATCTATACATATATAAAAAATAAATAAGTAAATAAAAAGGCAAAATAAAAACCTCAGAAGAAACACGATGACTGATCGAGACTGTGCAGCAAGACAAACAATGCGTCAAAATCAAAAGGCAACAAAGAAACGCTAGTGTTTGTAATTTTAGCGCCACTGACACAACGGCGAAGCGACTGCTGCATTTTACGCTTCAACCCTTTTTGCTTGATTTACTCTTTTTCCTTGCCTTTGTCTTGTTTGTTCTGTTAAAAAAAAACATTTAAACGTTAAGGCTTTCGCTCCAATAGCTTGTTGCAAAGTACTTTATTTACACAGGTAAAGCTTCTTCTTCTTTTTTTTCTTATCTTAAGCCTAAAAATAATTCATCTACAAAATTCCAGCTTAAAGGAACCACCCTCTCCTTGAAGAGGTTATGCAAAACAACTGTTAACTCTCTAAACATTATACGAGGTATTAATAAAATCTCGTATAGGAAAAAAAAAAGCAACCAACACCAACGCACTGAGTCATGCGGCACTTGTTGGTTGTTTCAACTTTCTAAACCATGGCATTATTACTGCATTTTACATTTTCACAATCACAAGCAAAACAGATTGCATAACCACACGAACAAAACAAGAAAAGCACAATTTTTCATTTGCAACACTTGTGACGACGAACGAGCAGCAAGCGAGAGGCCAAGTATGGATTAACCCGGCCGTTTTCGCGCACGTGTCAAAAAGCAAAAATCTTTTCCACTCATTCGATCCGTTGGACAAATATACACTTAACGGAACTCAGGTATCTCCATATTCACGAACAAATATTTTTTGCTTATAAAGTGGGCAACCGATCCGCACAAAAACAGATAAAACTAATCAAATAAAAGAAGAAGAAGGCGTTAATGCCCAAAACCAGTGTCTATGAGTGTGAGTGAGTTAAAGAAATGATCGAGTGAATAAGAATTTTCACCTCTTGTCGGGATGCTCTGGGGAAATGCAAAAGCGACTCTCATCTTACTATATACAGTCCCACTATTTTCCAAGGTCTTGCCCCCTCTTAATACTACTTATTTTAGACGATGACTCACTGAAAAAGATAGCCATCTCAGATACCAACTTAGTCTGATTCGATCAAGGAACGACTACGAAGGAAACGTTCGTTCACCTGCAAAATCAGATGTCCGGTGTTCAACAAGCGAAAACTGCATAAGGCCACACATAGTATGGTGCTTCGATTTAAAGAAGGCGGGGAGACTCGAAACAATACTTCAACTCGAGGTCTAGAAGTTCAGGCGAGCACAATAGACTCTTTAAGCCGCGGCATCTCCTGCCCAGAATAATAAAATTAAAAATGATAATACGCGCTTAAGATATCAAAATTCGAACCTTCCCCTCATTTACTCAAATCGCGACAAGAAGTTTGACTTTGATCTATGTCTGTTTCCCTATGTTTTCTAGGGAACTCAATGTTTTTATTTAAGAGATATATAGTAAAAGTATCCGATTAAATAAATCTTACAAGCAGTCACGGAAATTGTCAAAAATATACCTACTATTTATAAGCATTGCTAGCGAAACCGTAATATATATATCGCTACGCTGTCTATCGGTCTCAATGCATGACATGCAAATCCTATAATTACTCTGCGAGTTCACTTTGAATGGTATTAATATTCCGTGGTAGGGATACGAAAATGCAAACATCCTCCTGAACATATTGATGCCGCTCTCGTCCATTTATCGTACAACAAGCTGAAATACATAACATATTTGTAGAAAAGAGATTTCGTAAGAGAAATAGTAAGTGAAAGCGATGCCTTCAGATTAACATTTACTCCCTTCATTAATAACGCCTTTAGTTATTTATAAAAATTGATCCAATAGATTATTGACGACTGTACATAATAATCAATTTAATCCGACAGCACCCTTAATAAGCCTTTAGTTTTCGCACACCTAAGATCAAAGAAGATTTGCTTTACAGAAGATGTCCCTAACGAATGACTCGTTCGCCAACTATTTAAAAAGTCCAGCCTAGATGAGACACTGTTGAAAAGTGCAAAACGATTCGAAGAAGCAAAGTCTGGCAGATCTTCCAAGAGTGTCTGTTTAGATTTGATTGGAACGTGGAGGTCATAGCATTACATTTGCAAAAACCGGAAAAAGATATGGAAACTATGCACAACGTATGCTTTATGCGCACGTTATCATTTTACGGTACGCATTGTCCGTGTGAGAAGTTCATCCCTAACATTATCCCCAGGGTCTTTAGAGTAGAACCTTGCACTTTTTTGTTCATGCGTATGGCAATTGTCCGCTAATCTACGATCAAATTTTGAGTGGAATTTATTTACCACAGAATCACTCCTTAGCAACGTGAACAAAACTTTAATATGATATCAAACTGTGTTTGGTTTTTCATTTTTGAGTTTCTGATAGTGATCGATACGATGATTATATGATAGTCATCAACGGTTAGGACAAATAGAATGAGCCTTCCATAAATTTGTCTTCATAGGTCGTAACCTAAATGAAAAACTCATCCAAATACAATTATGTTTTTCGCGCGCTTTTTAAATGGTACGTACAATGCAGCGTTCAATAAGAGACAAGGAGCATGAAATGCCACAACAGCATATCAGGAGAATTTTTGTAGAGAATTGAAAAAAAGGATGAAATATAGGCAGAACTCTACTACTGCTGTGTGCTAATGAAAGGCGTATGCAAAAGGAACTCTGTAAGATGAAATCAAATGATTTTGTGTGACTCTTTGTCATTGGTAGGTAGGTAGGTCAACCAACACGGAACAACAACAAAAACAAAGAATGGAGAACAGCAATCTTGCACCAAACAACACGGACTCAATTGCTCTTACCTATAACGTCAGCAGCGATTAAGAGAATTTGTTTTATGTTTTCCATACCGACGTTGCACAGTCGGCGAAGGTATGTACATATGGCAGAAGTGACTGCAGTAACTATACGCAAACTTAGTTGCATTATATGTTATTTTTATATTCGGGATTTAAGGTTCATAAAAATGTTAATTTTCACACACATACAGATGAACTCAGATGAACTGTAACACTATATTAAGGCATATATGTGTTGCATAGCCTACGGGTACATTTTTTCAGTAGCTTTTTAGTGCTTGTTTGCATAAGCTTTTATTTAGCTTTCGTTTTTGACAGACGAGCTGTCAAATGATGTTTCGGGCACTTCCGAATGTCCGTTCATGCTGAGAATTTGCACACACCTTTGTTTTCAGCTTTAATTAAGATGACGACGCAATGTGGAAAAAGAAAATTGCGTAAAAATGACGCCCGCCACAAGGAAAATGTACGAGAATCAAATCTGTCGATCATTCGCGAACTTCAAAATGCCTCGTCTTAACAATATTTTGCACGCACATTTCGTTCCGATGACAATGCAAAACAGTGCAGTCAAATTTTCTTTTGACAAACCCCTTAACGTGGACGTTGAACAAAAGCGCTTTCGAGAGACGAGAGAGCTTACAGCAAGCTAAATGTGTTAGCCGTGGCATGGTGAATTAATTTTGTCGTAACAAGTCCGTCAATGTGAGAGTCAAACACAGCGACTCGGAGCGTAGAACGCTGATGTTGCAATAGACCGAAATTGGAAAAGAAAGCTTTCATGTTAGTGAACTAAAACGTGGAACATCACTTTTGTCCGGGCACTTTCATGTTCCTGCACAATAAAAGCTTGCGGCTTTTAGAAAATACCGATCTCTTACATATCAAAATCTTAAGTGCCCCAGCTTTTATATACGCATATGTACTCACATGAAAGATTGGGATAAAATTTATTTCCTATTTTTTTACTTCAATTAAATTGAAACTTATTTAGAAACGATTTTTTATAAAATCTATTTCTTGCCAAATTTGATACAAAAGACTCTATAACCAGTTTTTTCTTTCTTTCTTTAATCCCCTATCGAAACAACAACACTTTTTTTAATTCCATTCACGAAAAGACAAATTTTGCTATCGCTATAAGAACGGATACGCTGCTCACAGAATCGCTAATTAAAATAGCTACCACTTAGTGATCCCGGGTTTCAGTACGTGACCGAAAAAGATCACGGCAACGAAAAATCATAACAATTTCTGCATCTGATCTCGACAAAGTGAGTCGTAGGAGTCCCTGTAAGGGAAGGACAAACCTTCAATAATAGTTCATTGTTAAATAGATGTCACGGTTCAATGTTCACTGCTCATTATTCATTTCAAGTTAAACATCTCCTATACATATTTGAAAAGAAGAACCAGATATACTTACATGAAAGTGAATTTTCGGGATGAATTTATATGGTGCTTACGCAGCACAACGTTTTCTTTTTCTTGACAAAAAACTTATTTTCATCTATAGATACGAAATTTTTAATCCTGAACCACTGGTGGTGTGAAATATCTGAAAATTATTGCCAATAATTGGAAGGTAAAGTTGCAGGAGGGTCTGGACATCCTGAAGACATCAAATCGATCGAACTTGGGAATACTACTTTGCAAACGGATATCGCAGTGGAACAGCAGTGTCACAAAAGCCACAAATAAACTGGAGTTCGTATCCTCTAACTTTGATGTCCAGCGGCGGCTAATTGTGATAGACGCGATATAATTGGCAAGATGGACATATGTATATAACAGACTGCTAAACCTTGCCATTGCACTGACACTTTCTCGTCACGTGCGAAATAAAACATTCGAAATATAATTTCCCGTCATACCTAGTGAAACGGATTAGCTCATATCTCCTTAATAGATTCTTTACAGCGCTTTGTAGTCCGTTCTAATTTAATGAATTTCTTGTGACTTCAGGGATTGTCCGAGCCAGATAGTCAGGATCAGTTCTATTTGGTTTATACATTAATCATTTATTATGCGAGATCAAGTCATCCCCTATCCCACTTGAAGTATGCAGACAACACGAATTGTTGACCCTCTTAAGTTTTGAGCTGCTATAACTCTTGGAACTCTAGGCCTCTTGAAAATTACCTTCAAAATGCAGTTACATGGGACTCGTTTAATTTCTTAACAGTAAATTTAAAAAAACTTGAAAAATTATCTTTTTCAAGAATGAGTATATTTTCCAGAGAATGCTTTATTATATAAATATATATATAGTGTGTAGATTGTAGAATCGGCTGATGATCTAGAGGAAAAACTTCACTTAACCCGTACATTGATCTCGGCTGCGTTAAACCGATCCTGTAATACGCAAATTACTAAAATACTTCTGTAAAAATGTGAATAATGCTTACAATCTTTTTATCGAATGCCATGCAATCAGCTCCTTTTTAGTGCACTTGCATTGCGAAGGCATACCTAAGCTAAAATATTCAATTAAAAAGTTAGGTTAGGATCCTACAAAAAGTCAAATGTTTTAGTTCGCGTCCCTTTAATGAGACCCTAGTATACTATTCAAGGCATATAAAACTGTCTGTCGATTGGGTTCGTCGCTCAACATGAACTTGCCTCTGTTTCCTATTTTATTTTATTATTATTGCAGTTAATCAGTTACAAATAGACGTCGGCTAATTCGTTTAAGGTTAATCCTCTTCGCTTTAGCTAATCCTTAGTTATTATGTTAATCATTATTAAGCTGCCTAATGCATCTGAAGAGTACTGCAATTGTATTGAAAATATATTTGAAATAACGCTTGGTAACACATTTTGAAACTTATGGAAATATGAAACACATATACATACATACATACATATATATATATATATATATATATATATATATATATATATACATTTATATATAACCGTATATTATTAGTAGTTATTAGTAGTTGGTTATATGTGACGACGACAATAACAACAACAACAACAACAACAAACATGAACATTTATTACCAGTGTATGATCATGTTTTGCCATCAAATTCGCAAATGATTAATGATATGCATGATCATGGATGGTATAAGAAAAAAGAAAGAAGAGATTGTGAAAGAGTCATACATGAGGTACATTAAAGACTCGATGCCATGTGAAAAACATTTACAGTAATTGCATAAATAAAAATTAACTTATTGCCTGTTAACTTAGATAAAAAGCAAAAAATAAGAAAAACAAAAAAAAATGGTTATTTACATACACAATGAAGATTTATTCCGATACGGGAAAATATGGTTAATGGTAATCACGATCATTAGATAGGTGTGAAAATCCAAAGTCTAATTAACTTACCTGGAAATAAAACAAGAAGAAAGAAAAGAAAAAATATTTATTTATAAATATACTTAACGATAATTGCTTCGAAAAATGCTTATCATCTACACCGATAAACATATCATTAATTTCATTAACACCTCATTTTCATATATTAATACCCAGCATAAAAAAAAGGAAAGGAACATTCATATCAAACTAACAACAACTCGCAAGCAGAAGGCATCAAGAAAGCATCAAAAGTTTTTCATTTCTTAATTGCATATAAAGTAAAATGCATGCTTAATACGTTTCCCGTCTAAAAACTTTTAAAACGAAAAAGAAAAACACTTAATATATGGTACAAAGCACAAAAGTATAATTGCTTAACATTAAGCAATTATTTCCATAAGCAAATGTATGCGCGTATATCCTGTCTCTGTGTTCCCAGCGTTTTTACACAAAAATATAATTCATCTCCATGCGGACGAAGTTATTTATACGCATCATCCAGTTAAGTGAAACAGAGTGCGCTCTAAGCCAGCGATACATTAAGGCTATCCACACGCACGCATATATGCACGCACATGCATATGTAAGTACATATGTACATCGTCTTTGAAAAGCATATTACATGCAATTTTATGTAATAATTTCGTCAATACTTGATAAAAATGGTACACTAATTGCATCCAAGTGTAGGGTCATCAAATAAGTGTTTTTTCTTCTTCTTCTTCTTCTTCTTTTATTTCTTATACGATACAAGCTAAACGGTAAAAGATATGAACATAAGTTTTCTTTTATTTTAAAGACTGGTCCACGACCGGCCTTGGACTGGAACAGCAATTTTTCCCATTTTCCCATGTAAGTCTGCTGCTACTAGATGGTAATATTATGCCACATATGGGTAACGTTTTCGCGGACAACGCATATATATGCTTAGACACAGACTATACTATAGTCTCCATCAACTATATCTTACTATGCATGTAGCGCAATAAGGTACAAATTGACGGTTTACCGCATTGAAGACTTGGATCTAGGCCTTTCGCCTAATATGCGGACATTCTAACCAATACATTAGACTTTTTCAACCCCTCTGGTCTCGACTTTAGTATTTTATAATGGAAATATGTCCAGACTGATCATCTTTGGACAAATATATTTAATGTTTACTAAATTCAGACTACATGATACAACACTTTTTTGACCCTTTCTCCATGCAGCAAAATGTCTAATTATTGGTATAGGGACTGACATGACCTGTCCTGCCTGATTATAGCGATTCGTTTTGGTTTCCTGTTTTTCCAACTTCCACGTAGGGTAAATAGAAGAATCCTTATCTATTTGTAACGTGTTTAAGCAAGCGATCTCATAGGTTGTATATTTTCTTCATCGTTATAACTTGTGTCGATATAGACATATCTTTGCTCGTTCTTAAGTTTCTTCATACACCTTTGTCAAGCTAAGTTAGAAAAATTGAAAAACGTATTCCGTTGCTTTGTTACGTTTACTTTTCGAGCATACTACGTTTTGTCCGCTACTCTTCAACGATAGTATGCTAAATATTAACTTAAGAACGCTACGCCACCAACTGCAAGCATGCAATAGTTTATTTATGAATGAAAAGCACACGCGACACGGAACAAGGTGTACTTTATAGAATATGGGATAAAACAAAACAAAAAACCTTTAGCTAAAACTTTTTCGTAGCTCAGTGTAGAAAAATTGTAAAGTAGTTTACTATTTGTGGGCGTACCATCGGATTCATCTGAGTGTGCTTTTTCCAGAGATGTGCTAAATAGCTTTAGAAAGGATTTGCATCAATTTTTTGTCGGTTACAATTTGCAAGTACAGTTTTCTGTTTTCGCTAATTTTTGGGCATATTTTTAGAAAGCTGGTGATCTTTTCTGTTAAATCTCGGATGGACCTCCGTCATGGATTTTAAGTTGCAGGCAACCACGCATTGACAGCCCTGAGTAAATACTCTATACACCTAACGTAAGATTCGAACGTGTCTTTTCACAGGAATCTGTCATCATATAGCACAAGAAATTACAGGCACATTGAAAATTCATCGTCGTACATAGCGGCCTGCATAAGTTACGGCAATTAAACCGGCTTAAAACTGAACGTCCGCCACTCTGAATTGGTTGAATTCGTTGGGAAACAATTTTCCGAAAAATAGTTACCATATTCCAAAATCTAATCCGATGTGCAAGCAGAACAATGTTTTATAGCGCACTTCAAGAGGTAGGCAACCAAGTTTCCGAATGTTTTACAAAGAGCCAAACAGGGTAAATATGCTCATTTTAGGCCTATGCAATCTTTTGTATATACAAAATTTCACTTTATATAGAAGACCACCTTGATAATAACGCATTTCGCCCATAAATGTGTGAGTGAAGATGAAAAACAAAAAGCATTTATTTATTTTTATTTTCGTCGAAAAGTTTATTATTTCAAAGATATTTTTGCTTTGGAACTTCAAGCTCTTCCTTGACGGGCTGATCCCTCCGAAAAGCCGAACAGAGAGCGATTCGAAAGGAGTCACTACTTCTGCCAAGAAATTAAGAAAAAAGTTCGTGATAACGATCTTTATGTTAATTGAATGCATTTGCCAAATCGATTAACTCCAATTTTGGAATTTTATTAAATTCTAATACGAAAGCACTTCATTAGCTCCTAACTGTGCATATTCAAAACAAATTTCTCTAATAATAAGTATTAACTACTACTTTAGCCATTGAATAATAAATAATTTATCATTTCTCTCAACTTCTTGTTTTACGGAGTTAATCGATTTGGCAATTGAAGCATCCAATTATGAATTCAATTATCGCATTATAAGTTAGTTTTATTTACTCATTTATCTGCATCTGCACCATTTAGATGCAATTAAATAGCAGTCGAATAGAGAAGAGTTTTAAAATTGAATCGTGAGGGGTAAACGTTAGGACCAACTATTATAGGGTACACAAAATGAAGGAAAACGAAAATATCAAAACCCATGTATAAGTAAACAAGAAGAAAAAGAAGAAAGAAAAGCATAGGGTCACACTCGCAGCCGATACAGAGCCAATAAGTCGACGCAAACATGTAAAATCTTCGCGACAGATGCAGTGTAAAACCGGTAAGCTGTAGCGTAAAAATTTCAAGGAATACCCATGAGGAAGGAAAATGTATTTGAACAAGGAAGGGTGGCTTTGCGACTCTCGGATGAAAGAATAATCGCACAAGCTACTTTTCAAAGTAACCTCTAACGTATGTCCTGCACGTTTCATCCATTTCTCTCATGCGAATTTTTTTGACAATATCTTCAAAATGGCATATGAAAATGATACAGATATCTCTGTGTGTTTAACGTCTGCACCTGACATGAAGTCTTAATCAGACGGGTTGCCTACAACCATCGGCAATCGAAAATAAGTTGATTGACGACCCCTCAGGGAGAAAGGGAATCCCCATTGAAAGGGGCCTCTCTACCCTGAAGTAGCGCAATAGAAGATGGGTGTGGACCTAATTCTCGCTTAGTGGTTTGCGTCGAGGCCTATCTAAGCATGAAAATGATACATAAGGAGCTGTGTTTGCATTTAAATATTATTTGTTAACATGATTGCCTTTCTGGATGAAACTCAAAAGTTTTCATTCAAAAACTCGCCATGCACCAAGCAATAGGTCTGCGCGAGAACTACTCGTTTTTCTTGAAAACGAAATTCCTTAAAAAGACGGGCGACTCTTTATCTTTAGTGCCATTCGATGGAGATGCGTTACGCATCTGCGTACCGATTGGTCGAAAACTTAACAAAGCTAAAGGATTAACGAAAATATCAGAGTTGTATCTGCAATTTTTCGCTAATTTAGTTAAAAGCTTTAATATATGAACAAAGGCAAACGGCTTAAATCGTGATATTTGACATTTGAAGGGAAAAGTCGACCAACTGTGTGAGAAGTTAATAGAGTGGTATCTTATTAAAACGAAGCTCCTGCAAATAGTTGCTTTGTAGTTAGTCGTAAGTAAAAATAAAGCCCCATCGATCCGCTACCATGTCTACTAAAAAAAGAAACGAGACATCCATTTTGGTCAATTGCTCAAGACTGCGTAGCCTTTTCATTTGTTTATTTAAAATACGTTATTTTTGAATGCGATTGCAGTATCGAAGCGGTAGAATGAAGCAAACAAGAAGGCGGCAACAAACGAAATAAAATTAATATGAACTTACGAATGTGTGCAGAAATCGTAATTTAGTCTGAACAAAAAAAATTTCCCGCTTCTTATGTCGTTTTTGTTGGCTGCGTTAAAATTTTTAGGCCTCCCGCTGTTTTCATACATGAATCATACCGCCTCACTTTACGCTCCCATACGTGTGCAGGGCTATTTTGTTAGATTTCGAAAATTATTTTTAAATAATTTTTCCAACTTGGATTGAAATTTATTTCGCAATCTAACGAAATTTGGCTACAGCTGATTGCGATAAATTGCTTCGCATGAACGCAAGAATTTCAAGTTTCGATATTCAATTGAAAATAGCTTTTCCTGGAGCATATGTAGAGCACACGATTGCTTAAACGCAAAGCACAATAAAATAAATAAATTTTAAAAACAAAAAGAAACCAAAAATTTATCATTTACGTTTCCATATACGAATTATTGGCTATAAATGTTTCTTTTCTGTGTTAGAAACGTAATAAGGCTTTTGTTTATTTGTATGTTCGTTTGCTTGAAGTTTGTTGCTTATTATTCTGCCAAGCTCACGTTTTAAAAACCTGAAATCGTGATATATTTTCATTTTAAGTTCTTTTTTTTCAAGTCAATTTTTTAACAAAAATATATTTAAAGCATTTACTGCCACCGACATCATTTATTCCCGAACTAAACAAAATTACATTTCAAAGCCAAACAAAGATAGGAATATTTCACGTATTTTATTATATCGAACATGGAATAAAAATTTATTTAAAAATCAGGATCTTTTCAACAAACTAACATCTCAACTATCTATGAAGACTTAAAGAGACAAAAGAAATATTCTCAACAACATACTTAATAAATAGACGTACGACTAAGACAACAGATTAGGCAAACAAAATGTTCTCTCTTTAAAATGTTCTCTTCAAAAAAGTCGAAGAAAGCAGCAAGTGCTGTAATATAAATACAAGAAATACAAATTTTCTCAGTCAATGAGAGCACAGGGTTTCTGATTAGAGACATTGATGTCATCACTATTCTTTTGCAATGCTTCGATAATTATACCCTGCAACCTCTGTGGTAGGTGCGCGTAGTAAGCTTGTATGAATGTATGCAACACCCACAAGAGATAGATGAGATAGATAGATCCTTCTTTTATTATGCCAATCGATTTAATTTTGTCTATCTGTCGATCCGTTTTGACTGCTTGTGACCAACCCATAGGTTGCAATGTTTGACTTGATTTGAAGACCAAGAACGAATGCTATCGGAAGCGGTTCAGATCGGAACAATTTTTTCACAACTTCCAGTATAGCATCCTGCTTTGAAATGAAGAAGTGGTGTAGAGTATTTATCGGCGCGCCCTGATCCGCCTTAGTATTTTTATTTGTGCTTCTATTACTTTCTCTTTCATACCGAAACGGGTTTTTTCGACTGCTGAAGTTCCGCGACCCCTAACCCGACTTGAAATTTCAAATTGATCGAGAGTACAGAACAAGTAGATTACAATAAATTATATGCAACTGCCTTTTGTTAGTGGATGTGAATATTGCAAAGTACTTACGGCATCAAAATTGTCTTCCCATTGTTAACAATGTGATCTTGTTAGTTGTTCCCTGAACTGGAAAAATGATTTTGCTTGTTTAGCGAAAGGAATCAAATACCGAATTAAAGGTCACAACCATAGGACCCGAAATAATATCGCATTATCCAATGCTTAAAGCTTCGACGGAACTATTCGTCAATTTCCTATTTTCTTTCGAATTTTCGGAATAGATGGAGAAAAGTGCAGGAATGCTTAAAGTTATCCAGAGTCGCACTTTACTGATGCTGTATAAGACTAGCATTGAACAAAATAACTGTTCTTCTATTAAAGGAGTCAAACGAGCGGTAATAGTCGCACTGACGAGATGATGTTATTGAACATTTTAAGTACCTGTTGAAAATATCCCAATCGTATGGCTAGATGATCATTTTTCTACACAAACAGACAATTCTGAGTGTAAGGCTAATATAAAAAACTAACGCATAGTTTTACGGATTTCGAAACTTGACTTCAAAATTTGTTGATTAGTGAATATATTATTACTATAGTTATTGTTACTATTATATATTTAGGTAGAGAATAAATTGTAAGACTTAAGTCTTAAAGCACTGGCATCTAAGGCGTTCGGCTTTATTAAAAACTCTATCGCATTTAAGATTTTAACCCACGACCATTGAGTTGCTAGACGAGACTCTCGGCCACTCGGGCAGATAACATGTAGATGAATGAATATAAGATGTGAATGAACCGAATAGAAGGTATCAACACTTTCTGCTTTGAGATATGTCACCACATTTAACCAGCTGACTGTATGTGACGGATATACACATCATGATGCGCCCATCCGCCCTTGTCGAATATAACATGCACTCTGTGTTTGACTAAAGTGGCAATCTCTCTGCTCTGAATTTATGGCTCTGCCATAGCTTCTTTCTAGCGTTCACATTTTTCACCCTTTTCTTTTTTCCCCTATGCCGGAAAAACGCAATCGAAGGCGAACTACGCAATCGCAGTAAACCAAAGTCTTAAGTTCGTTTTGGTAGCACTCTTAGCTCAATTTAGGTTATTTTAATGCATTGTGAGCTTTTCTTTCATACATCAGTAGGTAAATCGAGCAGGGCTAGCGTGTCTTGACTCCCTTATGTGAGTAGAGCACCAATATGAAAAGTGCGAGATTTATCACATCCGAAGTAAGTCAGCTGACAACGTTCGAGTTCCTCACAAGATACTCGCATAAAACTCGTATATAATTTGTGACGTAAAGAGAAAAACATAGGCCAACAGGTCAAGGATGGAAATATGAAGTCACATTGTGCCTTAAATTCATTACAGGATCTGTATTTTCCATGTTGGTGACGACAGAGCAGCTCTATAAATTGAAACACAATTACATTAAATGATTCAAGGAAAAGATCCCGACTAGAAGTGTTCTCGTAAAACAGAAATTGGCAAAAAAATGCCAATAATATTTGGAAGGCTTAACAAAAGAAAAGTAGTCAAGTTCTTCCAAATTCCGTAATCGCAATCAAACGCTTGGGATAGTTAGTCGGAAGTTATAACAACTGTTCGCTATAATCTATAAATGCCTGGAACAACAGCTGCGGTGTATTTCCAGACCAACGTATCATAAAATTTTGCTGTTATGACGTTAGTCCACCACGTACGTAGCCACCATTTTTGTCTTTGCTAAACGGTGGGCTATCTTCACACTTGGTTCGAGCCCCATCCAAGGTAATTGATAATCGAAAAATAACGAAAGAATAACAAAAACGGATGAGAAAAACTAAACAAAAATAGAAAACACAAACATAAATAAAAAAATAAGTCATACTTGATGTTATAAAAAATTAAGAAATAAATTTGTGATTACTTTTTGCCACAAAGTGCATCCAAAACGCATCCTTTGGGCGAAAAGGTGCGACATGCAAAGAGTGTTATAAAAAATGTTAACGAATTTGCTCAAGTGCAGATTTTTGCTACGTTTTAAAGGACACGCTACGTTGAAGCCTGTCAGAACAACTCGGCTTTCAAACTAACAAATGGGGACGAAATATTTGGGGCGATTTTGGCGGAGTTAAAGAATGCATTTTGTAACGAAACTAGGATTTTCTGATAGCATTTCCAGCATTTTCCAAGATTTATCTGAAATCGTGAGTTACGTAATGGTTCTGAAAGTTATTATAACTCGATTTGACCACAACATTCTCTCAGTGTCTGCACTGTGACTGTGTCTATGCGAGATAGTAGCAACAACTTAGTCTTTTCAGTTTTGTGGACGTAAGTTAAGGCTCAGTTTCTTTTTTGTGTGCTTGCTTTCTAATGTTTTGTGTTTCAAATTTACGCCATAAAGCGTAGCTCAGCAAAGAAATTTTTAGCAAAGCTACAAGACCTAGAAAATGAGGAAAATATATCCTTCAGTTCGATGAAATTTTTATTCTCGTAAGCAACAAATAAGATTTGTTATTGCTTTGCTATGCCGGTACACATTAAAATTTAATGTTTAAGAAATGTTTGATATGAACGCAACAACTTATCATGAAAATAATCGGGTCAACCTTACACAAAAGAGAAAAAAGGGAGGCATGTCTAAATGTCTAAAACACAATCGTAAGATGACTCATTTGGTAGCAAAGCGAAAGACTATATAAAGATTAGTTATCAAAAAATTTGCTATCAAAACCAACCTTTGCTACCAATAAACAGTGTGAAGGTAAGCAAGTCGATGGTATCAAATTTGTATATATTGCTGCGAAAGTCATGTATTTGATAAAACATGAAAACTACCCAACTTTCTAGTAAACCAATTTCCTTGAATGGAGAAACCAAACACAGATTCCGGATGCATTTCTTGCCGAAGTCATAAAATAAAGCAGCTTATGCAGGTAATGATTACCGAAAAAGGTTGACAGAAATTCTTGGAAGAACGAATTAAATTCGAAATGTCAAAGTAGTTCTCCTAAAGTTTGAAATAAAACCTACATTAACTTAAGTAAGTGAAAACCTTAATTAAATATACCGTACACCACTTCCCTTAATACCGTTATTCACATAACGACTTTCCAAAATAAGATGTTATGTGGGAATTAGTCAAAAAATTGCTCCGATCCGAGCCATTTTCGATGCCGTTCACTCTTGAATCAAAACACGTCGATATATTGCATTTCATCAAAATATACCAAACATTGCGAACTATAGGTTCGACACACGAAATCAAAACGGATGGACGGGCAGAGGAGCTTAAATCGATTCAGAAATTGATTTCGATCGATTGGTATAATAAAAGAAGGATCCATCTCATGTCCTATTGGATGTTGCATACATCCCCGTGAACTTAATAAGCCCTCGCACCGCAAATCTTGTAAAGAATAAAAATCTCGATTCACTGGTACCAACTTAATAGGAGCAAGATTCGAATAAAACATCAAATCGCAAGCAAGGCGCTTTACGCATATATAGGTATATGCAGGGTCACCAAATATATCTATATATATACTCATTACGTCATAATCTATGCAACACCTAAAAGGAAACTTCAAAGACCCTGTAAATAGAATATATTCTCGATCACCACAGCATTCTGAATTGATTAAGCTACGTCTGTCCGCCTGTGCGTCCATATAGTGTGTTTTGTTGACATTCTCCCGTTCGCAAACATAAAGATATCGGCTTCAAATTTGGTAAAAACATTTTAGGTTCTTGCACGCAGTTGGGGATTGAAAATGGGCCATATTGGTCGGAGCACACGCCCGCCATGACGCGTAAACTGCCCTACATAATATTCTTACTTTTTCTTTTTAATTTGTAATAAAAACTTAGCCACAAGAGATATCCACATGAGTTTTCTTTTATTTTCTTGGATTTAGCATTTTCCCAATAAGTTTTAACAACTTCTGTAGGCAGTACAGCTGTGCATGCATCACATTCTGCAAACAGTGGCAAGGTCCAAAGAATATATTGAAAAGCAATTTGATCCAACTCTCAATCAGAAATCTGCTTTACTTACATTTACTCTCAGAACCACTACACATATGGGGAATATTTGTTTGTAAGATAATGCAAAAATCTATTCGTGTTGTATACCATATACATGTCGTGCATAGATTACATATTGTAAATATTTCATATCATATTTTTACAAAATTTATTATATTTGTACGAATAAAAATCGTACCTAACTTTCTTTATGTGTAACGCTTGGCAGACTTTATTAGGTTGGAAAGCAGCGCATTAACACAAGGAACACGGAAGAAAATTATATTCGCCTTGGCGCGAATTTTTCCTATTATATTATATTTATGAAAATTGTTACGTATTTCGTTTACAGTTAGCCTTTCGGGACAACTTTTGTACTTGATTTTTTAGATCGGTCTACGAAATACCCCATAAGATCCTTCCTCACGTGTTCTGTGTTCAATATATGCGCTAAATTTCGATTTATTATTTCTGCGAATGTGGTGATGGGACAGACATTCGTAGTTGAATTGAAGCAAATTGCCCTTTCGGAGTCTATCGACGTAAACGCGTAACTCAAGCTTAGAGATCATATTAAACGTGAGTGTTCTCATGAATGAGCTAAGGGGAGTTTGCAATTGAAAATAACTAGAACTATTAGAACGATTCATTCTTCTACGTCTAGGTTTTTAAAGTCATAATCGCGGCATCGACGGATAGCCGAATATTCACAATCACAAACAGCCGAACCTTCTAGGCAAAGAGACATTTCGGGCGGGTAGATATTTGATGCAGGCAGCCGTTTCAGTCAGACGGACACAGAGACACCTTTGGGAGACAGACGTACATATTTCAGATAGATAAACATTCCAAACATTCTCCGTTTATTCGTTGGTCTATGCTGGTCTTCATATAACATTCAAGATTGTAAAAAGCAATGCACATTTCACCGAAAGAAATGTAGATCGAGATGTGATGCCCCTCTGTATTCATACCCCGTAAACGTTATGAACAACAAGCGGCAAAATTGAACGATTTACATTTATATTCAGCTCAGTGCTCAGGTGGGCGTCCGTAATTGGAATTGCAGTGAATAGGTACTTTTCAATGTTGTGTTATCGCGAAAGAACTTTTAATGCATGGCATGGCTGAAAAACGTCCTTGACAAAAATGTCAGTTATCTTTAAAGGAAAGTAAATCTATAATTATTCTTTTGTTTGGGGATCACAAGTATTTGTATAAGAATTATAAACGTGTGTTAGAGAAGAAAGCAATAATGATAACACACACTATCCATATAATAACTAAAAAACAACAATAAAAGTTGCGTTCTCTGCTAATCACTGTAAGTATACGACTATAACAATAAAGAAGTGACTAATTTGATTTTATTATGTTTGTTTGGACATTCCAGTCCCATTTAATGTCGTATTTTAGCTCACTTTCCATGTACTTGACATGTAGCCTTCATTTACGTTAGCTATAGATAGCAGCAGTTCTTCAGTACTTCTAGGAAAAGAGTCTAACTCAATATATGCCTATAGGGTATGCACTTAATACGCTACCGGTTGAAGTTTTGAAATATATAAACATCTTCAACACCTCCCTGTTAAATCTCAGTTTGCGAAAATGTTTAGTGCTCGTTGACAATAGAATTACTTTTGCCTTGGAACCAACGCTAGATGTCCACTGCCGGACATTTGAGTGAGTTGAGCTTGTATCTCACTTCTGTACTATCTACCCAAATGAAAAAACAATTCTCGCTATCCAACGTGTAAAACATTTTAGTTTATCTTTGGGAATAGATAGTCCCTACTACAACAAAGAACCAAAGACCGGTTTCCGAGTCGCACAACTAACAAAGAGCAAACAAATGTTAAATCAAGTTCAAGTTTAATCCAGTAGATCGGTTTTGACTATACCGAGCGATCTAGAATCGTTGTCTTAGTGGTTCTAAGGATGTCTGCCCGTCTGTCAGATTGTAAGTCTATTCTATAGCCCGGATTTTTTGAGTTATTTTAACAAGATTTCATCAAAATTTCCCTACAAAAAAGGGACAGTAATCGTATTTGGACAAACTTAATAGATGTAAAAAATTTGGATCGGATAGACCGGCATTTTAACTCGCCGTTTTCTTACAAATTCGTTTCGACAAAATGGGTAAACGATCTGATATTTAATTTTCAGACTTCAAAAAAGTAAATGAAGAATTTTTACTTGGTGAAGCGGTGTAGAATATTTAAAGGTCGACTTTGTTCGATTATAATGTTCTTACTCAATTTAATCCAATCGGGACAATTCTGCCTCGAGATAGTATAAAATCGTGTTCATTAAGGTTTTTACAAAATTTTCCCCTAACGTCTGCCAACGGCTGGAGTTTGCTTTGACAACATTGCTGTTAAGCCTTTTCGGTTTATGTGTAATTTATTTTTTTTGCCTTTTAACTGTAGACATAATAGTTCTGCCCGAGCGTATATTTTTGCCAAGTTTCGGTTTTCTGCCTGAGTTGGTACGACTTTGACATTAGCAACAGCAAACAGTCGCACATTTCGACTATAGTCAAGAATATGCACGTGCTTCCTCTTTTTACGAATAGAGTAACAATGCAAGTTTAAATCCATGTTGCATAAGATGTTGTGAAAATGGTTTGGAAGAACTATTGCTTACCTCGTTCGCTTTGCGGCAAACACAGTCTTCCGAAGTATTTATATGATTGCATACTATTTCTTAACAGTGATTCTCTCGCTTGGAAATGACAAGCGAATACATATAGAAAAATATAAATTCATATATTTGTTAGCCTTATAAGTTATGTGGATCCTTTCCCCGACCACGTGCTCTTTTCATTTGTGGAAATAGTGCCGTGTCTTAATATTTCCATCAGAAACAATCTTTACATTATTTTTTTTCTTCCGAATGGAAAGGAACATGGAAGGAACTATATAAGGATTGAAAAACATTACTACTACTCGAGTGTTAATTTATATCATAAGCTAGATTGTAGCGTTAAAGAACAAGATTCAATTACACTATCACTGCCCATCTAGCATTGTCTCCGCCTACTGTGCCGTCTGTGTGAAAACAGAAAGATTTTTTTAAATGAAATTTTTATCTTCTTCTTAACTCTTTTGTTATGAAGTCACATCCTATCTGTTAGCGAAGGTGGTAATAACTACTTTCGTACACTCATCAGTGAAGGACAACCTTTTTCTATTTAACCTCTAACGTCCAGAAGCAAGCTTGGAGAATCCAAACACATATAAAGTGATCGCTGTCTCCATATATTAGTAAATCGTTAGGTGAAACGAAAATTATCATGTTAATCGTTTTCACATAGTTGAGGAGAGGTTGAAAAGGAGACGGTTCAGAGGGTTTAGCATCAGCTTATTATTAATTCAATCATTATTCGTCAACATTACAAAGCAACTAACTCGTATTCCATAAATGTAAATATTTTGGTTAAAATAAGAATTTGGGACACTGAGTGACTGAAATCGTCGTCTATGCGCAAATTGCCTGCCTCTCTGCTAAGGTACATTTTAATACTAGCAGACTAAAGCAAGGCGCGTGCACCCCACATTAAAAGGTGTGTAAGATGAGGTTTGCTAATGTCTGCCTTCGGCAAGAAAGTAACTTCCACGATGCCTAAACGGGTCTTACATATGTTTTCCTGCTTTTCTTTTCTTTTTTTTTGGCTTATTTTTAGACATGATTCACTTCGGCTAATGTCTAATAAAACTGTGTCCTTAAAATTTCAACTTCAATATTTATGTTAAAAGTGTTGCTTGCGGTTTACTTGTATTTTTCTTTTAAATAAAATTTCATTTCGTTATCATAATGCAGATCGAGGAGAAAAAGAAAAACAAACAAAATCTTTCGCACACACGCACACACAAAAATAATCAACGATTCCGAAAAGAAATCTGTAATATTAAATCAATTTAAACAAACCGCAGGAGAAACAATAACAACAACATATAAATTATGTTCGTTTACATGCAGTATTTAAGAGAATACGTGTGTGCAAGTTTACATATGTTCAGACAACAGCTATAAATGCACATTTTCAGATTTCTTTCGCCCTAACAAAGTCGAGATATATTAAAATATTTTCAAAACAAAAAAAACACAAAGAAACCATAAAAGAATTAACCCTACAATCGGCCACAAACAAGTATTGAAGTTTTCTTAAGTTCACAAATGTTGAAAAATCGGCTCGAAAAAGATTATGACTTTTATTAGAAACTCATTTTCAGCTATAAGGTTTTACTTGATTTATTGACTTAACGGTTGTTTGGTTATCACCAAAGCAGAACCATGTGATTTCGATTTGATTTGACTCAGAAGAATATGTTTTTCTAATCATCAAACAAATCATACCTGCGGCTGTAATGAGCGATCCTTTCATTTTCAACGAACGAGAGTTCATCCTTCTCCACTATGGAGGAAAACAAAATCGAGTTCGTATAGATGTAATAAAATTTCTTACCGAAATAACTTACATAGAATGACAAAAATGTTAACATATATCGAACGAAGAAGAGATTCAAGAAATCAATGGGGCGATCTTTAGAAAAACCAAAGGGAGAGTAGTACTCAGTATTCATGTATATATGAACATATAGATATACAAATTTGATAAATTTTCCATTCCCAAAGACATAATCTGATTGCAAGCCCTTTATAAAATCAAAGCGCACCAAAAATTCAACGAACCCATTAAAAAACAAGTATTTATATGCAAGCAGAGTTTTCTAAACTTTCTCATAAGGCAGCCAAAGAGCCATGAACTAAAGGCGTTCGCACATATATCATCATCAGCTAAATATGCTTGGTTTATCATTACGTTTGCAATGCCCAACAGTACGCCCAAATAGATTTATAGAGTGCAGAGTACACCTATTGCAGATATCATTTTCGATTTCCGAAAAGTCTTTAACAAAGAAGTACAAATGCATAAACATATATATATACAGATCTGTTCCTTCTTTTTTTTTTTTAAAAAAAATTAGATTAAATTAACACGAAGAAGAGGGAGAAGGTCCTAAGAATCTGCTGCGGTAACCCTTTGTTCAGGTATAAATAAGCCTTTAAGGTGTGTACACCAAATTGAATCCAGAAAATATTTCAATAAATGCTTTTTTCACTTTTGGAATCACTGTCCTAGATCTTTCTATACATAAAATAATAATAATGGCGGCTGGGTCTTTGGCAGGCCATTTACACATAAAATAATACAGACGCATATACACATTACGGTAGCACCAGTTTAAATGAGTAAAAACTTATGTTAATATACATGTATGCGTGTGTTTGTGTATAACTATTAACGTAAAATGTACCGACCTGAACACTGCATGGAATTTATTTTCAGTCTTTTTTTTTTTTGCTTTTTTCTTTTAACAAAAGTTAAGGCAAAAAATATTTGAAATTCCTGTACGTTGAAATATGTTGACGAGGAGAAAAATACTTAACTCTATGTGTAGAGGAGCGCTTTAACAACGACACCAACAGCAACAATTGTGTCGCGAATCCAAAAAAAAATCCCCAACCATGAGAAGTAGTGGCTAAGAAAACACAAATCCCCCGAAACGACATGTCGGAGACAAAATTGAAACAGCTGAAGTTTAAATGCACACACACACATACATACACACATGCATGCACACATACACGCATGCGAAAGAACATAAAAAAGAGACTACGAGCGAGCAACAGAAATTATTTCAAGATAATAGCGCAAAAACCCGAAACAGACAAGAAGACGGAACACTTTGTGTCGCCAAAATATTTAAATTGCTATAGAGCCCTTAAATGTACGGTTGACAAGAAACAGCGAAATCTGCAAGCGGATCAAACCGTAGGGAGTGAAGCAAAGGAAGGCATCCGAGAGAAAAAAGAAGAGATCTTTGTCCTGCTTTGGCGAGATCAAAATAGCAACCCTTTCTTTTTCTTTTCTTTTTTGTTCTGCTTATGGATTAGTGACTTACACTATATATAAACACATAAATGCATATATACATGCATACATAAACGTATATATGTATATATTTATACACTTATAGAATGAAGTTCAATAGCTTTAATTTTGCTTCTTTTTTTTCAGAAAATAAGATGAAAATAAAAGAAGAAGAAAAAAATTTTAAGAAGTGCAAAAGTACGAAAGGGTTTAACAGAAGATTTCTGATTTTGTTTTGTTTTTTTTGTTTTTTTTTTTTTTTGGAAATCTCATGAACAGATTTTAAAAAATTTAGTTCGGTTTTTTTTTCTCAATTCAGTTTTTTTTACATAAATTGATAAATGACAAGCGTGGGATAACTTTAGTGAACTCAACAACAAACATGAACATGATTTGTGTATGATTTGTTTGCTAACTTTTCGTTCGGCACAGCTGAGTTTTTATTTGTTTCTTTTCTTGTGTTTTTTTTTTTTCCTCATTTCAAAACCCATTGAACCGTAAATTCGAAATACAGAAAAAAAAGAAACCGACGGCCTTCTTTGGTTTTTGTTATTGTTTAGAGTAATACGAACGCAACTTTTGAAGTTTCACGAATCAGTTTCATCTAACAGAAATTCAATGATACTAACAACTGTAAGCGTGAAGAAGAAGAACAAAAGCAATCAATTATTGAAGATCAATTTATTGTTTCGAATCGTTCTCCTTCTTTGCGTTGCTTCGAAGAAATTATGAAAAATATTTTACATAACTTTCAGAAGGAATGCAGAACTTCGCGACTCTTTCATACTAACCTATAACAATAACAATTAACAAATTACCTTAAGCGAAGCAAGCCGGAACAGGCCAATTGAAGAGGTCGTAACGCGTCTTCTATCGAAGAAGGAAAATGCGTTATGCTTCACATAAGTACGTATGCAGGTCCAAGTTAATTCAGCGACATAAATGCTAAAACTGCAAGTCAATGCGTAGTGAAAGAAGTTTTCGCTGAAAACGCGGCCTTATTACAAAACACCAACAAAAGTTGTCAAAGTTAATTACTGAAAACATTATGCTTTGACAGTTTTCTTCTTTTTTTTTTCTAACTTTTTGGCAGCATTTTTATTATCGTGTTGTAAAAGTAGCGTAAGGCTTTGTCATCTTTTACTCACTAGAGGAAATATACATTAACTATCAGAAAAGGTAATGTCGAGTACCGTCTGTGGCGCTCCAAACACCAGCCGAGTGCTCCTAACGTTGTTAGGTCCACTTTACTTTAATTCATAGGGCATCCATTTTCCTTGCTTCTGGACACATTCCCAATTCATTTTAGACGCTTGCACATATAGATTTAGTAGATTCGGAAAAATTTCTCTAAGCTCTTCTTAGATTTGATGTGATGATCGGACCTCTAAAATGACGCTAAAACTTTCCTCCATTCCTAAGCCTGTTCTAAAAACTTCGAAGCGACAACTCACTTTCTTTTACCCATGGATTAAAATCAACGATAGCAAGCATTCGACTTCGAATGCTTTTAATTTGAGTGCAAATTTCGAATTCCAAAACCAATGTCCCTTTCGCGTAGAGAAGATCATATGTATAGTAGGGTACAACCTAAAAATAGAGCTTAACATGAGAAAGTCACTCCGTTAACAAATGCAATGTGCTCCTAGTTACGACACACTCGTTGTAAGAAACAAATTATAAGGTCATTGTGTGGCAAGCCAAGCTATTAAACACCCTACACCAATTCGCCGAATGCAATGCTGCACTTATTTGCGTTCTAAAATATTGGGAACTATATCGCGTTACAATATAAAGATTAAATTTTCACGAGATCCTTATACGGGGAAAGCTAGAAAGGATATACTCATCTAATCCAAAATTAGTACAATAAATTTAATTTTTAAATTGTGGACCGATTTCTATCATAAAATACTAAAAAGGAGACTTTGCTGGTATAAAAAAGCTAATTTTAGACAGATATAAAAAGTCCGGCCATGACCGGACATTTGTTTTCACGTACACGCATGCGCTTACTTACTCCCACGTGGGAGTGACCTGGACTACATCAGTTCACAACATTAAGTTTCCTGTCAAAGACCTTATTACTCCTCATTTGTCTTCATGTCTTATTCAGCGTTCATTGAGACGCTGAACAAGTTCTTACTGCTTGTAAGTGAAATGAATAAAATTGTGAACTTAGTGTTTGCGTTCATTGTCGTCAAGTCATCCTCGAAAGTGTCGAGATGTAGGTTTTGGAATCCTCGAATAGTTCGAGCTCTGCGCCAAGAAAATATCACTTGCGGATATTGTGAATTTTTCTGCTTAATTGGAAGGACAGTGGTGCTGAACACTTACGAATGATGGCCAATGGATGCATTGCGATATTCAAACTCCAAAATAGCTGTAATGCAAGCTAGATGAACCATTGGTTCATTCGAATCAAATGAAACCATCTTTAGGGAACGCAACCAACAATAACCGATGCCATTGGAATAAAAGGCGGGCGCAATACGCCAAAGGGCATGGTAATGTCATAATTCTTGACATCTTGGGCCGTGAACGCATTTCAAATAAACGCATTTTAGAAAGTTGGGTATACGTGTATTACTCTCTTGGGTTTATCTTTGTGCTCCAGAACAGCAGCAATCGCCGCGGATCTCACTTGCTCAGCTTCAAAGCGAATAAGGCGGCCAAAATCGATCACTTAATATTTCCGAACATTTCGACAGCATCTTGTGTAGTTAATTACCTTTAAACCAATAAAACAATGGCGACCGAGAAATTAACGATTAAAGTTCGGGATCAAATGGTTTAAAAAAACTGGCAAGAAAAGGTCCACCCTTGAGAAGAAGAAAATTATTCCTCATCAGGCCATGCATGTGCCAGCTTAGTGAGGTTTACATGTAGCTTGTAACCACGTTACAGAACTTTGTGCTAGAAATTCTAGAGAATCCGTAAGACTACCTGATGTAAAATCCCAAAAGCCTTTTGCAAAGCAATGCATTTTCTGCGGAACGAAAAAACTTTAGCAAGCGTAGGAGGGGTTTTTTAAAAACGTCAAAGTAATCAATTCAGCGATGGCATAAATAAGTGCAAGAGTCCTTTGCAGCCTGTATTGAGTTTAACGAAAAACAGATTTTTCAAAACAATAAACTCACATTGTTCTATATGACGGTTCAGGTCTTATGGGACCTAGGAAGTCCGATAGGAGACTTTTTAAAATTCTTCTACAATTCTTTTCTATTCATTCTGGTACCACAGGTGTCAGGAGGCCCCAAAGCATTTTTTCTAGCTAGCTTTGGCCTGACAAAGGGAACGGCCCATAGTGGGAGTTAAATCTTCACGGTAGTGTACCCACGTTAGACCGTCAGAGACATCTGTTCTATATGACGGATATTCCAAGTAGCAGAATACATATGTGAATAGTGAAATGAATTCAATCGAAGTTAAATTTAAAGGGTGCGTGAAAAATTCGTGTTAGATTCAATTAAAGAATTCCTCCCTTTCATTCTCTCTTCCGTTATCAAGTATTAATTTACTACGTAAACTTATTGCGAATAGCAACACCAACAGTAACAAAAACAGTAACAACAACAATAATAACAATAATAACTTGTCATGAAAAAATTGCAGCTGTTCGGTTTGTCATAATATTGAGTGAAATAAATAGTTAGCGAACGCAAAAGTTTACAGGGCCCGGCGGTCCACCCTGCCCTAATCGTCGACTCAACAAAGAAACATATATTAATATATATATATGGTAAGTGAACTTTGAATCGGTATCAGCACAAGCAAGACTATAACATATCAAATATCAACTATAGCTTCATCGACTTGCGACATCTACATGTGACAAGTTTCAGAAAGTGCAGGGTTTTGAAAAATGTGTTCGTATACATTACAGCCGTGGAAAAAAAGGTGTGGTTTTAATTGAAACACCCATCTCATCGAACTCGTCAAAGATCGTCTGGAACGATGTAAGATTTTGCAGTGATCGGGTCACATCCTCCCTAGCACCCGTTCCACTCGAACTTTCACATCTAGTTTCAAAGCTTATGGTGACCACTTACGCGAATTAATTGATAATCCGCGAAAGGGTATCATGCGTATGATTGTTCTTTACAAAAGTACACATGGAAAGGTTGAGTTTTGTCCCACAATTTGTGAGACTTAGGAAATCTTCATGCATAGGACCAATGGAGGATATGGATAAAAGGTCTTAAGTCTCTCCTGCACTTATTACTGTATTGATTGTGGATCCATAATTAAAAGTAACTACAATTATGCTGCCTTGTAACGTTAGCCGTAAATGCTTGCAAATAATTTCGCTTTTTTTTCTTGTTTCACATTTCTTGTCTTGTTCGTTAAATTTTTAGTTTTGTTGAAAAATTTCAAAATCCTTTGCAACCACAGTGCATAACATTTTTTTCATATTACACATAATTCGTAATTGCTTCTTGTGAGTACAGGCACAGACATATAAGTAGCATCAAATCAATCCTTATGCTACATGGCATGAAATTTATAAGAGGAGATATGTAATTTTTGAAATGTCGGTAAAAAAAATGTCAAGCAGAACTAATTTTTACTTATTATTATGGTTTGCTTCAAATTCTTGTTTTCATTCATTCATTCATTTCGGGAATTTCGTGGCAATGTTTTGTGTGTGACGATTTTTCATAGGTAAGCCTTCATAGCTTTCAATGTATCAATATTTATGTTTCAATTGCTTAGACATTTGAAGAGTTTTTTTTTTCAATAAATCGTTGTATTTATTGTCATGATAAATTATGGGCTATCTATTTGTACCTGCCTGTAAATATGCCAAGTTGTTTACAAATGCTATAAAAATTATTGTCTTAATGCAACTGCGGAAAATTAACATTAAATATGTAACGAATCTAATGAAATCGAAAAAAAAAACAAAGTACAATCGAATGCCTGGTGAAACTTCGAAGAATATGTTATATTAAAAAGAAGAAAACAAGAAAACAATTAGGTAATGCGCACACGAAATAAATGAGAAGTTTGCTTCTCCACTGTTCCAGCTGTTGGTCATAAACAATATAATTGCGAAAAGATTAGAAAATTATATTTTAACCCTTTGCGCGACCACAAAAAGAAAATAACATCTTTTTTCCTTGAAGACCTTCCATATGGAGAGAGCCTCTTTTTTCTTTTCATAGCTTTTGGTAAGGAAATCAAACAAAGCCAAAAATATTGCTTATAAAGTCACCTACAGAACAAAAAAAAATTACATAAAGGTATGCAATGCTTTTAATTGTTTAACTCTCGGTGGTTCGACGAGCCTATCCCCTCCAAAGTTGCTTCCGTATCTGAGTTTAACTAACTGAACACATTACATGCTGTCAGTGTTCTTCTCCTCGAATAAGGCAATGTTCTCAACAGATCGTTAGTTGGGAAATAAAGTGTTACAGTTTGCCGATTCATATTGTGACGAACAAATTTGAGATAAGTTTCTTGTCTCTACGTAAAAGGAAAGACAACAATATTTGCTGCGCGTTTTATGGCCGAAATGAGATAATTGTGGAAACAGTTAACAACAGAAAGAACTTGCATTCATCTTAAGCCGTATTTCCGAATGCTCACCAGTGCTTATGTACGATACTTGATTGCAACGTAGACCAAGGAATCACTCGCTCCATATGTCGAACATATCGCAAAAACTGAAAACATAATTGCGCTTTTCTGCTCATCTATAAAAATAGTTTATTAAGGAAAATTTGCGATGTAGATGAACGCTTCCCACAGGCACAGTTTAGCAAAAGCAAAACATGAAAAGAGGCAAATAATTAGTTTTTTAGTGATTGTGGTCGGTTGTGGAATCACAGATCAATTGAAGTGGCGTTCAAGCATAACTTGCGTTGGGAGTTACAACAAAAAATCTGAGTTTAAACTTGTGAAAAAAAAGTTCGAAAGGCATTACAGCGACTGGAGCGGAAGGAGGAATTTTGGTTTTTCTCTAAATATAACCACTCGCTTAAGGAATGTCCTCTAAAGGCGCAACACAGTGACATCCGGAAGGAAGTGAGGACAGACAAAGTGGCACGCAGTGGTCGTAGCCTAATGGGTGTGTTATGTCTTTACCGATTGAACGCTCACTATAGCTAAGACACAGCAAGTATGCCGTGCCGTATTGAGATTTAAGCCCGCGAACACTGCCTTGATAGTCGCGAATCTTATGGTCACTCGGACTGAGAGAAATGATAATTCCATTTTCGCTTCTTACGAATAATCTCTTGATTATCTTGATAAATAGCTTTTATGGGACTTCCGATGCATACATACTTCAATGCCCTCAAAACACTTGACTAACCTAATGTACTTTCTTTGATACAGTAACCGCGAGAAAAAGCTGCTCTTAAGTGCAATGAATTTTTTTGCCAGGAAAATTTTCAATACTTTTGCGCACAGCTGCAATTATTTCTTACTCTTTGCGACCTTGCATCCACTTTCCATTCTACATGCAATTTCTGAAGAGTTCAAGATATTGAGTCGCAGTTGCCTAACCTTCTACCGTACCCGCAAAGGAACAGCCGAATAGTTTTCAAAAGTTGCCGACCTAAAGTGTTTCTGAAGCAATTATTTACTTTCTAAGCAGGAAGCTTTATGGATATAAGTAGATGGCTGATAAAATCTTAACACAATTTATTTTCCAAGTCAACAAGATCTGTGTTATGCTATGCAAGTAATTGAAACGTTTCATACCAAGTTCACTGTAATTCTGACACATTGTAGTACACTGGCATTGCTTGTGTTTCTTTGTCCGCGGCATACAGGCTTAGAAGGGAAGAGAACGATTTAGGAAAGTAGAAAAGACCCTCATGCATCAACAATGAAATGTAAATTAATTAGATTTAATATAATTTTAAATAAAACCAAGCAAACAAACAAACAAACAAACAAACAAATAAATAAATAAATAAAAGAGAGGCCAAATTAAAATAATGAAATTTATACTCTCGACGAATAAATAAAATTTCTAAGAAATTTGTTTGTAATAAACGAAAATTCAATTTAAAATTGTATTCATTCGTTTGGACATTTGCGCATATAAATCGTAAGAGAAAAATTTCCGCAACATTACCCAGCGCTATATACAACAAGAAGTTTAACGTGTGTGCGTGTATGTATGCCCGTATGCATGTTTGTATGCATGAATACATCTGCACATACTTAGAAAAGTATTATGAGAAGAAGATTTTTTCTTTTTACCAAAAACTATATAAAACTCAAAGTAAATTCATTAAAAGAAAACAAAGACATGTACATAGAGGGAGCATTTCGGCCGGACGAAACACGCGTAACGTTGATACATCGACTTACTTTTAAAAGATGAAAAATACTATAATGTATACGTTGCTGCACGATAGAAAATGTATTTCAGCGTGCGCGCGTGTGTGCGTGTGTGCGTGTGTGCGTGTGTGCTGATATCTGTGCTCCACACCGAGCTAAATGCATACATATAGAAGCACAGATTTTCTCAATCTTGTTTATCTACGGCGACTAGGTTTCAAATTTGTGCCTGTGTGCACTCTAATGTAATCATATATGTTTGTCGGCTGTTTGATCTGCTTGTTTCGCTTTTTTTGTTTGTGCTCAAGCACGTTAGTGCAAACGTTTGTTCAAATGCCTCTGTGGTTGATGATCGTCATCAAACGTTGCAATCATATCTAACAGTGCACTCGTTAAAATGGACGAGAGCAAGTCAATGGGAAATACTTCGAGAAGCGCAACGTGCATATCTAGTATTTGAATATTTTATTTTACGAACGGTTCAGAGAGTGCAACATAATTAATAGTTATTCCCTTAAACACTCGCAAACACATCAAATTACAAATAAATTGACAACACAAATACGGAACCAGTTTTGCTTTTTGATTTTCTATGCCTACGACAGGGGATATATTAAATTTAGTAACGGCTTGTGAACCCTATAAACATGCAGGGGAAGCAGGGGAGACCCCCCATAACGTACATGCTTGCATAGCAGAAACAATAGCGGGATCAATTCCTGCCTAACGTTCGTCCATCTGCTGAGATAAAAGAAGAAGGGAGAGCGGAAGAGAGAAATCGATGATTCATTTTTGTAGAAAAAAAAAAAAAAATTTTATTATCGTTTTAAACTAAATTAAAAATAAGACGGACCGAATATTCGCCAGAATATATTTGCGAAATGATTACCTAATGTTACTTACATGCAAAATATATACGAGCGAATGTACTTTCGATCCGTCTTGCAAGCGACCATTGCACAAGAAAACGAATGCCAGCCGCTGCACGATTCGACTTAAACTGAATATAATTTTTTTCCTTTTCTTATTTTTGTTGAAGTATTTGTGTTTTTTTTTTCGATTTATCTTCATTTTTTCTTTATGAGAACATACTGAACTTAAATTGTTTTCACTATACAATTAAGCTAAATAATATGTGAGAACATAGACTTAGGCAGAGTCTTTCGACAAGATCTCTCACAATAATCATGTAAATCCTGTTAAATGCTACCCTCCTATATCAAAACGTAAGCATCTCAAAGTGAAACAGTAATACAGCATACAGAGCAGCTCTGTTTATGCGCAAATATTTTAACAATTCGTGTAACTAAATCTATAGTACAAGCTATTGATTAACATAACGTTATCACTCATTCGTAACACCAGACATCTCCAATGTAACATCACATTTGCGAAGAGCGGATTATATGACGTAAAGGAAATACTGTCGTTCGAATAACTTTTAAATGCTGGCTTTGTATGCGAAAACGCTTGTAATTGTGTGTGGATTCAACTTATGAATCACTTTAGCTGACTTCTCAGCTGATATGCTGTGCTGTGTTGAAATTGATTTCACTACTCACGCCGATCAGATATATAAATAGTTTAATAGACCTATTAGGTCCGCATTTACAAGTGCAACAAAGTCTCTAATAAACTGAGTATACCATACCTGCTGTGTACCATCTAACAGCAAAAAGGAGAAGAAAAACTAAAAGATTGAATAATTTTTGTTATATTTTTAATTGTGAGTTAATTCCAAGCAGGAGGCCTATTACACATGCACACATATATATGTATATATATACGCATGTATACACGAATACACACATTTTGTAATTTGTAAGTTTATTGCCAATTTTTATTTTCTAAGAAAAATTTCTCATGACATGTAAAAAACACAGATACGAACAAATGTATCTACGTGATATTTAATGACTTAAGTGCGATTATATATAAAAATATTGTTAAACTTTTCTACAGAAATGTTTTCAAATTATTTTAATTTTCGGAAATTTTTTTTATTGCCATCATCGGACGAAACTGATTTGTCGAACTCGTCACATACACGATCTGTTGCTTAAAGACCTCGCCAGATCGAAGAAATCTTCTCGTTCACTTTCTCGTAATGACTTAAGCTTGCGAGAACTTCATAAATACCTAAAAAACAAGACAATTAAGTAACAACAACAAGACAAGTTGCAACAAATATTGATCTGAAATCGGGTACAAACATTCAACTTTCTCGAACAATTGACCGATACGTTGTCCTTTGGCAGCAAAAACCTAATGTGCATTCAAGTGGCTTGTCTGTCCATCCATCCGCCTTGTATCTTTAGGTTCAACCCGCAGGCCGCAGCTTTTGAGATATTTCGATGGAGTAGTAGTGCACCCACGTGCGTTGACCTAAGATCAGATGACTTGTTCGACCACTCCCCCCATATAATGGGGGGCTTTTATTTTGAAAAGTCATTATATGAATAACAGAACTAAGCGAAGTGGTACAAGCGTGGGCCGCACCGTTGTTTTTAACTGTCATTATAAAGTAAGATTATCTTTCTAGAAATTGTGCTGAGCAAAGACACACACCTATTTTTATTGCCAAAACATAAAAATATTTCGTAGAAAATTATTACATGGCGTTGTGTCATTTAAATTTTTAGAAATAAGAAAATGTGCTTTTGCTAAAACAGATCAGGCGGCCAAAGATAAAACGATTTCCTTAGTTTTTATTCACAAACATTAAAAAAAAAAAAAGTTACAGCCAATTAGTCGAATGGAATATATTTCTCCTGATCATGTAAACCTCTGCTTTCACTGACTAAAAGAGCGAAAGAAAGAAATGAGTTCGTATAATGAAATTTCTTAGTTTTTAATTAACCTCCAAAATAATCTAACGCTTTTCACGTTGCTTTTGGAGAAATGAAACAAGATTGTGTGCCAATTGTACGCATTTCCTTTGCAGAGGACCATGCTAGCAATTCTGGATCACTTATCACTTTTGCCTTAAATTCTCTGTCAAGTTTTATTTTTTTTCTTTTGTTTTTATTAAACTTAAGTGAATGCAAGGCTTTGTAATAACAGCAAGGAAGCAAATGGACAAATAATGAGATAAAAGAATACATGAATCAACAGTCAGAACTTGTAAGACAGAACAGAAAATATAAGGTTTTCTATTTCCACTCAGTAAATGACTTGATACTAAGTATAAGGTCTCTGCAGTGATAGATGAAGAAAAAGAAAAGAAAAAACACAAATGTTTAAATTAAAACAATCAATGATATTTTTTACGAAAGCCGTGAGAGAATTGGTTCGATGATTTATGTGGTTACTGTTTGCATTTATTGCATTTATTGTCCATCAGTCTGTTCGTAATCATCTTTTCTTACAATTTCGTTTACATTGAAACACAAACGTTCTTGTTACTGCTGTTGCTGCTGCTGCTGGTGCTGCTGGTGCTGCTGCTGCTACAGCCGTTAAATATAGAAAAACACTCACAATTGTTGTCTTTCAATTGTTTTAATTGTAAAATTTTTCTTCTATAAGCATATAATGTATTCAGATGTAGTTGAGTGCATCAGTTTATAACATAATTTATAACTAACTGATGACAGACTTGGCTGTCGGTTAGATGAATGAATGAATGGATAGTGAACGCATATGAACGCATAAGCACACAAACACACATCACACAACACACACACACACAAACACATATAAATGTATTTATATTCGCTGCATATGAAACATTAATTTAATCATACAAATTGATACGTTCGCAAGTGTACGTTCGTATGTATGTACAATACAATATGAATACGTTATTACATACATATGCATACAGTCAGCCGTATAGAGATTTATATATAGTTATGAATATATGCACAAATATATCTTCACATATGTAAGCTGTGATGATGTTTGATTGCAATGAATTATATTGTTGTCTACAGTAAATAAATGTGATCGCTTTTTTTATTTTGATTTTTGTTTTTGCTTTTGCTTTTGCTTTTGCTTTTGCTTTTTTGCAAGTTTTCGTCAACCATTCATCATTCGGTTGTGCTATACTATACGATGTATGCATGCATGCATGCATGAATGTTTCCATGCATATATGTGGGTAAGTGTGTATATATGCACGGTCTACGTTAACGGCTAATTTACAACGTAGGCAGCTTTTTCTGAGGGAATAACATACAATAACTAGTAAGTGTGTTAGCAAAAGATTTGCTTACAAGCGCACACAGTACCCGTTACATAAATGCAATGCATACTTATATAGACGCGTACATAGATACGTCTGCATGGACATTTGTTGGTTTGTTTCATATGTTTTCTTCTTTTCTTTTTCTTTTGCTTTTTCGTTTTTAGTTTTTCCATTGCATTACTTTTTGCTTTGCAAGATTTAAAGTCGGCCTTTTTTTGTTTTTGTCTTTTTTGGTTTTTGTTTTGCACTTCTCAGCCGTGTTGTACAGTAAAACTGTCATATGCCATATCGCATACAGTACCGACAACGTTTAACGCTCATGCTGTGTGTCACAGCTTTTTTGCTCTCGATTCTTTTTTTCTTCTCTTTGGTCATTCTCGTTGACTTATGTTTTCATTTCATACTTTCTGGTGGCGCAGAGTTAACAAGTTGTGACCCCTTTTTAAACAAAATACAAAAAAAATATTTATATATATATATATATATATATAGGCGCTCGTCGCATAACGCGGTTAGTTGCTACCGCTCTGTATCGAAACCGTGTTTTACGAAACTTTTTTATTTATTTTTTTAAACCAAGATATAGTGTAGAATAATATAATTTAAACTTAGATGTAATGCACATCAGGGCCACGTCCTTCGTGTTGCATCGAGATATAATTTGCACCAAATCACACACC
Source organism: Glossina pallidipes (assembly GCA_000688715.1). Lineage (NCBI taxonomy): Eukaryota > Metazoa > Arthropoda > Insecta > Diptera > Glossinidae > Glossina > Glossina pallidipes. The sequence goes on from KK499783.1 coordinate 1,879,969, forward strand.
AAGTCTTAAGGTGTACGATTTATAGATACAAAGCAAGAAAAAGCAAGTTAACTTCAAGTCGTTATAAAACATATATATATAAATATATATATATATATAAGTATGTATGTATACATAATTCAACATTATGGTGAAATACAAAAACACAAAATATATTAAAAAAATTATAACAAAACGATTACAAAATTAATTTTCATCAAAAATTGCAGCTAATTTTTTTTTTTCTCAATGTTGCTTGAAACTTCTCTTATTAACGATAAAATAAAAATAAACGCAAACAGCAATTGAAAAACATCCAGCGCAATACAATTGCGAGTTTTCGAAATCGGTCGATATCAAAATTGTGTCATAACAATTGCAAATTTTATAATGTGTTGCATCGAGACCGTGTTTCCCAAGTCACGTGTTATGCGAGGTTTGCCTCGTACGTAGGTGCTTTCATGTATTTTGATAAGCGAAATCTGTTAGTGAAAATGGTAGAGTAATGCGAAGCATAAACCAACAGTTTTCCATTTAGTGTTGTTGAGTTATTCAGTGTATACAGACGCAAATCGTGGAACGGTCAAGATTGCATTTTCGACGTTACTTTTGTCGTTCAATTTGAGGAAATCTGCTGTCGACGACTTTCAAACGCCTTCACAAACTTATGATGATGCTGCTCCATCATATCCCAATCCAGTCCGTTTTGGTTTCAAAGACAATCGATTGCAAGACTAAGTGGGCGAAAACCCAGCTCAAACTCTTGAAGAACTTTCGATCAGCTTGGAAATTGATGAGTCAAGTCTTTCTAGATGTTTATTTGCAATGGCAAAGATCCGAAAGGAGGGGAAATGGCTACGGTATAAATTAACTGAAAATGTCATTTCGAAGAGTTTCAACATCGCGGATTCATTGATTGCCAAGTAAAAAAAAGACGAGATCCCGCTGGCGTCCCAATCTCAAGCGCAAAAGGTCATGAGTTAGTCCAGGAGAGCCGAAATCGAACATACAGACGCACAGTCATAATCTTACATGACAACGCTCGGCCACACGTTGCAGGAGGTGCCAAGGATGCAGTATTACAGCTCAGTTCTGCCACACTCAGTGTCCTTCCAAGACATAGCACATTCCATTTACCACTTGTTCAGATCGATGCAGCATGGCTTGGCTGGCACGCGTTTCAAAAGGCTGCAGAAGCGCGAAAATGGACCGATGATTGGATCGCTGCCAAACCAATATCGTCCCTTCGAAACGGTATCGCCATGTTGCCAGAGAGATGAGAAGAAGTTGTAGGAAATGATGGAAAACATTTTGATTAACACATACTGTAACAATTTTGCGCAATAAAAGCCTATTTCAAGTTAAAAAATTATCAAAATACATGCAATCACCTAATATATATATATATATATGTAGGCGTTACGCAAGCCCTCGCGCAATATAAAAGAAAAATATCTGCATAACAAGGAAATTAAAAGCAGACAGGCAAGGCTCGCCTCTATTCAGAGCATAAATGGCTAAACTCCCAAAAGTGTATTTTATGATAAATGCTCGTCGAAATTTGTGGATGCATTTGCAAGCGGATTCAATACACATCTATAGGAAAATTTATCGCCTGAATATTAATTAAGAACGAAATTTTGATATTTATGTCACTTGCAAGCAGCGACAATGAAGAAAAACCAAGCAATGGACAGACTGACTAACTTTTCAACGTCTAACATAATGTAATTGATCGCAGAAACACTTATTGATTAGAAATCAAGAACGTATACGTACTTTGGGGATTACAAGCTGACCAATAAAAATAGTATGACTCTGCTCTGTAGTGATGGATGTAACATTAAATGCAATAATTTATTGACCGCTGATATCAATCACTCACACACATAAAACAATTGACAAACTATTGAAACGTCAAGTTGTCTGGAGACGTATAAATAATTATAAGACAATTAAATTCTGTGCATGTGCGTACATGTTTTCGCCAAGAGAACGAAGAAGTTCTCACAGGCAATAAAGCATAAAAAAAGTAAAGAATGATATATAAGCGTTAAGCAGGTCATTCAATGAGTGTAATAAGGCAGTCAGCGAAATTTTAAAGTAAATTAAAAAGAAAAGAAATAATTGCTGATCACATTAACTACACTGATTATCGATAAGTACACACACATCGATAAATTCGTTAAAATAAATCTTTTTAATAAAACTCTATTTGAGCCGATACTTTCAAGAATTAATTGTAAGACGTTATGTTATGAGATCATATATTCAACTCTCATGGTCGCATATCTCCCTGCCCTTTTCCGAACAAAATGTTTATAAGAGAACTTCAAACTTATAACTAAAACTATTTGCAATTCCGTTTACTCCAAGATGAAGAAAGGGGAGAAAACGAGTTGCGCTTACTGCCAAGTGCGCTAAAATCAGTAGCCGGTTTCTGGCCAGTGGCTGTCGCTATCGAGTAGGCTCGATCGTAATTTGAACAAGTCACCTGTCGGCAACTTTATGCGGATATTGAGTTTACGCGATCTCGGCCGTCATACACCGACCCGAGATCAGCGCACTAATTGCACTGAACACAAAGATACATGGGCAGATAGACAGACGGACAGACAAGGTTAGATCGAGTCGCAAAACGATTCTGAATCAACCGGTACATTAACAGGTAATTCTATGTTAAGCTCTTCTGGCTGTTACGAACGTACGCACAAACTTAACGTACCCTGTACCGCAAGTGGTGTAGTGTAATTTCAACTCTTCAAATCATCGGACATTATCTACATGAACCACAGCTTAAAGTTTATTGAAAGTGCTTCCCACTTTTTGCAACGATTCCTAACACTAGCTTTGCAATAAATTCGTGTTTTATAAAAGTAATTAGTTATTAAAGCTAGCTATTTATCCCTTTCTGTGAAAGAGTGTCCAGCTGTCTAACAGTCTGAAAACTACGTGTCCCCTCTGGGAAATGTCAAGAACGCGCACTTCATCAGGTGGATTTACGTTATGCTCAAGAACTCGAGCTGCGATCAATAATTTCGTTTACATAAACTTAGAAGACCATGAAAGGTTTTCTAAAACGATCGTTTATGAAGCCGTTCGTACGCTTTCTTCCAAAAAGAGGCAAATGATTTTGATGATGTAACAAACATTCTACAAAAAATGGCTGAAATGGAAAATTTACGATGAAAATTGTGAAAATAGCCTTTCAAGTGATGTGCACATATCGATAGATTTCGTATGAACGAATTAAGCCCAACAAGCATTTACGCTCATATTCGTGAAATGACTCGGAAAAGAAGCGTTGAATATTTTCGAAGGAGATTTTCGATGCGAACATTCGCCAGACTAATATAAATAGTGGATGTAGAAATGGTTCGACTTGGTTGATGCCGACACGGTCAAGGTGTATGTGGGAGTCTGGCTTGCTTTGTTTTGATTTCCCTATTTTACATGCACATACGTGCGTTGACGCGATAGTAGTTTGAGTTGTGTTGCTATTTTTGTTTTTATTTTCTTTATATTTTTTTTTCTTTTGCTTTTTTGTATTTTCTCTTCTTTTCTTCTCATTATTAGAAAGATGACATCATTTTACAATTTTGTAAAATTCTCAATTATTTTGTTAAAAAGAAAGAATTTTTTTCGTCTAACTAATAATTATTTTATAATAAACACAGCTGGTGATTTGAATAATAAAATCCTATGTTATAATTTAAATATTTTTGTTTAATAAACGGAAACACAAAATACGCATAAATAAAAAAAAGTCCATAAAATTTTTATGACTTTCACAAGAGGATAAATTTTTATTTCACTTAAGAAATTCAAAAGTACACACTAGAGGGTCCTACGTACTATAAATTCATATATAAGTATGTATAAGCATATATGTATGTATATATGTATGCATAAATATATATATAAATAAATTGTGTAACTGTTTGTGCAAAATTCAACCGTATTCGAAATATATACTTGTGGGAAAGCTGAATAATAATCGAAATATTTGGCACCGTCATTATCTGTGGTCTTGTGCCTTTCATCGGGCAGCGTATGGATACCGGCACTGGGGGAATTTCCTAATCTAGTGGTAAAACAATCGCATTTCGCACATTCGCATTTATTCAACCTTGAAAAGTTGCTGATCTGTTAAATATGACTGCGTCGATCTGAGCAAGCGCTAAACAGAAGGAGACAGGTCTGAAGATCACTTGCTCGAATTCCTTCGGTGAAGATGAACGGATCTATGCGAATTTCATTGTTTTTTAGCACTAAATCTCGCAAGCCACTTTCTATAGCTTGCTGCAGTTTCAGTCCAAGATTTGGATATCCACTGAACGACAGTTTGTAAACAACTAGTACGTACACCGTACAAGCACCAACGTTCAAGTTGCCTATACCCAGAAAAAAAAGGAAAAGTGAACGCGTCATTTACGTCTTATCGAGCAAACAATTTCAATTTCCATAATTTACAGAATTGTACACGTGTACCCAGATATGTACAAGTCCGAACACGAAATGCGGACTTTTGTTTCTTGCAGAGACGCGTTAATCTGAGAAGAACTATAAAAAAAAGAGTTTATTCAAAGCACGGCCCATCGCTGGTTACACATTTTTGCCATCTTTCGGCGAATTTTTCGATGCTTCCCAAATGCTATTCGACAGGTGCGTGGTTCATCGATGCAAACAAATGGTAATCGGAGGCAGCTAAGTTCTGATAAGTCAATTTAAGCACTTGTTGAGCGTGCTTAAGCGTGGTTGACTTCCTTTCCGTCAAAAGTTAGCGAAAAGTCGGAAGACTTGCATTCAAATATAAATAGTTACACAGCCGCACATGCCGCAGAGTCTCCTAAATTAGAGATACTTCGATGGAATGGTTTCATATATACGCTTAATAATTTTCTTAAATTCAATTCGGAATGTTACGCTGAAGCTTTCTTTCGGGTGTTGGAAACGTCGTGGTGGACATAAGAAGAAGGAATATGTACTGAAACTTTATAATAAGAAGAGAAAAGTCTGCAATAACATAAATAAATCAAATAATAATTTCTTGACTTTGTATTTTCTTTATTCAAAGTTCCTCCCTCATCCACAAGACTGTAATTATTTATAAATATTTTTTATACCAGCATAAGGTGTTAAATATTTTATAAACAGTTCAACCATAACCCTTCCCTCTTCCCCCTCCCCACACCCTTTTACTTCTTGCATAACCCAGGGAACATAACTCCGTTACTACATGATCAAAAAAAAAAAAAGAAAGAGAAAACATTCAGCAAAAATCTAAAAAGTGCACACATAGCGTTGCCGCGAATAAAAAGTCGCAATTATTTACGAAATTCTTGTAAGAAGCAATTTATTACGAAAATGTAGACACGTCATCTTTCGTTTAGCGTAGACAGTAGACGCCCCCATAACACGGATTCACAGATATGTATAACACGCTAAAAGCACGACCCGAGCTTGTGATTTTGTAAAGAAAGTAAAGACAGAAAATAGGGTTTGATAAGCTTTTATGCACCTCTTGTGAAAGACAGAGGGACATTTATTAATTAGCCGGTGGCCGTCAAAATTGCTGTCACGAAGTATCTTAACCCTGATCATTGGGGAAAGCTATTTTATAAAAAACAATGAGTAATTTAATCGCTTTGAGCTCTTCACGACTCATATATATGTATAACCTAAGGTATTCGTGTAGCCATAGGAAACATATCTACCGTATCCGTCTTATTATAAAGGAGTCTACTGTATTTGTAGGGTGAAAGGTCTGTCATGTACATGTCATTCTTGACGCACTGGTGACTAAGTTCATCAAGTGCACGAAATTACTTATTGAAAACCTTTTGCACGCTATAGGCTTTAGGCAGAGACAGCCAAGTTGACTTCACATGTCTACAAAGCTTGATTCCATTAAATGCATTTAGTAATTGTAACAGCGGATTACATGTTGCTGCCTATTACTCCTATCAAGTGTATGTTGACAGCACAAGCGTAGGATGCTTACGTTTGCATAACGTATATGGTTAGCATATTACACTTATATGAGCGTCGCTTAAACTCAAGCGCGAGGAAAACAACAATGAAACTTCTTTCAAGTGGACGCCGAAAATCCACGTTGCTTATGTAAAAAAGCTACTTAAAAAGAGGGAGTTAGTTATACATTATGTAAGTATTAAATACATTTTTTTCTATTATGTAACTTTTTTGATTTTTTCTTTTTACAAAACGAAAACATTTAATTAACTTTATTAACTCATAAATAAATATGTTTGTAATTTTTCTTGTTTCTCGTTTCTTTTTGCTTTTTCATAGAAAATATAATCGTCATTGTTGCCGCTTTAAAACTACAACATTTATTATGATTTTGACAGGTCAGTATGCGCTGCTACTTGATATTTATTTATACTAACTGCGAACACAACAATTCGCTGGCTATGGTTGGTTATTATTGGTGTTGTTAACGTAATTGCTGTTGTTGTTAAAGGACAACAACTGCGTTGGCTGGCTAAGCATTAAATAATTTCATTTGATACTTGGAAGAACACCACCCAATATAGTCGGAGGCGGGCGGTGTGTTCGTACATTTATTTAATGAAATTTTTGTTCTACTTAATAAATATTTATTCCGCTCTCTTTAGATTATATTGTATTGTGTTATTTTATTAAGCCCCACACCACACTTGCACTACAGGGGTACATTAAGTTAATTGCGAATGTATACGAAATGCAGACTTGAAATAGGTCCAACCTTTTATTAAGCCAATACGATCCAAGGTTGTCTGTCCGTTTGTCCGTCTTGTTGCGTTTCATTTGACTTACAGGCCGTAATTTTTGACACATTTCGATACTTGAAACGATGTTGAAAATGGTTCGGATTGGACCACCATCCCGTTCCCGGTCCTATCCCCAAAAATCATTATATGAACTGTATTAGGAGACGTGGTGTAGGGCATTCAACGGTCAACTGAGGTCCACTATAATGTGTTTGCTTGTTTTTATTTAGTTTTTTCTTTTCAATCTTTCCGTTCTTGTGGTAAATAAAAGTCTTTAACTTTGTTTTAACTTTTGTGTCAATGTGATTAATAGTCAATTTTAATATCTATAAAATGTATTGTTCAAGCCTTCTACAACGCCGAGTGCTTAAATTTTGACAAACTATAAATCACGGACATATTAAAGGTACTAAGATTTAATTTGTCGAAGTAGGGCTTAACAACGCAAAGTTCTTTAACGGAAAATAAAATAATGTTAACAATTGTTTTAATTATTGTACGAGTCGTTTTCCTTGGGAGTGCGGTAAGTGCATTTTACGTTATTTGCAATTTGTAGAAATCAAGACTCTTGATAACCTCGAATAGGTTTACACGACTTTCCAAGTGGTAAGTTTTCTTAGATACGTCCCAAAGAAAGACGAAACTCTATAGTGGGCCACGGCAAGCCATTAGATAAGTTATTCATATACAAGTTTTGCCAAAAATTCAAATATCAATTTTTTTTTTTTGCTATTCTTTCTTTTTCGTACATCACCCATCCAAACACAAGCCATACTCAAATATTAATGCAAAATATATGATTTCCGGTTTTCGTACAAAGTTATCACTTATCTTGTACTTTTTTTAAGCGAACTCCAAAAACCACATCCCAAGCACCTGAATGTTACTTTTTCTATGCTTGAAAGCTTGTAAAGATTCCTTTCTTCGTTCAAAAACAAAGGTCAAGGAAACTAACGTATCAGTCGAGCATCCACGCATCCGCATTGCTAATAATTTTAGTGTACTGGACATCTCGGCAAGTACTAAACCAATTAGTGATGCAAAGAATTTTGATATACAATCCAGCAAAGCTCATAAATGAGTTCAAACCCAATAAGCAAACCCGTTTCCATCGTTTGCATCCTTTTCGAGTTTAACAAGACTCTCATTCCATCGCTTTGAACTCTCAACTCCAGCTTTAAAATGAAAATTCTCTTCTGATCGCATTAGTCCATCTTTCTGGTAAATTAAACTTTGTGGACTGTATGCCCGATAATTCGATTCGCATAATTTTTTCTAAAAAGAAGCTTCAAATCGACGCAATCTTTTTTGAATTTTCTCAAAATTTGTAATGTATTGTGCAAGGTGCGAGATTAGGTCCGACAGTTGTGCGTTAAGAGAGCGTAAGCAAGAACAATATAGTTCCGACTTTTCATAAGTAAAAGTACGAAAGTTAATAAATGGTTTCAATGATTCTATTTTTAATCAATACGATGGCGTATTACACCTTGAGCAAATGCAATATTTGTAGAGAGCCACTATTTTATGTTATTATTAATGTAAATAAAGAGGCACAAGCAACATCGATCATGTGGAACTTGTCTTACATATATATAATTAGGGGATGATACGTGAAATGGCGCATACGTGCAGTTGCGATGATGGGGTCGCAATCATATCGCGATGAAATGAAATGTCCCTGCTACCTTTTAATGTCCTTTAAGGTTACGTCAAAAATCTAAAATGTTCTGGCTTTTCTCAAATGCTTTTTAGCAAAGTTCGCACACTCCACACTTTCAACAATTACACGCATACCCTGCATGATAGCTAATGGCAATAACTTTATTTTTTGGTTTTGTGATTATAATAACAGACCACCTGCGGTCCTGGTTGTTAGGTTCGAATCTATGTAACCTCCAGAAATACTTCAGATGGATCCACCTATCATTATACTAACCGGTACGAAACCATTTTCTGAATTGCTTTAAGTTTATTTATTTATAGGTCTGTCCGTCTGTCTGACATCTGTTCATAAGGATTGTGTTCGGCCAACAGGTCGTAATTTCTGAGACATTTTTGCGAAGTTTAGCACACTGGCGTACTGAGCGTTATTGGAAATGGATCGTCTCGCTCTCGATAGAACGTTTTATTTTGAGAACATCTTCGTATGAAAAACGGACGAAAATGCCTAACCGTTGGTACGTATGTATGACAATTTTACTTAACGCAACTACAATGTTTCTTCAAGCGGGAAGTTATCTGCCAAACGTCAATAGATTATCACAAATAATAATAATTCTTCTAACTTAGCATTTAGAAATAGCTCACGTAGAGCATGCTGCTCATACGCTGTTCTGCGCTAAAAATGTCAACTCAAAATATACATATGTATTTATGTACAGGTAAACTCGCTTCTGTGCGGCAGATAGGAACCGCAGGGCAGGAAACTGCAGCACAAAATATTCAGAAACTTCATGAATAACTATAACAAAAGATTTTTCGCAACATATTAAAGAGAATTTATTTTATGCGGTGGAGGCGAACCGCATAAAAAAAGTCTCGCGTAAAAAATGTGTCAAAGTTAACGAAATGACGAGAAAGTGATCTCAAAACAAAATAAATAATTGAACTAACTGCAAACGGAAATACTTTCAAATATTTTCAGATTTTCAGATTTTCAAAGTGCACATAGTTGAATACATGCATACTGTTCATGCCGCTCTCTATTTCTGTAGACACGCGTACGCCGCAGGAAAAAAGTCAAATCGCACAAAAAAGATCAGTCGCATTAAGCCAACCGCACAAATAAAAAGCGCAGTAGATAGTACCGCACAAAACGATTTTAACTGTAACGCATACACCGTGTAACTTGGACGGCGAATATTCAAGATCCCAAGCCACGGCTTTATTAGCCGCTTCTTCAGTCAGTTATTCAGTTACTCAGTTATTTATTGCTATGAGTGTTTCTCTTTTTTGCAAAGAGCGTTAGATGTTATGTATTCTTCGCTTAATTCTTATGTCATAGAACGTGCTTGGATACCGGCGATATGAGTGTGGTTTTCTTTTTTTGTGTATTAAATATTTTTTTGTTTTTAATACAATGTAATGTAAGTGAATGCATTTTGTGCATGATTCGTTTTGTTTTTTGTTTCTTTTTCTCCTGTTGTTTTCTTTAACTCGTAATATTTTGCAACATTTTTATTATTTTCATTTTCATGCTTAAACTTTTTTTGCACATATTTGCTCTACATTAGAAAAAATCAGCGAATAAGTGTAACAAAGACAACAACAATGAAAACTTGCTTTATACGTGATTTTTCGTTTTTCGTGTCATTTATTTATTTCATAATGTTTTCACCGTGAATGTTGCTGTAGATGTTGATGCCTTTCCTTTTTTGTTTTGTTTTGTTGTGTTTTTTTTTTCTTGTCTTAATCTTAATATTAAAATTGCTTTCGCTTAGCGCTTCTATTAATTCAGCTGCAGAGATTAGAAGAATTTTGTATCTTACGATAAATTTAATTTCCGAAAAGATCTTCCAATAAAACCTTAGAAGAATAAAATTTTGCCATAGAGTTGACAATTTCGTTATTTCGTGAGCGTAGCGGTTTTAAGCCATCTCCAAGTAGTATTCGGCTTAATTCATATAACACACAGCACAACTCCGTTAGAAACGTTTCTTAATATCGCTCACATAACATTTTATGGTTTACCGAAGGTCAGAAAGTATTAAAATTTAAGCTAATAAAGAAGAGAAAAGAAATTATTAGTTCGCGTGAGCGTATAAGGGCAGAGGCTGACGGAGTAATAAAATGCAATTTGAAGAAGAAAAAGCACGAAAAAGAATTTAGATTGTGCTTGACTCGCATCTTTTAATACTCAGCAAAAGTTGCCATACGATAGGACGGTTATCCAATCATTGAATATGCCAGTGCTTCAAACCGTATTTCTCCATTACGATTTAATAGCGCTTTTTGCGAAAGGCCCCATTAACTCATCTCACTCGCGTATGGACGCACAATTACATGCGAACGAATCAATATTTTTGCCAAGGAAAGTTTAAAAGCAGGGCAAGTACTCTACAGTTTTGAGTCTAAAGGCAACATTCAGCAATTTCCGAGTAATTGCTAATTTTAGCTTTTTATTTGATGAGGAAAACTTTCACGTTAGAAACTTTGAAACCGCTTTGAGATCGAAAGGGAATGATAAGAAAACATTCGATGTTTTTGATGTTCTACGCAAGCTTTTGAAAAGCAAATCATGACTTGAATAGACGGACAGATGGACAGACATTTCGAAATCAGTACCACAATTCGCGTTTTCAGACGTAGTATATGTGTATAGCTTATGGGATCTCCAATTCATATTCCAATGCGCTGCAAGCAGTTTGGGAAAGCGATACACACTTTATGGTTGATATTAAGAAGCCATAAATCCACGTGATTACAGACTCTTTGACACGAGATTTTACAGTTATTCCCATTGTGCTTTTAAAGGTTTTGTCCTAACCGATTGAAAATATAAAAATAATTTTGCTCGTGCTGTTTTACTCGGCTTGTCATAACTTTAAATGATCAACTGTCACTCCACACACTTACAAGGTCTAAATTAATTTATTCGCGCAAAGTTTTGAGGAAGCATGGGTTTACCGACAATTCAGTGCAAACGTTTGATATCCGTTCTTTTTTAAGTATTACGTCATCAACCGAGCGATACCTTTCTTACGCGGAAAAACTCTAACCGTGTCAATGCCTTTTTTCGGCAGAGAAAAATCTTGTCAAGAGAGAATTTCCTTTTCAAAAGCGATTATGAACACTTCATTTTTCATCTGACCTTGAGTTTTGAATTCTTAAAGAAGTAAAGAGTTTAGGTAATGGTAAGGTTGGGTAACGATTAAATCACCTACCGCTCTTCCATTCATTTCAAAAATGTTTCTATCTACTTTCAATAGTGTTCGTCAGCGCATGTCAGCTTACAAAATTTCGTTCAAATATCTTAAAAATTTCAAACTCGATGTTTGCAGCACAAAAACGCATCAAGCAACACCATAGAGACAGACAAGCTTATATGTATTCAGAGTATGATTCCAAATCAATACACGTCCACACAAGCTTAATATGCGCTGTACCTCAAGCGATGTAGGAGATAAAAATTAATAAAAGGGGACTTGACAGCCACCGATGTGGAAGAAGAAATCCTTAATATAGTACAAGATTACAGGGTAAAAGTTTTCACTGTCCACACTGCGGGAATTTACATTGTTTGACGAAGGGATTGCTGTTACCCGTTGTGTTCTATCATTTCTCGAAATGTTTCTGGCAGATGTACTGCCGACCTGAACTCACTAATGACGCAAAGAAAGGCAAATACTTGCTTCAAGTTGAAAAGTTCATACGTTCGACTGTCATTTATTTTGAGACTTATACGACGCCAACATTTTCGTTGTTGAAAATTGTTAACGCTTAGGGCCCTCTAGTATTCAAAATATTCAAAATCCATTTTGCAGCAAGGATGACAAGCCATTCCAAGTACATATAAAGAGATATCGAAAACATGAGAATGGCAAATGTCTTGATGGAAGCTTCTGTCCACACAAAAATTCCTTTGTCATAATGTATCGGAAGTAACTCCCGATTACTACTTTTTAACTACATTTAACGCAATAATCGCAATTGATTTTGTGTTCCATTGTAGATCGCTTCAGGCCAAGTTTGAATAAAGACGCTATTTACCCGTAAGCACCTGCTTCCATACTATTAGGAAGATAAACCCATCTCGGAAAAAATGCTACAAATTGCGGCATATTTGCAGCATAAACTCGAGTATATTGTGTTTATACGGATTTACGTAACAGCCAGAAGGACTTAGTCCTTAGTAGGCCTCAGTAGTTTTATCATCCATTATCAAGGCGCACTTTTTGATACACTATTTTGATAAAAATTGGCACACATTGCCTATTGTTTTGGCTCGAGGACGAATTTTATTAAAAAGGAATTGAATCAGACTGCGTTTATTTCGAAAAAAGTGTTACAATAAAAATAAAAAAAAAAGGATTCAAACTTCTAAAATTTCTCTCCCGAGTAATACCATTTCGGCGTATAAAATTGTAATGAAAAATTGGGTCAAGTGGGCCTGTCCTTTTTCAATTTCGTCTCGTATTACCGTTTCTACGTGAACTAAACCTTTATGTGACAAAAAGTTCGTATTTTTCAAAGTTCATGCCAGAAATTGGTCCATAAAAGTAAATAAAAAAAAGTCGATAAATTTGGACCACATTGATCTATTTTGTAAACGCGACCTCGTATAAAGGTTGTCACCAAAAGTGAACTTTTATATAGCAACAAATTGTAACTTTTACTGCTTAATGACATAAATATGTGAAGGATAACAAGATCTTTAGCAAGAAAATTAATTTTTCGCTCTCCTGTGTAAAGGCCCCCATGCAAAGTGTGCCATCGCACGAAAACAAGGTATAATTTGTAGTATTTTTTCGCCAAAAAATATATGAATTTTATCAGATGAAGCGGTGCAAGGGGTTTAATGGTCCGCCTTAATTATATATAATCTATTTAATTAATTCTTATGGAATTTATGACTTGGTTATCGATTCAAATTTTAATCAAAATGATTACTAAACTTTTTGAAAAGTACAAAAAGAACCTTAAAGCCGTCAAAACTCGACTTCAAGGTGTTTTCCTTCTCGTTTGTTTACTTATTGTTTACTTACCTCTGTATTCAGTATTGGTTTAAAAAAAAGAAAAAAAAACTCTTTGCATAAACAACATATGTCGTAAACAAATTGAATTGTGTTAAATAATTAAAGAAAAAAAAATAAACAAAAAATAACTGTAACTAGTTTAAATATAAGAAAAAATGTCATCTGGCTTTACATTTTCCGTCATCTTGTTCCGTAATTCTAAGCCCTCACGTAAGCCAGTTACGTCATAAACGTCCGAAATGTATTAACGGATTAGATTAACATTGAATTAGAACCATTTAGAACCGTTTACCTAAAGCTGACTGTTGAAACTAAAAATAAAAATAAAATTAAAAAAAAAAAAAAACAAGAAAAAACAACTTAAGTCAATGGCTAAAGCGTTTATCCAAGGGAGGCTGAAGAGTTCAATAAAACATTGGTAGAAAATTAAAAATTAGCAAACTAGAAAAATGTTTAAAAAAAAAACACATACGTTTTTGTGCCAGATATAAAAACAAAGGGTACGATTAGTTAAGATAACGATATCAGCTCCTATTAATGGAAGGTAGTAAGCTTTTTGTGTTCACTCTAAAGTATATTCCTAAACATTAGCTTGGGAAGGCGCGGCGTAAAGAACAGTCCTCCAGAACGCAGCAATGCGTAGTACTTCTAGAAGCTTGCGTTCAAAAATGTGTGTTCTGGCCTTTTGGCATTGAAGCTCATATTTCTTGAGGGGGACCCCAAACTGACATCCATTAAAAGGTATTTGTGTTTCGCGTAATCTCTCGAATGCTTCCAATTACACATACATACATATGTATATATATATATATATATATATATATATATATATTTATATATATATGTAAAGTTTTTTAACTTATTACGAAAATATTTAAAAACTTTTTTATAAAATTTTCTTTTAATATTTTCACCTTTTTTTTAATCGTTTTTTGTTTTCGTGGGTTGACAAAAATTTATTGCATGTGACAGTTTTAAAAGTTTCCAGGCTATAGTGTAAAGAGTGAGACGAAGAAGAGAAAGCATACAATGGTAAGAGAAGGGCGACAGACAGTAATTGCCAACGGGTATTAAGCACACACAATAGACTAATTGCTGTCTGTCTATGGGCTTAAAGTGCAACAATTGCAATTGTCATCAAGCATTGTTTTCTGTTTGTTTTTCATTATTTCCATATAGATATACAAAACAGCTAAAACAACAACAACAAAGAGAAAAACTGTAAAGGTAAGCACAAACACGAAAAAGAAAAATTTACAAGAAAATGCAAAATTTTCTTTTTGTTTCTCTTCTTATAATATTTTGCTTTTGAGAAGTTTTCTTTTCAGCTTTTTGTAAACTTAGCGTTTCGTTGGTATGCGTGGCATCTGGCACTGGACTTTTTACTCGAAAAGAAAAAAAGGCAAGAAACAGACCCATAGGGATTTCATCAATTTATTTATTCAGTTTGGAAAGAATCCAAGGAAAACGAATATTTTGAGATTATTTCGGCCATTTGGAGTAATCTACGACTTTCGTAGGTCGGTCAAGCTACAGTTTCAAACTGACTTAATGGAATCAAAAGTGTTCGCGAGTTACACAAAAAAAACTTGAAATTTGTCGCATTATTTTACGCAAATTATTTTTGATTTCTCCCCAGCCATCAAACCATCAAATATCCCTAGTGTAGAGTGTCTCGAATTCACAGCCTTATATTGTTTTTATAGCTTCACTTGCAACGAAGAAAACACAAGAATTAATTTATCTGTTCAGTTAATTCAATTTGTCGTCAATTTATTCTAAAGCAATGAGTAAAGTGGAAAATAAAGACATTAATGCTTTTAATAGGTTAAGAGGTCAACAACTAAAAAGGAAAAGAAAAACTAAATAAATTATAAACTGTATGTGATAGCAATATTATTTATCTGTTAGCCCATTTAATTTTTTACTTTGATACCCATCAGTATCGCAATTCGACAGAGCTCGTAAGTATCTTAAGGTTCTAAGGTCAATATTGTCATATGTCCGTCGCATACACCTGTCCATGCCCTCAATAAAGCTTCATTGTTGGAATTGGTGATGTGTAGGGCAACGTAATCTGAGATTAACTTTAGAAAAGGCAGTGCGAACATATTCTTAGAGTCTGTGGTCCAACTGCTCAGCTCTATCTAACACAGCCATGGCCATATAAATAGCGTGCACTCTCTCGACAAAGACTTGTTAAGAGATTCATGAAAATATTGTTCGCATAGCTTTTCATCTTAAAATGTATGTTCAAAATATAATAACAATAATAAGGAAATCGCACAATGTCATGTTATTACTAACCCTAATCGAACCGCGATGCGCCCTTAGTTTATACTTGTTGTTTGAACTTACATTTTTTGATTATCTCATATCCACAGTTCGTTCCGAACAAGAACATGTCCTCTGCGCAACATTCTATGTTTATTTATGTATAACTTGTCCGCCCCTTTGTTAAATGAATTCGAGATGCGAATGAAATCAATAACATTTTAATTATTTCCATGATTCTCCTAAGTGGCTCAGAGTCATATCACATCATCATATCATACCATCGTTGTAAAAACGCCTGATACGATTAGGGCTAATTGTAAGCTATGCGTCAGCTATGATCAGCCGCAGAATACTCCTTACGTGGCACAACGGTTAGGGCAGTAAATGCGACTGAAGTAAGCGTCAGAAATCATTTAGATTAGATGCACTACAGCGTATATGTTTTTTCAAATTTTTATCTCAATTATTTAAAATGACGGCGATATTTTATTGTCGAATTAAGCCATTAATAGGAGTTGCGATAAAATATTTGAGCTATCAAATGAATAATAAAAGGTCCCTTCCATTGAAGTAAGAATATATTTGTTAAGAACTTTTTAATTTCCTGCTTAAGTCTACTCTTACTTCGATGAGCCTTTGAGGCTCATCTGAACTTTGAATCCAAAAATTCGTATTTTACTTTGCTCTAAATTGACAATTAGTAGTAAAAGGGAGAAGTATTTGTAAATCTGGATTTAGTCATGATATCAAAAACGCCGACTCTTTCTTTCTTTCTTTCTTAATTATTATGCCACAATAGGACTCGCACTCACGTGGGAAGTATGCAAGCGACAGTAACATGACGGATAGAGTTGCGTTGAGGAACTGCGTGTGCGTGTGGGTGTGTGTGTGTGTGTACCGTTTCAGAAAAGAAATCGCAATTGGACACATTCGACAACTGGCTTACGAGCTATGACCTGAATCAATCCGCTATCTTTTTCGTAGCTTCTCTTCCCCATAGTAAACGTTTATATATAGACTGTTTGTATAAATAAACGAATTTGAAGTGCAAACAGAAACAATCACTTTTTAACTACACCCATGGTTCTGATGAATGGCTAAGACTCACATCACATGGTATGATTCGTTATAGAAGGACGTGGTTGGAGTAAGCTTAAGTTGAAAAAATTAATTCGATGGTTTTTTTCTGCTTACTTTTACATCCCATTTTATCATATTGTTTCACATTCTTCGAATAAGTGAAATAAAACGGATCAATCCCGGATAGACAAGCATCGATTTCGCTGCACGTTTTGTCTTTGAAATTAAAAGAAAGATAGTTGCTATTAGACATAAATAATAAATTTGAGGTTGAAAATAACATATCTGTGTAGTACAAAGACACTTTTCTTTCTGATCAGCACAGCACCCACATGTATAGAGGATGTGCTCTGAGTGGCCGGTCCAACATAAAAAAAAGAAAAAAAGCAATGATTATCGCGGAAAAGTAATAAGTGTAGCTGACATATGCATGTGCGTGAGATAAATCCACACTTCTCTAAGCTGCCGTTCAAGTCGATTAGCTGATCTACATCGCACGATAGTCTTACAATTCTAGCCAAATGCCTATAAATAAATATAAATGCGATTTTGTTTTGGTCAAAAAAGTTTACCCTAAAATTGTGTAACCCGAACATTTCCGTTTTAGGCAGTGCAAGTGCACTAGTATTGAAAACGTAATGACGTAGATGACATCAAGTGAACGTTAATCGCGCACATTGCGGTAGAAAGCCGACATTTCTCATTCGTATAATTCTCATTACTCGTCATCGATCACTTTCGGAAATAGCAGTTGTTCGCTTACAGCCATCGTCGCAGCAAGCAAAAACCGTTCAAGCCAAATTGATGGACAATGAATATGTTACGACGTCAGCTGGATGTAGTGTGTTACTAAAGTGTTCCGACTGAACGAAACCATTAATCGAACACGCTGTCAATAGCAGCTGATGCTGTTGCAATTGAACTGAAGTGGGCATCATATCGCAAAAGCCACGAAACCATAATTATCTCCCATGGTGTGACAAAATGCGTTCATTTAGATGCGCTGAACGTGCTATCCTTCCCAAATTATGCTAACTCCTGAATAGCAATGCTTTCAATCGATGATTTGTTGTCTGCTGGGGCTCCCCCCCGCCGCCTGAGCAGTCGCCAGAGGAAGATTGACCGTTCAGCGTAGAATTTATAGTTTGTCGGTAAGATGGAAGAAGTAGTAGTTAACGGCCGGTACGCCTTAGATTTTATTGAAAAAATCGTTGCAAAGTTAGCCACAACCCATATGGGTCCTTACTTATCTCTCTAGCTCTCTAAATGTCAAAATCGGACTCTAATTCAAGAACAACTGTGCCTATAAAAGCCAGTCGACGCATTCGTATGCCAAAAACTACTTTAATGCATTAGCAGTTTCAGTTAATTTTTTTTGGAAAAACTGTATATGTTCCGGGAAAGTAATCAACTTTTTCTCTGCTGCTAAAAATTTTAAATGCAATCGATTTTCGTTACTTACTTACTTCATTTGATTATTTATGTTGAAGTAGACATCCGCATGAGCTTACGTAGGGAAATTTGTTTTGATGACACAAAAACTTGTAGTTTTCCTTGTCAGCAACACTAAGTGCAAACGTATTCTTTTATATTATTAAGTGTTAAGCTAACAGAGACAAATATGAAAGCAATTTTCATTTTCCGTAACACGTTTAGAAGACTGCAACAGGTATGTGTATGTATTCTGTCCGTTTTTCGATATTTTCATTGCTAAAGGTTGCAGACAACGTAGGACGGAAGATTGAAATTTTCACACTCTCACCTTTAGAAAACAACTTTGAGAGCGAATTCAAAGAAAGAAAGGAAAAATATTTAAATCGTTCTTAAATAATGTACAAAATGACTCAAAACATAGAGGGAGCTATGCGATCGCCTTAGCGTATGAAGAAGTTTTATCCTGGTTTTTTTTTGTTTTACCAACATTTTTATACCCGCCACTGTACTATGGGGGATTGTTTTTCTCCAAAAGGGAGCTTCAGAGACCCTACAAATTATATATATTTTTGATCAACCTAAAATTCTGTCGTGTCTGTCCGTCTGTGTGGTGTGTGTTGTTGGTACTCTCCTGGTTGCAATAATAAAGATATCGACTTCAAGTTTGGCAGAAACATAGCAAGTTTCTGCACGCAGGTTGGTATTGAAAACGGGCCTAATTCGTCAGAGCACAAGCGCGCAGTGATGCATAAACTGAACGTAACTCCATTTTTCTTAACAAAAATTTGGGGTGTTTTTGCTCGTCACTCGGAAGATGAAATTTCTCACATTTACTTAACGAAGTACTCTACCCGTTAAGTCAAGAACTTAAATATTCTTTTTGCTTATTGCTAACCTTTTCTTGCGTTTTTTTTCAATCAAAATGGCAAATATTTGCTCTGACTTGCAGACCAATGTGTACTGTATACAGAGGTTACAACATGGTTGCAGAAGAGTTTTCAAACCTGACCTGAGACCATGAAGATTAGGTTTCAGGTTTCTATCTAGCGACTAGATGGACCGACGAACATACCTAAGTGGATGGATGTATAATTTATGACATATCTGACAAGTGCTACAAGTATGGTTGTAGCCAATAAGGAGTTGATGCTCGCTTTGTTGCGTATCTTGTGTAATGCATGCTTTAGAAAAGAAATCACGCTTTCCTTGAGATCGTAACATGCATGGCAATTAGTCGAGCAAGACTAGTGTTGCCAAAAATGATTTTGTTAAAGTGTCCAATGCCAGTTCTTGGGGGGATCATCGCTACAAGTTTCACATACTTGACAGCAGCATTATTTTGAAATTTTAATTAACTTCACTTTCTAATCTTTTTTGTTTCTATTTAGTATTTAACTTTGTTGGCAGTGGGGAGGAAGTTGTAAACAAGCATTTGTTTTTTTTAAACTTTGTTCCATCAGTTGCGGCGATTTTGAAAATTTCAAATATTCACTTTCGTGAAGGACATGCGACCCTTCCAATCCACATGAGACCTGTTAATGAATGTTGATGAATGTTAATGAGTTAAAATGATCTAAATGTATAAACATTCTATATGAAAGCAGGTGTAATTGGCAGATTTCCACACCGATGGTTAACAAGCGACTCGGCGGTTTTCATGTAATCGCATGAAACTGTGAGTATGCGAAATTCGGCCGAAAGCGATTAAAGGCTTTTTACTTTTTTCGTATCTTTTTTCAGCAGAATAACGTTTTTGTATACGTTTTCGTTTGAATAAAAATTCAAAACGATTGCAGGCGCAACGAAAAACACTAAAAGAAAATAATTGCCCAGCTGTCCATCAGTTCAGTCAGTCGGTTCAGTCTAACCGACGGCAGGAAAAACATAATTCATCATCATTTATAATTTTCTTTCATATTTAGGCGCAACGATATGTTTCTTATTTGTGTGTGCACGTTCTGTCAAGTGTTGAAATTTTTATGTGCACTGAAAACTTGTAAAAAAAATAAATAAATAAAAAATGAAAAGAAAAACAAAAACAAAAACAAGACCACAAAAAATTATATATTGCATCAAAAAGCAAGCAACGCACACTCATATAGGCACTCGTACTACATTCACATTACATTGTATACGAACCGAAACTGACTCCAATAATTTACATACTTTCCATTAAGAGCGCAAAACATATGACCGACCATTTTATTGGTTACTTTAAACTCTTAAGTGATTTTCACGTGCGCGTGTGCGTGTTGCTTGGTCGCTTCACTTTTCGTCTTCTGACTGACTTGAAGTTTTTCTTTCTTTTATTTATGTGTTTTGTTTTTTTTAAGGGGCCACTTGATAATTAGCATTTAATCGTTTTTATTATGCGTGTATTTTGCTGGAGACCTTCTGTTGGGCTTTTATTTATTTAAAAGAAATCTCCGTCGGATGTAGTTAGTGAGGCTTTAATTTTTTCTTTTTTCTTCCTCTGACCTGTGATTATCCTAAGGAAAATTTGAATAATTGAATTTTTCCGGGTAATCAAAACCGCCACAAAACAGTTCCTCGAACTTCTTAACCAGAAACAGACATAAACCGTTAAAACATGTTCGTTTAACAGGAAAACTTTTACAAGACAGAACATGTTATTCATACGCCCTCCCGCCTTGAACGCTTACGTTTATCAAATAAAAATATCTCACAACGCGATGGTTGATTTGTTAACGCCATTCACAAATATGTCAGCTTTTCTCAATAGTTAGGAATAGGTTCCGTTTCAGCATATTTTCGGATCTCGAAACTCTCTAAAATACAATAAAAAAAAAACCAAGCACAGTTTTCGCCTTCTAATGTTACTAAGCTATACGACTTGTGGACGGTCACGGAATTCAGATGGTAATTATTTCGTGGCATTTCCTCACATTTCTTCAGATTGTAGTAAATATATAGAGCAATTAGCAACTACTCTTAGAACTTAGGATACAAGGCCCTCGTTCAATTAATTGCATTTGTGAATTATTCAAATGTGGAGTCGGTCGCAGCAACTGCGGCGGAAGAAAGAGAACCTTGCTGCAAAGAGATGCTACGGTGGTACGCGAAAATAACGGTGATGGGAAAAAAGCTTCATTGAAGCGGCATTTTTATCGCGTGTGTATGTCTGCTAACAATTTCATTTCACGTGTTTTACAAAAAGACATGGCCTTAAGTGCATAAAACATCGTTTAATCTACTGTGTTAACCTTCGCATGGTATGTTTACTGCCCAAGTCGTAAGTTCTGGCAAAGAAATTTCAACGTTATTGTCGTCAAAGGCCTTACATGGCGAGCGATTGTACCTAAAATTTGATGCGTAGAGCTGCATGGGCTGCGTCGTTGTTTTCTTTCAACGAACAAAATCAACTTGCGAGACTTAACAGCAACGGAGCCGTCATATTGGGCCACTATTTTCGCTATGAGTTAGAAAAGTTGAGTATCTTCAAACAACGTCAAGATGGCGGTCAATCTACGAAGCAGCAAGTAAGAAAGAATGAAGCCGAAGAAAAAACTTCGGTACGAAATGGTTATAAGAAAACTCTATACCTTGTAGTTTACAAAATATCTACAGAATATTTTCAGAAATCTTTAGGTAAAATTGCTATGGGAAATGTGCTCAAGCACCCAAGAAGCAACCATTTAAATGATCTCCTATCAAATTTACCAACAAAGCCCCGTCTCGCTGATTCCTTAAATAATTAAGCAAATGATTTGGAATAAGTGACCTTTAACGCCTTGCTGATTAAATATAAAGGGGCGTTAAAGTGACATAGTAAAGCTGAAAAGTGGTAATGTTCCCTTTAACATCGAAAGGTGTTTTTTTCTCCCTATAAAAAGTAGTAACAATTTTTTCTGCCTTTTAGTTAAATAGCATTTCACTTCACAAAAATATTTCCCACAGGCATAGAAATTAATCGGGAACTGATACGGGGAAAAAATAAAATTTTATGCAAATCTTAGAATATTTGAAAAATATTTTGGAGCATTTTATAGAATTTTTCGAAAATTTCGAAAGCCTTTTATATTTATTAAAAATGTTTTTATGCGGGATTTTTTCTAAAACAGGACGGGTTACCACTAATGGATTTAGATAGATTTATAGCAAGCGGTGCTGTAATCAAAGCGAGTCTTGGCCAATTAATGTAATTAACAGTAGCACAGACGTTATGAAAAACTCTGCTTTATTCCGTTAGGTTCCCGTTCCAGATATCTCTTGATTAATACTTTTTTTTTTCTTTTTTTTTGCGAACATAAGCCAGATTAGGATTTAAAAATATCGTTTGACTTATTACGCACTATGCAGGAATTCTAACGAACTAATAGCAGATATCTCTTCCGGCGATATAAATTGGATGGATTGTGGAAGAAACGATTGTTCGAGTGCCTGAATTGAAATCTTATATTATAATATATGTAAAGAGTACGAACGACTATTTTAGAATAGGGGGCTCCGTCTTTCTAATTTAATTTCATTTTTCGTATGAAAAAGTGTAAGCCGTGAATGACCCTAGGGATTATGAAGACCACGCTTCTGTAACCTTCGTGCCACTTGAAATTGTTGTAGTGAACATATCATTGCCTATTTTACCCTACACAATTTGTGATGCAAGCGTGCAAAAAGATTGTGCAGGCGTATATACCGATCCATTCAGGATCATTTTTTGAATCGACATACTCTTGCCTGTCTCTTAGTCCGTCGGTCTATGTCTATTGGCTGTCTATGAATTTTTGTATTGCGCCTACAGCTCACACTGTTTAAAATACTTTAACGATATTTGATGCACCGACGTGTTTCAATCTGAGGACGAATGCTGTTGAAAGTGGTCCGGTTCCGAGCACTTTTTTGATCGGCGCCCCTACTAGGCCTTATTTTTAAAAGTCCTGCTATGAATAACCGTATTAATCGAAGTAGTGTAGAGTGTAGAGTGATGATGGGCCGTGGCCGACTACAGTGTGTTTACTTGTTTTTCTTCATTTTTGTAATCGATTTATAGATTTCTCAGCATACACGCTTGTCTTATATAATTATTTTCGAAGAACAGCCAATAATTTGGTTGACTGGTTATACTTTGTCTAGATGTTAAAAAGTAGGCAACTTTTGGCAAAATGTTTTCAAGACAACCCCCTTATCTCTAATCACAAAATATTAATTTAATCATTGTCCGCGTGTCCATCCCATTCTCATTTGTTACTAGCGTCACCAGTACATGTGGCATGTTGGCATAAAAAGATGCCAATATTTCCTTCAACAGCAGACTTGGGCGAGTCATTAACGCATTCAGTTTAAGCGAACGGAACGTTCTTTCCTTTTACCTCGCTCCTTTTAAGAATTATAACAAATTTTTTACTACGTTTACATCGATTATAATAAATTTGTTAGAAAATTTGCAAACCTAAGCAACATTCAAAATTAATTTCGCCAGATCTGTTGTTGGAAACAACAAAATGTTAATAATAAAAAACGCCATCTCATTTTGAGAAATTACGTTTATAAATGGCTGTAATGGGCCCAGAAGCCCGCATATGAATAGCTTAACAGCTGTAAAATCATAAAAAAGCGAAAATTAAAAAATATTTCCTTCAATAGCTTGCAGGCCGTAACAAATGCCGATTTAAAATGTTTTCATGAAATAATTCTTAAAGTTTCGTTAAAATAATTCTTATCAGTTAATTGATAGCTTTGAGTTTGTCAGAATGTTTCGCCATATTTCTATATATAATTGGTGCGGTGGACATGGGTGATTCATTTCAAGGTGAACGAGTAAAAGTTCTCAGAAGTGTTTTTTCTTTTTTTTTTGTTTCTCTTACATTTTAAAAGCTTGGAGAAAAACTTTTTCCAGTTTTTCAATGGCTATTAAATGTCTCGGAAAGAACGCTTGCACCCATGTCACCCGATTAAACTGCATTGGTATAGAAAATGTTTTCTTCTTAACAATGGCTTTTCGAAGCATTGCAGAAACCAAAAGAAAAAAGCATTATATCTTTCAAAATAAATACTTGGTTCCTGATGCCAAGCATTGACGGGGACTACTATTGCTTGGGCGACGATGTCCTTTGCTATCTTTTTAAGTTTTTCCTTCTTTTTTTTTTAACTTACGTTTATATAAAAATTTGGAGTAATCGCAATCCATTGTTTTAATGAAACTATAACTGCAACAACGCTATGAGGGAGTGTACAGCCGACGGCTATTAAAATCTGCACCTAGAGAAGTTTACTTTTCTTTTCACTTGAACACTAATACTTTTTTATGCCTTTTTCTTTGATATTTTGTGAATTTTTTTTTCTATTTTGAATAAAATTTTAATATATATTTTTTTCTCTCTTGGCAAGTGTTTTATTTTTAAAACACTTTGAATTTTATATTTATATTTTTTTTTTATTTTTTATTTTTTATTTATTTATTTTTTTATTTATTTATTTATTTATTTTTTTTTTTATTATATAGCACACGTACGTACACAAACAAAATAAAGCCACTTAAAATTATTTATTTATTTATAGAAAACAAACAAAAAAAAAAGTAAAATAATAATAAAATAGAATTTATTTCTGTTTGAAGATTTTCGCACAAACGATTTTATTTTACAAAATTTCTCTCAACTTTTTTTTCTTTATGTTTTTCTAATTCGATGATTAACATAATGTCGCTGGCAGGCGCTTGCTTATATGCCTGAGTGTATGAAAACATTTCATTTAAGTAATTATCACAAAATATATAAAAACTTCAGTTTAACTTTATTTAGCGCCGACATGATTAAATGTTGACTTTATTTTCTTTGTTCATTTGTGTAATTATTATGTTATTCGTTTTCGAATGCGAATCGAAAATGATTTTTTTGGAAATTCGCTTTAAAGCATTAAAAGTGCAAAACAAGTGTTTCGAACTATTATTGATAACATTTTCATTTGTTTATTGAAAAATCTGTTCGTTTTCTTCTCTCACTTTTGCTTTTTTTTCCATTTTGGCTTACGTTGAACTGATTTCCTATTTTTATAACTCTTCTTTTCTTTTTTTCAATTCTTTTCAAACACTTAATGAATTACACGCGTTGGCAAATCAAAAACACTTATCGATAAGATGTGAAGGTTAAAATAACAGTAAAATTTACGGAGATAGATACGCAACAAGAAAACTAATTTTTTTTTATTAAATTTCTATTAAAATATCACAATATGTTTTCTAAATATAATTTTACGATTTTTTATAGTTTAACTAGAAAAAAAGCGCGCGCACTTAAGTTTAGCGATGTTTTTTCCTTGAATAGTTTTCCTTACCACTGCTTAACTGTTTGTAACTTTGGATTATCACCGTTTTTTTTTCTTTTCGTATATATTTTTCACATTTTATCTTTATCTTAAAAAAAAAAAAAAAAAAACTCTCTTATGATTTTCCTTTAAGATGTTTTTCTTATCTTATCATTATTTCGTTTTGCTATCATTTTTGCGTCGGCATTGATTTCTATATTTTTTGTAATCAAAAAAATTTTTTGTGGATATATTTATTTACATATATATATATATATATATATGCTTAAGGTATATATTATATATATTGTATATATACAAGTATATATTATATACACAAATATACATATATATATAAACCAAGAAACGAAAACAACACTGCTCTATTATGATAATTGTCACGTTGTGTTCATACAACACACGTCTACGTATGTAGATATGTGGACATACAATGAAAATGTTTACGCGTAAAATTTTTATTATTATTATTATGTTGATATTTACTAATTGTATGTATGTTTTCCTTTTCTTTTTTTTTTTTTTGTGTATTTTGTTATCACTGTTGTTGTAGCGTTATACAGAATGAAATGAAAAAAACGCGACGAAATCAACGACGGCATAAACAAAACTGCCAACTTTAAATTGGCTCAAATCGTGCCCAAGCAAAAGCAACTGCTGCTAGCTGCTGTAGCTGACAGGCAGGCAGGCAAGCAAGCCAAGCAAGCACCATTCATTCAGTCGTTCGTTCAGTCATACAAACAAAACAAAAACAAAAAAAGCAAAAGGCAAAAGCAAAAGCAAAAAACAAAATAAAAATTAAATAAATAGTCAGTAAGCAAGCACACACAAGCAGGCAAGCAAAGCAAGCAGTAAGCGAAAAATCTCTTCTAACTTTTTCTTCTTCTTTACCTTCTTGCGCTGATATTATTGATGTTAGTACTGTGCTGTAGTTATTGCTGTTGTTGCCCTCACACGAGCACACGATTCATACAAATCGAGCAAGCGAGCAGCAACTAACAACCATCATACGTAACAATGTTTTGTGTAAAATGTGCTTGTATGTGCTTGTTGCGGCCTCCAAAGAGTTTGCTTCAATTCTCCGAAAAGCCAGCAGCAACAATACATGATTGTCGCTACATGCACAAAACATATGGTGAATAGATAGATATGTTTATTAAAGTTCTTCATATATATATATATATATATAGGTATACAAATCTATATATAAAGTACATATACACGCTTGAATAGTTAGTTAAACACATAACCAAACACTCAGAGAAACATGAATAACAGCACTTTGCTCACTGCACTTTTTATACTCTGACACATTTTATACTCGTAACTGTATGCGCACACATTTGTCTTATTCAAAATGCAAAAAACAAAAAACAAAAAACAAAAAACAAAAAAAACAAAAAAAGCAAAAAGCCAACAACAGCAAAACTAGCGACAACAAGTAAATGTTCTCCAATCTGCCATTTAACACAAAATGAAAAGACCCCCACTAAGAGAGCGAAAGCCAGAGCGAGAGAATTTTCGTGAAAAAAGAGTTGGAGTGTTTTGTTTTCTATGACAATGAGTCATCACGAGTTGTTCTCTCTTTCAATCTTTCACCCTCCTCCCACTCCCTCTCCCTCTTCCTCACCAACACTCATTAACACGGGCTATCTATTTGCACATAGCTCGTTATTGTAAAATTTCTACTCGATTATAAACGGCTTGTGATGATGACGGTAATGACGATGATAATAATAATGATGATGATGATGATGATGATGATGATGATGATGATAATGATAATGATAATGATGATGATGATGATGGTGATGATGATGATAACGATAATAATTATGTTATTGTTCTTTAACTCACTCAAAAGATATGTATTTTACATATACATATATATAAATTATTTGGTCTATCAGATCGTAAGAAAAAAGAGACAAAGATTGGGCGAAAAATCATTTTCGAAAATTCAATGTAAAACAATAATAATAACAACAACATCATCAAGTCTCATTATTGAATTGCTTTTTTAAGCAGTCACCACCAATAATAGCAACAACAACAACAACAACAACAACAATCATGTTTAAGAATATCCAGTAACAAATATTGCATTCAGCACGATTCTGTAATTTGTGTATTTGTACGTGTACGTGTTTTGTGTGTGAATTTGTTTGGTTTAGTTAGTTGTTTTTGTTTTGTCGTACGATCGCACAGAAAGGATTGTTACTTGCCGTGCCATAGAAACTTTTAACATGTTGACTGCAAACGTTTCATGCACAATACAAGCGTAGAGCCATGCATGTGTATAAATTTTTGGTAATACTATCGAAGGCATGAGGAGTGTCTTTGCAAACTTAGATGAGAGTTTCTTAAAACTTACGAAAAGTGAATGAAGGTTATTTAATGTGTCAGTAAAAAGTATTTTATTTGTTAAAGCTTCATATGCATTATTTAATTTTCTTCTATTTACCAAAGAAGTAAAAGTCTTTTATTTTTTTTTTTTTTTTTTTTTTTGCGCATATTCACCTAAAGCACATGCAGAGAATATCATAAAAGGTTAACATCCTATTCGTCTTTATAAAATACCGAATAAATTAGCATTCTCTTCCTGCATCGTTCCCTAAGTTATTCAAATCTCCCACTACCGGATATAAATGTTTAAAATCGCGCAAGTTAAGATCAACACTAAGCATAAGCATAAGGTCTGCATAAGGAATGCAGCCTACGAATTTAGCGGAACGATTGAGACAGTTTTTGATGTCAAACGGGCTCCGAGATATTTTGGTAGGGAGTTTCAAGACGATTTATGAAAAGCGTAGTTTCAAGTGCAGCAGTACATTTCCTTCCAAACTCTTTCAAGGATTTCGTCGTCTGGCAACATTTTTTAATGAAACTCAATTCATTTTTGTACCCCGAACAACTTGCAGTAAAGCGCAAGTTCGTAGACGTTTCCGTATAGAAGAGGTTCCTTTATGAAAGGAAAGTCAAACTTTTCGAATTTTACGCTGAAAATGAATCTGGAATAGCGACTTGGCAAATAGTTCGCTGTGATATGTTTTGCATCAAACCGGTTCCTCGTTGAGGCTCCTCCCCACATAAGGACTTTTTGAACATCAAACCGTTCGTCATACGACAAATTCGTTATTCAAAATGCTTCTCATCACCAACGAGTATTTCTTCGCCCCATTTGTTCGTCAAAAGAGTAATTTGTTTTTGGGTAGTTGGTCGGCGTTGGTTGTTTCCTTTTTTTTTTTGTTTTTGTTTCGCTCCTTGCCATATTTACCTTTTTTTTGCATTTTCGACCTATCCGGCATATCCCGTCTGATCTCGTCTGTTTGTCTGCGCATCTAGTGCTAAAAGCGTTTCCCATGATGCAAGGAATTTTCGACTGCGCAACATCTGGCGATTGAGTTACATTTTGTCTTTTACGTCGTGCTAACAGGTGTGGCAGATGTCTCGAAAAGTTTAACGTGCAAGGAGCTCCTGTCATTGTCTTTGATGACACACGGGGTGGGAGAATACACACTTGTCGGTCCAGGGATTCCAGAGATGATTAACCCCCAGTGCCAGGCCGACGCATTGATTTAATTTGGCTTCGGATGTCTTTCAGATGTCTCTTTACGATAATTTCTCTCGATATCAGTTCATCTTTATTTAAGTAACGTTAAGTACAAAATGTTAGATAAAGTTTTTTCTACCCGATCACTTAACCTCGTTAGTGGGTTCGCAATGAAATGTATAGATTGATAATAGTGGAAGCGTTTCTGAAATTTTGATAATTTGGATTGCAAGCAAGGTTTTGAAGCTACGTGGGATCGCATCAGAATTATTATGCGACTAATTGTGAATTTATCGTAAATAAAGGGCGTGAATTTCAAATGAAAATGTGTAATCTATCCTTGGCCCCGTGTTGCTTTTCTAAAGGTGTTGACGATTGCGATCATTGACAGGGTGGGCTGAGTAAGGTTACGTAACATCTCCCCAACCGGTTGAGTTCAGTATAAGTGGATGTCCGTTGTCCGTTCGAATGCATGGAGCACTAACTGTAATGACAGGAATGTAACCGTTGGCACTGTCCTGACAAGGTCGTGTTCCTGGTGATATTAGGCACGCACTCAAAAATATTATCGCATTGTAATAAATATTTTAAATAAACATATAGTTTTGGCGCCCAACATGGGGCCAAGCACAAAAAAAGGACAAAGCAAGAGGCCAACTAAATCAAACAATATATTACAGTACCCATGCAATCTTTATTTTTATTTTGGTTCATTGCCAGCTCGTGTCGACAAGAATTTTAAGCCCCGTTTTTTATCAATATTGGCTGCTTGTATATATAATAATATCCAACATGCGCTTTGCTTGCTCGCGACGCGTGTGTACCTTATCGCAGTGATAGTAGGGTTTTAACCATAGGCCAACTTTTTCAAAAGAGACATAAAAACTTACCATTCTTGGAAAAGATTTTAAATGTTTTCGACTCAACCGTTAACTTTTGTATCAAATTCATAGGAGAATGTTTGACCGCGTCAGTGAATCATTTTCTTTCTAATTTTATTTATATATTTATTTGCAATCATAAAAAGTAATTATAAGAAATGCACAATGAAAACACAAGTGTAATTGGGTTGAAAGGCTGCTCAAGTATCCAGCTCGCCTTATGTCTAGTAATAGGAATCTTCAACTGCCAGCGTGAAGAGACATTGACGTATTCAAAGTACTTAGGGATTCATTGAAGGATTTCAAAGCCTATGAGACCGCATTCCCGTATGGACCAAAGCTAACAACAAATAATCGTTCGGCCAGAGAAGATCTAGATTGACATTAATAGTTTTGGAAAGTCTAAATTTCGGGTACTCCCAGAAGGAGAAGTTTAAAAAGGGGCGCTCGTGCACAAAGAAGGCATTGTGATCTCTGAGCTCGACCTTATAAACGAAACGTATAATGCGGTTGACAATAAGCGTAAGAATATTTAAGTTATAAGGCAGGACACCCGGATATAACTTTAATACAATATTTTTGCAGAAATGCTGGCAATGTGTGTCAACAGAGTTGTTTGCCAATAGTTCTCCAGAATTGAAGGCCTTGATATAAGACCCGTTATCCGACATGCAAGAGAGAATAGATGCTAAAAATGCGTTCACCTGGCTGGCCGAGCACATGAGCTTACAGGCGCAACTAAACAAATAAAATACACCATTAAGTAACAACAGACTCGGCGGTCTTCCATAAGTTTGTCCAAGATACCATTTTTAACTCCCACGTGTTAAAAACCTAACGTATTTTCAATGTACCGATTGAGTGTGAAGCACATTTTAAATTCAGTTGTCCTTCCACTCGGGTTAAGTCAAGTGTGGATTAGTTAATCATTTTGTTGATCACGGTGTTTTGCAAGTTAGAAGCAACCTCCAAGATGTCTGTAATTGTGAATGTTGTTCCTTTCGTTAGTCAAAGTGTTTATTTATATAGTGCGATAATACATTTATTAAGTGCACCTCGTTAGCCCCATTTTTCGAGATTTTCCGTCGATCGCAACAAAGCAACTCTCACTTACAGCCCTATAGCCCGGCCGACTGCGCTTAAGAGGAGGATGCACATTACCATTTTAGGCAGTCAACAGTAAGTGTGGTGGCGCTAGAGTAAGCCATTTCGATAAAGTCCTGTCTACTCTAGAAGGCAACTTGCACGTTGTTACGCTAGGTAGCACAACATACTTTGGGGAAAGAATCCCGTTAAGGGCCATCCAAAATTCTGCTCGAATTAATTTAATTTGGGCATGAATGTGTTTTGTGTAGAAAAATTTTGATTGCTGCCTCCTGTAGTACGCTTGGGAGAATGATATTAAGTTTCTTTTGCTTTCCTGTCTGCTACTGCTTTGCACTTGCAAAACTACGTCTACATTTTCTCGACAGCGCGTAAGCTTGAATCAATCGGCTATCGTGAGTTTAATATAACGAACTCTACTCTTTATTAAGATTTCAGTTAGCGCAAGACAGAAAGCTCACTATATATGTATTGTAGAGAGATAACGAGATAACGGGTTACTTGTCATCCTTTTTGCTTTCACCTATATATACATATATATGTATACCTATATATACATATATATATACATACATTATATATGTATACATATATATATACATATATATTGTTATTTATAAATTAAAATATCAAATGTACAAAACTTAAATTCAGAATAAGGAAAAGCGTTTGCAAAGCATTGACAACTAATTACCAGCGCTGTTCTTAAAGAAGAGAATATCATTAATTGATCATTAATTACACTAACACTGTTTAGATTATGTAATAATCTGTGCTATAATACCAAGTCATTAACAAATCGAATCGAATCGAATCGAATCGAATAGTTTGTATGTGCTGGTGCTCTCGCCTCATTATAGATATTTTATATGTAAATACAAATAAAACCTGTGCCGAGGAAATCTAAAAAAAGACTTTTAAAGATCATTAAGCTAAAAGTGTTAAGCATACAAATAACTAGCAAATAACAATTTTAACTACTGGTCACACGCTTTCAACTCTATTGGTTGAATGTTCTCAAGGAGTCGCAAGACAATATGTATTTACATGATACACGCTTACGCACGCATACGGACAAATGAAAAACAAGTTTATTATTTCTTAATACACAAGCAGCATCTCAGTAAAGACATTAACGGAAACAAGCACAACGACAACGACAACGACAACAAACAACAACAAGAATAAAAACAAAAACAACACTCTTGGTTTGATGGAATAACGAAAGATCAATACTAGTTAATCCATAAGAGTCTTTTTATGCTTAATATCAAAATCAAATAAAACTAAAGCAAATCAGCATTGAAGTAACCGTAAACAACAACAACAACAACAACAACAACAACAACAACAACATACGGATAATCAACCAACATATTCATGTGTTTGTCCATAAAATGCTAATAAGGCAAATAATTCAACACCTGTTTCCATGCTGTTGTTAATTTCTTGTCGTTCATTGTTGTCTTCGTTTGGTTTTAATTCAAAAGAAAATCGCCGCTTATACGCTTCGTGCGATCATTTTCTTTGATTTTTCTAAAAGAGAAGCATGCTCCGTTTTGTTTTTGTTTTTGTTTTGCTTTATTGTTAATCCGAATTTATCAAGAAGCCTGCACAGTCTACGTGATGCTGGTTATCAAACATTGAACGCCACTCTTTTCATGAGGCATAAGGACGTAGTCATCTTTAATAGTATTAGTATTTAAAAAGGAACGTGAAGCGTGGCTTTACACCTCTTAGCGAATTAGTTTAATGTCAAAATTGTAGGGAGCTTCGCTTACAAGTAGAAGAACGAAATTAATTCAAACCTTAGTATTTTCGTTCTGCTCACCTTTATGTGCGTCATCGAAGAGTGAAAGTTGCCTGGCCTTGTTATCTAAGTTTCTTGTCTATCAGGTACATTTTAAATCACACCGCGCCTATGCTTTTGCCTCCTAATGATCGAACACAATACACGATCATTGACAGTTGAAACGTTCCATACATATTTTTAATCTGGGTTCAGACATCAGGTCTAAGAACAGCTATAATCTCTTCATAATTGTCACAGTACTCTTACAATTGCTAGCAATAAAAGGAACGATCATACGCCTTCGGACGCATTGTTACCGCCGTGAAGCCTTTGCTAAAAGATGGACTACCTTCATAATTTGGTTCGCGTCTCTGCTACGGCAATTGATAATTTCACGGTATTGACAAAATAACCCAATGAGGCATTATCCCTATTTTCGGGCCGGAGCTTCGACTTTCCTGACCTTTCACAAAACTTGACATGTATGTTTGTATGTAGACAAACAAAAAGACAAAAAACAAAGCACAAAAGGAAACGACGATCGCTTCTTTTCAATTTTAAGGTTATTTGTCTAATTTATGTTTATCTTACACTAATGAATACTTTTTTCATATCATGTGAGTTGCAATTTTAGTTTACACCACGTACTATCTTTTAAGGAATCAAAAACAGGCAATGAAGAACATTTTTTTCAAAGTCGAAAGTGTCCTATTAGATAGTCGTAGAATCCAAACTATGGATCAACTTATACACAGAAAGTATTCCGATGGTGTTATAAAATTGAAGCGGATTATGGAGATTAACAAAATTGGTAGCGCGGCTGCCCTTTGTGTTTATCACTTGGGATATTTTAACCCGAAAACGACGCCTCCTTGTGTCAGCTCCCAAAGTGATTAGAAAAACTAAACAGAGATCGAAACTTCAACTCTCAATAAAAAACGAAATTATTTTTACGACGAATCATAATCTATGTTATAGAGAAATCAAAAAAAACCGTATAACTGCTATACGGTAAATGTCGGTAAGTAAGAAGAACCTATTGTTCTCGCTTAGCTGTTTCGGTTTTTTGAGTGCCTGATTGCCTGTTTTATTTTCTCCTGGTGTATCACTGCTTACGCGCTTGTTCTGCGATAGAGCAATATTCCGTCGGGGCGCTGGGCACAGTCAGATTCATTTGTCACGACTGGGTAACATGTGTTCGTAACATCAATTTGGCAAGGAAGGGTTTTAAAGACACTAGCTGGGAAAATTGATGGTAAAAATGAGCGAGAGTGTCAGATTCCTGGAGATTATGCGATCGAAGCAATCAAACAAAACTGATGAGTTGTTCGCCTGTCAAGAAAAATGTATCGAAAATTGCGTGAGGCGGCAGTAAATGTGAAAACAAAAGACTTAATGAAGAGCAAGACGGTCGCTGAACCTGTGAAAGTTCCCGTGATTATATCCGATGCTCCGATGATCATCAGGCCTAAATGTAAGTAGAATAGTGAGAAAACTAAGGCCGATTTGAATAAAAATGTTGATCCGACAGTCATTAAAAGTGGAAGAAGTTAGAAGGTAGATACTCGTCTCCCGGCTAAAGTATTTTGGAAAAATGTTCAGGCAATACAGATTAGAACATGCCAACCTGCCTATGGTATTAAACCTGACATATTTAATGATTATGTTTTAGAGGCTAAATGCGTGCTTGGCGGTCCCTTTTTTATTTGAGACCCAGGACTCTTTCTGTCGTCATGGCAATGCTTTCAATTGAGAAGAATGGAAGGGCCTCTATAGTATCAAATCGAATACACTTGGTTACGATAATATCACTACTACATTTTTAAAACTTGTCCTTCCAGCCGTGATTTTTTCATTGCCTCATACATTGCAACCTAAAATCCCATCCCGTACTTTTGTTGATTTTTGGAAAACAGCGATTATAACATCCGTCACGAAATGGGCTGTCTCAGGTCGACCAAATGGTTATCGTCCCACCTGTATCCTTCCTGCTTTGTCGAAAGTTTTTGAGCGGTTAGTAACTTATCAGATTAGGCTGCACTTGTATTCCAGGAATTTTCTCCCTGAAGCCCAATCAGGTTATAAGGCAGGCCATAACGGTAATACCGCTATGCTCAAGGTGGTGGAAGATATTCACCCAGAGTATGATAAGGCGAACTTAACTACTTTCGGTATGATCGATTTCTGCAACGACTTTGACGCAGTGAATCATAGTTTTTTGTTAAAAAAGTTAAATTGGTTTCGGCCCGACGGCAGTAATGCTTGTTAGGTCGGATTTGGATAATCGGCGTATGAAAGTCGTGTACTCCTTCTCTTTATGGTTTCTTAATATGCGAGATGGGATTTTGGTTCATATTTGTACCTATTTGAGAAAATCCGGTCTGTCAGTATCGGACGTATAGTGTATTTAATTCTTCCAAACGATGATGATCAAGACCAGTTTTTATCAATTGAAACTCCCCTACCATTTAGTATCAAAGGTGTTGTAACAGTCTATACGTTCAGAGTTGCAATCAAGTAATTTTGTAATTCTTAGTGTAATTAATAATTATCAAGTTCTTGCGTTGTATAGGTAGGTGTCTGGGTTACTCTATTTCATACTCTTGCAAATTGTTTGGGCCGGAAGAGACCTTATAGTCTTATTGGTACCACAAATTTACCTTAATCTTAATTAAATTTAATTAATAAGCGACTGAATTGCAATCATTTAATGATTAATTATCGATTACTTAACTTAAGCTTCAACTTAAATGATTTACCATAAAGTGCATGCATATTGCATTTGGCGGAAAGTTACACTATACAAATTATGTAATGAAAAATGTTAAACAATTAATGCAACTGATGACTTTTCCATGTCTAAAGGAACCTTAGAGAAACTATCAGAAAAACATAATGCCTTGTCTTTTATAGCAAGCGCGGAGCAATTGTTTATATCAAGCCTGAGTTTTCGGTTTCGACAGAAATTCGCGACATTTAACAGATAATCGTTCATGCTTTTTGCTGGCTATTGTCGCTCATGCATGGGAAGACGCCATCAAACAGTCATCGAAATAGTTTGACGACGTGTGAAAGGGATGAAAACTCACTGAGGCAGGTATTGTATAAGACTGGTCTAAGTAGTGATCTTACTTAGACCCCCGCATTGGCTCTTTTTGCAAGTGACGCTGAATTATCTATCTAAATACTCCTTGATTAAGGAGCAATGGCGTCTGTCCAATCCGTATGATTGTAGTTTGTATTGTATTCCGTTTTGCCAGGCGATGTCTAAACTAACTGCAACTGTGGCACTTCGAGCGCTTAGCCCCTCTGTAACTGAGTCTGAAGGCTATGAGTGCGTGGGTTGTAGAGTGTGCACGGCGAACGCTACGCTGGAGATCCATCAGAACTCTATTCTCTGACAAGTGTTGTAGGATCTTTTATAAAATGAAGTATTCGAAGATATCGACTAACGTTCGATAATAGGAATATCGGTCAGTATGAATTTACTTGTTGCCGACCAGTCGGCAGCTTCAGCTGATTTTGCTCCAGGTAAATATTCCACCTTTACACCCTTTTACAAGCATATTACGAGTACCTAACCTTGCAAGATTTTAGTGGTAAAACCTTCTTTCCGCTAAACGTTCTGCTAATTGTTGCTAATCTGTTCGCCAACTGCATGACACAGGTAAAGCGACATTAATGTCTGCTTGGTTTTCCCTTCCTTCAGGATTCGGCTTGAAATGCCTGTTTTTCGTAACAATATTACAACCAAAGTTCTTTGAATTTTAGAATTGAAATCACCTATAGTTGCAGTAAGTAAAACTGTAGGGTGTAAGTTGTAGATTTTTCGGCTTCGTTCCTATTACCTATTTGTGGGCCGATTAGATGCTTCTTAAGACCAAACATTTAGATGGAGTCGGTGCTTATTTATTGTAGACCTTTTCGAGTAACTGATGGTAGGCTAAGAAGTGGGCGGAAAGACACAAGGACAGGCCAATCTAACTATAAGACGACATAGAATGTTGCATTTTATGACGGATGAAGTTCCGCGAAATAGTTTGTAAACTCTACGTCCGAGCGTTACAAGTGAAAAGATAAACTTAGTCTATGTCCATCTTTCAATGGCGAATACAAAAGTAGATTCATCGGTCCAGTGAGATGACCGCATCTAGCTAAAAATTGAACGATTCATTACTTTTAAGTGGTGAGTAAGCAAGATTGGTTAGAAGAAGTTTCTTTTCTTGCTTGCGTCTACTACACTTTATTTAATATATATATATATATATATATGTATATATATCATTAAAATAATATAAACAATTTTAAGGCTAAGCACTCCATTAATATTGTTCTCAAAAACATAATCATATTGCAGAACCGAAAATCTGCTTATTGTACAACCGACACAAAATGCAGCCCTATCAAGAGACATAAGATTATAACTTTAATCAAACAAAAGACATTATAAACAATTCATGTTCCTTTTATGTGCACAACAGGAGGTATATTAGGTTTGTCACATAATTGCTGCTAATAGGAAGGTCGATGCAATATATATAATGTATATATGACACAAGAATGAATAGCTTCATTGACTTGGTTATGTCCCTCCGTCCGAATGTTGACCTCACGATTGCCTCACGATCTAAAAATAGTTACGATTTGCAAAATCAATCAAGCCACTGGATCAGTCTATGAATAATGCGGCCATGTATTCCATATTGCATTCATACGTTACGATGTCCACATTTGCATGTAAGTTACGCCTACGTCTTGCTTTCATATATATTTGCGAGCAAGCATTTTTTACCGCGATGTGCTTCGATGATTAGGGTGTTCATCAAAAAGGGCAGAGATGTAGATATTAAACCCAATCGACCTAAGCCGAATGTCTGTTTTTATGCTGTACTTTTTCTTTTTTAGTTTCTGCAAATCATGAATTATTCAATAGAATGCTATTAAAAGCATAATTACTTTAATACACATACACATATGCATATACATATGCATATGCAAACATATAGACACACACGCGTAACCATCACGCACCTAAACGAACGTTATAACCGTGCACGTTAATATACGTGATTTACTGTAATACGATAGTGTGTTTGTGCACGAGTGTGCATAAATGTATTATCAGTGCCTGTATGCCGTCGAATGTTGCGTACTTTTCACAACTTTTTGACAAATGATGAGGATATCGAAGAGCAATAAGCATTCTCAGAGGTATATTATGATTATAACGATTACGATGATGACGATGATGACAACGATGACAATAATGGTTTCGTTGACATTTATGACGAGTTGAATTTGTAGACTGTGTTGTTGATGAATTTCGGTTTTTCATAAATTTTATTTATGGTTAAAGTTTTTGCATAACACATATTAACACACACACACAGACATCGGTAACAAAATATTAAAATAAGTTATAACCGCAACGACAAATAAACATGAGTATAACAATAATGTGTGCGAAGGAGAATTCTATGAATTTTATATATTTTAGAGCTTTTTTCTTCATTTCTTTTCTTTTATTTATTTATTTTTTTTACGTTTTCTGCGAATGCGTGGTGTACGAATATTTGATTTAAAAGTTTCTTACCATAATTTATATGTCAAATTTTCCGTTTAGAAAAGGAAGAGGAAATCATTTAAAAGCCGATAGTTTATTTTACTTTTCTTCTTCCTTTTCTTAAGATTGAGTAACTAAAAGATATCATAGGAATTACGGGGGTTTAACGAACTTCTCTATAAGCTGCGATCTTTAAGAAAGCGACGCATAAACTAAATTTAAGACGATGTCCAGCACTTCCTATAGAACTGTGAAATGTTGCGTAAAGCTTTACGTCATAATTAAAGTGAAAGAGAGGCGAGCGAACGTTGTCTTGTTAACGTCGACATTTGCGGAGAGCTAGAGATTAAACCCGGTTCAAATTTGAACAAAAATTCCTCGTATGTTAGGACCACGGATCTTCATGTAAGTAACTACAGCCAGTAGTGGTAGCACTGTATGCCAAATGAAATCCAATTGAATAAATCAATTAAATAAATAGACAATAATAAAATAGATTAGATAGATAAATCAATCAAATAGTTGCTCTCCTTCAATATATTGAAGGGTTTCAGGTGGCATCTAAAGCACAACAACGATTTAGGTACACAAATATTAGGTGCGTATCTAAGCCCTCTGTGTTTAAATTGACTTCGTTATGAAACGTACCTGACGAGTTAAATTCTTGCGAAATTTTGGACTTAGATACCGTTGGCATTAGTGCTTGTACGGTGTAGGTTTTAATTGTTTGCAAGCTGTCGCTCAGTCTATATCCACATGTAAACATATTGATGTCAACAAGCAGCTTCTATGGCACTGCATGTTGGAATGGAGAAAAATATAGCTGAAGCTACGGGAACGATTGGGTTGGCTTAGCGTGAAAATGCAGTAAGCTATTAAACAGTTAGAAAGTGGCTTGCGCGATATCGTTCAAAAAATTTTGGCTTTGAGGGCGATAAACGTTCCGGAACTTCGTTTGATGGGTTTGGAACAGAATCATCCACCTTCAAGTTCTAAAGTCTGGTGAAAGTGAACTATTCCAAGCCTACCCCTAGTCGAATAAAGGCGATGCCCTTGAAGAAAGGCAACCATTTACGGGCAACGGAAGTCGAAAAATGATTTTGTTCACGATGAGCGTTAGCGTACGTCTAGCCGTCTCCATCAACAGCGACCGAAGAAGTGATCTTATACTTGGACGAATGGCTTCTCCCGATGGTGACATATCCTTCAAGTCTGTCTCCATCTGGTAACTACTG
Organism: Glossina pallidipes; assembly: GCA_000688715.1. Lineage (NCBI taxonomy): Eukaryota > Metazoa > Arthropoda > Insecta > Diptera > Glossinidae > Glossina > Glossina pallidipes. The sequence continues at coordinate 1,919,616 of KK499783.1, forward strand.
GCAGTCACATTTAGCAGATCGATTAAAGTCGAGGATGTGCGAAAATGGGTCGATGACTATTTCGCCTCGAAACCGCGAAGATTACAACGCGAGGGTATCCGCAAACTACCCGATAGTAGATAAGAGTTCATAGATAATGATGATGGATGTTTCGATTATTAAGTTTTATAAAAAGCATGCTTTAAATAAAGTTGAGTTTCATCAAAAAACACTGAAAATTTATTGGTACACCTAATACATTTTTTTTTAAACAATTTTTTCGTTAGGTTTAATTGATTGCTAATGATAGGTAATGAACTTTTCACTGTTTGCTTGTTTAATCTTTTTGCGCTAATTACAAGAATCTATCTAAAGGGTTTCAAGTCGGAAAAATATTACAATAAACAAAGCAATTACTGTTTCCAGCATTTAAATCGGTATTTCGATACCCATCACCTCGAACCAATGTATAAAAATGGAAAAATATTTTATTAAGTGTAAGTGCTGTCGGAATATTTTTTTTATATTAAGCTGTGGAGTGTCTGGTGCAAGAAGTGTGTGCGCCGAGCTTTTGAATAAGATCTGTTATGGGCTGGAAGCTACAGTTTTTATCCTTCTACTGTCACTTGTTTTCAGACGGGCTCTGCAACTATTTTGTGAATGAGTTTATTGGATTTCAATTTTCTATCTCACTTTTCATATTCCATCAGACTTTCAGCAACAGATGATAAGCAAACACTTAACTAGACAAGTACCTAACCACTTATGTTAACAGAGAGGAAGACACATGAACAGGTAGAGGGATAGACAAACACATACAAAGGCAGACCGAGAACATTATAGTTCGTGGTAAAAGTAAACGAATTCGAAATCCAAACCCTTCACCTTACTCGAGAATGGGGGATGTAGGATTACCTGATGAGTTTGTGGAAAAATTCGCCCGAAAGCGAACCGGTCTCTAGTTGGTAACATGCTGTCTTCTTGACTCTGTCACACAAACACATAAACAAGAAGACAATCAAGACGTACAAAGGGGTGGCAAAAGCAGCGTGCAGAGAACGAATGGGGACTGTAGAGCTGCTGCAAGAGTGAACTTTTGCATTGCGGAACATTACGCATGGCAACATGCTATAACTGTGCTCCTCTCAGAAGCAATTTCAATCGTAGGCTATACCTACAGTATAGTTACAATAATTCTCCAGCTAATAAATTATGTCAAGTTGCCGCCTTAACAAACAGTACGATCGAAGTTGTAAAAAAAAGTAGTGCAGTCCGTTTACTTCCTTACTTTACCGAAAGCGATTATAAAATGCTTGGCGACTGGCAGACAATTATCCACAACTCATTATAGTAAGTGTATGGAAAAGTAGCAGACGTAACAAAGGCGAGTTTAGCTTACGGCTTGGCACTCGAAGCCCTCGACGCGGAATGCTTATATAAAGTTGCACAACACCGTATGCTGGTTAGCAGTAGCGATGAGCAGAACTCAACCGGTTGAAACAATAGCATGACACTTTAGCTTATATTAAACATAGGATCACAGATTTGCAAGCAGATTAGCGAAGTGGGTTTCTATATAATTCAACAGATAAGCGGTTATTGCGATTGTTTGCGTCGATGTTTAAATAGGTTTAAGAGAGAAAAGGAGCATCTAAGTGATTCTTCAGGCGGCACATAAGTATTTAAAAATGGAGTATACTTTCTTTGAAACTCTCGTGAAAGCATGCTCTACGAAACAGGAAATAAAACGGTGGGAGTGTTCGCCACTAATACATTAACGAAACAAGAAAGAGAATCGATTCACACATAGTCCCTGACCGGCAACCCACTTGCCACTACAGAGCACAACCTAACCCCCCTCGGAGAACAACCTAAACGGTCGTGCCACAGTATAGAGAATGGGAACATAAGTAATTTTTACTACAACTTTTCTATGCTTTGTACAATCACTTAACTTTTGTGATTATTTCGCTTTCTTTTTTTTACTACGCGATGAATCATAACTCAGGACAGATACAAACCTCAAAAAACGTGGGCTATCCTGTAATGAGATACCATCATTACGATGTACGAGGTGCGACATTACAATCATAAAGAAAAGTTGATAGAGAGACGCACAAGGCTATGCATGCTCGTTAATAATATCTTTAGTTTTCAAAACTTTCAATGTCTAGAGAGCATCTAATAAGTCGATTCGTATCTCCTATGCGCACTAATAATAGGGGGATGGAGACATTGGCAAAAAGATAGGGGATTAAGCTGATAAAAGAACAGAAAGATAAGCGTATCGAGAGTGTCGAGGAGGAAGTGTTAAGGAACAATGTTTGATCGAAGGATATGTTAGTAGAAGAAAACGGCAAATTAAGTCTAGGAAAGATTAACGGAAAGGAAAAAGAACGATAACAGATGGGAATTAAGGAGAGTTTAAGAGCTACTGCGATGAACAGGGCTGTATGTAAAAGGATACAGAGATAATGCCAGAAATCCGTCTGCATGAGATTTTTACCAAAGAATTATTATAGAAAACCAGATATATATATATATACATATATATATATAAAGTTTGTTAAATATTTAAAGTAAGAAATTTTCTTAAAAATTTACGTATCACCTCACGTACCATATAGAGGGTCACTCATTTTGTGGTTCCGAAAGCAAACGTAAATAAAGCGAATTTCATGTTGCGATTTGGATAACATGTTTTCAATATATTGTTTGAACCTTGCCCTTATTTGTGGAACACAATACACGCATGGGTGGGCAGCGTACAGAAATTGTTAAAACTTATCACGAAAACCCCTTTGGTCTGAAAAGAACACACATCTGATTTTCTTGACGGACTTTTACGTGTACAAAAAGAATTTGGCGACATGGTTTGTGGGCGGAACATATTAGTTTTGCACACGAAGAATGGGATTGCAGTCACCCTCAATGGAGAGGGCAAGAGAAACAGTATAATTGATTTTTTGTGGCACAAAATAGATGGTCTCGATTTTCGACATAAAATCAATTCCTTGGGAAAGAAATTCAATGATCACGTAGTCTCCAAACGTGCCTATGTGACCTCGCCACAAAGATCATGCAATAGAACCCTATTGGACTTTTTCACTTAGGGCTATGTTGGAGCATTAGCTTACTTCGTTGCAGTACTCGAACGAACTCTCAATAACCTTATTTGTCAAGATCATCCCTGGCGTTGGCGAAATAAGAGCAGATTTAGCTGAAAAGGTGGCAAATTTTGGTATTCCAGGGCCGTTTATACATGAGCTCATTTTTCAATGCAGATGACATGAGGCAATACCTGAAATAAAGGAAAATCAATGTTGATATCTTGTGCCCTTTCCTTCTTATTATAATTTTAAAAGAAGAGGCATTTAATCAATGGTCCTATGTTTTTATAAAACCACAAAGTGTACAGAAATTATCTTTAAAACCATTTAATAATTTTGTTGGTAAATTTCTGGCATTTATTAAACGCTATTTGCTCTCTTGATATTGAAAATCAAGAGCATTTAGCTGAAGCTGGGGGGAAGAAAGAAAATAAAAGGAAACATTGAACTGAGTGCGTAGAGCGAATAGGCCCTAACATTAAGTTTGAAGACAATGATAAATGGCGTGCAAGCGATACGAATGAGACTAAATGATATGAAATAAATCACCGAAAACTAAAACAACAACAATTATTTAAAATATAATATTAAAGACATTAGAGCATGTTTTGTATCGAAAATCGCTTACGAATAAATGAATGCATGGCGAAGGCACATGCAGAGTGTGCCGAGTCATAGCATACGTTAGGTTTTGTTGTATTATGTAAGGAGTTCCCAAATAAATTGTAAATAAATAAATAAGTAAATCTCATGCCCATAAGCGAAAGAAAAATAAAATTGCGAAATACGTTGACGTACACGTATGCACATATGCTTGTATGTGGGTTACAAATAAACCGAATATGTGTCATATGAGACAATTTGCCGAGAGTATAAGAAGATAAAAAACAAGCAGCAGCAAGGAGAAAAAGAATTGATGATGAAAAACCACATGAAACAATAGACAGAAAAATTTGACATTGAAAAGAGTTAAACAACGATGGGAGTAGCACATGTGCGTTACTATATGTATGTGTGTTTGTTTGTGCCTTTGCATGCGTATGTACGTGTGCGGGCCGTAAGAAATCAAATGAAATGTGTGTTGACATTCGCTTCAATGCTGCTTTTATATGCTATTAACGATAAAATGATAATATAATAAAAGAAAGAAGTCAGGAAACACTAAGAGGCCACAATTACACGACTTCTTGAATCCTCTACTCGCTGCTCTTCGCATAGAGTTGTAATTGAAAAGCATCAAGCAAAACCTGATTTTACTTTATTCTTGCGATCTTAAAGTTTATTCCCATTAAAAAGCCTTACCTCAGCATTTACACGCTTAATAAACGCCAAAACATTACAAAGTTTTTACACTAACGGTAATCATTTGAGGCTTAGGTAGATGGTGGTGAAAACGTTTTATTTAATATGAATACACAACCAGAAACCTGTAGATTGTAATGCCTTTTGCAATTTCGAGTAACAATAGCAACAGCTTTCTAAAGAGGACCCCGGCGTGCAAAGCAATCTTTTACTTTAGTCGAACGAACGAACGAACGAACGAACGAACGGACGAACGAACGAACGAACGAACGAACGTACATATAACCTTAAGTGTTGTACATGAACATTTGTTTATATAAAATACATGTGAAATGCTTAATTCAAAGTTTCCTTTTACAGAAAGGAAAACAAGAAGACAACCAACCAGCCAACCAATCAACCACACACACACAAGCGTATACACAAAGAAAACCTAAACCTCAAAGTCTGGTAAATGTGAAATGTGTTATCCTAGACAATACAAAAGCAATACATATAAAACAATACAAATCTGACTGCAGCGGCTCCCATCCACTTTACTTTACTTTCCTTTACTTACTTTGTAGTTCATGTGGCCCGGCCAACAACAATAATAACAATAGCAACCAATAATACGCACTAATATAAAATCCAATAAAATCATTATAAATAGACAGACAAACGTATTTATACACATACACTAACACATATACGCGCGCATACATGTAGATACACAGGCGAATACGTATTTCGTTGAGATTTTATGTAAGTCGTTTTTGGCGTTTATTAAAATCCACTTGAAAAACTTTGCACAAACAACAATGAAGCCAAGTCAAGCACTTTCTCTTCCCCCCCCCCCCCTTTCCCAACCCTACCTAAAATACACACACAGACAAGCGCATACACACAAGGACTTGTAAACCTAAGGAAGCTACACCCTCTACATGACCTAGAACGGCATTAGTTTTTACGAGTAGAATACTTTTTAAGGACACACAAGTCCTAAATTTTCTACTCTTTTACTCTAAATTGATCCTTTCATACTATGCTTACTTACATTACAAATTGTAATCACTTGTAAGCGATTGTTGTCGTTATCTAAGCACCGACAAATATGCCGGGGATATGAACCATGCAAAGTGAGCTACCGATTGTCCACGACATAAAAGGTGAATAAAACCAGAGACAGAAGCATAAGCAAGAGCCCCAACGCTAATAAGATATTTCTTATCTGCATTGTCTTTGCTTAACAGTTAGCACAGCAAACTTGTCAATCCGCGCAAATTATTTCTCAGTTCAGAACCAACTGGAACTCTCAACAATATACGTATCTGAACTTTCATTTTCTTATTGAAAAAAAGAGAGAGAGTAGGAGTAAGGAAGACAGAGCAAGAGAGGGGAAGGATCGTTAACGCTTCATAAAAATGTAAAAATTTGTTTCCATTTCGTGATATTCGCAGAACCACGAAGCCACCTTAATGAATAGAAGGAATTTCAATATATATTTTAACATACACTGCACATAAGTGCACCAGTAGTGAGATTAAAAAGGGAAACAGACTGCAGGGAAGCAGATTTACTTCGGCCAAAGCTGAACCGTTGTGATGCCGATTTTTAAAATAGATACTACTGGAAAAGTCTTAATGGGGAGTGGCAGTAGCAAAGATTGAGAAAGTCGATCCTTCCATCCTGATTCGATTAAAAAACGAATTGAAGGCAAGACAGCCTTTAATCGGAGCAAAGACGATCCCATTCCATTTTTGAAAGCTTTCGTATTCACATAGTTTGCTGATAGAGGTTCAGCCTCTTTTCTGTGTATTCACCGAAAAGGTGTTATCCTCTAACGACGGGTATAAAGGCTGTAGCACCTAGGGAGCTTATTTTGTTATCGCCAGTGAATTTTAAGTTTTGAATTAAGTAAGTGAATTAAGTAAGTGAATGATTGGCTTGCTGAGCAGCAGTGTAATTCATATCACCTTCCTGCCCTTCCTACCCTTTTAGCATTGAATACATATTTTATTGAGAAGATGAGAAAATTCCTGGCTACCAGGTTAGATCATTCAATTTATTCACATGCCGGAAGCTGTAAAACCATGCAGTTTTTGGCAACATTGAAGTAACAAACAAATCACTGCAAGCAATAAAAGCAATAACAATCATAACTGAAATGGTCAGAAAGCTCGACGGGATTTAAAAAGTGAGAGGAGTAGAGGGAACAAGAGTATCTGAGTAGTATAAACTAATTAATGCGGAGTGAAGTCGCACCCATAACTTTATTTAGGAATTAAAATGGTTTTTCTACTTGACTTGAACAGAAGGTACCCGACCATATCCAAGCAATTGTCGCAAATGAATTGAGCCGATTCGGTCACCAGCCCGCCACTAGCAAGAGGAAACCATCGACCGCCTATATTATATATAAAACTTCAGATCATTCAGAGATTTTTGCACAACTTGGCTGCTCTTTATAGTTGAAGTCATATTCCCCCTGATTTACTTACGAATTTTTATTAATTACAAGCTACTCATAAGCCAGTTGTGCTGAATTTCAAACAGAGAAGAAAATTATATTCGGCTGTGAGCGAATCTTTTATAGCCAGTAAATTTTCAAATAAATTTTCATACTCTATAATATTGGGTGGGTGTGTAGAGAACAGGGCGAAATGTTTTTGCATGGTTCTTGTAATTTATATGTGACGAGGAAAGCATCCAAAAAGCGTATTGCATTGTAGGCGGATCTTTTGGACAGTTTGGTCACAATTTTCAATAACAATCTGCGTGCGAGAATTCGCAATGTTCTTGCCAAGGCTGAAGCGGATACAACAGACATTAATTAGGCGAAAACACAAAAAGATGGACTTACTGAGAACGATGCAGAGCTGTGTGCTGCTCAAGAATATATATTCCTTATGAGGTCTCTCAAACTTCGTGCGGAGCTTTTCGCTGGAATGTGGACGGACACCCAAACGGAGAGAGGGTACGCCAGTCTAACACGCGTAAGGGATAAAAATTAAGAGATAGAGGATGGAGATCCACACGTACTATCTGCATCGACTGCAAGACAGAAATGCTTTGGCAGTAAGACAATATTATGTGTTTGGTGTTTTGGTGGAGAGAGAAGAACGCGGTCTATTATATTAGACGTTAAAGTTTGGAAACGATTAATATCAAGCGCTACCAACAGCAATTAATCGATTGCATCCGTTCGCTATTCAAAAAACGAACCAAACATCAATAAAGGCAACGCAAGGTCATTTCTTCATATCACATCCGTTCACCCATGCATAGAACAAAAGCAATTCGCATACCTCCCTTTTCCAAAAAGGATGAAAAGGTTTCTTACACGCTACTCACAAACTGCAGCAGATAAATCTGTAAAAAATTAAACCTACATTGTGTGGGCGATACTTCGGTATCTGCCGCTAGGCTACGCCTACATGCTGCAATATTGTGTATTATTTTTTTATTTTTTTGTCAAAAACCTGTATATTTATGTTGATGACGTTGATCAGCATCAAATTCTGAACCGGTCTAAGCATGTCCGCCTCTTCGTCTACCCGCTTTCCGTTTTTTTCTGTCGTTAGTCATAAACTACACCAGATACACAGAATATCCACTTTTACTCTATAAAAATAGATATGTCGTGGGCGTGGCTGCGACTATAGAATTTAAATTTTTTGCTTTTTTTAGCATATTTTGGGGTAACGATGGGCGCTATAAAAAAGATTCGGTCACAGCTGAATATAATTTACTTATTTACTTTCATTTCTTGTCTGTCTGAATTAAAAAAAAAAGACGCCTTGCTTGCGTTACGCCTGAGAAAGCGTGCGTCGAAATGTATGGAAGATAGAAGATTGCATTACTGCTTTACTGTTGAAATGATTTGGTGGCTAGTCATCTTCTAGAGCCATACTTCTCTCAAACTCGTATAACTCTTCCATAACAAAAGCAAGTCTAATTAAATATACACATACATATGTATATTATATTCAAGGAGAAGAAAAACCTAAATGTAAGCAATATTTTGATATTTTCTCTTCCTTCTTTCATTTAACCGATGTATTATGATCATAGGTAAGGAGGTAAGAAATGTATTATATTCTTCGACATAACTCGACGATTTGATATATATGCCTATATGATATATATAAACATATTTCGAACCCTTTTGCAAAACAATTCCAATGTAACTGCCGTCCAGAATGCAATATCTCTAACATAGTCTGTCCGTACGAAATAGAAGATACGATCCTGATTCCGAAATTCTGTAGGGTTTAAATTGCTATCCAGGTGCACACTGCATTCCTTCTTACATACTCAATGCACGCGCACACGAACTCTATGGGACAATAGAAGTGATCTTATACTCTCTCTCCAAAATTGACAATATTTTGTTTGTGTTGGAGGAGTAGTTTGCTCATCCCAACTCATAAAAGCGAAAATAGAAACCGGATAGCGAACTAAGGAGGTACAGGAGGAACAGATTGTTGCCCGGCATATTCCTTACGCCAAAAAATCGCTCATCTTTCCGAATCACTATGCAGGTCAATATGCATGCAAAGTGAATCAACCTTAACTATGTTCACGGAATTAACAAATCAAATTTTTAAAGTTTTTTCCTTTGGCAAACGCACGTCATATATGCGGGCTGTAGTAAGGCTTTCAACCGAATAAACCGAATAAAATCATGCCTCCTTAACAGATACTGTAGAGTGCTCTTCATTTCATTCAATTCTAATGAATTTTCGGTTACGTCACTCGTCCTTCAAGCACTAACCTTGAAAATATGTAAGAAATAGTCTTTTTCAAGAAGGAACGCATTCGTAACGAAATGCTTCGTAGATTCACATAAACTGCTTTTCGATGGCGTACTTCGTCTTAATTTATATATTGAATTCTCAATTAATAAAGCAAGATCCAAATTAGGATTTATTGAACGCTGCGCTCGAGAGTCCACTTAATGCAACAACAGTGTACATGGTTTTAGCAAAAGTCTATATGTCTGACTTGATTCATATTTAGAATCAACTCTTCTAAGTGTTCCTGCAAAGACAATGACGATGTCTGGGCTAAGATATTCAAGAAATAGTACCGATAGAAGTAATAGGGTCTAACATAATTACTAAGCCTAAAATGTAATATGTGTGTATTAGGTTGGCGGGAAAATTTTGTGGCATTTTAAATAAAGTTTTTGAATTTGAAAATGTTTACTGCGCTCCTCAGCGGTTGAATGGTGGATTCTGAGTTCCTCTGCAGTTGTAGAATGATTAGATGCTGATTATTCTCCAACATGGAACGCGAAATGCCATTATCGCCACGATCGACGATCTTCTTTGAGATCGGTACCTTCGATAATCGAAATATTTCCAACTTAAATTCCCAACGTGTCGCATAAGTTTTTATGCGCGGCCGAGGCGTTACTTCCTTTCGGGACCTCACACCAAATACAACGCCTTAACCGCAGTTTACCCACTGCAGTCTATTCACTCTACACTTCGCAACTGACAAATTAAAGGTGTTTTAAAGTAGTCCTCATATGTGCCACGAGAGGTACGCCAAACAAGAAGACCCCACATGATTGCCGTCATTTGACAAGTAAAATTGCCTACGGGTAGTAAAACACGGCAGAACTTTCCCGCCAACTTATAGATATAATATATATAAGTGAATCTATTTATTAACAATGTGTTTACAATGAACTCAAACATTAGGCGACTCACATATCACATATTTTTTCAAATATTTACACTCTCCTCCATTTTCAAGTCGAACGTTCGCAAACATTACTCCCATCCTTTACGGCGCTCTTCGTATAAACCTTCCTGATAACCACCGTGCCCACACGGTGGTCATACAAAAAAAAAAGAAAAGATGTAACTCATAAGGTATTTTGATAATTCATTGCCTTAAGAAATATGCATTAAATTACGTTTGTACGGAAAATGCTCGGAATCCCGTAGAGCAATTTTGCAAGATTTACGCAAAAGCGCGTAAAGTCTTCTGTGATTACATCTTGTCGGCGCGACATATTATATTTGATCAAGTTTAAATAAAATTGAAATTAAATGCAAATCGTCGCATGACATTGCGTTGTAGCAAGCAAAAAATAACATAATTGTTTTAGCTCTTGCTCTTCTTTTAATTCTTTAATAAACGAGCTTTACGTTTAGGATTTTCTTTTAATTAATATTTTATTTACATGTATTTATTGAAATATTTATATTGGTTGTATTGAAGTTTACAACTATACCAATATATAAGTTTAGCACGCATCATAATCATAAACATAATCATAATCACAATCACAATCACAATCACAATCACAATCAGAATCACAATTATCATCATCATTATTATCATTTTCATCATTATCAATAAAATGATTATGAGCGGCAAGATAAACAATTACCTTCGTTGTCTGCGTTGTGGAAAACATTATCATTATTATCGAAATCAACATGAACGTTACATTTAAACGCACCTTTCTCCCCAAAGAACACCAATAAAAAAGCATTTAAAAATTAATCTCATAGTGTTTGTGTCACACTCACATAAACCTGGACAAGCGTGCATATGCACATATATACATATATACACACATGCACATGCACAAAAAATCACATTTCACGGAAATTAACACAAAAGACGTACATACAACGAACGAAAGAACGAACATTACAAACAAACGAACGAACGAACGAACGAAACGCTTCAATAAAACAATACAGATACTAAGAGAAAACATTCAAGCGTACGCACGATGACTTAGTTTCTATGTATTATCTAAATATATACATATGCGAATGTCAGTATAACTATCTCTTTGTACGTGTGTATAAGTTTCATTGTATGGCACCGTAATCGTATTTTATAAAGACGACTTTGCAAGAGTGCTGAAAGGTCCTTTCAAGCAAATTTACTGTATAAACATACATGTAGAAGCAGAATATTTACACCAAATCCATATGCACACCAGCAAATATATATATATACAATTACACACGCGTACAGGCCCTCATATATATATATAAAGAGATATATTTCTCTGCTAAGTTTTTGACTTGTGCTTCACTTGTTATTGTTTTACCCCGAGTATCAATGTTGTGCACATATGTATTTATGCTTCTCCACCATCCTCTCATTTACAATACTCAGACTCATACACTTAAATATGATTTTAATGCACTTAAATTACATCCATACATATATGTGCACTAAAGAGCGTAACCAGCAACAGCTATCGTTAAACAATTATGCGCCTTACAAACGAATACGAACACACACATACGCATACATATTTATACAAACAAATTTAGTTTTATTTATAACATTAAGCCCCATGATTGAGTGAAAATAAACTCAAATTTATTGAGTTATAAAATTAATAAAAAACAACACGCATGTCCATTGAGCAAGTGAGCGGACGTTTTTCAAATGCTAACTCAAAAACATGTCCTCACAGGATGGCATTCGTTCGAGAATGAAAAGAAATAAACGAGCTACTTTTGTCTGCCACTATCGCGCTGACAACAGGATAAATTTCCCATATAATATATATATATATATATATACATATATGTATATATGTGAATATACATATATATATATACATATATGCACACCCCCATATATATATATATATATATTCTGCGTGTATATATATATATATAGATGGGTCAGTCCAGCCTTCTTATCACAAAAGGTAATAAAGCATTTGTTGAATGAATCAATGGTGTCCTCACGTATATGCGTGTACGAATGTGTGAGTGTGTGCATTGAATTCGCACATAATTGTAAGCATCATTAATTTCCCTAATCAGACTGCTTTCATAGTTTTAAAATTATCAATAGTGCAGGGAAATGCTTAGGTGTTAATGTGTGTTTATAGAATATTTCAGAGTCAGCTCACATTTAACTGTATTTGAAAATTAAAGAGTGCAGCTTTCAGAAGCAATATCTTGGATATCGTAGCACATTATTCCTCATTTTCTCTCAAATTTTCTCTGTCTCCATCTCTCTACTTCTCTACTCTACTACTATCTCTCTCACACTCTCTCTTCTTTTCTTTTTTTATTTCTTCCTCCTTCTTTCTCTTTCGCTCTTTCGCTCACTATCTCATGCTATTTCTCTTTCTAAATGACTCTTGCAATAATTAATTATTCGCATATTAAAGATAAATGATATACACTCGTTAGAACGGAGATGGGCTATGATTCCAAAATGTGCGTGGCTGTGTATTTGCATATGCATTATAATATCTTGCGAGAATCTATGAATATCTTCGACTGCATATAAGGACAAAACAGTTACTTAATATTTCATTAATGTAACATTTCACACCTCAAACCTGAATACTAAGTAATGCTAAAGAGGATGTGAAAGCTTTCACTTAAATATCACTTTCAAGCCAATTAAGCTCAGGTTATGTTTAATTATGGTCAGTCATTCACTTCTTTCAATATGTGTAAGTCCTTTCTGGTATAATTAATACTATTATTATGTATCGTATTTGAGAAAACAAAAACTTCTCCATATGAATTTGTTATCTTCAGGATTTCTATATATATATGCAGCAGAATAAATTACGTCGCTACATTGTACATTACACGGTTAGTGGGAGTTTTTAATAAGTAGAGTCCTTTATCAAATCAAGCCATCGATGGCAAAACTGAATACATATTACGTCCCCATTTGGGTCAGCTGGGCCCAGTGTATGGTCAATTGCCATTGACATCGTCGGTAAACGCGAATATCTTCAACAGCCCCATTTAAGTTGATTAGTTGAAGGCGGTTTATTGTTTTCAATATCAAGTGAACTCGATGGCAAGTTGAATATGTTGCTCGACAGGAATTTTACGAACAAACAAAGTAAGAACAACACCCGTGAAGTGTTGTTGCTGAACTGATCTGGTCGTTACAGTGAATCGATAATCGACAGTTATTCAGTTTACCCGATATCCAAAACCATAAATCAGTCCCTGGACTATTATAGGGTATATTAACTGAGCGAACCCAGCAAAACTGTTTCTAAGAAATCAATAACTGCCCTTGCAATCGTGCCGATCATTGCGCTGCCGAATGACTCACTATATATAAGAGCCTCATGCTATGTCCAACTTCGCGTGTTTAAATCTAAATGCGGTAGACGATATTTGTTCGTAGCTATAGTGAGTACTTAGTCAGTAAGGCTATAACACTTACCCATTAGGCCGTCCACCCACTAGTCTATGGCCCCTCCCTATCTCCTCCGCCGCTTCTTTAGTCATATCCTACGAGCCTCACTGCATTCGTCACACGTTTCTCCTTGTCTCGAGAATCCCTCTCAACGGATGATCTATTGCTCATTTGAGTATCGTTACGCTTCACATTGGCCCCTTTCATCGATAGCCTCGAAGACACTTTAAAGTTAGAAACATAACATATATTTGATTTTAGACAAGCAAAGATTGCTGATGGCACACAAAGCAAGCAAATCTTTGTTGTATAACGATCAGGAATGTATAAAGTTTTTAAAACTTCCGACGTATATCGTTATGCATTGAAAACATTTCCTGCGTGAAGCGTGTTCTATTACCATTTCGACAATTGTCTCCATTTCGTAGGACAGGCGCAGCGAGCGAAGAACATAACCAATCGAAACATTAGCCTATTTACGTCTGCATTGTAAAGACTGTTCGAATACTCCCAAACGCTTATAGATGTTAAGGAAAGATCTTGCTATGAATGGTTGCAACGCTTCGAGAATGGTAATCTAACATCGAATACCGACATAACGGTGAAAGAGCGAAGACGTGAACCGAATATTCGTTGATTATGATAGCCCCCTGCCCCCTCTCCCCCTCTTTCCCACTCCACGCGCAAAAAATCATTAGGACTTCCCGGCCGTGCTTTCAGGTCGCCGCCCAAACCGAGTGTTGACAGTTCGAAAGTTATGCTCTGAATTTAGTAGGACCAGATTGAGGTAGGGTATTACGATCTTCTAAATCGAGGACGTGACGATGCTCGGCCCGACTGAAAAGCCGATCAAAACGTATTTGGAAACGATGAAATAGGAAGCTCTCTCCACCAGTCGTACTCTCGGATTATCACTTATTTTGATCAACAATACAAAAAGTTTTATGTAATAGAGTCGGTACTTACCTTATTTTCAAATTATTTTATAATCATACATGAGCGAATCTGCCAATCAAACGTAGCGCAATAAAGAAAAGAACGCATGTTAAGATCCCAAAGCTCGAAATCAATAGCTAAGGGATCTTGACTAAATTTTCTCTAGCTTCACCGTACTCCTATAAAACATAAATCTCTGTCAGTAAGGCCAATACTAAGATCTTACAAGACATGTGTAGAAACACTGAAAAATCCTTAACTTTAACTTGAGCCAAAGTCTTAAGGCTTCTAACATTAAATATTAAAATTTAGGGATAACAAGAGCAAAGCTAACGTAAGTGCTAATAAAGAAAAAGTTTTCTTCCAGTGTAAAGTTAATACGCTTATGTGAACAATATTCAATAGACATATGTTTTATGCACATGATATTCATTAAACACTATACGCGCGAATGTGTGCATTACTTATCCATTACTTATCCATGTAAATGTTACAACTGCAATAATCGTTAATGAATTTTTAATTATATTCTTTGAGGTCTTTGACTTAAGCTTAAGATTGTTACGATTATGTGTGTAAGTATGTATGCTCGCACCCGTATGGTGCGGCAGTCATGAAATATGCTTGTTCCGAACGAACGTTGCTATGCTAATTATTATGATTTGAGATCCTCGGCGATAGTATTTTCTGTATTATACATGTACTAACATTTAATTTATTAACGAAAGCTAAATAAAAATTTAAAACAAAATATGTCAAGAACGGGATTTTTTCTCTCTTTTCTTACCTTTTCGGACAATAAGCCAAAGATATGAGAGAAAGAACGCGAGCATGGGATAAATTTGACCGAAAATCAGTCTTGACTTGAAGATGTTGTGAAAACAGAAATCGCTTTTAATTAATAGTATTGTCATCTCTTGCTGTCTCTCGTAAGAAGCATTTCTGAATTATAGCTGAGTTGCAATTAAATAGAAATTAATTATCTTTGAGGACGGAAAGGTAAAAATGCAACGGAAGTCTATGCAGGAATTATGCATAATATGTAGATACGTACGCATTTACTTATGTAGATGCTTGTATATTCGTAGAAATTTATGCGTTTATGCTTATGCATTCACATATATATGTAGATGCATTTAGATGAGGAAAACATGTTGCAACCTTGCAAAAATACAAAGTATAACGAAGAGAAGAAATATTAAAAGCAAAAATATCTTGGAAAAGAAAAAAAGTACTACACAATAAATTCCGAGAAATTGAATATTTACAGAATTCATTGCTACCTCTTCATATATATATAGATGTATATATATATATATATATATGTGTGTGTGTGCACACAAACAATTATAAAGTTCCTAGCAAAGTAACATGTTTATAAAGAAAAATAAGCTAAACCAAAACAAATCCAATACAAAGCATTCGCTCGCTCTATCTCTTTTCCTCTCTATTTTTTTTTCACTTTTCCTCTCTCTTTCTCTCACAACATTCTCTCATTCTTTTTTCTCTCCATCCCTCTCTGACGTTCAAACAATTCTCTGCCATTGCATATAACTCAAGTTCATCTTAAAAATAAACTCGACTCATCTTGAAATGTAGAACAATATAGATATGCACATGCATGCATCCATCCATCCATCCATCCATCCATACATACTTATTAAGCATATCTGACCAAGTAAAATTTCTCCACCCAATGTTCATCCGTCATAACAAAAACAAAAAAAAAAAAAAGAAGAAAAGGGAAAAAAAGAAAAAAAATAAATAAATAAAATGAAATGAAATAATATAAAATAAATACATTATAAAAGAAAAACAAAAATAAAATTATTAACTAAGCGCGCATGTCTCTCTCCCGCATTCCTTATACGCAACGACCTCTACATTCAAATATCTTAACTTTATTCTAACGACATACTTACGTAAATATACACTTATACATAGATACGCTCATATATATATATATATATATATATGTATGTATATACATATGTATATACACAAAAATTCCAAATATTTTAGAAATTTACCGGAAAAATGCGCTGAAGAATGTACGGCGAAAATAACTTTCTCGATACGTCCCACCCCTTATACTCCTTTTTTTAAATATCAAGCAAACACATTTACCCATAGGTTGAACTCTTGGATAGTGCGCATGAATGTGTTGCGCTCATGCTTGCGATAAAAACACCCAATACGCTCCACTTTTGCAAGTGAAAAGGAGACGGAATGAAAACAAACTGTATGCTTATTCGCATTATCCAGCTGAATTCAGCCATAACTGTTGAACAAAAAAAAAAGCAAAGAAACATTTTTTAGTTTAAGCGCATGTACGGCAAATTCAAACGCAACACACACAATTGTATATACATTTCAATGTTTATACATAGTTATGCCCACGTGTATAGAAGTTAAGTTTCGAAAATCTTGTGTGATTGCATGTGTACGAGTAGAACGAGGAGAGCATTAACCGTGATTAAGAGATGCAGAATATTGCTTTAAAAGGTTACACATGCTATTTAATATTAATATTAATGCCTGATGGACCAGCACTTAAAATGGCAACTTTGGCTTTCTTAGATAAATGCACTCGTATCAGAAGTTACCTCTTCGCATATTTAATCAGCTAAACAATGGAAAGCAAAATTTTCCATGCAAATCGCCCTCACTTTCCCTCCTAACGAAGTGTAAATGAAAAGGTAACTAATTTTAAACACTATACAAACCTTTTATCAGTGAGCGAAAAAAACCACCGCAATCTCTCGCATCATCGATAACCATTCTTTATATATATAATCACACAAAGTTGGAAGGAAAAATTAAGGCAAGAGTTAATTTCAAGTCCAAAAATATTCGCATTCAGTAAAAAATCACGACCCAATTGCCGAATGCCTCCAATTATATTACAAAACTGAATAGTCCGCTTTAGTAGTTTCGTAAAATTGACCTCAACAACTTATTCACAACTCAATAAAAGTTACAACTCATGTTGTTCTTATTGTTTCAATGTATTTATAGCAATGTATATATAGCTTTCTGTAGATTTCTGTGGAAATACTATTTTCACTTTTGAAAGATTTTCCACAAATTTACACAAAAAGAAAACGTAGTTGAATGATTTCAAAAAGAAAATTAATTAATTTCTAGACTCGAAAAATTTTGAAAACATGAGCTAACACAAGACAACAACAACATTAACAATTCAAGTTAACAGCGAAATTAAACGATTTTTAACTCGACTGATAAACAGGCCAACGAAAGTTGCATTGAGAACCCATTTGCAAGCACCTAACTGCGTAACACCTTCATAAAGTCTACCTTTTCGAAGGTAGGTTTTTTTTACTGTTCCGTGTGAAATCTTTTCGAGACCAATGAACATTTCAATCGAACATTTCCATCAAACACTTTCGAATTAAGAGGATTTGCAAGATTTACAGTCACATATATACATAGATATATTAAACTAAAACACTAGAAGGGAAGTTGTACAAGATTGCATTACATGAGAACATATATATGAATATTCGCAATTGCCATAATGAAGAAATATTTGTGAGATTTTGTAGAAATTCATTAGATTCGTTTACTTACCTTTAATACTTGGGTGATTTTTAAGAGAATGGTCCCACTGTGCATTTATCGGCGATACCACGCAATTCGCATTTAATTAGCGATTGTTTATACGCCTTAATCTATATGCAAGAGAAAGAGATAACTATATGATGACTGCTTTATACACGTTCTCTGAACAGATGACGTTTACGGCGAATAAAACCATATGATGATGCGAAGCATATGAAAAATTTTTGTTTATAAATTTTTGTCAAAGGAAAATAGAAGATTAAAGAAACGAAACGGCGTAGAACTGAAGACGGAGAATACTAATTAGCAGAATCTAAAGTTGAAATCTTTTTAAGACCGTTTTCAAATACAAATATTTTTAAAAGAGATTTTATAAAAATATTTTTTTTTTTTTTTTTTTTTTTATTCACATGCCTGGACTCGCTTGCAGTTACGTATTTTAGTTGTTTGCAATACACAAAGTATTTTTTCTTTCATTCTTCTGTTGTTTTAGTTTAATGCAACATTTTTTTAATTGATAACATTTTCTTTATAAAAACGAACAAGAAAAATATTTGCGCGGTACACACACAGGCACTTAGCGAGACAATTGGAATTTTACATTTTGCCAATTATTACATATTATTATGGTTGTTTTTGTTGTTGTCTTTTATACAAAAGCAATTGGCAAGCAACTAAACTGAACGAAGAGAAAAAATACAAGAAATGTTTTTACTGTATGCTAAGAAAAACAAATTCACACACAGATACGTGAATACACATACATATGAGAAAATGGCAAAAACAAAAATTCTTAAGCCGCACACAAAAATTCCAAAATGCAGCAAAAGTATGCGCCGCGCGTTTGTTAATGCAACCGACTAAACAACTATGCTATGTACGTAAGTACAGATAGATACAACAGTAACGGCCGATAAGAGACCAAGTGAACGAAGGAAACGGCGGCAAATGTAACGAAGCGAAACATTAAAATACTGCTAACATTATTGTTATTGTTGTTATTTTTTGAAGTTTGAGTTGCTGTGTTAAGTGTTTTACTTATTATATACATATATATATATATATACACGTATATACACTTATATACACTTTTGTCTTTCGCGTGTCTTATTCACAAGAAATTAATAAAACAAACTGACCAATGTGAGGCAGTCGATGTATTGTCGATATGCTACAACAACAGTTTGAAATACCATCAGTTGCACAGTGCTCAATAACACGACACGATATTTTTGTAAGCCTTGAACGAATTGCATACAAACGGCTCCTCGCCTTTCAATGAAAAAGTCGTCGCGCTAGTAGAACTTTACAAGAACAAGTACAAACTGGGCACAACAACAACATTAGTTCCAACATTCATAGGTAAAGAGAAGCCACAATTTGCAAAGAACAGCTCACAACATATGCACTTGAATGTTGAATCTTCTCAACGGCATTTTTTTCTATTCTTATAAAACGGAGGCTCACATGTCAATTGTGTCTTTTAACACCTTCACTGACGACAAGGTATTTGCATATTGTTTTCAAATGATTTCTAAAACGACTGTAGCCGACCCGCTACGCGTAAAACGCGTGAAAGATTTTAGCTAAATATACTTATAATTATATATATAAGTGCATATTAAAAATTACATACATAGGGAAATCGCGTGATGAAGCGAGCATACTGGGTTGGTGTTCTAAATTATATTCCATTGCAACCATTCCAACCAGCACTTGTTTCATTTGAAGAAGCTTTCCATTATCCTTTAGCCAATAGTGCGTGTAGTTCATACAGTTTCTTACAACGGGAATCGAGATCGTCTCGGAGAACGAAAATGAGTTTATGTTCCTTAATAGCTATCATGCACGTCAGTTAGATGCAAACGCAGGTGAGAATTCATGCACTCGATATGTCTCTCGTGTCACAAATGTTAGGTTGGGGTTCGCAATAAAACGTACATTGTGTTGTTATTCGCATGACTAGTCGAGTAGATACGAATCGCAACTACCAAGTCGATGTTCGCGGGATCAAGTCTCAGTGCGGCATAACGTACTCGCTAATCGTAGCCACAGCGAGCACTCAGTTGGCAAATGGGTATTGCATTGGCTAAGTGGTTTCTCCTCTTTTTCTCTTTCCCTAGTTTCATCAGATCATCACCGTGTAACAAGCGTAGAGGATTCCTTGAGTAATGGCTCGCATTAAAAGAAATTACTTTGTTATACCTTGGAGACGAGCGTCTTCACTTGTTTATATAAATTGAGAACAGCTTTTAGTACTTTGGAGTCCTTATTAAAAAGATCGAGTATACTTCTCATCTACTGCTTTTAATAAAATCTAAAAACGTAAACGATTTCAGCTAATCCTTAGAAATTGCCACCAAACTTTATATTGGCCGCGAAGGCGTTAAACATTTATACAGCCGGTGCTTAAGTAGTGTGTTGTATGTATGCGCGCGTACGTTTAAAGGCAAAAAACAGAGTTGCTGTTGACTGTGCATAAAATGCAAACCGATAAAATTTAGAAAAAATTCCCAAACTCCTTCCAAGCAACATTTTTAAATACCCACCTAAAGATTTCAAATTGAAAAAACTTAAAAGTTAATCTGCACGCAGCACAACGTCCCATTTAAATGTTTGCAGTCCTGAGAGTTCGAACCTCAGCCGACAGACCACCTGCCGGATCGACATGATTGACCCCACTCTTATATATACACATACGTTATCTAGTAGAAGGGTATATCCAAAGAAATTTCCTCTCAATACCGAAAAAAAAGGTGTATTAAATTTGTTGTTGTGTTTATCTTGAAAATTCGTCAACTATTAAAACTTTTCAATCACCTTCCTAATCACAATTCTACCTAGGCATACAGAGAACATCTTCGGAGTAGCTGGTTTAATTAGAAGAAACAAATTACAAATAAGCACATCACAGTCGAGCAAGGCCGATCAGTAGATCAGCAGATGTCCTACACCACTTCGCTATATGCAGTCGTTCGTTCATTTTCATCGCGACGAATCGAAAATTGTGCAGTAGTTTTATGAAATAGTCCTGATATTGAAGGACGCTCAAATCGTCAACTGACATGGTCCGAATTTAGCAAACTTAGCTTTGTTGTCAAAGATTTTGCTCTCGGTATACAGATCAGACGTTGCCGTAAGATAAGGGCTTGCTTTTCCCAAGAGCCACTATGTAAAATCGGGTTTAAAAAATAGGACCACGCGATTCAAAATTCCTATGACTAATTTTTATGCTACATTGGTAATACGGAGCAATTTCCAGTATAAAGTATTAAGAACTAACGCTTTTTGCTAAAGGATTTATTACTCATGGGAATATTCAGATGAAATGGCGTCCAGAGAACGGATTCATGTGATTCAAATTAGCTCTAAACAAATTTTTATCATAAAATTTTAGCGTTTAATGTTCAGATAATAGAAGTAATTGGTCCAAATTTTGATACAGTGTAGCTTTCTAGCAAATTACTGTTATGAACCACTTCGCGTCCCAAAATATCAAAAATTGGCTTATTTTTCATTAGAATCCTTATTTGGAATGGGATCCAAATAGTCCAACGTGGTCCAAACACGTTGAGGTTAATATCTATGTCAAATTGTTATTACAAACCAACTTTCACATTTCAAAATATTAAAAATTAAACTTTTCTCCAACTGAAGGTTCAGTTTTTGTAAAAACGTTTATGTAGCAGAAAAAAAAATTAAAAAAATTCAAGAAGTTGTCGTATTCGATCCAAATTTTTCACAATAATTCAGAAGGCTTTTTATATGGAGAGCGCTGGATGCAGTGGCCCGATCCGAGCCATTTGCAATAGGGTTCGTGCTTGGACCAAAATACGTTAGTGTGCCTAGTTTCATCAAAATATCTCAGAAATTACAACCTGTAGGACGGGCGGACGGATAGACAATAAAAGACGGACGTATTTTAAGTCTTTCTGCGCGCTAGCTACATACATATCCGCACAAACATAATATACCTTGTACCACAAGTGGCGTAGGGTTTAAAAAAAATTATCTCATTGAACCATGCAAGCGTAACGAACTCTACAGCGCCGACAAGAGTATCGATAAAATTAGCGATTGCTTATTAGTTTACTTCTGATATTTTTTAGGAAAATTAATTGTATGCCCTACGATATCGCTTATTATTATAACTTTGTTTTTTGCTTTTAATTTAATTGAATTCAATTTAATGCATTTTCATAATCGCGATTCCAAGTCACTTTTTCATTGCTTTTGCCACAATACTTGCGCAGAGTATTACATTAAGGGCACCATTCATCCAAATTCGTTCTTAAGAATTCAGTTCTTTTGTTGCTTTTGCTGTTCCATTTCGGTTACACGTCAGCACCATTCGACATTCGATTCTTCTCATTTTCCATCATCAGCACAATCATCGTCAACGTTTTGAGTCTCCTCGCAAGAGACGGAGACAGTTCAATATCTGTTAACAAGACGCCGCCCCTTTCAGCTTTAAACTCCAAGATTTCCATAGTCCGAGATAACTCGATTATTTTGGCCAATTCATCATTTAATAAATATGACGTGAATCAAGTGTTATTGCGGAGACTTTATTCAAACAAACCAACGGAAATTGCATTCGAGAACTTGCAATATATTTCACGACGACATCAATATCCAAGAGCTTTTTATGACCGGGCGCAAATAATCAATCATCTTAAGGTTAATACGTCCCAGAACGAAATCAAAAAACATAAAATATACATTCCGAAGGAGAGATTTCAACACGCACACAGAGACATTGTCGATCCGCTTTCTCCGTTAAATGGAAACTCTTTTGTTCTATATCACAATCAACCGATCCACACGATAGCGTGAAGTATACCCAACGAAGGAAATTTCTGCAAGTATTGTTGCCAAGACTTTCATAAGCATTTACGTTTCCCACTTTAGCGGACTGCATAACGTAACAAGTGATTAGAGAACGCGGCTTATTTCGAATCTTCTTAACAAACTGGCAATAACTTTAAGAATTTACCGAATTATTCTCAAGGCAACATTATGTTCGAGTGTTCCTGCAAATTCAATTGAAGGAAACAATTTTAGTTAGGAAACAAAACACCCCAATGGTATGAAGAGCTCTGGATAGATAGCTCTATTAGGACTACGATTAAGAAAATATTTTTTCCAATCGAGCTGAGCACACAGAGAGGTACACAGAGAAAAAAAAACTTACCAGGCGATATCGGAATTTTAGACAGATATATATTAATTCACATTCGTCCAACAACTCCTAGATAGTTTCTGCGATATCAGATCTGACTTTAACCAGCATCGTGATGTAAGATCCAATTTACTCATATCAAAAGCTTTGATGGATTGCAGCCAAGTTTTTGTCCAAAGTTCAAAACAACACTCTTTGCAATGCCCTTGTGCTGATCGTTTCAAGACTTATCGAAAAAAGTCGGAAGTTATCTAAGATACAAGCCAAGGCATTGACGGACAGACAATATGTCTTCAACATCTGTCTTAAGAGAAAAGCAAGATGAATGTGATGAGTACTAGTGCATGGGTGGTAACAGTTGCTTAGATTCAAATCAATTAGAATAAGAAGGTTATCTAGAAGGTTCTTAGAGGCATCTGGAATTCGAGAAAGAAAATCCACATTTTAAGCAAACCTTTGGTGGTGATGGTAACCCATTTTTTTTTGTTTTTTTTTTGTTTTTGGTAAACAATTACATGAACTGGTCTTTTCTTCGTGCATGTGTAAGTTCGTTTGCTTATCAGCGACCGCCTTTTACTTGTCCGGTTCTGTTTTTATTTCAATTTCGCAACACATTGAAAAATATCTAAAGAATTTTTTCTTTAGCTTTTTCATCTCATCGTTTCTTTGGCTCTAGAGAATTTCTGGAATGACGTTAATGGTATTCGTAGAACGCAACCGCACCGTTTACGGCTGCCTTCGTCTTTAACATGCACGCATTCATGCAGGAACATACATTCATATATACATACTTGATATGAGCTTAACGTTACCAACGCTATTGCTTTTGGTATTCTTCTTGCTCTTCTTGTTGTTGTTATAGTTGTTTCTCATTCGTTTATAGCTACTGGTGTCGTCTATAGTTTGTCAAGTAGTTGCATCCATTCACATCCCATTAATGGTGTTGTTTAGCAGTTAAATGCACTTTCATATACAGGCTAATGCATGTACACATATAAATAAGCAAACAATGAAACAAAATTCATAGACGCACACACACACATACACCCATATATATATGTGTCCATAAAATGCTTGTGTTGAATGTTACAGGGAAAAAGGAACAAAATACGGGTCCGTTGTCGCTTTTGTTTTGCTACGCTTTTATCCGTCAAGTTGACAAAAGCATAGACTCGCTCCTCTACAGGCATGCACACATCAATATCCACAAGTTGCCAAATCGTGCTTTATGATGACCACAAAAGAAACTGGTTCACATTCTGGATACACGCACGCACATATACGTCTATATACAATATATATATATGTAAATGGGTGTGTGTTTCTGTTTGCACGTATGCATGTTATTATATATTTGATATGTTTATTATATAAATACATCCACACGTATATGCGTGTTATTTTGAATAACGCATTGAAAAACTTAATTTACTTGTATGCTGACCTTAGAGTACATTCAGTTCGCCTTGGCTTTTCTATATTTCACTCTAAGAAATTAAATCTTTTTTTTTTTTGAAAATCTCTTCTTGCTCGACAGTTGGAAGGGACTTTGAGTAAAGGCCAGATGTATTTTTTCTTAAGCAACTTGAGTATTGGCTGATGCAGATGCGTAATTAACGTAACAGCTCAAGCTACCACATGCCCACATTAGCAAATGCTTTCTGAGCAAAAGCAGAAGGAGAGGGAGTAAAATTATAAATTTCTTAGAGAACCAAAACAGCTCAGCAGTAAATTTTTTATGAAGCAACTTTCTTTGGTGGTGGGATTTGCGCGAGCACCATTTGACTTTTCTACATGACTCTGTAAGGTGTGCAAAATTTTCGTCTCACTTTTTCGTTTTTACTAAGTAAGGTTCTACTTTGCCAGGTTTTTCCCTTTTCCTGTTAAGTTTTGTAAGTATTTTTATATAAAAAATTCTTAAAAAAGTGATTAATGCTTCAGCGCATTATTGGCGGCTTCGTGGGCCCTTCTTAGAGGCTGCTTAGAGAATGTCAAATATATTCTCGCTGCTTTGCCAAGAGAGTGCGTAAGTAGTAGTGTAGTTATAAAGGTATAATTGCGCCTTCTTCACCTGGGTCTTCGTTACAGTACGAGCTATCCCACTGAGCTTTGCCCAACATAGTTTTTTCGATTAAATAATGATTTTCAGGCAGTTTTCCGTTTCTTGCTTAGTTCGAAGGATAGTGATATCGTGATAGTGATAGTGACTCGCGTCGGTTAATGAACAATGAATGCTTTTGGATATGCAAGGTATAAATAATGATGATGTAAACTAGGTAAACGCCACCTGGATACACCTGGATTGCTCCAGTTAACCAAATTATTACTAAGTTACGCGAGCAAGAACAATTGGCGCAGTTACGGCAAATTCATTTGGTAAAAATGGGCTAGAAAACGTTAGCAGCAATGTACTGAGTAGTCTATCTATGCTCGCTATTAGCGTTACCCTCAATCAATTAATTACTATTTGTTCGAGCAGGGTTTCCATTGTTATGACACTACGTAAAACACGCATCTTACTGTGGGCCGATTTTCATCCCTCCCCCGTAGCATTCGTTTTCTGCAGCAAGCACTTCATTTTAATAAAAAGTCGTCGAAGACTTATTCACAATCACAGTCTCAATATAAAGACGAAGTATACAAATGTAGTAAATGTATTCGGATAATTGCGATATGTATCGCACGACACTTTAGGTATTACAAGTTGAAAATAGTTTATTTCTTCCTTCTTCTGTAACTCCATCAGTTAGGTATCAACAAACCCTCGCTGTGAAAAATGCATTACTCTTACGCATATCTTAAACTTTGCTTAGTTGTCTGATTTTGAAAATTTTCTATGGTCCACCATTTCAATACGAACTTTAATGCTCTCTTTACCTACATTATAATTCCTCTTCGCACGAAATCGATGCGTTAGTAAAGGAGGAGTTTCAGAACGCCATTTTGGTTCAATAAAACGCGCAGGCAGTTGATAATACGGCAAAATATTGATATGTTAGGAATCGTGTATTGAATATTGGGTTTGAAGTTCATATGAAATTCACAGTTGCTCGCAGCTTGCCAGGGCAAACTCTATGCATTTGTATTCGAAATAGGGGAACCTTGACATCATGAGCCTCTCGAGTGGAAAATAGTCTGTTCATCCTTACAGTTTTGTGGTTGTGTGCGCAGGACAAAACCATAACAATTCAAATATATTCCACGAAGGAGCGCAAGCCGGCAGAAACCTTCATAAGCCATTTTATAATTAAAAGAAAATGGACCGCACTAACGACCCTTGAACGACCCTTAACAACGGCACTCCGACGCAAATATAATTTGAAAAGCTTTCGCAAAACTCGACCATGTTGCCCGTGGCATAGTAAGGCTTTAGTTTTACTTTCTTCTTTTCTTTCTTGGGTTATGCCTTCTTCTCCCTCTTATCAATTTATTATGGAAACTCATATGATCCAAGGCAGTTGATAACTTACCTCCATTTTTAAGAACAACTCGTCTCCCGTTCACGCAAATATGCAAACATTACGTGTAGAAATAATTCTTTCGCACGACCGTCACATTGTCACCATGATAGAATGTGAAATTCGTGTCGAAAAGTGTCGGTTGTTTTCGGCTATTCACAAAAGGTGCCAACTTTTCAATATGCTCCCAAGAACAATAGCACTGTTCAAGCAGACGATTAGTCATTAGTTGAAACAGGTACTAATTAATAGCAGTAATATGTGGCAGATGCAAGCAGGGTTGCATCCATCTAGAGTCCATCGATTCGAAAATTTCCTTCTTGTGCGAGTCCACTTAGCATTACACTAGAGTTCAGAGATCAGAGAGTTTGGGAAGCACTATCGGAAAACTTATTTAGTTATTCTCTATATCTGACTTTTGTGATTCGGTTTGAATTTTATCTGCTGCGCATTGCGTGTCCGTCTTGGCTTGGGCTTGGCCTTTCGAATGGGGATATGAGAGAACATTATGTTGCTACAAAATTGCATTGTTAGCGATTTTATTCTATCTTTTAAGAGAGCTTGACTGATCAATGCTGGCAAACTAATTTGTTACCAAAATCAACAAAAAAACATTTCAGACATCGCATGCAATGCGATTAGAAGGATACTTAATGTAACTTTTAATGTGTGTTTTTAAAAGAAGGATTCACTTAATTGTAACTCTTGTTTCTAATACGTGTACGAACTCCTTTATGTGTTGAATTAAGATAATCTTCAACATTGAAATCTCGGAAAACTACAAATTTTATAATGATTTCCCTAATAATATCCAATACATAGATATTATCAGAGACTTGAGGAGTCTGTTGAAATTTAGCAATGACGGATAGAAGAACCATTTAACCTGCAAGCATTTCTCTAACACCTCTGAAGGACTTAAAATAGACCCGCCGTTTATTACACCGGTCTATTCAGAGCCATTTCGCGAACTCTCTGCCAGTCTTTTACAAAATCCAAATAGAAAATTCATGAATGGAAATATGTATAAAGTTATTCAGTGCAATATATAAGATATATATATATATATGTATATCTAAATATTACTTGCAATATATTTTCTTCTAAAGAAGTGAAACTTAATTTATTTGTTGATTTAGTCATAAATGGCAAATTCAGGTGCAAGGAAGATTCAGCTATGTAAGTATAGGCTTCAGATTCGGGATTCAGATCCATATAAGTATAGGCTTAACTTGGTCACAACCGAAGGAAAAGAGATCATAAAATTACGACAATTTATGTCTGCATATAAGAAATAAACAACGTGAACACACTTACTCACCACACTCACCCACAACTCTACCAATAAACGACGTCATGCAGGTTATTAATAGAATTTAAATTTTAGTTTAGCTGCAGGAGTAGTGTTAATGGAAGCAACAGGATCCGATAGGGAAAGTTTAGATTATAAACCTCGTGCAAATTATTACAGAGGACCCCAAGAAGGTTAAAAAGTTCATAATTTAATCTGCATTGGCTAAGTCTTATAAAAAGAAAATTCCTCGTCGGACAGACCGGAACATTAAAAGTAATTTGACGCCATTAATCAACGTTGCCATGAAAGTAATGTCAACTGTACCATGAAAGTAATCCTACATTTCGCGAGTGGCAACGATGTAAGTAACAACCTACTTTCATAAGGAGGTAGAGGGACACGTGGATTCCAATCTAAACTCCTTTGAGAAAAAAGCAGAACTGCGAAGGTGGCCGCACTATCGAGGCGGATTCCAATAACCATTTTGTCTTCTCGTTATATATGGTTCGTCAAATTCCCTCCAGCTTTATTTACAGAATGTTCAACATGCAAATTGAATCCAAGTTTATGATCAAACAAGATACCTAGGTCCAGAAATGAGTCCACATTCTCCAGCTTAATTGAGGCAAAAAAATATTTCGTTGTGAACAACGTTGTGTTTTCACCTCGACAACGACATCTTCTTACATTTTCTTTTATTTAACCTCACGAAATTGAGCGAAGACCATGTTAACGAAATCTTAAAGTCAGCTTCAAAAAGACATAATTGAATTTCCAAATTAACAGGCAAGAGAAGCTTGGCCTTATCTGCATACATTAGGGTACGCGAGAATTAACAAAAATCACCGATAACAGTTGGAAAGCACTCGAAAGGAATGATGTGAAGTCACGGCACTCACGCACGACAGCAACACACCGCAAGCACTCCAGAACCTCACAATAGTTACAGCAACACTATGCGAGAATTTTCATAACCCATGTATTGAGATTGACAAATGGATGACAGAGAATCTCCTCATTATAGACTATCTCGTAGTCCTATTAGACATAAGTCGTTCCATCGATTTAGATCGTCCTCTCGATATCAGTCGCATGCTGGCAACAATTCAAACTGACTTTGCAAATATCATCATCGCTTTAGAAACAAAGCCAAGAGAAGTAAAAAAAGCCGTGCAATTTTAAAGAAGAGAGAGAGAAAGTGATATGTCAAACTGAAAGAATCCATTGTAGTTATGTAGCCATAAGTGAATTAATAAACAAACTGCAAGTTCATCGTTCCTAAGTTGGATCAAAGTTTACGATTTCTTGCTTATTGGGCCGACTTAAAATAGACAAACATGGAATTGTCCGCGAGTAAAACAAACAAACAAGCAAACAAAACTGTTTTTTGTGTTACAAAACGAATCGTTACCTGTCGAGAGAACATCACCTCGATTTTGGTCCTTAACAGACCCTACATAAAATGTAATAAATGACATCACAAGACCACAAGATCACAATTAACAGTTATTTGAAGCTATATGTACACACATAGAGAGTGAGAGAGAGAGAGAGAGAGAGAGAGAGAGAGAGAGAGAGTCAGAAATAAAGAAAGGTAGGAGCAGCGACAACACTAAGTTCTGTTCGATGCCATCCTACATTTGCAGCGCAACGCTTAATGTTTCTGACCGCAACCTTCTTCAACACATTTTGCCATTTGGGTCCAATTCGAGTTGTGTCTCGGCAAGGAAATGCCTGGCCTATCACTTTTGCGAAGGAAGCCCAGCCATTGAGTGTTTGCTATAGAGGTGTAACGCGCTTTAATCGTGGTCGCCGTGCCCTCGTCAATGGAAGTCGCATAGACCGCCGAAGAACACTTGTTATGCCACAGGACATTGATGCCATACATACGCAGATAATGCAAGATTGACGTGTGGCTTTCTGTAAGATTGACCCAACCTTAGGCTTTAGTTCTACAAACACATACACATAAAATAGGTCTTTTCCCATTGGATTCCGCATAATTTGACAAAATCTCAAAAAGATGGCGGTATCGATTGACGCGAACAAACCCTTAAGAAAGACGAATACAAGATTGTCTCAAGTGACAAAACATGGATCTTGTGTAAAGGCCGGAAAGTAAACAGAGGTCGTGAGTATGAGGTCATGAGTATGGGTGTCTTTCGGAAAAGCTGCTCACGTAGCAGGATAATTCTTGATGATATGCAACTATTTGTTTTCCGGAAGTCTTTAATGGAAAGAGGGAAGCAAACAAGCGCCGCTGAATAAATCCGCGTCAAAGCAATGCCAGTTCGCACGCTACACTTCCTATAATCGATTATTTCATCACTTAAAAAATCGAATCAATGGGTCATCGGGCGTACAGACTCGAATCGACATCAAACGATTTCATTTTGCTCCCGATCACAAGATAATAGTAATAGAGTGCATGGCAAACGACGAAGTCGTTGATGCGTTCGCACACTCAATGGAGCGAAATCGAAACAATTTTACGACAAGTCGTTCGCACCCATGCAAGAACAATGTTTTGAGAGACCGTTAATTAATTTCGAATAGCAATTTATTTGTTTATTTATTTATTTTTTATTTTATGTTTTTCATTATTAGACTTGAAATAATTGACACAAGTGCCACACGTATCGAATGCATTTATTTCACAAAATATTTGCTCCCCCCTCTCTCTTTTATGCCTACACCTGCGGCATTTTGAGGAATGAGAAGGCAAAGTTGTCATAGTTTAGCTTTTCTTTATTAAAGATTTTCATTTAAAATTAGATTTTCATTTATTCGCTTACGTTTCTTTATGTTCTTTTTGACATTTCTTTGTCGTTTCGGCGAAAATCTAACGGAAGTATTTCTTTGGTAAATGAATAAAAACAAAACCAGAGTTTTACATAAAATAATCAAAAAAAAAAAAAAAAAAAGGAAATGCTTATATATAACAAAAATAATTTTTATAATTTTGTTGTTTTGTTATTTTCTGGTTTTTTGTTTAATTTTTTTTTGTAAGAAAAACAGGTGCACTGCAGAAAACTATTGCAAAAAAGGTGATTGCTTGTTAAGTAATGTTGTTATAATAGTTGTTGTTGCTTTATTATTATTTTTATTATTATTATTATTATTATTGCTTGTTTTACGATAACTTAAAAAAAAAAAAAAAGAAAGGAAAACAACAATTTTTTTGAATTTTTTATCTTTAATGTTATTCTATAATTTTAATTAACTTTAATTTTTTTCTTTTACCTTTTTAAATTTACTTTTTAATTTGCTTTCCATTTATTTATTTGCCTTTTTCTCAAACCTTAATTTCTATTGTCTATTGGTTTTCGCTTCTTATTTCTTTGTATTTTTTGTATTTTTTTTTTTTTTTCTTTTTTGTTGTTATTTATTCTCTTCTTGTTTTTTGCGCTCAGTTAATTGTTGTTTATTTTTGTGTAATCACCGATATGTTGGTTTTTATCCACTGAACTTTGTTGCTGTTGCTGTTCTTGCTTGCGTTTTTTGTTTTTGAGTGTGTGTGTTTTTTTTTAGGTTTAGTGTTTGTTGTTCCTTTGTTCTTAGGTATTTTATTGTTTGTTTTTTTTTTTTTCTTTTTTCTTTTTTTTTTTTTTGTATATTTCAAAATATTATTTTAGGAAAAATTCTTCTTTCTTTTTTGTTAGTAAAAGTTTTTTTTTACATATTTAGAAAAAATATTTTATTTTATATAAAAAATTCTTTAAAACTTATAAGAAAAAAACATTTAGATAGAGTTGTAGTAGAAGTAGAGCACAAAACTAGAAAAAGAGTTGAGGCATTTTTGCATATCATAATAGTGTATACCCACCACTAGAGTAAGCAAAGTTGAGTTCTTAAAATAAACTAAATATGGCGACATGCCCGGAAATGGGGACCCAAGGCAAATGCTTTGAACTTTTCTCTTTCATTTCAGTCGGGTTTTTTTTGGAAAGACGTCGAGATGATTGCTCCTATTTTAAGTGCACCTAACACATTTAAACGTAATCGTCAAGTCGCCTTTTCACATCGATTCTATTGAATAAACCCTTGAAAGTATTTGTTCGAAAATTCTTGTTAATTGAAAACAAAAAAAAAGGTGAGACATACTTTCGATATCATACAGTGAATTAATTCACTCAAAGCATAATTTATATTAGTTGGGCTTGAGTGCCTTTACCGATTTTTGGTATATGGTCTGGATAAAATTATAAGCCAAGAACTTGCTTGCATCCAATTTCATGTGCAAAGACGGTGTAAATGCAGCACAAGACTTACGGTAATGATTCTTTATTGGCGCATAGTAGATCGTATATGACATAAAGTATTTGAGAGGAAATCGTGAAATGACTGTCATTTTGTTATATTGTCGTTATGATCACGATCCGATGAACACATTATCGGCAAATTTACTCATATCACGAAATATTTTTGCAAATTTAAGCAAGAGAAGCCGACATTATAACTCAAGCATCGATTCGTTGTAGTTTCGTTAGTGGCGTTAGGGCGTATGCTTCGCATTCCAGCTGTGCTTGCATTCAAGATATTCAATTTTTTTTATTTTTATTTTAAATAGTGAAATGCATAGGTTGGTCTCTGAAATCGTTCTTGAGAATCTTATCCCTACTTAGGCTGCTTGGACTCTTGGTAGTAAAATCTTTCAATTATTTTACAACTCAACACACTGTACACACACAACGTAATACCGAAAAAGCTCTGTTCAAAATGTTGGAGATGCGTTAGAATGGCATGCAATCAACGATTAAAACGATTTATATGCCATCGATCGTACGCCGAGCTCGTCAGGTATGCCTCTGTGCGTAGCGTTACTGTTCCGCCGTTTAACTCAAGTTACGCTTTCATAGCAGAGAACTTTGAGAGAGCAAGGCCCAGAAAGTAAAACGTGCATATATTTAATTGGATTACACAGAAATTGTAAGTAACTGATAATTGGGAGAAGAACGATAGAAGAGTAACAAGCCTGCTTAAGTGGTGCGTATTGGAGATTCGCCTTACGACGAAATTAGTTTACATTTATTTACTTATTTTGTTTTACATACGGATTAATGCTGGAAAACTGTTCGCAATTTCTTTTTTTTTTTGGTTTATTTTTTGTTTCTCATTTGGAATTTTCTTAATGCATTCTTAATATACATATATACTAAACATATAATAAATTTAACAATCTTCACCCGTATACAAGTTCTGGTCTAATTTATAAAAAGAAAGAAAAAAAGAAAAAAAAAAAAGAATAAAAAACAAAAATTCATTCCCTCTCAAATCGTGGCAAAGGAATAATTGCTTGCAAAAGATTTGCAATCAAATCCGATAGAAAGTATGCGTACTTTATTTTTCAAAATGCATATCTGGTGATATTTTGATAATTTGAGCATATCAGCGATAACGAAATACCTGTAGCCCTGGTAAACATATAAAAAATGCAATTTTTGATATATATATACTTTCTATCTGTTTTATTGTTGATGTGAGACAAAAGGACAGATATTTCTCTGAAGTGTGGAAGTGTCTCAAATGACGTATAATCTGCTTATCTCTAAGAAAGCTCTCTTTTTTTGTCTGAAATACTTACTATGAAGATTTGGGATCGGAAAGAGAAAGTCATATATATATACGTACGTATATTAATTTTAAGCAGGAAACATGTTTTAATTTATCATTAATAGGTAAAGAAATCATATATTAGACAGAACACTCATACGACATATATACCAGATTTTTTATTGTTGAGTTCATTTTCAGTAATTAATAATCTCTCTCTGCTGCTTATAAAAGAATTGACTTCCATACTGTAGTTATAAATGATTGTTACTTTATCCCTATTGTTCTTCTTCTTTTTTTTTTAGTTGGTGTTTTGTACGCTTGTGAAGGAATTTCTGACAAATGATTTATTTATGACTTTTCTTGTTTATTGCATATGCATACATGTATATCCGTGGGCGTGTATGTGTGTGTGTGTGTGTGTGTGTGTGTATGTGTTTGTGTACATACATATATAGAAAAGAATTTATATAAAATCTTTGGAAATTTCATTTTCTCTTTTCGGTTTCTCAACAATTTCTTATTGGTTCTTTATTTTACAAAAGTGCAAGAGTAACGATTGTTAACATCAAATGTAAAAAACAAAAAGTTATACGCTAAATACGTTACGTTACGTTAATGGAATAATGAGATCAATACAAAAATTATAATAACAATAATAATTCTAATAATAACAAATATAAATGGAAAGTAAATAATAAATTAAACTTATAACTACAAATAAGTCTTAATGATCAAGCGTAAGCTGACTTGAAAGCTTTCTAAAATCTATTTAAGTGTAAACTAATACTGTAAGGAAGCGCTTCTACTTTTTTTGATTTAAAAAAGGAATGTAAAGAAAGACTATTTACTGTTATTTAGTCAGTGTTATTTTCATTATTATTATTATTATTATTATTATTATTATTGTTATTATTGTTATTATTATTAATATTAGTTTTATTATTATTATTCTTGCTGTTGTTGTTGTTCTTGTTCTTGTAGTTTATTTATTTGGTTTTATTAAATAATTACCATTATTATCATTATTATTATTATTATTATTATTATTATTATTATTGTTGTTATTATTATTATTATTATTAAATAAGTTACTATCACTCTATTTATAAATGTAGTTAATTGTTGTACTTGAAACAAATTCCATGAAACTGATGTTTATATAGTAAAGTGCGTATTGTATGTAGTTTTTGTTGTTCTTGTTTTTGTTCTTGTTGTTAGCATTTTATTATTACTTCTAACAATAATAGTTAATAAAAATTTGTAAACCATTCAGAATTTAGAGTCTTACGTCAATAATGTTTTGATTAATCCATTTTCGGGGAGGAGCTTCGAAAAATCTCTTCGACTTTTGTGCGTGTAGCTTGTACAACCAGCATATGTTGGCAGGGAAAATCCCATATAACCGTAAAATGAAACAACATATTGGCGATAGCGATTAAATATTCAAAGAAGGCAAACCAACTGAAAGCTGTAGCAAAAGACAAACAAAAAAAAGGAACAAAAAAATTAAAAAATAATTTATACAAATCTGTAGAAATTTTCAACATGCTTTCTTTTTTAATTTTATTTTAATTTTAATTTCAATCTTTTTTTTTTTAACGTACTTACCCAAGTCGTGGCAATAGAAACGATGTTTGGCAAAGAATATCAACAGGCCCACAGTACTAATAATAGACATAGCGAAGAGTATTTTCTTCCATTTAATTGAATCTCTTTGGGTCTGACTCAGCTCGGTATGATCCTCGTGTAAAATACCATTCAATTTAATAGTGGCCAGCATATGACATAATGAACAAATCATAAAAGTTATAAAAATTTTCTCATGTATAGCTAAAAAGATTATTAGAGAAAGAAAGGTTTTGTTTTTGTTTTTTTCATAACAACAAAGTAAGAGATAATCCATTAAAAGCACTCACGATAATTTTCACGATTTGATATATATGTGACACCACCCAGCGAAGCAATTTCAATGCAATTTAATGTTAAAATCATTGTTATCATTGAGTTTATATTAGCTAAGCGTTCCGTCTGCATTTTGGTTTGCATTTTCTCTAACATTGTGCGATAATAGTTTTTGTATATGAATGCTATCGGTATGCGCGGTCCCAAATGTAAAGCGATACTGAAACGCCAAAAATAACGTTGAGGACTAACGCCCGTAATTGCACTTATCGACGGCACAATATTATAAACCTATTAAAATAAAAGAAAAATTTTACATTAAAAAATTCTATTTCAGCTCAGTTGCAACTAACTTACCCGACAATGTGTCTCATGAACTTCATCATATTGGAAGACGTATGCGGTTACAAAACACGTAAATAGTGTAAAGAGTGGCAAGAGTGCAGTAAATATGCAAACATGTTGAAAATTCACTAAATAGTAAATGGCGAGCGGTACATCATTTGGATTTTCTACGGTTGGTGTAGAGGTTGTTGCTATTGCTGTTGGTTTCGTCACTTGCAAAGGATCTACAATGGACTAAACATAACATTTAATGTTCAAATACGACAGATCTTCTAAAGCAGCTTTCACCATCAATCATCAACACTTTTCCTAAATGCCGAAAGGCTCGAAAACACCCACACACACATCTGAATTCATCAAACACACAAATATCTTAAGATTTTCCAAAAACTTGCATAGAAGCATTGAATGCAAGTTTTCTATAACAAAAAAAAAATAAATAAAATAAATTTTATTTAAAACCAACCTAAGTCATGTGATAACTGTGATAACACAAGTTCTGGTACAAAACGCTATTGGAAAGGATAAGATAAACGCACCCTATCCGCAAACATAAAAATTTGAAAAGTTAAACTAAAGTTTTTGATTTCATTTAAATATATTGAGGAGCTTGCGTTTTTGTGGATCTGTACGTAAAATTTTCGGTTGGTGAACAAAACTTATGATTAATAATAGTTCCTTTTGCCTA
Source organism: Glossina pallidipes (assembly GCA_000688715.1). Taxonomy (NCBI): domain Eukaryota; kingdom Metazoa; phylum Arthropoda; class Insecta; order Diptera; family Glossinidae; genus Glossina; species Glossina pallidipes. The sequence continues at coordinate 1,956,103 of KK499783.1, forward strand.
CGGCATACGGAGACAGGCTCTGCAGGAATATGTGTTGATCCATAAGAATGATTGAAAACTACAGCTACCGTGATAGATAGCGAGTGGGCGCCTCACGTCCGTGGAGCTTAAATTTAGACTATAAGGCCTTTGCCACTACTTTACGCGATCGAACATACGCTTGCCAAACCCAAGCTACCCTTTCTCGAGATACATGCGGATCGGCGGATACAATTGACATGGCCTTCCCCCTGCAATCGACTCAGTCATAGAAGTAGCCTAACGCACACAAAACCACCGATAAGACACTTGAACTGATCCAAAGAGTGAACTTAATCCGAAGAGTAAACGCTTCTGAAATTTACGCTCATTACGTTTACACAGCTTGACGTCATTCCGCCAACATAATTCTTGAACTTTGGAAATTTTTTAAAATTTTTACTTTTTGTCATAACTGTATAAGCCAAAGGTTATTTAAATATAGTTACAAATATAACAATAAGTGAAGAAGAGAGAAACAAAACGTTATTATGGAGAAGAGTTCTGAGCTGCACTATCAACCTCATCGTCAGTAGGATTTCCAGCAGTGATCTGCATCCCCAATGACTGTTTGTTGTTGCATTTAATAACATTTCGTTAACATCCTCCTCACATCTAATCACCAGCGCATTGGTATACGGCTTTATATTCCTCTTTGCAATACGAAAGGATTCGGCTCAAATTCTATTCGGACATTTTTTGGTAATTCGGTTATGGTATCTCTAGCATTAACACCATTAGATACTTCAAGTCCACTGATAACATAGTGGTTGTGCACGCGATTATCGGTAAATGTTTTTACTGTAGCTTTAAGAGTTTCAATTACATTTTTCGACTTTTCGTCTTCCTTTTCCATTTCAGCAATTTTTATCCGGTTTTCTGTTTCGACTTTGAAACCCTCATCGAACGTCAAACATGAACTTGACCGATTCAGTCAGCTAATCTATCTACTGATTGTGTATGACCTTAAGTAGATTTCATTTTCGAGTTTCAGTCTTTTTGCTAAATGTATGCACAAGCGGTGCGATAAACGCTCTCTCAAACCTGTCAAATTAGGCACAAGCAAAATAGCACACGTTTTGCATTAGCATTAGTATTGGGTGTTTATCTGCAAACAATTATCTAATTAAAACTCTTAGCTCGCCAAAGCCTATAATAGACTGTACATTATCATTTCTTTCCATACGTCATCATGTACTGTCGCCATCATTAATAAAGCGTAAAGGATCGGCAAATAATAGAAACTCATCCCCCCACTGAATATGTTGCTCTTATCGTCGACAAGCCTAAGCCAATTTACTAAACAAACCAAGAAGAAAGGTAAGTAAAATGTTGTTGGTAAATAATCAAGTGATGTTGAAATATATATACACGTCGGGCGGAATGGTTCCTTTGCTCATATCACGTTATCTGACAGAAGAGGAACATTGCGATTGGCGGAAAAAGTTTCTTATAAGACGCAAAAGGCCTCTCACGCTACTCGAAAATGTGTAAGTAGGCGATTTTAGCAAATATAGTCACCAACATAACTTAAAACACATATTACTACATGCAGATTTTTGCAAAAATTTCGGGAGCCGCGAGTCTCTTCCTGTTGTGCTCTTCATGTTCTCGTAACGCGTTGTTGTACAACAAACGATGACTGAAATATTTCTGGTATTTATTGAAGTGATTGGATGCGTAGACGGAACACACACTTTCACAAGACCGTACAAAATGAATGTTGGTGGTGAACTAATCCCTATACACACATATGTTGTTTCATATCCACATATAAATATTTCATAGGTAAGGTTGGCGACCGCATTAAATAATGGCAATAAGCTTTTGATTTCCTGAATCAAGGTAAGCTTATTTTGACGGCTGTGTCGACATTTCCCTAGAGGTCTGGCCATTGAGGCGCACATTTTCAAATTGAATTGTATTGAAATAGAAGATGTAAAGAATAAATCCGCTTTAGGATGTTTTGTGAAAATTAAAAATGTGGCTTCCACTTATGTAAGACGAAACTAGGATTGATTTGCATTTCATTCATTCATTGCAGCGAAATTCATATTGAGGAGCAATTCTGTTTCATGATAAGCAAAACTAAATTTCTTCCAATTTGATATCGAATATGGAGTAATTATGGAGCAATTCTGACCATGAAATGCTTGAAAATGATCCCTTTTTGGCATAAGAAGCTTTAGTTTTCGTAGGAACAGATGAGGATTAAAAAATTGGCATTTTCCAATTGGATCCAATTGGCAATGCCGAGACACTGTTACTCAACGGTTGTTGAGGCGGAATTTCGAAACTTACAATTATTATTCCACTTAGTGGAGTCGTCGAAAAAGTGGTGCGACTCTGGCCATTTTCCATAGCGGTCGCTGTTCGGCCAAGACGCGTGAGTTTGGTCGGAATATGTCAAAGGTTGAACAAAGATTGTTGATAGAACGCAGAATAACATGGACAGACAGTAGGCAGACGGACAGACAGTTGATCAGTACATTTTTTTCTTTATTTTTTTATTATGTCCACTCAGGTAAGGGGTAATATCTCCTACAGGTGTAACACGGTGACAGCGAGGAAGACGTGAAGTAAGGGCAAGGGAAAGTGGCCGCAGCCGAGCGTGAGTGTGTACTCATTCGAGAAGTGTTATCTTTTTACCGTCTACCCACCCACTATCGCTACGGCCAAAGTAAATTCTACCGCGCTCAGATTTGAAGCCGCGATCTCTAAGTTAGAAATCGCGATTCGTATCAATTCGACTGCTCGTGCAGATAATATTTTGAAATTTGTAGTGTATCCGGAAAATGCTCATAGTGTGAAAGATGTGTTTCCTTGAAATTTACAGCTGCTTCCAAGAGTTCCAAAAAAAACTGCCCATTTCAAATGAATATATTCAAAAAAATGGGACGGCCGTTGAACGGATAAGAGGACGGATAAGAATTATACGATTTCCCACTGTTTGCTCTATCAATTTGCAACAGGTAAAGTGCAAAACCTGCAATTCTGTCAGGCATTAAGTAAAACCAAGCAAAGGGAAGGGTTAATTGGAAAACCATATTTCGCTTACAGGTTCACTTACTCATTTATTTCCTACTTTAAATAAGTAGTTGAGTGGGCAAAGGATCGCGACTAGCAGCCCAATGGTCGCGGGCTCAAGTCTCCAGTGCGGTAGAGTTTGCAATACAGACGAGCGTATGATGTAAGTTATCCAACGACCTTTGAATCCATGTTTTATAAATTTTGTTACAAAACAAATTTTATTATAGAGGACAAGTAAATAAATAAACAAAAATCTTTAACAGAAAAAAGAGCTAAATGAATAACAGCAATAGGCAGTCAAAACATGAAAGGTATTCGACTACGAGTCCAATGATTCGACTTTCAACTCGATGAAATAGCCAAATATATGGCAACAAGATGGAGCCATATAGAGAAGTTCTTCGCACACTGAAGCCTACCGAAACACCTCCGAACGTCTCAAGCATATGAGTTTTAATTACAGAAACATATGAATGAACAGTAAGTTTGTTACGTAATCCATTCATTAAAATTCTTGATGGTTACTTTAAACATACCTTCTATCAATGATCAGATTCAGCGGGTATTCGTGTTACGAATATTTGAAAAGTCAAATATAATTTCAACGCTTAGTACAACAATAACCTGATGAATCGATTTACTACGGACTTAGACACATATTTGTTATAGACCGTAAGTTACAATTTTGTTGACTATTGTTGGTACCTTTGTTAGTGCATTACGTTTGTTTTCTCTCTTAGGTTTGAGATAAGCTCGCAAAGCCATCTGCTGTGATTCGTAAATTATAGCTTTTTCTATCCCTTGTGGACGGATCACATTCAATTAAAACAATTTATCTATCAACGAACAGCTTAATTTTACGTTTCGGAAAGTTTCAACGATAAATGATCAGCCAACAGAAAATAGTCAAATAGTAATAAAACAAAAAAATCGTGGCAATGCGCCTTACGGACAGGAGGAGGAAGTTAAAGAGGTGGTGTGTCTTTACAAATACATACCGGAGCTAAAGGTAAGCTGATATGTATTTTAGCCACTATAATGTACCAACAACATAACATACACACGTATGGTTCATGCAACATACTCTCAAAATAGCGGACTCTACAAAACATACCCAAAGAGCGGACGTCAAAATATAACGTAATGGAAAGGTTGCTACACTTAAAGTTCTCCGAGATAAATTTACAATTTTCCGATATGGCTCGATTTTGACCTGATGCGAGAAGTAATGGAAAAATTCAATCAAAATTTAACATTCTAAAGGGAAGTGTTTTCATCGCTTCTTCTATTCACACTAGTTGCGGACATAAATTGTTTATGGAGTCTCGGAAAGAAAGAAAGAAAATATTGTAAGAAAACAAACATTCCATAAAGAAAACGAGAAAAACGAAAAGAAAAATTGAAAATTCATGGTAGAGCAAGGCCGTCTGTGAACCAACGTTCATCACTTCGAAATTTCTTACAGTTAACTTTTTTATATAACACTAAATTAAATCTTGTAGACCAACTTTCATAATAAAATATTGAAAATTAAATCTCTTCGCCATGCATGACCTGTTATGTCAGAAGAGGTTGAAAAAATATCCTCATCCCAGGCCAATTTTGTGCATTGACTTAGTGTGGCAAAATAGTACATTCCATTAATAAAGTTCGTCAATTTTTTCCTTACAGACTGTGAAGATTGTCCGATACAGATAATTGTCAATAGTGTCCATCCTCGGGCCAAAACATGCATTGGCTTCATTGGAAGCCAATTTCATCAACACATCCCATAATTGGGACTTAATTATGTTATAGATAGAGCACATAGCATATATGGACAGACATCAGACTGAAGTACATACTTAATTCGACTCAAAATATGGTTTTGATCCTGTTGATATAATAAATGGTAAGACTATCTCGCACAAATTATTCTGAATGTTCCATATATCCACACATAGTTGATATGCCCTTGTGTAGGGTACAGTTAAATTAAATTCACAAATTTATTCGAAAAGTTGTTTAAATTTGAACAAATGTTTTTATGAAACATTTGACAAAAAGTCGGCGAGATGTTTTCATCATAGATATAGATAGATATGAAAGATGGCAATCTCTCGCACCTCACTTCAAATAACTCGATTCTAAAAATGTCTTGATTGACGTTCTTATTGGAGACACTATTTATTTTCATGCACCCATATGCAGCAAAATTTTGTATTTGCCAGCAAAAACACATTACAAACCAGCTAATAGAGATAGTGAAAAGGTTCCAATCCAAGATGCTCCGCGAAATTGCAAACATTCTCAGGACATTCTACCTCGATTTATAAGCTTTCTCTACCAAAGACAAAAATACCCACCTTAGCTAGAATCCTATAGAGCTCAAATTCTCTGATTGAATGGAAGAGCGTCGTAAGGCGCATCAATTTTTAAAGTACTTTAAATTGAGGTAATTGTTGGGTCATCGATCCGAGAATGAGTTTTACCTGATCCGTCATAAAAGAGAAATCATAGAACAACGATGTTTAAATCAATATCCACTACATAAAAATAGCTTTTCTAGTACTGTAAGCTTATTTGATCTGTGGCCATATCAAGTGTGGTCAAGTTGCACTTTGGTATTTCAATCTTTTGACCTTCAAAGTTCCGACAACATAAAAGAACGTACTGGGTCAGTTCGATCAACATCTATTAATTATTTTCCACTTTACGTTATTATTGATTAATGGTAAGTTTACTTCTTGTACGCATTTCGGAGGAATGACAAAGCTAATATAACATCCTTCGGTAGTGGGCATAAAGCAATAAAGCACTAAGGAAAATGTAAAGGCATCAGGAAAAATCCGCCAACATTTTACGCAGAAATACCTATATTTATATGTGCATACACATGTGCATATGAAACCTCGAAAATTTTCAATTAACATGTAAAAAAGCAAAATGATTATTGCTTATAATGAGCAAGAAATGCTACAACAAACATAGCCATGAAAAGAGGTAAATAAACAGATTAACATCTATATAAATACATTGTGATATATACATATACATATATATATAGAGTGATGAGCATAATTGTGGAGAAAAGAGCAAAAACATTAAATCAACAGCCAAAGGGTGAAAATACAACAAATATTCTGTTAAATGAAATCTTTTTCAATGCTAACGATTATGATACTGTACAAGAACGTTCGACGAGAAATATAGAAACAGAATGAAAATGTGGGAGAGAGGCAGACAGACAGACAGAAAGGCAGAAGGACAGACGGACAGACGGACAAACGGGCGGAGAGAGAGAAAGAGAGATAAAAGATATCTGTAAAGATAATAAGAGCAAAAGTGTTAAAATACAAAAAAACCGTTTCGTAAAGACTAAGGGCAGCACACTAACGATGTAATAAAACGAGTTGATTATGCAATCAAATGAGATATGGAATTTATTTTCCTTTCATATATGTTGCAAATTATTGTATATTGTATATAATTGGTCGCTTACTTGATTGATTGCACTTTTGATGTTACGCAAATGTATTTCCGTTTCCTCACCACCACTTTTAACAGGAGCTACTGATTTGGTGCTATCACTGCTTATATTTATTGATTCTGATTTCGGTTCATTTTTATTTGAAACACGACGTTTAACACTTGAATCACGTCTTTCACTCATTTTTCATTTGCAATTCTTTACTAAAACCTATGTTAATTTTTTTGTTTTTCAATTAGAAAATTGTTATAGAAAATTTTCGCACATACACACATTCTTAACACCCACGGTTATAGCGTTTAGGGTTTCATTTAATGTTTTCCTTTTAACAAAAAAAAAACAAAAAACAAAAAACAAAAAAAAAGATTACTTCTCAATAATTAATGTTCGTTTAGTTTTATTGCACTGCTAATCTATTCCATTTTTTATTTGAATTAATTGATGTTTTTTTTTATATCGTAGGTTTTAACGTTTTTTCAGCTTAATAATAATGAATGTTTTGCAGAAAGAAAAAAATCACGCCAAATCTCCTTCGCTACCTTCACTTGCATGTGTATGTGTGTTCATTTCCATAAACAACTCTCACGACGTCAGTGCTTTTGTAACTAAATGTATAAATGACATTTATTCAGTACCTTATTAAAGTTTAACAGTGGCTTGTATGTTCATGTGTTTATAAACTTATACGTTAAATATAAAATAATTAGGGGTGTAAGCAGTGTTGCCAAGCCAACTTTCATATACAAACTTTTCTTAGCAGTCACAAGGCAATTAGAAACATTCTGAAATGAAACCGGCAAAGGCACATCAACTGGCGATGTGTGGTGAGCTTGCTAAATAGATTGCAACAAGTTGCATGGGCTACTTACATATGCATATGTTGCTAAACTTAAAAGTTCCCAAAGACATTGTGTACAAATTGCAAACGGTTTTATTTACATTTAAAAGTTTCATGAGGCAGTGTAAACTTTAAAGGTTGCAATGCCTGTGTATGCCTAATAAGACCGAGCATTACGTTTCGTTTCATTTTTTAGTAAAATCTTGAGCGTAAAACGAGGGTAGGCTTGTCGACAACTGTATGTAATATATGCATATTAGAATAATTCATGAACTCTCAGCAAATACCATAATATTCCAGTTTTATTTCGACAAGCATATCTAAAGGGGCTTTGAAAAAAATCGAACTTTTCAGCAATATATTTCTTTAGTCTTTAATTTACTTGATTTTTTGTCTTCCGGCGAGTGTTTTAGAATTTGGCTCCACAACCAAAATTTATTGTTCTATTAGGCGCTCGTTCGAGTACATGGGGCTTTTTTTAGAATAGGATCCATTCTAGCAATCCCTATGTCAATTGACGCAATGTCTTCCAATGCTACATTAACCAAACAAAGAAACACAAAAGCCTACTTAAGTCGCGATTATTTTTGCACTGATTTTTTAATTGCAATTTCTTCCACACTTGATCTGCGATTATAAAGGGAGATATGAAGTCAACCATGAATGTTGCTTTGATCAAGTTTAAGAATTTGAAATTATGAGCTTTACAACACGAATTCCTGGATGTTCTAACTAGAAAAATAAATTAAGAATACGCCAATCTTTCATACGTAACAATAAAGAGTGACAATTTTTTCCGTTCTTTCTTTTCTTTTTATGTATTCTTTATGTAAAATCAATCAATCGCGGGACGTCTCCTATGCATTTTAACGTGTTGGGGTCAGAAAGATATGGGCAGAAAGATAGAAATTGGGCGCACCTTCAAAAGGATAAGGTCGGTCGGTAGTTGTTACGACTTCATCGCCGAAGCACTTACCATAGCTACGACTTTGCACTAATCCTAAATAAAGTATGGTCCACCGGATATGCCGACTTCACAATTGCGTTTCTTAACTTCTTGGCAATACGGTATGTGTTGTACAATTTCGGATGAGCAAAGGGAGAAAAAAACGAGAACCTTAAAGCAAAAGAGAAAATCCGTAAGGCTAGTCAAAATATCTAAATAAAGTGCACACTCTTTAACCGCACGGTATCAATGGGGCTATCTATGCGCTCTATTAGAGAAACTCGATCTGCTTCGTCAAAGCGCAGCTAGTTTTTTGAAAAAGCAGAATACGTCCCACGAACGTAAATATGTAGCTAAATATATAGAAAATATTGACAGACATCTCAAGATCATCATAAACTGGCTTGAAGCGGGTAATGATGTCTCCAATGGACGGCATGCTTCTATGAATGGCTACTTACTACTTAATTAAGATAAGTCCGATACAAGCAAAACAAGCGATAATCGGTTCATCAACGATATCTCGATAAGAGCAGAGTGTCTTTACTATCGACATTTGTCGAGAGAAAGCAAACCAATCATATGAAAAATGTTTTTTTACTTACTTTTATATACCCATCGCCAATTCATATACATTCACTTTGCCAGAACAAGTATCAAGATCTCTCTTAAATTCTGAATCCATTTAAAGATGTCCGTCAGGGTTATGTTTGCCCTCAAGAAAGTAAAGATATTGGCGTCCGATTTGCAAACACATTGGAAGTTCTCGGATGCAGGTTAGTTGAAATTAAGGTAAATGGGTCGAATGACACGTCTACAGTACCACGTAAACTGAAAACACCTGTTTTTCAAAAGAACAAAAATGGGCATTTTGCTCATTACTGCAGCTACATCTAATAAAGTTATAGAAATTTGCACGTGCCTTTAATGGGCGATACCGTAGTACTTGTTCAAAAATCGTAAAATGGACCACGCTAACCCAATATTTCATTCTTTTGTTAAAACCCTTATAAATTACAGAACCAAACTTCAAACACCTAACAAAGTACATACATTCTTGATCAATGTTAGTTTCGGAATTCGCCATAGTGTATCCGTTTCTCCGTCTGATGAAACGTGTAGTATCTGTGATAAAAATTTTTTCGGCCGCAAAAATGAAGATATCGCCTTCAGATTTGGCAAAAAATATCTGAAAATGGTCTAAACAGGTCGAGAGATATATATCTTTATCTATATACAACATAAATGTATAATATAACATAAATTAACAACAACTTTGTTTTTCAGTTTTTGTTAATCACCCGTAAGCTTCAATAGACACAAGGCAAAAATTCCCTTTTTTATACTACAAAAAGGGGGAAAACGGACGCGACCACCTAATATAGAAAATTCGGTTTTTCGTTTTTTTCAAGTCTTTTTCCATTTTCTTACTTGCTCATTCTTGGTGTCTTTTCCATATTCCTGTATGATATTTAGGTTGTCAAGGAAAATTACCCTGTATCACCAAGAACTGACGCTGGTGAGAACTTAATTAGTGATAGAAGTTTATTTATATTGTTTGCTAGGTGCGTGTTGATCCCAGCAATCGCCTATAAAGAAATAAGTAATATTCATTGTTTCATATTCATCATTATGGGCGTACCCATTATTTTTTATTTTTGTACAGGTACAGTAAGATCGCAAATTTACTCTGGGAAGATTACTCTACCTATGCTATTGCAAGACATAGGCTCGATGAGACAGTGCCAATGCTAAGTCCCTGGGGGCGCCGCTCTAAATCCCGTATCTGAGGACGAAATATTCCGCGCTGATCTATTCGTTGAATACTTAGTTGAATCAGGGAGTACGGGGTGGCTACACACATACTAAACCATCACTAGGTCAAAACAAAAGCTTAAATGTCGAATACTGGAAAGTACTCTAAAAGGATATAAAGAACGAATCCTCGGCTGCTGCGGTGAGGAAAAACAGACAGCGGGCGAGCAATGGTAATATTTCTTACCTGGGACTGGCAGCGGTGCTATACCGACTAAAACGGCCTTGAACGTGCGTAAGACTTCACACAGCGACGCTTTCCTTTAAGGTCCCGAATGGAGACCCACGGGACTGCAGGTCTGCTGGAAATGGGACGAATCCTTAAGGGACACTTAGATCTTCGACGGACGAAAAACCCAGAGGAGCACTAGTGCCTATAGACAGGTTAACGAAAGACGAAGTGACTGTGGACTCCGCTGTGTCTGCACTCCGCCGCAATCAGATGCGCAGGAAGCATTCTCAGCAAAAGAAGTATCAGGTACATCAAGTGCATCCCAGTGAACCTCGTGACACGAAGCCTGATCTAGTACTGCCAGTCCTAGAGACTGGACTGGCTAATCGGCTGTAGCATCAACGCTCGTTACACAGCAGCCCTAACGACAATTGAAGGTACCTTCTAGAATACCTTTACAAATAAACAAAGCAAAATTTTAAATCAAGGTAGGGAATAGACTTTTAGATATATAATCAGAGGGGAAGTCCTAGATTTAACCATACCTAATACCGATCTAGTTTTCTATATCTCGGGATAACATGTAGTCAGCGAAATCTTGTTATCGCACCATTGGCACATAAGGTTCGTTATCGTAGCACTCGCGTCAAACCTACATAAACCCAAAATATAGGAAATGGCAATCGATCTGGGTTGTCATTGCTGGAAACGCGAACATGCGTCTGCACTTTCTTAATAATGGGGAAGAGATTGAACTTGAAGGTCAAACCATACAAGTGTCCTACCAAGAATGCTGCCCTCAAAGACAAAGAAGTCCGAAATGCACGTGCCGTGGTGGAATAAGAGGATTCAAATCTCAAATCTTAGGCTACAAAACTCTTCGAAAGGGCCAAGAAACCTAGCGATTGGACTATTTGGAGGCAGTACTGAGAAAGCAAAAAAAGTCTTCTCCTAAAAGACCACAGCAACGGAGGAAGCGCTCTGCAGAATGCAATGCGAAGAGCCCTGCGCGTAATCCACGAATTGTACCCTCAAAAAAAGTTCCTCATTGTCTCGCAAGCCTCGTACTATAGTGCGCAATACCACTTTTCTTAGTCTGGATTAATGGCACAAAAGTGGTACTCTGAAGTTTTTTTAAATCTGAGAAATAACGACACTGGGGCGATAATATGTAGTCCAAGGATTCAAAAGGCCACACCGCTGGGATATATTTCCTCAATATTTCAAACAGAACTCTATGCATCCTCTGTTTAAGAAATTAATGCAAGAGAGAGCTAATCTACATTGACTCCTTCAGTCAAGCTGTTCAACAATAACCTCTAAGCTTATGTTGGAGTGCAGAATGCAATGAAAGGGACCGTTTAGCCAGGAGGAGCTCAAAAAAAAATTTCCATTAAAGTTCATATCAGTTACAACAAAAGCGAAAAAGGAAAATTAAAAATATGATGAATAAATATGATCTTATGTCTACCTTGGTACGTACCTTTTTGTCTGCCTGTTAACTTCTTGGTATTGTTTGCCTGTTTTACCTTTAGTTTTTCCGTTAAGTCATTGTCAAGTGAGCTGTTATTTGTTTAATACACAAACCCGCACCGAAGCCACCGCACATGCCTGACTAATGCATCAATGTTTTTTTATGAAGGAGTACTTACGGCTCTGATGAATTATTAATCACCCAAGGTTGCAAATCGATCCTTATTTTTCTCTCGGCATATATTCCAATTCAAAAAGATATTATTTTTATATATATTTTTTTTTTTATTCAAGAAGTTTTGAACAAGATGTCTTTTAATTTAAGTTACCATTCGCGTCAGTTTTATACCATATTTTTACAGCTTCTTTTTACTAGTTTTTACTCTACTTTTACATAAGTATTTTAATATAAGTTTTCAAGTATGCTATTTTTAACTGTTTTATACACATATGTATTTTTCTTGTAATTTAGAGTTTCACGTGTATGCTTCCAAGCTATTTTTACTTATATGTATATGTCTTCTTTCAATGTAGAAATTTTAATACACATAATCCTTTTTCTAAACCATTTTTTTTTTTTTGGTACAGATACTTATATATGTTTTTAATATATTTTTTCTACATACACAATCTTCATATAGTTCTCGTTTTTTTTTTCTTTTAGGTAACAGATTCTAAAAGTACAGTTTTGAACCATTTTTATATATGTGTAATTATTCATTTATTTTAGAGTCCCATTTAGAATCTTTTCTTCCTTCACTTTTATAAACAAGGAGAATTGTGTTTCAATTGACTATCAGTATATCACATTGAAATAAGTTGGTCGAAAGAAACCCATCACTGTATGCCTTTATAGATATAGAAAATTTCTTATCATATTTGTCTTTACAATTATAAACCAAATTTTATAAGCTTTTTTTTTCTTTTTTTTTTCGTTTTACGTGGACGTTACAAGTCTTTTAATGATCTCTATGTTTTTTATAAATTTAAAAAAACATTTTCTTAAATGAGTTTCAAGTATTTCAAAGACCGCCGGTCGTAAAACAAGACGCTTTGTAGAACTTTTGTTTATAGAATACATACACATATATACATATTGTTTTTGAGCATTTTTAATGCGTACTTTCTCTGAAATAATCTATACTTAGATGGTGAAAACGTCGTCGCTTACACCCATGCGTTCTTGTACCTCTCTTCGATTATATTAAATAAAAGAATGAATTTTCTTGCCAATACATATATAATAAAATTCCTTTTACACTGATTGTTTTTTTTCTTTATTGAGGCATTTAAATATTGATGTTCGTTCACACATTTCCTTCTTACAATTACTAATTGAATTCAAGTTTTATTAGAAAAGAAACAAAAAATACTTTTCTGTTGCAGAAAAAAAGTGTTTAAAATTTCGATCCTTATTCACAAATTCAACTTTAAATTATTATAGTTCTTATTATCGTTTCACTTTTTTTTTACATTTTACTTAAAAGTAGTTTAAGTTACTTCACGTCACAAAAACTCTTAAAGAGAATTCAAGAGCACAATTAGTGCCTCCTGTCATAGACAGTTTGTGAGCGCGTGTATATGTAATATATATGTGTATACAAGAGGTGATATTAAGAGGTGGTGAAGGTATTTCTTTTACACCCTTTTACGTACGGTATTTTTGCTTGTAGTATATTACAAATAAATTTATCAATTAAATACAATATATAAACATTTAAAAATCAAATATTACCAAGAAAGCAGAACGAGGATTTTTTAAAAATAACTAAAGCACAAAAAGACAAACATTTCAAATATTTCTCTAGAATTTCTTTATAACTTTTGTCCTTAATTAAATTTTTTCCGGTTATTCTATTCGCGTTCCACTATTCCAACTCTTATTTGAACACATTTAATAAGTTTTTTATAGGTGTATTCTATACATTCGTACATATAGCTACTAAAAGGGTGGGTGAAAGGTTTTCTGTTGATTTATTTTTTCGAAAAGTACTTGTTTATAGTTATTTTATGACAATTGTATGATATGATTGAAAATTAATTTTTAAATAAGACGAGAAGTATTATCAAATTCTGTACATACATACATACATATCTACGTTCAAAAGTAACAGAGCGCCACTACGCAACAACCAGGTTTGTTGTTTAATTGTTATTCTTACTTCCTTCGAAAACCCTTTGTTGTTTAAAAAATTTTGTAAATCCCTTTTGTTGTACATGTAGTTAAGCGAAAATTATTTTTTCAAAATATTAAAGGGAACTGAAGAATAAAAATTTCTCGATTTCTGAATTTAATTCCATTATTACATATATCTATATCTTCCAACAAGACTAAGGAACGTATTTATCGTGTTAAGCGGAGACAGCAGGGGGTGCATGTTCTTTTTCCATTTTTTTTTTTTTTTTTTTTTGCTTTCAACTGATCAATAAAAAATGATCAATAACAAAAAATTTCCAATAAGTTCCGAAAAAAGGAAGAGAGAAAAAGCATCGATATCAGCATTAACACTATAACTAATGTTTGCAATTCCATTAACGCTAAAACCAATTAATTCTCATATGAATATAAGATAAGTAGACATATGGTTAAAGGTATGTATTGTTCATTCATTACTAAGTAGGTTAAAATATTATAATCCGACGAAATGTATTCATTTTCCGACAATTCCCATTTGACCACATCTGTTATTTGAAGCAACCAAAAGTCGACGAGCCGGAACCTATTATTCTTGGCCTGTTTTAACTAAAAAAAGGACATATCGTGTGATTCAAAAAGACTTACAAAACAACATCTCAAATTTTCCCATTCCTGTAGCGTGCTAACATAATATTCCTCATTTATTAAGAGGGCAGGTGATTCAATCAACCGTCACGTTGAATACGGAAACGCAAGTACAGCTATCAGGATTACCGCATAGCGAAATATTTAATAAGTGGGACTATCAAGTCGCCATCCAAATCCCAATGCGCTGGACCCGACTTTTATTACGACTGGTGTGTGGCCGTAGCTATAGTGAATGTTCGTTTGTTAAAAGCCTAACGTTAATTATCGACCTGGCATATACTTCAAAAAATATTTCAAAAAAATTCTTGAGACTTGACTTAACTTAAATTGATAATTCAGGTTGCGTTGTGCTTTGGCTTGACCTTTTATTTGCAAAAAATTTTACTCTTTCGCCTACGGTTCATGAACTGCTTCGTGTGGTCTATAATCATGGAAATTAAAAATCAGTACAATGAACAGACATGACATGCAGACTCTATGTAGGCAACGTTTATATAGCGATTGAATCTCAACCCACAGAGGGATGCTCCTTACGAATACGATTACATCCAGCAGTTTTGACAATCTAAGCGATAACGCATCTGGCATCTCTGCTCGCATATTTTGGTCGTGTTATTTTTTAGCGCTTATTAATTTTGCAAAAGTTTTTCTTTTAACTGGTTATTAAGCCAAAATAAACCCTAAATAAGTGAAGGTTACGCAATGTGCGTTGTAATTTAAGGAAAGCTGATGAGGCTATGAAACCAAAAATAGAATCGGAAGATATAGCGAAGGAATGTGAGGCAATCATTGAGTACGATGATAAAGCCATTGCTATTATAGCGTAGTTAGAAAATATTGTACGCATATATTTTAAACAAGCTAGCGAAACGACAACCATCACTGTCACTGATTGGAAGAACAGATGCAACCATTTCCGCCTACGGAAAAATGCTATAATGAGCCCATCGAATTGTTGTTAGATGAATATGATAGTACGGAGCAAATTATCGAACAATTTGTACAAAAATGGATGAGCTGAAAATCAGTAAATTGCGGTGACAATATCCGTGATCTACGACGCCTATACAATAAAGTAGTTTCTAATGCCAACAGTTTGTCCTCATTTCACATTTCCTCTTCTCAATACGATATAATGGTTAAGTCAATTCTATTAAAATGTATACTAACGACAATGCGAATAGAATTCCATAGGGAGTTAAATAGAGGCAATGTAGGCAATATTAAATTCGAGTGTTAATACTGCAACAGAACAGTTAAAAGATAGTGGTTAACGAGAGGAACAATTGTTTCGTTCTCAACTTCATGAAAGGAGAATCAGAAGTTCTTTAGTGAAAGAGATGTAACAGAAGAAAATAGTACAGCATCTATCCAACACTATAAATCAACATTGTATGTTCTGCACAAGAAATAGTCACTCTACAAAGGCAAGTAGAAGCAAACATAGCATTGAATACAAGAAAATACCTTTGCAATCGTTTCTCTATGTTATTATTACCACTCTTTCAGTTATCAGAACTACATTTATTTTAATTAATAAAAGCATAAAAGTGTAAAAGCATGTACAGCATCTACTCTCCATGTAAACAACACTATAAGTCAATATTGTATATCAATAATCAGTCTACGAAGGCATGTAGAAGCAAACATAGCATTGAATACAAGAATATACTCTTCCAATGGTTTCTTTTTATTGTTATTGTTATTGTTACTCTTTCAGTTATAGGAATTATATACACGCTTTATTTTAATTAATAAAGTCAAGCATTTAGCATTAAACAAACTCATTAATACGTTTATTGATATATATCTAGCATGTTCGTTGATATTGGTGGGGTACTTGCAATTAAGATTGCGGTTCCCTAACGCTGTATACAACCACAAATATCACAATTCAAAATTTTGTAAAACGACAAATATAAAAGGTGGAGAATGTAGCGGCGGACATGTAACAGCAATATGCGAACACTAAAAAAGAGGAAAAAAATCGTTACAACAGCAGTTGCAGCAGCAATCATAAGTTAAGATATCGGTGAGAGCACGGATCAAAGAATATTTTTACAAACAGCGATCAAGTATTGTTCAAGAGCAATAATGGACAAGGGTAGTCAGCGAACACATATAACAAAAAACGAGAAATTGTCCTGAATTTAAAATCACATCATGTAGAAAACTTAAATGTCGTGGCATTCGAAAAGAATAAAAATAAAGCGAACGAATGTAGACTATTAAAAATAGTTTTACGAAGTCAATATGAAAAGAGAAAGATAACAATAAATGCAATAGTGGTTGAATCGATCTTTGTTGATAATCTTCCATGTCCAACAACAATAGACAATTTGTCTAATCGCAGAAAGATAGAATCAGCGGACAATTCAATTGCCAGCCAAAAATCGGTGATCATGATACTATTTGCAGTAAATTCCCACAATCGTTTTGCATCGACGACTTAATTGTGAGCGTTAACAGTCAAGAAGGAAAAGCTAAACGTATTTTTGAAATTGCAACTAAGCTGGCGAAATGTGCTAGTTTTAACTTATGGAAATGAAACACATATGGCGCCGTCGCATCTAGTATACTTGGTAATAAACTAGGAATAATACAGCAGAAGGTGGAAATGTATAATATTCCACACTCTCTTTTATACATATGCTTGTGCTATCTATATAATGGGGAGCACATGTTATACACAACAAGTATATTTGGTAATAAACTAGGAATAATACAGCAGAAGGTTGAAATGTATAATATTCCACACTCTCTTTTATACTTATGCTTGTGCTATCTATATAATAGGGAGCACATGTTATACACAACAGGTAACGTTTTCTTAACTTCTAGTTTAAGAGTTTATCCTTGATTAATATTAAGATAATAAGTTACCATTAAATAAATAGCGAAGCGTAAACGCCGACGACCAGGATTAATTAAACAATACTCTTTTCTACAGTGACAGTTTTACCTTGCAATGCAGACGAAGGCGTCTTATTTCTAGCAGTGTTCTTGACCTTACCTCCACAATGAGAATAAACGAACTGACAACAAAACGGATACATGAAATTTCAAACATCACGAATGAAGTACTGGACACAATACTGGGCAAATTTTAAAGTCAAGCACAATTGTTCGTTGTTTGCAAGAAAGTTCGAACGCCGTAAAAAGAAAAAAACACCACATAGCTATCTTTGCAATTGTATATCCCCACATTGCGTTCAAAGCGTTCAACGATATTGTGCGAAAAAAAACTGCGGTCAAAGCGCGGTAAAACAACTCAATCGGTGGCCAAACCAAGACTAACGGCCAAGAAAGTTCTGCTGTCCATTTGGTGGGACTGGAAAGGAATTATTCATTGTTATATGATCAAACATATAATTCGGCTCTCTACTGTCAACAACTGCGCTGTTCAAAGCTGACGATTCACCGGAAATGGCGAAAATTGGCCAATAAGAGATGTGTTGTGCTCGATCAGGACAACAACAGGCCACACACGTCTATAGTGACTCGCCAGAAACTAAGGAGAATTAAGTTTTGGAAATTTCGATGCATCCACTACATAGTGCCGACCTGACATCAAGCGATTATCACGTTTTTCTTGCATTGCATAACTTCCTTAGTGATAATAAAATGGCATCAGGAGAAGATTGTGAAAATAGATTACTAGAGTTTTTTGCCAATAGGAACCAAGACTTCCATGAGAGACGCATTATGAAGCTACCTTTACAATGGCAACAAAAATCATGCTAAACAAAGTCTTGAAGTTCACGCAAAAATAATGGATTTCTTTTTACGCAACCTAATATAACATTTTTAATATTTAAGTAACTAACTTAACCTATTTATTTATTATTTATTCATTTCTTTTTTTCTTTTTATTAGGAGAACCCTGTATAGCTAATGCTCATATGCAGCAAAAAATGGGTGCGCTGCACCAGCTACACTGGAAGAATTACGCAAGCCCTCGAAAACCACCACAGGACGAAAACGCCAATTGCTACGCCTGTGAGAAAGCTATATTAGGAAGTAAATATATGTGGTTTAATTACTTTGCACAGGGGAATTTGTGGCGTTTATCCCGACGGAATGTGGGAAAGCTTTTCAGTTTAAGCTGCCCTATGTTCCAATTATTTTCCATAATTTAAATAGGTATGACACTCATTTGCATATCGCACAATTAGGACGTCATTTGTCACTTATACCGTGCAACAAAGAATTGTATATATCAATCACTAAGAGAGTGATGGGAACATTGGCTAAGTGTTTAGAGCCCAGCCAGTTCGAAGTTTTAAGAAAAACATTTTCGAATCCAGATAAATTTGAGTTAATGAGTGGTAACGGGGTTTTTCCGATTATACAAGCGAGTTCAAGAAACTTGATGGCAGAATTTTGCCAAGTCGAGAGTGCTTTTACAATCACTTGTCCGATCGCGAATGTAGTGAGACTGGCTACAATTTTGTTACGACGATATACGACGTGTTCATGTGTGAAACCCTCAAAGATTACACTGTTCTATACTTTAACAGATGGTTGTATTTTGTAATATTAGTTACAAAGTTAGTTACAAATATAACCCCGTCAACCTCACTGGTTGATAAATGAATGATATCGCAGGTAAACTTTTGTCAACATGAAGAAAAGAGGGAGATTGGTTTTTGATTGGTTGAGTTGAGCGTTCGGAAAAGAGAGAAAACAAAAATGACCAAACGTCGAGAAAGTGTAAATAAAATTTAAAAAAATGTGAATAAAAACTCTGGATTTTTGTTGAAAGAGTTGAATAAATGTCTATGTTTTGTAATGGTCTAAAATATATATATAAAAAAAGAAAAAACTGAACTGAGAAACATAAAAAAATTTGGATATGCGTTGAGGCAACATTAAATTTTTCTTGATTACTTGATTTATAAAAGAAAATGAAGGCGTGAACGAAAAGAAAATGTTGTCGGAAATAAAAACAGTCAAGCGGAAAAAATAGAGATTACTATGCTAACAGTGACAAATATTTGATATCATAGAAATTCTGCATATAATAATGTATTGGCAATACAAAGATGTTCTGCTGTAAAAAGATTCTATATGGAATAGTGATTTCAAAGAATACAACATGGTATACCTATTTAAAACAGAAAATAACCATAATCATACACAAACAACACTAGATTTCAATAAAATATGAATGAACGAGATGACCTCTAAAAAATATGTATGTATACGTGTTATACGTAAAAATGAATGTACAATAAGTTGATTAAAAGGAAGGATCCTGCACAAATATGCAAGTTATTGGTTTACCGTTTGAACATAAAAAGCATACAGTGACCTGTTGTGCATAAAATTTATTATTCATACCGTTAGTATAATCCAAACTCTCCAAGAAGTAAGAAAACAGTTCGCACAATTCGCTAATTTAAAAATGATAAACTGTTTGATGGATGATGAACGTGATTAAATATTGTATTTAAACTCAAGATCATCTACTAAAACAACCCTCAATTTACACTGTCGTGGAAACTTGATGATCGAATTCTAAGAAAGGCAAAGAATACATCGAACGTAAAAATTTGGGAAGGTTTAATTCTGCAGCATCAACTTTACGTAGCCGAGAATCCAGCAAACCCAGCCAATGTGTCATATTGCGAATTCAAGTATCCAAAGCCAAATTGAATGTACGTTTATCAGAACAAATTTAGTATCTAATATAAGAGAGTTACTAATATTACAATAAGAAAATTTTATTAGAATACAATAAATTTTATGTAATGAAACAAAAAACTTGATGAATATAAAAATATAAACATGAAATAGAAATTTTGTTTCCTGTTGGAACGAAGGTAGCTTAGGGATCGTCGGACCAAACGTTGGAGTCTCCCATTAGAAATCATGGATCTAAGGACGCCATAGATAGGGTAGGACACGGATTGGCCCAGAGCTTAAAATCTGTCCGATAAATAGATTTCCTTCGTCCGTTTGTTCTTACAGTGGTAATGCACGTGTATTTCCTTTAGTTGTAACCGGCTGTGGAGTACCCGTGAGACAAAAAAATTGGAAATTCCCCCATATCTGCTGAATTAGGTAGCTCAACAATGACACGTGCGTCCGTATCTACAAACTACAATTCTCTTAAAGTGACACTTAAGTGCGTCAATATAAACTATAAAGCCCATAGTTCGATATTTAGACTGACAATGAGGACTTGCAGACATTGCGTTATACTATCTTCAAGGTTTCAGCGCCTTATGTTTAGAAATATGATGGGATGAAGCAATAGATGACATACTATCACCGTTGAATCACTATGATTATGTTTTAATAGTGAGTAGAGAAAAACAACAACTTCTTAACAAAAATCCTCAACTTTGATGATGTTTGGAGATTCGAACCCCACCCTTGGGCCCTTGGAATCGGGGCGAACTGGTTGGCCGCTTTCGAAAGGAGATGGTGGCGGATTAGCACCAAATCTCCCACCCGGGATTGCCAACCAAACGTGCCTCCATAGTGGCCAAAGTTGACGCAACCCGTACCTCCCCGGCCAACGGTCCGGCCTCGTAACGTCGGAAAGCCAGAGGTACCAGAACGCTGAAGAGACCAATGACCAACAAACAACGGCCAACGACCCGACACGCCAACGTCGGAAAGCCGAAGATGTCGCGAAATAATAGCACCCCGCTCTGCTCAGGCAACAGGCTCTGCGTTGTCATAATAATAAAATAAAAGCGCCCTGCTCTGCACAGGCAACAGGCTCTGCGTCATAATAAAACGACAGCACCCTGCTCTGCTCAGATAACAGGCTCTGCATTGTCCTATAACAAAATAACAGCACCCTGCTCTGCACAGGCAACAGACTGTGCGTCATAATAAAACGACAGCACCCTGCTCTGTTTAGGCAACAGGCTCTGCATTGTCATAATAATAAAACGACAGCACCCTGCTCTGCCCAGCCAGCAGGCTCTGCATTGTCATAATAATAAAATAACAGCACCCTGCTCTGCACAGGCAACAGGCTCTGCGCCATAATAAAACGACAGCACCCTGCTCTGCTCAGGCAACAGGCTCTGCTCAGGCAACAGGCTCTGCACTGTCTCATAACAAAATAACAGCACCCTGCTCTGCACAGGCAACAGGCTCTGCGCCATAATAGAACGACAGCACCCCGCTCTGCTTAGGCAACAGGCTCTGCACTGTCTTATAACAAAATAACAGCACCCTGCTCTGCACAGGCAACAGGCTCTGCGCCATAATAAAACGACAGCACCCTGCTCTGCTCAGGAAACAGGCTCTGCACTGTCTCATAACAAAATAACAGCACCCTGCTCTGCACAGGCAACAGGCTCTGCGCCATAATAGAACGACAGCACCCTGCTCTGCTTAGGCAACAGGCTCTGCACTGTCTTATAACAAAATAACAGCATCCTGCTCTGCTTAAGTAACAGGCAAATAACGAATATAGCGAGTCCCTGCAAAACTATAAATGTCTTGTGTTTTACTTTCCTGGGCCGCTGAGCTGCCCCAGCCGATGGAAGAGGGACGTAACGTCCTCACAAGCGGCGCCCAAGCAGGGACACTAAAACATTTTATCATCTATTTACTATGGTTATGAATGGCCCATCAGGGTCAGGCAAAACAGCATTTTTGAAAAATCTTATTTATACCAAGAATTTCTTAATAAGTGCGAAAAGTAATCGAATAATTTGGAGTTATGGTGAAGAAAATGCGAAACCTGCAATGGATAATGTGGCGAATATACAATATAACAATGGAATACGCGGGAATATTCAGCATTATTTATAACAAAATTCCGTTGCGTTAGCGACAAAATTTTAGAATTCCTTCGTGTTTTGTCGTTTAAAGGGAACAACCAAGTGTTTTGGGTTCAAAAACGCACAATACTGTTCGAATACCCGCTTAACCATTCGAAGTTGATTATTTCGCAGCAAAATTTAGATCAACCAGAGCTTACAGCACGCTATTCAAGAAAGCCAGGATCAATCACTCAGATCGTGGTGCTCATATAACTAAGAAACTTTTTGATGAGAAGTGTTTTACACTAACATTTAACCTCTCCGCTGACCACTGTAATGACGATTTGTAAGCTGACATTTTAAGACGACAACAAATATGCATTGAACGGACACTTCTTATGATCAAACACTATTGAAAAAGAATTTTACTATTTTTTAAAAGAAAAACTGCGACAAACGTGCATATAACAAGCAGCAACTCCACGCATACTTTTCAAGTTGTTGCTTTCATTTTCAACATCAACTTGGTTGTCATCCGAAATGGAGATAACGCTGTAACTTTGGGATGGTATATAGACGTCGGAGTCGATTGTCATCTGGGAATAGTAACTTCCTAATGTAGAATACAAACTCATTGTTGCACTATGTTTATCCTCGTTTTGTATTGATGATAATGTTAGTTTTAATGTTGTAGATATGTTTTTTGATTTCATTTTTTTTCATATATATACATTGTTAATTTTAATGAACTAAACGCTCGACTTAATGATTTGATTATTTCTAAAACAAATTAAGAGAAAACTTTGCTTATATATGATAGAAATGTTGACGAACTTGCCTTCAAACGTTAACTGTAAAATTCCCTCAACCTTTTTTTGGCCAGTTTTTCTTGATAAATATTTTTAAGTATGGTCATAAAGTAACACATAAAACAAAATTTGCCTTTTTTGTCGTTTACAATGTACCTTTTCTTTTGTATCTGTACCTGATTCTTTTCCACTTTCGGCTGCCAGTGCGTACTACGCATTAAAACTATCTCCCACAAACACTTCGTCTACTGCTCTGCTCTGCGGGACCACCGTTAAGTATTACTTTGCGGAGGATGGTTGCTGTTATTTCGCATCTTTAGGATTCTCTAATTAGAGGATTCTCTCATTGGTTTCCACTGTTCTTTTAAACGTCGCAGTTCTTGAACCATCTTCCACAAAGCCAGACAAATGTGATTTAAGGGAAAAATTTGCGAAAACGCAATCAAACTCAAAAGCAGTAAATAAAGAAAATAAAAGGAATAGCGCAAATATAGTTGAAAAGATGGCTACCACAGACTGTAAATTAAGTCAGTGTGATTAGTGTGAATAAGATGTGAATGTGAACGCACACTTCGATGTGTTGATTTAGATTTTAAAGTTCGCCTATATCCTCTTGCTTCTCAAAACACACACACATAGAAACTTGTGTGTACGATTAGATAGAAAATATCACTTAAGTGTTTTTCAAACATTAATTACAGAGCGAAAACTTTGCTGCTCTTCTAACTTTTAATTCATATTTTAAGTTTCAAGCGATGTGTGGATTTCTGATCAGTGATATATACACAATATATGTTAAGAGAATTGCATACAAAAAGTATATGAAGAGTGCATGATGCATGTGGAGAGCATAATAGAATAACTCCAAATGTGTCGAAGGTAGTTAGATACGAGCCCAAGTAAGGTCAACAAATTAATAAATGAAGTGGAAAACGTTTCATCCATCTCTGATGGTAGAGAGGCCACGAGGTTTTTAATCCCCCTCTTTCTAATTCAACTTCGTCTAAGCTAGGAGCTAAGTAAAAGACCATTGGAAGACTTTTTTTTTTAATTCTACCATTTTATCGGGTAAATTCAACTACTGGGTCCTGAGTTGGTTTTTTAAAGTAGTCGTCTTTGCTTCTTATGTTCTTATGGTCTTGGAATAATTTTCGGTTTTCTATATCCAAGTACGATAGGATAGGTATTTAAGGCCACACGTAAGATTTCATGTAATACATAATCTAATAACCCTATGAAATCGTTATATATGAGCGTTGTGATCGGTCCCATTTTTTCATAGACTAATGCCAATTCAATATTATTAAAGTTTCTTGGTCTTCCAGGGTCCTCATTTATTGTTGTTTTATAAAACACTTCATATGGCCCAGTTCGCAAGTATCTCATCCAATACGCTTTTGACCAATTTAACCTTTTCCGCCAAAATTTTTCTTTTGCCTTTTAAAAGTCGCCTTTCCTGGATTGAAATGGAATTCCTTAGTTCAAGTGAACTTATTTTTTCGACTCTTTTTTTTGACTGTGTAATTCTCTTGAAGAAGGAAAAGGGTGTTACTTGTGGTGATAATAAAGCTGTCATTTCGTTAAATTCTATTCCATATTCCATACTCCACATCCAGTTGAAACTCTCAAAATGCTACTTAAGTCGCTTTGAAACCAACGTTTCTTGATTTCATAAAAAGTGAGCTGATTAAGTTATTAACATTAAAAATGGTTAAGGAATCTAAAAGTAAAACATACATTTCTATAGGATCGTTTACCAAAATTATTAACTGTTTTGATAGTGAAACGATACCTGTTAAAAAATGGTTTGAAGCATTTGACTAAAATGCAAACGCGTATAATTTATCTGAAGAACAAAAATATGTGCTAGCGCGTAATAAAATAACAGGTACAGCGCAACTATTTTTCGAAGCTGAACAAGTGAGCAATTACGAAATGTTCGGTTACCAGATGAATTTGATAACAGTCTGAGCAATGCCGAAATTCACTCAACGTTATCACAAAGACATAAGTTAAAAAAGGAATCGTTTCGCAACATATTAGAAAAATAGCAGTTATGGGTACAGTTGATAAACTATCAGTACTTCAACGGGTTAAGAATTAAACGCAAGTATAAATACCTAAAGTACGCAGCTAAAACATTTAAAGAACATTGACGAAAATATGAAGCATACGAAACAATGTCTCATAACGTGCAACAAAAAAACTCTCGAAAAGTGGAAACGAGACCCAACAGAAAAGAACACTGTATTAAATAGGAAGGTACTAGCCAGAAAAATAACATGTGCACACAGTTTGTGTATAGATTATAGGCAATTAAATGAAAATGTGTTAAAAGATAGTTTTCCATTGCCGATATTTAATGGTGAGAGAAACTCTTTGCTACTACGCATTTGGACAAACAAGCAAAAGAAGAAGAAATTCATAGACAAAGCAAACGAAAATTAACGAAGAAAGAATGCAACAACAAATGAAAGCAGCAAACAAGATCTTGAAAGTAACGGCGAAAAAGGCATACAAAGTAGAATTAAAGAAGGAAAGAGTGAAAAGCACTAAAACAGTAAACTGCGAAAACCGAATTTGTAACCAAGGAACAAGACGAAGCTAAGGACAAGTTTAAAGCTATGAATCACAATCGCTCGGAAAACACCCAAAAGAATATGGTTAAATTGAAGCGAAGAAATATTGTGAAATTGAAAAACTTAAAAAACGAAAACCACCTTCTTAGAAACAAAATAGAAATTAATGCAAACAACGGTCATAAAACAGCGTTAGTAAAAGAATCACCTTCACATATGTACGATAGAAATGCCATGACAGAACTGCACACGAGTACATCGAAAGATGATTTTGGAATAATCGTTTGAATGCAAGCTGCATCCTATATTTTTCTAGAGGAAGAAAACAACAACCCAAAAAGGGAAACTACGCAGTTATATATTGGAAGTCAAAACAGCTTATTATCCACTAAGAAAGTTTAAACACTCCTTTTTGGGACTTCGCTTTAAATTAGTTGCAGATTGCAATGCGAAAAAGGGTGTTCCACGAGAAGCTGAAAAATTTATAATGTACGGCCAAGACTTTTTATATACTGTCGTATATATATCGTTCATGCAGCCAGTTACAACACGTTCATTGTCTAGGTTGTCATCACTTTAAAGTGATGATAATATCTTTAGAAATAGCGCCCAGGCTTGTAAAAGCACACGAAGAATTAAATTCATCTTCTACAAGCGACTCAATAAGAAGAATAAATAATTAAATAAATAACAAAACTGGTTTTTATTAATTTATACACATCATGTATCCTCCCAATTGCACCTATATTCCAAATTTTTCAAGAAGACAGCCTTCTTAACTAATACATGTTCCAATTTATCATCAGTTATCACAGTTAATGATCTAAGCTCAGATCATAATCCTACTATAATTTACATTAATGTGACCGATCAGAAGTTCGTTAAGTTGTTTGTCAACTTTAACAAAGCTAATTTGCCACTGAGCAATTTGATCCTATTGTTATCACGCCACCACCCATTTGAAAAACACAAAGTCACCTGATCTTGATGGAATTAATAAGTTGTTTAGAGCATTTACCTAAAAATGCAGTCGACTTTTTCACAAGTATCACAAGCGATTCTCTCAAGTTATCTTATTTCCCGCGAATATGGAAATCTTGTGAAATAATTCCAATTCTTAAACCATATAAATCAGGAAAGAGTCCCTCATCATACACGCCTATAGACCTACTTTTGTCAGTACCTATTATATTAGAAAAAGCCACCATAGTGAGGCTTATTTCCTTTATTGATGACAATAACATCGTTCCTCCGCGACCGTTCGGATTCAGAAAGAAACATAATAATATACAACCACTTTTCAAAATTTTACATGTTTCAACGTTTATCTGGGATCTTTCATTTCCCAGTCCATCAGATCATCCGCAAGGACAGTGTTTGTCACTTGCACTGTATAATATTTTCACTGCAGACATTCCACTAACAATTGGATGTATAGTCTCCATTTTTGCTAATGACGCTGCGATTCTGGCATTTTTCTTACTGCTATCATTGCAGTCCAATCTACAAGCATCGCTTATTCTAACCGACGCGGTTTTCAAAGAGTAAAAGATTCTACTTAGTGGGCAGAAAATTCAATGGATCTTTTTTGCTCTCAAACGTAAACTTTGGATTCCTCAGGAAACCTTGAAGAAGGTAATGACAGTATATAGGGGTAATACTGGATCCCAAGCTTAGCTTTAACTGCCACATTAACTACGTTCTTCATAGCGTTAATATTACTACTAAAATTCTTTATCAGGAAACTGATTATCAAAACTATATTTCATTCCTTCATGTTTAATGCTGATCCGGTTTAGTCCTCCAGTCTCTCTGTCACATTAAAAAACTACAATTTGCGCAAAACAAACTCTTAGAAATGATCAGGCGTACTGTGGCGTTGTTATCGTTCAACTATCATAAAATTTATGCTTGTTTGCCTATAACACTTGTTCAAAC
This sequence comes from Glossina pallidipes, assembly GCA_000688715.1. Taxonomy (NCBI): domain Eukaryota; kingdom Metazoa; phylum Arthropoda; class Insecta; order Diptera; family Glossinidae; genus Glossina; species Glossina pallidipes. The sequence continues at coordinate 1,983,708 of KK499783.1, forward strand.
TTTCCAAGAACAATTCTTCCCTAAAACAGGGCTGTTAGTTTATGAAAATCACAAGTTAAAATGTCAAAAAAAAAAAAAGTACGCTTTTCAAAGTAAAAAAAATATTTACAAAATAGAAAACATTGAAGGTTAAGTATTAATGCATACTTTTAATATAACAATTAACATATTGTTTTAAGCGTGTGCACATCGTAAACGAGATTACCAAAGATGCACCATGAACAATTCAATTATTTGGCATTTGTTAAAAAACACCCAGATATTAAGAAAAATAAAATAAGTCAGACAAACCCACAGCAAATAAAAAAGTTATGGCAGAAATTGTCTGCAAAGTTAAATTGTAGAAATATTTAAAAAGCGTAGAAATGGAAGGAAGTATTTATAAGCGAATATATGGAAAAGTATTTATTTAAAATAATATTAATTTTGTGTTCAGTGGTTAAATCATTCGGAAAATAAACGAAGGTGCAGGGCTTGCAAGAAGAAACTGATGTTGAATGGCACTGGCGACGGTCCTTGGACGCAGGTTAATAAATTAACAAGATTTAAAGAAAGGGCCATAGAGGCATTTGGAGCATTTGCTGTTGATGGATTGCCAAGCGCACCTTCTATTGGCGTGAAGGTTCCAATAAAGATAACATGTCATTTATATTTTATTATCATTTTTGATGACTACTTATTTTATCTGTTATACTGCGTTTTGACGACTACAAACGAAACGTCTGTGCGCTGTTATTATAATAATAGTGTTATGCAAGAGTATAGAGGGAACATTTCTAAAAGTTTAAAGAAATTATAAAAAAATAATGTACCAAAAAAAATGGAAGACAATAATTACAATGTTTTTATGTGATTTTGTGGTAAATAAGCATAGATAAAGGTATGAAAAATTTGTTGTTTTTATTAATTTATTTATATTAATCAATTCCATTAGATTTCTGAAACATTTGAGGGATAAAAACACACACACGCGAAATATATTATTATAATGCCGGTTATTAAGTTAAAATTATGCCAATTTCGTTAAAAGAGACACTATTAAAAACTTATGACGAACATCTTTTGACCTCTGTTATGGAGCCCTCGTGTAGATACGAATGTTCACCATTGTAAAAGAAAATGGGTTCCTCAAAGATTATAAAATCTTCCGCCCCCTGTGTGTCATTTCCATAACTAAACATTATAAATATAATATGGAAAAGGTGTTTGACTACAATAATTTTCGATCATAATTTCATTTCCCAATGATCATATGCGTATATCAAAAATAAATCACTCCTTTTTCAAAATATTTGCAGGAGCTACCAACAATTAAGCACATAAAATTTCGCTCTTTCAATTAAAATCCCAAGGACTAAATCTCTCTTTCAATCCTGCAAAAAATAAAACTTGATGTGCCTGGAAAATTGTAAAAAACTTATTACCGTGAACAGCAACGGAATACCTTTCCAAGACCCAACTACTAATTTTTTGTTTTCGCCTAGAAACTTATTGGAACAATTTAAAAGCTTCAAACCGCCGGAAAAACAGCGTTACGTAATTTACCTCCTTGGTGCAGTCAACAAGCCTTTGTAACGAAAATTGGTGAAAATGGCCGTCTGAATTTTCAAATCTGTTTGGCCATTATATTATAAATTTACTCGAATACCCTTTGGGTTCAAAAATGCATGATTTGTTTGGTATATATGGATGATATATATTAGTATTGAGTACATGTTTGAAGGAACTTACAGCAAATATGAGATCAATTTTTCAAATGTTAAGGAAGGCGAGTTAAGATACTCAATTGGATAAATATGATTTTTTGAGCAAAGAGACTCAATCTTCAGGTTATATTCTTACTGCCAAGGGTATGAAGCCGAACGTGAACAACGTAGGGTATATCCAGAGACTGAAAGATCGTAAGATAGAAACATTGGCGCATCCAATGATCACAATATCTGAGGAAAGGAGGGTTATTAATACAGACGAGCCTAATTTCATACTTGGATACGACAGACTAAAACTGGGGGTGACTAACACCCCAAATCCGAAATATCCCAATTTCTCAAAGAGGTTTAAGATAGAAATATTAGTATAGCATTTTAATGCAGCATAGTATATCCAAGTTTTTCAATATGTGTTACTTGTCAATTTTTATTTCCAATTTTTTTGCCAATGATACAACTTTTCAATCAAAAACTAATATAAAATGGAATTACTATCGTTTGAAGTGATGTAAAAAATGCCTTCTGAAATAATAAAAAATAAAGAACAAAGTAACTATTTTTCAAAGTTCTATAAATCGAATACAAAACCGTCAATTAGCAGTTGCTCGATTGGTGCGGTTCTAATGCAAGAAGGACACAAAATTGCATTCACATCTAAGAGTCTGCGTGTTCACAATTAAAAAGGAGTTGTTAGCTATACTTTTGGGGAGTAAAATGCTTCAGTGAGTACAGCTAGAGGATGTGACATTGAAAGGAACCACCAACCACTAATGTGTTTAATGCCGAAATACTCCGGAAGGGCCCTCGTCTTCAGAGATTTGAACTGCATCAAATCCAATTACGTAGCCGATTTTTTAAATAGACGGGGATATTAACGTTATAGACCGATTTAGATCGAACACTGAAGTTGATAACAACCCCGTGAAAGATACTGGCAAATAATGGTAGGGAAACCGCTGGAACTTGTCACTCGCAGAAGGATGGCTTAAGGAATCAATTCAATCAACCGATTTAAAAAGGAGAAATTTTTATCATTACAGCCAATGCCTCTATCAATAATTCACGAACTGGGTATGTTGTTTACAACACTCAAATGGGCCGTTTGTTTCTATTCAGTGTCAACAGAAAACTTTCCACGCTCACAGCTTTGTTAATGGATAATTTTTTTGCTATTACCATTTCAAATGACGGTACATTTAAAGAAATAATTATTTTCGGAACAAAAATGTCTGCACAATAATTGTCAATTACTTATTCTCTAACTACCTCTTGTCTGCAATCCTTAGATAGACCGATGATTCACTAACCATTGATCTTGTCTGTCTGGTCCATTACAGCATACAAATCGATGAGATTGTTGATCATTTAACAAAAATTAGAACGTACTCGATACCTCCCGTAAGCGACGCAGAATGAAGCTGTCAATCACTTTTAAATCCACGAGACAAAGAGCAGTTTTCCTTCTCGATTTTCATTTCAATTTCTAATAACCCACACTATCATATGGTTAACCTTAAACTAACAGATATTTAGGCCCTTAATAGGCTAATGATATGATCGTTTTTACTTACTCAAAATAGGTGCGGCTTGTTTCGTCAGGAACCACGCATCACTAGCATTGAACTTGACATCAAAGACATTGTTGCAGAGAGGATCGGTAAGTTACAAGTACAAACGTCAAAATCAAATATGCGCACATTACGCTTATCAGTGGCCTTATCAAGCAGACCGTAAGCCGGCAGCAATTGGGCACAATATCCAAAAAAATTTAAACCAGAGAGAGCACCGACGTCTATTTTAAACTGATATTGTGAATCATTAAAATAAACCGCCGCTACTGTGGCAGCATTTCTAACTGATTGACTCAAATAAGTCCCAGCAGACGCCTTCAGTTTAGCCGAAATGATTGAAGAAATTTAGTCGTCGCGGAAAGTCTTCTTTTCAGCTTTATAAGTTGCTTGGAATTTTGGTTTGCCACTTATGCTCACCACGTCAAATGGTTTATTCCTCTCGTCGGCCTACACAATGGGATCATCAAATTTACGACCGACTAATAGCTTAGCATCGAAAATCATGCTTTTAGGATGCATAACTCCTTGATTTCTGGGTCAAAGTATCATATTATGGTGCCGTGCGATTATCCAGAGCATTCAGAATAATTCCAATTTTGCTATATCGAAATACGCCTGTACGGGATATAACTGCTGGCAATAGAGTTTTCAGACGTCTGTAGGAAAACATAAGTATTTTAAAATAAATATTTAATAAATATTGAATAATTTTTTTTTAATACTTTCACACCCATCACCATAGGATCAGGGTTATATTCATTTTGTCAAAACGTTCGCAACGCCAAGAAGGCAGCGCCAAAGTCTCCTCACAAAGTATTAATATTCTCGATCAGCATGGAATTGTAAGTCATTCCCAGCGTGTCCGTCTGTCCGTCTATGTAATGTCTGCTGTAAATATTTTTCAAAAGGAATAAAAGATTGCTTTTTTGCTCGTTACTCATAGACTACACCAGATAAATATACAAAAATTTGACCTATTCTATTGGCAGTGTTCTACTATCCGTAGAAAAATGGGAAGAATGCTTAACATGCTTACCCATTGCTATAGTGTATCAAAATTGTATTTTTTATCAAAACCTTTATAACGCACAGAAGGAAGTTTTCCAAATCTCCATAAAGTACATAAATTCTTGACCGATTTCAAATTCGAAATGCACCTAAGTATGTTCGTCTGCCCAACTGAAAAAGAATATCTGCGGCAAACATTCTCCCGTTCACAAAAATAAACATCTTGCGTACAAATTTACAAAAGAATTTGAAAAATACCCAAACGGGTCTGGGAACACGCTTACAACGCCCACATGCCTGTCAAACAAAAACTGCGAACAGTTTTGCTTTCCGTGGTTTTTGCTTATTGCTCAAAAAAAAAAAAAGCAAACAGCACCTACAATCTATAAATTTTCAATTTTTTTCTGAAATAGAAAAAATATTATTGACATTTATATATTTAGTCCTTTTCCGTTTTTTTAGTCTTTTTTGGGATGACGGTTGGGGGTATAAAAGATTCGATCACGGCCGAACATATCTTCTTACTTGTTATTTTAAATGTTGAAACATTAATAAAAAAATAGCAGAAACAGTCACTGAACTACCCAAAAGAATTTTTTCCTTCGCAATTCAGGCCTTCTCTTTAAGCTCTCTGAAACCACTTCATTTGTCAAATGAAATCCTGCTGAAAAGTTACAACCCAATGCCTAATGCCTGTTGATGCCTAACCTCTCCAATAAACTAAGACCTGGGTTTAGAGTCCGCTTGAGTTCATTTAAAAACATTTGTAATCGCTGAGAGCGATTCCAAAAAAATCAGTAATTTTCACAAAACAACTGTGTTATAATAAAAAAGAAGATGCCTAAAAGAAATTTCACAACTTTAAACCCGGTTTTCCCAAACAGCAAATGACATAAATTCTAGAATTTTCATCCTTTTCACCTAAATTTTTGACAATACGTTTAAAATAGTGATTTAAAGAAAATTGCCCAAGGACTTCTTAATTACTCCTTAATACAAAATTAAATATCAAGCATTAAAATAAAATTACATGTTTTAGTAGAACCAGCACTTCACTACTTGAAGTTGGACAGACTCGACTGAAACAAAAACTCGATAAATCCAACTTTTTTATCCAAATACTCGGCAATGCCACAGAAATGAATATTTCTAAAGTTTCCTGCGCATTTTATTACCCACAAGCGTATAGATTAATAGAATTTCTTTATGGAAATTGACAAATTATACATACAAATGAAACTAAAAGAAAAAAAGCAGCAAAGCATTTTTCTGTAAAACAATATGGTAGCGCGGCGGTCCATTGTATTTATTACTAGGGAGATTTTAGCCCGAAAACGAAAATGATGCCTCATTGCGTCAGCTCCCTAAGAATCCTTTTAGACGAACCAAGTATTAGGTGTAAGGAAATCAGAAACATCTGAGATACGGTAACGGTTAAAGTAACTCGTAGTAAGAAATGAAAGCATAATGGAAAAACCTAATTGTTTTGTAATGACAAAAGCATCCGAGACAAGTTTTGTAGAAGATTTCAATTCACACGTCAAGATAATTTTTATTTAGTCATGGAAATTAAAATAGAATAGTCGAGTAAAGTTTTTTAAAAAATTGCGGTCCTCTTTAGGAAGTAAGGTGTGTCCGTCAACGCACGGAATGAAGTCTCTTGACGACCCGATAATTTTAAATTTATTTGCTGTAAGTATTTCATAATTATTTTTGTGCTGCACTATTTTTATACTAAAGAAGTTGAGGTATATGCGTAAGTCTGCAATACATTTTGCGGAACGCACCATATAACGTAAAAAGATGACGCTCTTCGAACAATACCTCAGGGATGATTTAAAAGTTTGCATAACATATATTAAATGTGCGCTTGGGCAAACACACTATATTAAATGAAGATGAATTATTCTCACAGCAGACGGTTTTTAAGAATGAAAAATGTTTCCTCAGCTCTATAGAAAGTAGAGATCAAAATTCATCGAAGCATGGGGTCCACGAAGTTTAGATATCTTCATCGTGAATTGATAAACACGACGAAGCGAACAAATGGTAGCTTTTTACAGCATCTTTTACTGCGTGAGCCCATTTTCGGTGTCCGTCAATAGAATTTTTTAACGAGAAAGAAAAACCATGCTGTCAAATGACTGCTAATATAGCCCATGCAATGTATAGACGCGCTTCTGTTTTAAAAAAATTCTTAACAATTCTCGTTATATTACTTTTACTATTACACTTATTTCATTTTATTTCTTGTTGTTTAAAGTTATTAGTTCTTAATTCCCTTAAGTGCTCGCCAAACTTTCTTTTGTTTTAATTTGCACGATTATTAATTTGTCGCTTTTTTTTTCTTTTACCACTTTTTCTCTCTGTTTGACCAATTAATTGTAGAAGAATTGAAAAACATGTAATGAGGACATAAACACAAAACATTTCTAGCATAAAATTAGTACGCAGTTCGTACATTTTGTAAATTTGCAGTCGAAGGGCTTGTGAATTGTATACTTTAATATAAATAAAATCACTTTTTTTCTTAACTCTTTGGTGAAAAAATAATATTTGTCGCCATTTTTGACGAAAAGAAAGAAATATCGAGTAGTAACTAAAAAGAAAAACTCACCATTCTTATAGAGCCGGCTAAATTACTTCTTTTTTGTTCTTCACTGATGTATTTGTATGAAGGTGTTTGGGCTTTGCATCAGCTTTCGAAATAAAATAAAAAGTGACTGGAAAAATCCAAGAAGTATTTCGATTTATATTCAAGCGTAAAAAAAGTAGTAATTCTCTCTATTTCTTTCTCAAACAGAAAAATTTACAATGACAACACCAGCAATTCCTTAGTGCTGCCAACCAGCGGAAATTTCTAGGAATAGAAAAGGATGTCATAGACGGAAAGAAGAATTAAGACTAAATTCAAGTTTTTTATAAATTGTTGTCTTGTTTGCAAATGCTGGTAATAAATTAATGTGTATGAATTTAACAATTAATAGAACTTACCATCAAATCGGGCTGTATGATTACCATTCTCCAGTGCAACACAAAATTCAAAGTGGGAATGAAAAGTTTTTCTCTTACGGGATAACTACTTTACATCCAAAAATTTTATTTTTCCAGAATTACTTTTGCTTTTTCATATATATATGTATATATATATGTGAATAATTCTAAAGAAAACTTCTTTAACTAAAATAAAATAAAATTTGCATATTCTACAAAACTTTCAGTCTAAATTTAATAATATATAAAAAAAATTACAATAAGGTAACAGCCAAATAACAAACAGTCGGACTCAGTGAACTCTGTGGCTCGCTGATGCAAGCTTAAACTTTCAATTTCCTCATAATATTTAAATTATTTGTACGTTTCTTTGCAGGGTTGACTCTGGGCCATTTTCACGGAGAATTATTTATCACATAGCAAATAATCAATTGCTCGTTTATTTAGTAGTGGTTCATTCAGCATCAATTTAATTTTTGACCATCTAAAAGCGGACATTATAGCTTGGCATACGCGAATATTTGATAGCATTTTTTTTAATATTGATAGCACTTTTTGTAATAAGGAATGCTGGTAATTTGGTTTTATTTTTAACCAAACAGCTGCTTCCATTTGGATTGCAAGTTCTCATTAAAAATTTCATGAATATATAAAGTCGGCAAAAAATGAATAATTTATTAAAACATTTCAGGAAAGTTCACATAACATCAAGTAGTTTATTTGAAAATTCTTGCATATTAAATACCCTGCAATATCGTATATCTCAGGCTGGTCAGGCTGGATTCCATAACAGCGCGTTTTTAACCACCAAATGGAATAAACAGAACACTGGTCCAACTAAATGGCCTCTATATAATAAAGTAGTACATCCTCCACAGAAGCCTGATGAAGAACCTAGAAAAGGGGTAATTATCTAATTAGCATAAATAAAAAAATTAAATTTGCAGTAAAAAAAGTAATACTTCTACAGTACGTGTGTCATATGCGTACAAACATCAAATACAGTCCAGATAAAATGTGGTACATCGCTGCATTCGTACGTGGCATGTCAGTGGATGAGGCTCTAAAACAATTGAAATTTGTCTTGAAAAAAGGTGCCACATCTGTTAAAGAAGTAATAATGGAAGCTCAAGAAATGGCCATTAGAGACCATAATGTCGAATACAAGAGTAACTTGTGGATTGGTAAAGCGAGCATTAGAAAGACATACAGTTTGTTTAATTCCCAATTTTTATTTCAGCCGAATCATTTGTCGGCAAGGGGCGAGTGTTCAAAGGTGTACGTCGTCACGCTCGTGGCCGCACTGGCGAAGTTAGGTATAAACATTGTCATTACTTCGTACGTTTGGAAGAAGGTGAACCACCTAAAAATTATTATTTGCCCATACCCCAAACACCCGCTCAACAACTTGATAAATGGCTCGAACAAATGCGTAGGCGCAAAGTCATTAACTCATTGTAAACTATGGACGGCGTTTATTCAGAAACCAAGAAAAATAAAGGCAGTTTAAAAATGAATGAATGAAGGAGAAATTTATTTAAAAAGATATGATTAATCGATAGCCATGAAACATTCATTGGTTACCGTTACTAGTTATTCCGTCGCTTACACCTTGGCCTAGCTCTCTGGCACTGCTTACTTCTTGTGAGAGTGTTGTCGCTACCATTTCTATGGCTTCAACTTCCCTGTTGCGTAATTGCTCATTGAGCTCCTTACTGACCACTAAGCCTGAGAGCTTTGTTAAGTTAGCGACTTTAGCCAAACCAGCATCTTTACGACGTTTTGGTTTTACGGATATTTTCTTGATTTTCCTTTTGGCATGACCTCTCGCCGAATGTTTTTTTAAATTTTGAATCGAACTAAATATTTTTTTACATTCAGGACACTCAAACCGTTTGCCTTTATGAGCAGTTAGTATATGTTGTTTCAGATTTCTTTCGTAGCTATAAGAACGTTCACAACCACCGTAACCGCATTTAAAATTTCCACCTACTCTATTTAAACCATCCGCCAGCAAATGCTTGGAGGCTACATGGGCTTGTAACTCTCCTGGTTTTACATACATTCGTGCGCAATATTCGCATTTGTAATGTGTACGCCCATGTTGTTTCTCTTTGCAATGCTTCAAGTAAGAAGACCATTTATCAAATTGTACATCACATGCCGGGCAAGGATAAATTTTGCAAAATTCCTCATGTTTCGCCCACTGCCATTGTTGATAGAAACCTTTCGAACATTTATCGCAATTATAGGGATAGACGCCAGTATGTTTGCTAATCTCATGTCGCCGCATTTTCAATTTTTGCGTAAACTTTTCCTCACAATATGAGCATTGATAGACTTTTGGATTTTCATGAACTTCACGTATATGACGCTGCATATTAGTAAGGCTGGTAAATAATTTTTTGCATGTATCTACTTCGCAAAGTACATTCTTCAGTGGTTCTTTATTTATGCGTTCATGCGTATTACGAATATGCCTTTTAAGATGGGTAACAATGGAATACGACTTCTGACATTCATCATAATGACAGGCGTGCTTTTTCTGAAAAATTGCAATACAAGTAAAGAAAAATCCTGAAATATACTTTAAGCGAAACTTACGACCCCCGTATGCTTGTATTCATGTCTATCCAAATGGTCTAGCCTCTTAAAGCTCTCTTGACAACCCTCAATACTGCAATAGTATTTTGGCCCTGCGCTATTGCGGCGACTTTTGATTGCGGACGTTTGCAACTGCAAGGACAGCACATTTTCTAAATCACTGCTGTCGGAATTAAGACTTGGTGGCATGGAATTGTATTATATTAATATGTTTCCTTTTAGGTTTAATATACGCGCGTATTTTTCAAGTTTTCAGGACGATGAAATTTAAACTGCTATGTAAATTTCGCGAGGAACTTCACGTTGCAATTAAATCAGCTGACCTGCGTAACAACCCCGTTTTTTTCTTTTAAAGAAGAAGCAGCAGAAATTTGCATCTGGCAAGAATAAAAATGAAGGCAAAAAGTATCCGGTAAAGTGGTAAAAGTAGCAAAGCAATTGGAAAAACTAATCAGAGAAAGGCAAAAATTAATTTTTTTTTAAGAAACTTGTAAAAATTGTTACGAAAAAATGGAATATGAAAGTGTGCTTTTAATTAAGCCCGAAGTGTTTATTTACAAAATTCCACCTAGAGCTAGTAATCGCGGTTACAGGTAAATTTTTATAATTGAAAAAAGTTTATTGCAGGAAGTATTGTTGTTATTGTTGTTGCAAATTATTTTACGCTAATTTCGTTTTAATTTTTAACGCATTCGCTTTTTGCAGGAAAAAATGATTATTTAAAACGCCCTTAATTTCATTTCTTGATCTGTCATCGTGCAAAAGTTGTTCTTACATTTTGTTTATGAATTTTTCGTTCACATACATTTCGGTGTTCGTTTGTATGTATATTTGAAATTTTTGCATGTAAACTTTTCATTGTCATTTCGTTGTTGTATGTGGTAGTATGGCCTACAAGGTTAATACGTCAACAGAAACAATTTAAACTGCCAAACCAAACATTCAATCGCGTATAATGTATCGGTCATCCATTATGCTATGTTGAAGTTAAATGCTTATTGATTATTTCAAGTTTTTCATTAGTAAAAACCTCTTTGTTGATTCCGGATTATTTTTTTTTGCAATTTCATAAGAGCTGCTGATTGGAATTTAGGTGAACCTACTTGGACAGGGCGTATGCGTCTGGTCGCCAAAGGGATTGTTTGTCATTTGAAATTGGAAGATAAAACAAGTGGAGCTTTATTTGCTAATTGTCCCATCGACACCTATCCAGGTGTGGCCATCGAAGCCGTTTCGGATAGCTCGCGTTATTTTGTTATACGAGTACAAGATGATAATGGTACGTGTTTTCAAAAGAATTTGAGTTCACTTTCATTCCCTCTTCTTTAAAAAACTTCTTGCTTTCTTTGAAACGACCACTAGGACGATCTGCTTTTTTGGGTTTAGGTTTTGGTGATCGTTCCGATTCGTTCGATTTGAATGTAGCTTTACAGGATCATTTTAAATGGGTTAAAAATCAAGAACAAATCGAAAAAGAGAAAACTCAGCCCAAGCAAGAATTAGATTTGGGCTTCAAAGAGGGTGAAACTATCAAAATTAATATGCGAATTACGGTAAATAAGAGTTTTTCGAATAATTAATAAAATCGTGTAATGTGTGGTTAAAAAAAAATCAACAGAAAAAAGATGGCTCGGAAGGTGTAAGTCGCACGGCCAAAGCAAAAACTAGTGGCGGAATATTACCACCACCACCTGGTAGTTTGGGTAAAATCGCACCGCCGCCAGCGAATGCTGCCAGTTCCACACGTCAAAGTCCGGGCACTTCGCCAGCTCATAAGCCTACTGGTAATAGCACTGGTACAGAATGGACAGACTATGCCTCAGCCGGGTAAGTTTTATTTAATAAACTTTGTAAAGATAATTTATTTTTGAAAAATTCTTTGGCAATTTAGTAATAACTCCGGACAAAATCCAACGCCACCTCAACAAAATACTAATGCAACAGCAAATGCAAATTGGGTGCAATTCTAATTCTAAGCAGTAAAGCTATACATTAGAAATTTAAATATAGATAAAACTACAACAACCAACAAACAGAGGATATATTATGCGAAAAAAAAAAATAAATAAACAAACCATTTACCCTAAATGATACAATTAACGTATAAAAACGAAAAAAATTAAATAGTTTACATGAAATTGCAATTAAAATATAAAAACAAAATAAAAGCAGTAAAAGAATACACATTAATTGAACACAAAAATATTAAGAATGATTTGAGTTCGCTGTCAACTAAATGCAACTCTGACTTAGCGGTGTTACGTTATCGTTCTCCATAAACATAGTGTGAAAACAATCTCGAAAACCTCCCTTGGTTCCCTTGGTCTATTTTTCTCGTTTTCCTGCAAACATGTAATAACTATTTTCCTGATGAGACCATAACTGTATAATTTTATTAAAGTTTTATGATTTTCAACGTCTTCTATCTCTGTTTGTACTTACGCTTGCGTGAAATGTGTTGTTCATTAATTAAATAAAAGCAAATTAATGATTGTAACGCCGAATGTGAGGAAAGAGAAACGTGTACCCATTAGCTTAAATTTCTAGTTTAAAAAATATATAAACCAATATTTTGCACATTTAAAACATTCCTAATTTTGTGTTTTTTCTTTTTTGTAATTAAATATTTAATAATTATTATGAGAATTTAAAAGCAAATATATATAAAAAAAATTTAAAAAAAAAATACAATTTAATAAGAAATTTATAAAATTTATTTTTTCAACAAATACAATAACAATTATATTTTCTAAATATGAATTAATTAAAAATATTAGAGATTATTTAAAAGGAAACATACACACATATGTATGTGTAAATATATATATATATGCATATACATGTATATGTAAACGCATATAATAAATTGTAACTTTATGAAATGTATTTCAATTACACTTTGTTTAATCTTCTCTCAGCAATGCTCATCGGCTCGAAGTAGGCTACAAAGGGAAAAGAGTTTTTCAAGTAACTTGGCTGCAATCTTATCAATTTTTTTTATGTGATTCTTGTAGATTTGAGGTTTATGATTAAGTTCCCTACAATCAAAATCTACTGGTTTTTTCTTTTAGTGTTCTATCTGCAAGCAATAATTATATAAGGATTCGGCGAAACACTTTTGAGCACAAACTATCATATCATAATATGCTCTCCAACATTCGCTTTTTTTGTTTCAGTCAAAAATAATGTTGTTTATCAGTAGCCGAGTTATGGTTCTCAATATAGAATAACATTGGTCGTAATTTAAATATATTACTCGACAGCAATTTTGCGATCGAAGGTTTTTTCATTCGATAATAAAAAAATTACATACTTTAACGATAGGTGTACTATACTCGTTACAGCGAAACCATAAACAAGTTCTACATGTTTTCTTTTTTTATGTACATTAACAGTCTTACTTGTGTAATTCGAATTTCAATAGAATACATATGTAACAGCAATTTTTACTTTGGTTCTTCTCCAACTTCTCTTCTTTGCAACTCTGTTAAATAAGAATAATAAACAACTGTTTAAACAGCTGCTTTTGTTGACGACACAATTATTAGCGTAGAGCAAAAATTTAAATTTTTATTAAATACTTTAGCAAACTTATTTATTAAACGTATATATAACGTGTGAAATTATAAAAGAACAAAAGGCAAATAAATAATGTATACACTATTGAATGGTTTCTATAAATATTTGACACAAAAAGATGAATATTGCGTTGTAATACTGGGTCTGGATAATGCTGGCAAAACGGTAAACACAAATGAATTGAAAAAATAAAGTTCGATTATACTAAATAAATCGAAAAATAATGCTTAAAAAAATTTGCTTAGACCTATTTAGAAGCAGCTAAAACAAAGTTTACCAAAAATTATAAAGGTATGAATCCGGCAAAAATTACTACAACAGTGGGCTTAAATATTGGTACCATTGATGTGCAAGGTGTTAAATTGAATTTCTGGGATTTAGGCGGACAACAAGAATTACAATCATTATGGGATAAATATTACCAAGAAAGTCACGCAGTTATTTATGTTATAGATTCCAATGATAGAGAGCGTATGGAAGAGTCAAAGGTTATATTTGGTAAGAGGAAAGAATGATTGAAGGAAGATGTAAATTATTTTTTACATAAATATCTCTTTCTTGACGCTACAGATAAAATGATAAAAAATGATTTATTGTCGGGGGTTCCTTTGTTGATTTTGGCTAACAAACAAGACCTACCCGATGTTATGGGCGTAAGAGAAATTAAACCGGTATTCCAACAATCCGGAACACTAATAGGCCGTCGGGATTGTTTGACAATACCAGTGTCGGCTTTAACGGGGTAAGTATTCTTACCTACATTTACTTTTACCATGAATTAATAAGAAGAACTCTTTCTTACTACATGAACAGTGAAGGTATTGACGAAGGTATTAAATGGCTCGTAGAAGCCATAAAACGCCATTCAATTGTTAGACCACCTCGTATAAATGACTGATAGTTTCTTTCAATCTCTTGATAAACTCAACTCAGATGTTATATTCCATTTGTTTTTTTTATGTTCATTACGTAAGGGTACAAAATGTTTTTTATTGAATTCAGTTCAATGTTTAAGATCTTTCTTTCTAAACTGCTTTCCTTTTTTTCTTTTTAGTAATATTAAGTATTACGAATTTTATAATTTTCTAAAAAAATAAAAAAAATAAAAAAATTCAAGACGTGTAAAACATAAAGAGAAAACCATAGTCAGCGATATAATAACAAGTAATGTTAAGATGTAAGTATAAGCAAACTCCCTTTTTCAACGTTTAAGTAAGTTTCCTTTTCGTCTCTAACTTTTTATATAAACATTTTGTATCTTTCTTATCATTTTTTGTAAATTCTATACAAATATAACAATCGTTAGTTGGTTGATAAGACTGCTTTTTACCTTCCATTAATTGTGACTGCAAACCTGCATGTGTTGTTAGTTCTCATTATTCTGTAAACCTTTCAGAGATAAGCTGAAGGCGCCCGAAAATAAGTGAATAATCATTGGCAACGAAAGTGTAAGAAATAAGCTAATATTTTCTCATTTTGAATGAAACAAAACTTGATCATTTTATTATTCGACCTAGAAACGTTTTGATATGAAAAGTATTTCCGACAACTTCATTACAATTATTATTATTACCTATGAATGTATAAAGGCATGCGTTTTACAAATTTTTATTGCTATGGAATAAATTCAAAACAGAAAAATAAAATATTTAAAAAATATATATGTGCACTGCTTTATAGTTTTATTCGTCAAGCGGATTTGATATCGCGAACGTTCGTTATAGTGTGTGTAGCTTTTACAAGTGCTTAAGAATTGAAAGAAAAAATATTTTAATATAAAAGTAAAAACTTCAATTTATATGCAAAATTTAGAAACATAGTATTATGTTTCCTTACTACGAACAAGACTGGAGTGTTTTGCCAACAGAAAATAACCGTCGGTAAGTTACATATTAATTTTGAAAGATGTTATCAAAACTGCTCGAATTTAGAGAAGCTCGTGAGTTCAATGTTGATAGACCGAAAACAGCTTATTTATCATCCAGTTCTTAATGTTTTTTAAACTATCCAAATAAGCGAGGAATACAGAAGGAATGTATGCAAACTAATAACATAATGAATTTGTCAATATAGTAACTAACTTACCCAAGTGTAGTCGCCAAACATATATATAGTAAATGTCTCGGCTTCTTTGTTTAATGAAACGGAACTGGGAAGTGGTCGAAAAAACCGCCCGATCCGAGCCATTTTCAATAGCGTTCGTTCTTGAGGCAAGACACATTAGCGTACCAGTTGTTTTTCAAAATATCTCAAAACTTGCCATCTGTAGGTAAACTAAAGGAATAGTAGACGGACAGACAAGCTTCGATCGAATTCGGTATAAGAAAAGGTCAGTCTATTTGAACTCTTTCTGGACGTTACATACATTCACACAAACTGACTATACTCTCGGTCACAAAAAACTTATATGAAAACTTTATAAACATATTTTGTATTTGAAATTTAATATCAATTACGATTTTACTATAACTTACTTTTAACCGTAAGTTTATTAATTAATTTTTTGTATTCCCATTTAAATTATACAATACCATGACCCTTTGAAGGCAATCACTTCCCGTTTTTTGGAAAACACTTTGCAACCATTAGTAACACTTATATCGGTGTTTTTTTCTTTTCTTGTCCGTGCAAAGCTGCTGAAGTTTTCGGAATTTTTTAGCACTTGGAAAAAATATAATTTTTTTGCTTATATTTTTATTTTTCAAATACATAAAATAAATGTGGGAAAAGCGGCACGTAAAATATAATAAATAGAGTGTAACAAATAAATAAACAGCTGACATAGCAGTTAACAAAAACATTCCATTCCAAAATTAAGTGAGAAAAGAAAAGAATCTTGGCCAACGAAAACGAAAATTTTTTTGTCGCGTTGTAAAACGTTAAAGTTACTTGGAAACAAAGCAAAAAGAAAAAAAAAAAAGGATCACAAAAGTGCTTAATCACAGGTGAAAAATACAAATAAAAAAAATTTTAAGCATAAGCGTTATTTTAGTGGATTAATGTGGTCGTGGTAAAAATTAAATAGCCGCTAAAGTATGGTCCTCATTGCAATTACTTCTCAGTTCAGCCTTTAAACCTCCCTTAAAGTGCTTTTATTGATACGAGCACCTGTCATTGCGAAGGCAAATAGCTCATTGCGTTTATATTCCTGTTAAGCAGCGCGTTGCGATAACGCTTTTCATATTGTATAACATTTTATTTGTCTTCAAACTTTTTAAATTCATTTGCAAGTTTTTGCTGGTTTGTTGTACTATCACTTTTTATAATTGATCAATTTTTTTTATTTTACCTGGTCGTTGGATGTTCTTCTGCGCTTTTATCATGTTAACAAGTTACTTTTTCGCTCTTATAATCTAAAGACAATTTTTTCTCTCTCTCCGTCTATCTTACATTATATGACTCTCTTTTAAACAATGTCAGTTTAATTATCACACAACTCTAAACTCGTCATTAATTTAGGGGGCGAGCATTTTACGAAAACAATAGCAGGTAATATGTGACTCTTTTACATTTTGGATTGTGTTAAAGATTCGCTGTATGAAAATGTTGGTCCCCCGTAAAAGCATTCGACTATGAGACTACTGCTCGATTTATCTTTTATGCAATTCGCAATTCGACACAGGTACCTATTGTAAATTAAGCTGTTTGCATTAATAAAATAAATAATGGCAACCCTGCCTTTTGCATTAACTCTCCACTGAAATTTATGAATTGTCAAATATATGTTCACACACGTATGTTCTAACGTTTAGGCCATAATGGACGAGAAGTCGTTGATTTTTCCTCCAGTAGTATGTGTAATTGTAACATCACGGTAGCAAATGTCGTCAGCGTGATTTAATATTAATATTAATCATTTAAGAAATAAAGAAAATACATTCTCAGAAATTAAACAAAGAATTAATAAAATGAAAATATGTGCCACATATAACATATCGAGTACTATTATATTGCGAAAAGTGTACGTGGTTTTCATTAAAGCCGGAGGCAGCTCCCTGTGCTTATTCGTCTGCCTATACAACTAATAAACCTTAGAAATGATTTGATTTGTGACCCTTTTCTTTTAGAAATTTTATATTGTAGGAGTGTGCTAACACCCCAGCATTACCATACGCAAGACTGGTAGCGTATTTTACATACGTTTTTATTATGGGCTATTAAGTGGCTAATAAGAATAATTGTGCCCATTGTTGAGACGGTTATATTGATGTGTGTTAAGTGTGTATGACAAATATATGTATATTGAAACAAAAAGAAAAAGAAAAAGTAAAAAAAGGCCTACAAGTGCATACTCTTTTTTTTTTATTTTTATTTTTTTATTTGTGTCTCTGTTTCGTCTTTAGAATTGGGAGGGAAGGACATTTGATGTTTTATGCTCACATATGCATCATATTATGTTTATATAGGGGTCTGCTGTGTTTTAAAAGCTCAGGTATTTTGTGTTCAGATAAGATACAAATTTTTTTCATCCTTCCATTAGCGAACGTTGGGAATCTTAATATCTTCTTGTTAATTAAAAACCTATACCGCACTTATCTATTTCAATTAGTTTTTTGCGTCCTCTCTTCCTCTCTGGCGCTTGCAATTACGGCTCTGTTATTGATGTCTATATGTCAATTGTATATACATATGTACTCATTTGTGTATTTTGGCTTTGTCTTATGACTTAGTATTAACTTACTATTTGGACTTTGCCTTATGGCTAACTATTAATTTACTGTTTAGGCACTCAAAGAGATTCTCTAACCCATTCGCCAAATGTATAAGAATTGCATTTACTTTCAGCAAAAAAAAAAAGTAATGGGAAAGGGAAAAAGAAAAGCTAATAAATATAATAAAATTTCGTTTTGACCCTATTCTCCGATGTTTTAATATTTCATTTTTTTTTTGTATTCAAACACTAAACCTCATATGTCTCATATGTGTTTCTACTTCTGTATCAATACTTGCACGCATTCGTTGTATGTTGAATTGTTGTCTAATTTGCTAAATAAAGAAAGGAAAGTGAGAATAATAATTAAACTAATACATATGAAAAAAAAAAAGATAAAAGCACGTAACCTTATTTTTCTCGAAGGGGGTATGCTAAGTTTGTCGAATGTTTGTAACGCATAAAAGTGTGAAACGAAGAATTTAAAAAGCCGACATGTTTCTTAATCAGCATGCGTAACGAGCAGTAAGACTTGATCACATTCGTCTGTCTGTCGGCTAAATAAATTCATAAGTGCAAGTACAAATGTGTATTTGTTGGGTATATACTGAATTTATCTTAAATGCGTCTGGCTTCTTATGTCAGTCGGCTTTATCCCAGCAAGAGGCAATAGGCAGATAATTGAAAGCTAAAAATTTCTACATTTATGTCATTCATATCAGCAGCTTTTCATTATGTCAGTGCGTGTGCTCGCCATGCATTTCATGTCACTCATGTTACCTTGTGGCTGTACACATATGTTAAGTGGACGTACGTACTCGTATATTCTGGACTTGTTACGATGTCAGCTTACACGTGGCGGCCTATTTGCGGATGTTTGCGTCTAAGCAGTGCCGTCATATATGTTACAACTACCTAATGCGATGCTTACTCTTACATAGTATGCTACGCTCAAAGTGATTTTATATATATGACCGACCTTTAATTGCAAAGAATATTTTTTTTTTATTTAAAAAAAAAAAAAAATAAATAAATAAATAAATATATAAATAAATATAAAATCCGCTCTGAATCGAATGTAATCTCTTTTTGTTTTGATTTGTAGTGAAGTAAATCAACCGACCGCAATAACAAATCGTATCCAATAAACGTGCTTTGTGCGCTGTATATCGTGTAAAATAGGATAGAACATAAAAAAAGAGAAGAAATTTTAGACGGTTTTGAAATTCTATTAAATTAATAATAAATTAAAACTGTGATTCACTCATCACCGTCACCACTACCACAACCACCACCACCACCACTACCACTACCACCACCACCACCACTACCACCTCCACCATCATCAGCATCAACATCAGCATCAACATCGATATCGACAAATAGCAACAGCTCAATATGAATTCCGAGCATGGGTATGGGTAAACTTTGTGATTTTCTTTATTTATTTAATACATATTTTTCTATAAATCAGTTATATCGTATAGGCTTTGTTTACACGAAGGAGACATATTTACATTACGTTAACAATAATCATAGCAATAGCAAAATGAACAATTGTTGTTCCTGTAATAATAGTAATAATAATAATAATAATAATAATAATAATAATAATAAGAGTAATAATAATAACGAATACGTTTGATTGAGTTTAAGGTTAAGTCTCGTTTATCTAAATTGTTAATGTTTATAATATTGTTTTTCATTAGAGTATTTATTGTTTCCTTTTTTGCAAATCTCACAACTTTTCTTACAAGTTTATGCTAATTATTTTATATACATTATATATATATTTTTTTATATTATAAATTATGCACTTTTTCCCGTATATTCATCAACTTTGCTAATACAAATATAACGAAACATAACTAAATGGAAAACTTAAGCAATCGTTAAGATTTTTTATTTATTGTATTTATATTTTTAAACGGTTAGCTGTGCTTGACGTGCGTACTGGAGAAATTGAGAAATGCAGAAATGAACATTTAAGTACGAATATCTAGCATCATGTAAGCTGAGCTAATTAAAGAATAAAAACAGCAAATGATAAGCAGAGCTAATAACTAGATTTGCAATTCGCGGCGTCCAGGGCCAGCGATAGGCCCTGATAGATCTGATGAAAAATGTTAACTGTATAATTTATAGTAGTTTTACACCCTTGAGAATTCTTCCAATGCCGCACTCGTCAAACAGTAAAACAACAAAGAATACTCTATTCATCTTAAGTCGCCTCTTTTTCTTTTATTTAGCATTTAATTGCAAATGTGTTTGCTTGCTGGACCATAATATTCACAACAATAAGATAATTGTAAAGCTTAAGCTTTTTGCTGTTGCAAACATTAGGGCGGACTAAGGTCATTTTTTAAGTCAATCTCTGGCCATCGACTATGAGTGTAGGCATGTGTCAAGCTTTCCACGTTTAGTCTACCAGTTAAGTAAAATTTAAAGAACGTTAAAGACGTCAAGATGGACGGACGGACTGCCACATTTAGTTTCGCCTTAACCTAAAATATTTCTGAATTTCCGCACATAGTTGCAGAGCTTTTTCAAAGGGGAATAACAGTAACGTGCGATGAGAAAGCTTTGAAATAAAATACTATCGTACTCATAGAAGTGTTTCAGCCGTTAAACCGATTGTAAGAAGCAGAGGCTTCCGACGAAGTGGAAAAGGCGTCGAGAGTATCGGGAGGAATCTCTTTGAAGGGTGTTTTTTTGGATGTAGTGTGTGTCAACTCCTACCGAAGTTTTTGCGTTCTCCAATATAACGAATCAAGTAGATCGAACAAATAGATTACATCGATACTCATTAGACATAAAATTCTGTGATTCTGTGTAGACCTGTATAAAGCTACCTTATCACCTTTTTTATCTGAACCACGGTCAGTTATTTACGTGCAACGGCAAAAGAATCGTCTCACACAGTTCAGGGGCAGAGGTCGGTTTACGGTTCTCGTTACCGATCGTTTCGATCTATCGTATGACTCGAGAGACATTTATGATACGTTCGCGCTTCGAGTTGTTGCTACTCGATTACTTTCGGGTCGAGTTGGACTTCTCGTACGTTGCATTTACAACGGAATATTTGCGAAGTTGCCGGTGCATGTATGCAATGTATGTAAACAAATAATGGAAAGAAGAGGCAGAAGAATAAATAAATGAACAAACCAAATATAAAATGTGGGAAAGAAGGTGGTGAGAAATTTGAACGAAATATGGAAAGAGAGGAAGACAAAATTAAATAAATAGAATTAATTATTATTTATTAACATTATTAATATTAATTATAAGTATTATGTTTTTTCCAATATCTAGCTTGGTATTTATAATTCTCATGTTGAGTTTGCTTGTCTAGGGCCGTTCCCCAAATGCCCCCTAAATGCCCGCTAAATATCACCTTTCCCGAATACTTTTCAGAATAGTTTCTAGTCATCCGACATTTTCACTCTCCATGTGCCAACATTTGGGTATTTCAGATTGGATAGTTAAGACCTCTTCCTATGTCGATTAAGTTAATCAAATATGTGCTTTTGTGTTGATATTTCGATATAAAGCAAACCCTTACACGCTGTCGAGTACCGTTAATCCAATATGCAAATTGGATGTCGAGTTTGCTCGATGACGAGAACCGTAGGCCGACCGACCCCAGGATTGTCTTTTAAAGGAAAAATCTGCAAGTTCTCTTCCTTTAATTTTTATTCAATCAAAAATTCCCCCATTCCCCCAAAATTGGGATGATGCGTTCGATGCTCGGTGCTTGGTGCTCGGTGCTTTTCCTCCTCACAAATAATCTCTACTCTACTCATTACTTTATTAATTAGGCGAAAATATTTTCATACATCAAACAAGATTTGTGTGCATTTCAGCGCATCTTGGAAACTTTTTGAACATTTCAAGTAAAAAACTTGAACCACATATGGCGTCACTGAAATGCATAGAAACAAATTAGACCGTTACAGCCAAAATTCACATATAAAATGTGTAAGCAAAGCTTGGGGGATAGCAGTACCCCACGACATGAGCCTGAACAAAGTGTTCGAAAGTCTCCACCCTTTGCTTACGATGGAAAGAAATGCAATAGAATAGGAATAGTGCTCGGGAATTACACATATAAAAAATGACAACACTAGACGTAGTATTGTCGTAAGGCATGCCTAGTTTAATTAAGGGACTTGGTGAAGCAGATCAAGCAGTTAGTGAAAATCGAAAAAAAAAGATAGACGTAATCTACATGACGATGTGTATATCGTAATACATAAGGAGTTTTAAAAATATCGATCATTGTGTTATTGGCGCGCGTTTCAAATGAAAAAACTTTTCAAAATTTTCAATCGGAAAAGACAATCATTTGTTAAAAAATAACCTTTAGGTTAATGAAAAGACAAATGACCTACGTATCGTCTTAATGTAAAGAATTCAAATGAGAGAAAAGATTGACGATTAGAGCAGTGGTGTTCGGGCTGTTTTGAAAAGTCGCGTTTACAGTTGTCAACATGTTTTAAATGTACATGTGTCATACCCATTCCAAGCAAACAGTCGTCCTTAAATATTCAAACATTCCTCGTTATTCTCTCTCCTCGAAGATTTTGTGTTAGCCCTTACCGCTTTTGTCGCATCTGGCAAACACTGAATCGCGTGTTTTGCATTTTGCGCGTGCCAAAATAACGCGAGAGGTTAACACGAAACTCCTCGACCTAAACTTTTAACTTCGTGGCAGAAGCGTTGACATCCTTCACCAAATCGCCCTCATCCTTATCGTATGACGGTGTTTTTGCTAGGCAGTGCTTTTAAACGAACACCACGAACACCACGACTACTTTCCAAAGTCGTCTTTTAGTGTATTACGGAAGTTTGGCAGTTTGGCAGTTTGGAATCAACAGATGGTAACTTTACCGTAGGAATTCATTTATCTCGGGGCGTGTCTCTTCAGAAAAGTAAAGGAGAAGTTTTTATGATGAAATGAAGTTTTTCCACTTCCACGCTCCAGAAAACTGAAAGACTCAGTACAAAAACAAAAACGTCATATATTTGCATTCACTGCAAGATCTTTAAAGTAGTAATTATATGAGATCATCATTTAGGTCTTTTCGCTTTCCTTTTCCATTTAAAAAGCACTAGCAGTACAGTTTTTTATTTATTCTCTTACTGTCACTAGTGATTAATAGAAATGCTTTGCTGCCCACCTGTTTTTGTAATCCGTGCTTGTAATATAAAATTTGATGATTTCCGAGAACTTGGTTTTTACGTTGAGAACTCTTCGAGAGCAGACAGCGAAGTGTGTGCACCATTCAAAGAAATTCAACTTGACATAAAATTGATAAAATTATTGATTCTTCGCGAATGGGCGGGTCGTGCAATTTCTCTGATTTTAGGTAAATTATTATTATTTTGATACACTTATGCCTTCGAGAAGAACGTAACACCTGCAACCTTTTACGTGAATGTTGTCATGCATCTACAAAAATACGGTGCACTCTAGGTTAACTGGCATTATCTGAGCCCGCAATATATTTAATGCTACGTAATGCTGGGCTCCAAGATGCACTTAATGGCGATAGTCGGCGAAGGCACAAACAATTACTGATTTAGTCACGCACTCACTAGACCGCAGCCACCACCCACTGTGCCACTTCTCTGACCATTACCGTGGAACACGAATGTGGGACACGCCCTGAGCGATGGGTAATACTAATAAAAAAAAAAAATCTTTAATTTGGATGCAAATGTGGACATATTTTGCAGAGTGCCCTTATATATTGATTTCATAAGGGAAACAAAGGTGCTGAGACTCGCCACAAATTTGTATCGGTAAATTTATTGTTGGATTGATTTTATATCCTTCACTAATTGCGGTACGGCGTATATTAAGTTGGTGCGGACGTATGTAAAATCCAGAGCGGGTTAAGACAGACCCGATATATCTGTCTGCACGCCTGTCTATCTTATGTCTGTTCATATAAACTTTTTTTCGACTTGCCCGCCGTAATTTTTAACATATAACATAACTGGTGGAAGTGGACCAAATTTGAACGACATCGATCTATTTGTTGGACTGCACTCTATATAAGATTTCGTATAACCAGACAAAAATACTTTGTGATGAAAATTGTTCCATAGGAGCAAAATAACAAAAAAAAGTAGCAAGAGGGAATTTGGATCACCTAGGTTGACTTTCTAGACCCAAACATGTGTAAGAGTTACTATGAAAAGCAAGCCCCTATATTGAAGAGAAAGTACAATTTCTAGTTTTCCATGACGGGAAGTCTGAAAATGAATAGAATTTTTAGAAGGTAAATAAAGTTTGCTAAATTTGGATAACGCCGTATGATGTTTTGGGTGGCATCCCCCAATATGCGGGCTTTTTGATGTATTATTATCTAGTACAGCTATAGCTAATTGGTGTAGGGTATTCAATTGGCAGTTTTGCCCGACTGTAATGTTCTTACTTGTTGTGAGTATGTGTTACCAAATGTATGACAATTTTAATGCACGCTCATCCCATGGTGATGGATATTAGAAGTTGGCTTTATTGTTACCATCAGCAGGAGAATACGGATGGAAAAATGGAACTTGCGCCTGATTTATTTAAATCATAATAGAAATCTGTTATTCTACTGCTAAAAACAGAGAATCCTTTTGTAAATAGTGAAAGAGCTTCACTGTACATTGGTACATGATCGGTGCTTCGGTGCTTCGGTGCTAAGCGAAACTTAATCATAAATCACTTCAGATGTAGCTTTTCATGTTCAGTCCAATTCGACTCATATAATATCTCGTCTTTGAACTATTGCGCACTTCACAGTATATTAAAAATAAGTCTGTAACTGATTGGCAAACATGGAGAATTCATATAGCAATACTTTCGTACAATATTTTTCTTTTTTCAATTCAAGATCTCGTCGTTGAAACTTTAATTAATCAATCCTTCTTCTATTGCATGTCGTCCAACAATCACTCGGGGATTTCATGCTGATGTCCATCGTACCATTCAACGATAACAGATTTAATCCAGCCTTTAATATGGCCACCATACGACAAGCTTTCTCAGAGGCAGTGGAACGCGGTAAGCTTATGAAGAAGAAAAATCTAAAAATTGTTTTTTTTTTTCTTCTCTTATCTTTATTTCATTCATTTATTTCTTAATAATTGTATCATAACAAAAATGATCTGCTAGTTGAGCGAAGGGAGCAATTAAATGATATGCATGGCATTAATTAGGTGCAAGAGAGACGGACGACATTGTACTAAAGAACTGTAAAACACACAATTTTCTTTTCATTAGAAGAAACAAATCGCACATACAACTAACTGCTACCTACACTAACGCATACTTATTCGAGCTTATATTCGAACCTAGATGCACGGACAGATCCACACCGAAGTTCGCATATTTTACAGTGGGCTGCACGTGAACGAAATCGTACTGAACGGATAGTCCAAGTCTGTCGGTATGCTTGAAACTGTATGAGAAAGCTTTTGTAAGTGTGACTGTAAAATTTGTTATCTCCGCAACAGCTGCAAATAACCAGTTGTGACACGTGACACGGTCCAGTTGAAAAAGAAAACAACCACAACAGAAAGTTGCACTTCAGTTCCGAATGAGTGGAAAAAGTGTTCACATGAATTTAAATTCATAGACTTACACGTGTGCCGTACAGGTAATAAATCAGAAACTGCAACTGTACGGAGCGTATGGAGAGCTGTAGGTGAAGGTGTAGGTCGTTCCATAATAAATTAATAGGATAGATATATGGTGGATAGGCTTGCTATTCGGAATGCTCGAGCCTGACGTACGCATCTGACATCTTATAAAGTTGACATTATCTAGATCAACATAGAATTTATTTGGAATTAATTTTTTCAAGCCTGTATGTAACTCATCTAAAAGATGTGCGCAAAAATTATTCCAATCGATAGACTAACGCGACCGCAGGCATCCGATAACTTGTTATTCACACTCTGATCACATGGTAGTCATTAGGTTTTTGATGTGCCCCCATTTAGTTCATGGGCGTGAAGAACTCAATGGCATTAGGCATGCTTGTCTGCTTGCCAGTTTGTCCGTCCTATGAACAAATTTATTTTCCAGCTTTTTCTTACAACTGCCGTGAGGCTATGTTCAAAATTCAGGAGAATCGCTCCAACGAGCCGTCCGCAATTATCGAAAAACTCTGCTAAAATTCGCTTTCTCGATCAAACGCGAAAATCAAATCAACCGTTTGCAAGTTCCATTCACAATTACACTAGAATCGTATGTAGCACATCGTTCAATAAGTTCGTGGGATGACATATAAATGCTGTTGGCGAAGCCTTGTAAATTTTAGATAGTGCGAACCTTCAAACGAAATACGTCAAAATATCATGACATTCTTCCCTAAAGGTGGGAACCATCACAAGTTACAGTTCTTTTAGTGACGTTATCTTTACAATTTTGAATACAACAATGGAAAAACTTGCAAACTAATGGTCGGCACTGCCTAACAATCATATAAGTTTTTTTACCAGTTATCCCACCTATCCTATCTGTATGCCTGTTCAACGAACTTATTGGGCAATGCGTTAATCAAGAGGCAGCAAATTTTTGTTGAGAAAAGCGGAGATGCGTTTAATTTATGCGCCACTGCGGGATTCTGCTCTGACCAATTTGGACCATTTTCAATACTAACTTGCGAGGGAAAACTTTCAACGCCTCGATCAAATTTGAAGTCGAAATCTTCATATTTGCGACCACGAGAGCGCCAACAACAAACACCATACAGATGGACAGACGGACATACATGGCTTAATCAATTCAGAATATATAAACTTTATAGGACCTCTGAAGCTTCCTTTTGGGTATTACCTACATTATGAATAAAAACAAAACGAGTATACCCCAAGCCTTCAGTGGTGGGTATAAAAAGGAGAAAAACTACTGTTTTCTATTTTTATAATAAAAGTCGAAATTTGTATGGTGTATGTGTTGTACTTTATGAGTAATAAGCAAAAAAACACGGAAAACAAAGGTAGTCGTAGTCTTTGTTGTCTACACGTGTGTGGCCTTTTTAGGCGAGATCTTTGAAAGTTTTGGGTCGTTTTCAAATTCTTTTGCAAGTCTATAAGTGATATTTTCACTTTTGCGAACGGGTGAATGCTTAGCACAGACATTATACAGCTGTGCGGACGGAGCGATAGACAGGCGAATGGACGGACATGCTTAGGTGGTTTTCGAAACATTGCGTTAAAAAGGAATTGAAAAAAAGATTGAAATTATGACACACTATAAAATTAAGTAGGTTTGTCTGATTTTTCCCATTCTTGTAGAGGTACTGCAGCATCGCCCATAAAATATACGATCAACTTTTTGTAGATTTATTGGCTATAGTTTATGAGTAATGAGCAGAAAACCAAGGTTTTCTCACTTTACGTACTATTGTAGGCGTTTCCTCCGACCGATTTGGCTCATTTTCGATAGCGATCTGCGTGCAAGAACGTGCAATGTTTCTGCCAAATTTGAAGGCGATAGCTTAGTTTTTGCGACGAGGAGAATGTCTACAACAATGTCTATCCGCAGACGAATAGACGGACGACTGGACAGACGGCGTGTTTAAATCGATTCAGAATTTGATGCTGATCAAGCATCAAAGCCGCCAAAGAATGCTTTCTTCTGCGCGTTGCAAACGTTCTGAAAAAATGAATATACCCGTCATTTGTCGGTGATGGGTATAGAAAAAGTCACATCAATTTGAAGCACACTTTAAATTTCGTAATTGTTATCTTAATTCTGGTCACCGCAGACGCTTCACATATAGTATTTACAATTCGACTTTGGGTTAATTCCTGGGTGTACTCGTCCATGCGTCAAATATAATAATTTTGTTTAAACTTGTTTTACTTATTTATATAACTTGCGTTTTATAAAGGCGTGTGTACAATGTATATGTTTGTTTATTTATTTATTTGTGTATGTGTGTGTGTGTGCATTTGTTTCTTGTAGTGAGGATGCCTACACCTACACGTTTAAGAGATCTCATCAGACAGATACGTGCCGCACGAACAGCTGCAGAAGAGCGTGCTGTGGTTAATAAAGAATGCGCCTACATACGTACCACGTTTCGTGAAGAGGATCCAGTTTGGAGGTGAATGATATTAATTTTCCTGTCTGCGTTTTCTTTTTTTTTTGTTTTTTTTGTTTTTTTGTTTTTTTTGCTTCTATTCTCTCTTTGTATTCGTAATGAAATTTTGTCTCTTTCTCCGTTTTGGCCAGGTGTCGTAATATAGCAAAATTACTGTACATACATATGTTGGGTTATCCGGCGCATTTCGGTCAATTGGAATGTCTGAAGCTAACAGCTAGTAATCGTTTCACAGACAAACGCATCGGTTACCTGGGAGCCATGCTATTGCTGGATGAACGTCAGGATGTTCATTTGCTTATAACAAATTGTTTGAAAAAGTAAGTTGGGTTTGTGCTAATAAATGTGTGTGTGTGGCATCATCACGCTTCTTTCTTCATTAATTGCGGCTGTGGCTGCTTTGTTGTACTTGCAGTGACTTAAATAGTTCAACACAATTTGTTGTGGGTTTGGCTTTATGTACGTTGGGTGCCATTGCCTCACCTGAAATGGCGCGTGATTTAGCCAGCGAGGTGGAACGTCTCATGAAATCACCGAATACGTATATACGTAAAAAAGCAATTCTATGCGCTTTTCGTGTTATACGTCGTGTACCCGAATTAATGGAAATTTTTTTACCAGCCACTCGTTCTTTGCTTAGCGAAAAGAATCACGGTATTAAACGAGATCGCGAGCCTTTTTATAAAAATAATATTATATGTTATATGTATATTTTTAGGTATTTTGATAACGGGCGTTACTTTAATAACGGAAATGTGTGAGAACAGCAGCGACACGTTAATGCATTTTAAAAAGGTACAAATTAAATAAAATTGAAAAAAAAAATTCATTTAACTTTTAACCATATATATATATATATATATATATATATTATTTTTTTTTTTTTTTTTTTTTTTTATAAAGAAAGAGAAAAATACAATAAATTAATTACAAATTTAATAGTATTGCAAAACAAACCTACACTTTACAAGTGTGAGAACTTACATAAGTATGTGTGCGTGTGTGTATTGCTATAAATGTGGAATGCCATTTCTAGAGCTTTACGAGCACATGCTAGTCTTCACCAAATATGCTAATATTCCTAGTAAGAGATGTACGAAAGAAAAGCATCGTGTTAGCATGTCAAACTTGGAAATAAAAAAAAAAAAAAATTCATTTGCCACAACCAAAAAAATTATATTCGGCTCTGGTCGAATCTTTTATACCTTCCACTTTCATTTAACAAACAAAAAAAAAAACAGGTACACGAAAATTGCAACAGTAACTGAATAGATAGATTTAATCGATTTTTTCCTTTTTGTATAGGTACTGTACGATTATCCATAAAATGCACGTGGAAACTTTTATTGTACTAACGTTTATAGTTTGTTAATAGTGGACGAAAAAACCGTTCTGCGAAACTTTTATTCAATTTTCCCATAAACGCCCAATCCATACTTCAGGCACTTTCGCATACCCGCTCATGCTGACATTTTGCATGGACCTTTAATTGCGATAGCAATGCAAGGCAAATGGCTCCTTCTCTTCTTCTTAACAATCCGATTGCTACAAGTGCCAAGCCACAAGCACTGGAGAGTGCGTAAAGACGTACGGAATTATCTTTTCATGGGGATTGGGAACTAGAACACGCATTGCAGTACATGAAAAATTGAAAATGAATTATATAAAAAATCTTTTTAAATAAGTTTTTATTCTAATGCATTAAAAAGTCGGATTTCGGGCGTGTTACAATTTAAGATCAAGGGTTGTAGCGTCCAAGCGTTTATGTACAGCCACATAGAAGTGGCTTTGGATAAAAATTCACCTTTCACCTGTCGCCTGTCGCCTGTCGCCCGTCGCCCGTCGCCCGTCGCCCGTCACCGTTAACCTTGAAATTCATTTAAATAAAAAGCTTATGTGTTTTTTTTGTATAATTTATTTTTACTTTTGAACCGATTGAACGGATATACAGTTTATATAGTGTAACCATGAAGAAAGATAGACGGAACATTCGTTCAGATATGTTACCGACCAAGAATGTATGCAATTTGTAGGATGTCTGAAAGTTCCTTCCTTGGTGTTAGAAACATATTCGCAAGGTGAATATATCGGCAACCTTCGTACGTTCGATGGTGGGTATAAAAGTGCAAAACATACTTCCATTAACACGCACGTCTCGCAATGAGGTATATTTCAGTCAGTAACATTGGCATTCCATACAGTTCCAGTTTCATTTTATGCGATTTTTTGCGAATTGATTTTTTCACTCTTTATTTTTTTATTATTTGAATATTTAATCTTTGTGCTATTATTATTAGCTTAAATATTTATGCTAAACAATTGTTGTTAATCCTAAAATTTACATTTTTCTTTAATATCAACCAACAACAACAACTATAAATCATTTACAAAAATCCTATAAAAACAATACGTACATATGAATAAAAATAAACAAAACCATTCAATATGTAAATGTTGTATGAAAATAATAACAATTTGCTCGCCAGGATAGCGGAAACCGAGAGGTATGATAATAACTTATCATATGTTTGCAAAATTTTTCTTTTATTATGTGCAACGGGAAATCTTGACCGTTCTTTAATCTTCGTTTTCGTTTCGTTTCAAATATTCATTTGTAATATAAACGTGCACTTGTTTTAAAAGTTTATTTCAATTATGAATTATGAATTATGACTTATGAACTATGAACTATGACTTATGAAGAATTATGAATTATGAAATTGATTTCTCCTTTTGTTTTGTAGACCTTCCTTTTATCTGTAGCAAGCATTTCAATTTCTATTATATATATTCTAATATGTATGTATGTATGTATGTATGTATGTATGTATGTATGTATGTATGTATGTATGTATGTATATCTGGTCGCTTATACCGGAATTTTACGGAGTTCATGTAAACAATCTTTCAATCATTTTAGGAAAACTCATAATATAGTTAGTTGTTTGTAATGTGTCCACCTGAAGATTTGTCTCGTCTTTGTTACGTTCAATCACACACAATGCTATGCTTACTTAACAGCTTTTCGATTCACATAGACATTACGTTGTTTGTAAAATTTGTTTTCTTAACCTTCATTAATGTTTTGCATATCATTTTTAGGACAATTATTGGCACGCGTATAACTAATTGCTAACTGCTAACTGGTAACCGCTTTCGCTTAACTCACACTTAAATCACACAAAAGTAATAACTTAGGTAAAAAACTTAAATCTCTCTAAAAAGAAAAGTCGTATGACATTTATTTTCAAGTCCCTACCAAAATGGGGAATTTTCTTACAAATTGTTTTCTTCCTGCGATCAAACCGAATATATAGAAAGCAAAACTAATAATTTTGCTCTCTCTTCACTTTCTTCCTCTTGCACACATGGGGTAAAAGTTCAGCACACGCTTCATCCGTGGTATCATCTTGTGTTTCCTTCTTTTTTGTTTTTTACTAACCCTGTAGACAGCCGTGCGACGGATTTGTTACAATAAACATATGCATAATTGCTGCACTTCCTTTGTAAGAACGAGAGCACATCAGACTTTACTCATGTCGGCAACACAGTGTAGAGTTTCGTAGCCCGAAATCTTATAAAGGATATACTTTCTGTATCAGTGTAAGGCTCCGATTAAGGCGCTGTTTAAGGTCACACGAATTTACATAGAATGCGGAAATTTCGTAAGCAAGTTTTTGAATGCAGTGCCAGACACCAGCCAGACGTAACATGTTCGCAATAGCAAGAAAATTTCATTTCTGCTTAGAACCAAGCTAAGAATTAAAACGGAGAGAAAATTAAGTTTATAGAGATCTTTGTAATAATCGGAAGGGCGTCAGATAAATCCTCGTTTTATTAGACAAATGAGAACGCGCTCGCAGTGCGGGAGAGCAACCTACTTTAATTACGATTGGCATGTGGTTGAGCTATTTGTTGATCCGGCCTATATCTCCCAGGGTATCGATTCCACCTTATCATTTTTTCCCCATTTCTTCCCGATCAGCATCGTGCTCATATATATCCATAGGAGGTAGGACAAGAAAAAGATCTCTTATTGCAACAATCGATACAGAATCATCTAAACATGGCATCTGTGGCCTTCACCATGTAATATTTTTGTGCTTAATCTACAGGTTGCATTGGGATATTTAACCGAAGTTTGGTACGCTCACGTGTGCTGGGCCAAGGACGAACACTTTTTTTAAAATGCACTGGATCGGATACACATCACGATCACTTTGTTATGTGAAACAAGTTTACAATTTTCGGACTTCTTCGATGAAAATTGCTGAGTGGGAATACTTAGCCATACTAATACTAAATTGATGTGAAAAGTTTTGATCGAATGGATCAATTTCTTGCCCTGCTCCAATTATTATTAATATTATTATAATTAATTGTAAGACTAAAGTCTTAAAGTACTAGCATAGCACTATAAGGCTGTCGCACTTCAGATTTGAATTCACGACCATCGAATTGTTAGTCGAGATGCCACGCCTGCTCGGCCATACAGGCGGATATAATTAAAAGTAAACTTTTAGATTGTAAGAAAAGGAAGTTTTTTTTAAATCTCTTATGTCCGAGAATGGAAATTGGTCCCGAATAGTAATCTTCTAGTAATGTAGTAAATTTACTGTAACAAGCTGGGGCTGTAAGGACCTACTCTTTCTAAAATTAATCGAGAGGTGTATTCGAGAGCAGAGCAACGTGCAATCGCGATAGAAACTTCCTTCTGCGTCAAACGGGAGCTTTTCTGCCAACCGCACGTTGTACAGCGAAGTTTTTGAAATTCTTTAAATTTTATAATGACAACGATAATCAACATATAAATAGTTTATAATAAAATTCCTACATGCCATAACTAGTAACAGGGACTCATCTTTCATGGCCTTCTTTATGATTACTTCACATACCTTTTACATAAAACTCACCCTAATAATTAAATTTTGTTGGAAATCTCCTTACTATACACTGTTTATTTTTAATAGATTCTGAGGTTGATATTCTTCATGCAGAATTTTAACCGTATTTTAAATTTTGTATCGTTTAGATTGTGCCAAATCTGGTGCGTATTTTAAAAAATCTTATATTGGGTGGCTACTCGCCGGAACATGATGTTAGTGGTGTCAGTGATCCATTTCTGCAAGTGAAAATTCTACGTCTGCTACGCATTTTGGGCCATAATGATAGTGATGCGTCAGAAGCCATGAATGATATATTAGCTCAGGTGGCTACAAATACGGAAACAAGTAAAAATGTCGGCAATACGATACTATATGAGACTGTTTTGTCCATTATGGATATAAGGTAAGTTTATGATTAAGCGATTAACAAATATTCGCAACTTGCTGAGACAGTGTGATATTGATTCGTTTTAGATCTGAGGGTGGGTTACGCGTTTTGGCCGTTAATATATTGGGTCGTTTCTTGTTGAATTCTGATAAAAATATACGTTACGTGGCTTTAAATACTTTGTTGCGTACCGTGCATGCCGATACATCAGCTGTGCAAAGACATCGCACGACAATTTTGGAGTGCCTCAAAGATCCCGACGTTTCAATAAGACGTCGCGCAATGGAATTATCATTTGCATTGATAAATGCCCAAAATATACGCACCATGACCAAGGAGTTATTATTATTCTTGGAAAAGGCTGATCCCGAATTTAAAGCTCAATGCAGTTCGGGCATGATTTTGGCTGCCGAACGTTATTCACCAAATACCAGGTGGCATTTAGATACACAGCTAAGTGTTTTAATAGCGGTTTGTAGTTCAGCTGTAGTTATGAAAGCCATTGCAAAGATTTTTTAATTCTCTATTTTTATTATGAAAAGGCGGGTAATTATGTGCGCGACGATGTGGTGTCTTCGACAATACAACTGGTATCAAGTAGTCCTGCCTTAGAACAAACTTATATAACAAATCGTTTCTGGGAGTCTTTACAAGTCGCTAATCATTGTGAAGACAAACAGCCACTACTGCAAGTAGCTGTCTGGGCTATTGGTGAATACGGTGATATGTTTATGTACGGACCTAATGAAGATGGTGAGTGAAGTGTACTTTTTTGTGAACACACAAGCTAATCCTAACCAATAATTTTGTATTTATATTTCAGAATTTGAACGTCCGACAGAAAGCGAATTAATCGCTATGTATCATAAATTTTTAACTTCTGCTCAAGTCTCAATAACCAGCAAGCAATATGCTTTAGTGTCATTAGCCAAGCTAAGCACTAGGCTGCAAAGTTGTGTTGAGTGAGTTTCATTTTATTCGTACTAATTTTGGTCTCATTAAGGAAGTTCGTTATTTTCGTTATCCTTTTCCTTTACATTTTCCTTTTTTTTTTGTTTTTTTTTTATTAGAGAAGTGCAAGCCTTGATTACCTCATTTGGCAGTCATTTGAATGTAGATTTACAGCAAAGGGGCCTAGAATTCTCACAACTCTTTGGCACTTTTAAACATTTGCGTCCTGCTCTTCTAGAAAAAATGCCAGCCATGCAAGTCAGTCGTTTATCATCGCAGAATGGTGAGAGTAGCGGCTCCTATGACGACAATAGCCCGGATCTTATAGAAAATGGTTTAAATGATGAACAAATTACTAATGAAAGTAATATGAACACCATGAGTGAAAATACGGTAAGTTATAATAAATTATTCAGCTATAATATCGGTTATATTATATTATATTATATTGTTATTTGCAGAATATACTTTTGGATCTCTTGGGCGGCACGGATTTAGCGGCTACCACTCCGTCAACTCAGGTGCAAAAGAACAATACGCTCAATGCTAATGATAATCCTACCAATAATCAAGACTTCCTCGATTTACTGGGTTTGGATATGTCCGCAATAACAACAACAACTACGGCCAATGCCATTTCAAATAGTCTCGCGAGTAACATGAATAATATACTAGTTGGCATGGGCGGTGGTAGTAGTACGGGAGGCGGAATTGATGGCGTCGGTCTGGGTGACTTAAATAATATTTTAACAAACGCTGCTGTGCCTAACGCATCGACAAACGGCAACGATTTGTCCAGCATAATTGCTGCCACTAATCTGATATCACCATCGGCAATACCTCTGGATACATGCCACTTAAATGATCCTTTGACTACGACAGCAGCTTCGAATAGTATTGTTGTGGTAAACTTTGTGAATAGACGAATTTAAAGAAAAATCTGATACAAAAATTTTTTTTTTCTAGCCTCAAGGGCCTAAATTGACGGCTTTAAATCAAAATGGTATACTCGTACATCTAGTGCCAGTTCGAACTCAAGACGGTATGCAAATTTTTATGACCGCTACAAATAGCTCATCTAGTATAGTGGAACGATTTGTTTTTCAGGTATAGATATAGAAAAAGCCTAAAACGTTTAAACTTTATTATATAAAAAATTTATGTACAATTATTTAGGCGGCAGTTCCTAGAAGTTTTACACTCCAAATGCTACCACCGTCTAGTCCTGTACTGCCACCAAGTGGTGTAATCACACAGGAAATGCGTGTCGCTAGTACGTCCAATGTAAGTTCAACTATCGAATAAGCTTTCTTTTAGTTCTCTTAATAAGATCTAAAATGGACTGGACTTGTGCTATAGCAATTGACTCGTTTAAGTTACAAAACTCTCGTGTTAAACTGAAATAACCAGGCCTCTGCACTCATTGGCTTATCTGCCTATCCCAAGTCTTACCAACTCTCTCTGATAAAAATATTTTGGGACAAGAACGCTCTTTATTTAATGTAATGTAATACTTCTTTTAACCTCTAGATGGCATCTTTTCGCATATAAGACTATTTTTTATTAAAGAAAAAAAGCTTTCACAATTCTTTCTTTTTATTATTTCTATTTATTTATTTTTTATTTTTATTTTTTTTGCATATACTGTAATGGAAGTGAGGGAAGAGAGTGACGTGGTAGTGGGCAAGGGGCGGAGGCAAAGCACAATTGGCTTCACCGTATATCAAATTGGGGCCCATTACGTTCAGACATTTGACATTACGCACGTATTGGTTTAATAGTAAAGTTTTGATCAGAAGTGTTTTATATAAAAAACAAGATCTACAGTTAGAATTTGGTATCAAAATACCCATATTGACCATCTTATAGATAGATAGATGATAGTACGGTATTAATTGCTGACTGAACAAAAATACAAAAAAAATAAAATTCATTTAACATAAAACTTCCAAACACTTATTTTAGGCTGTTTTACGCATGCGTTTACGCATATCATACGTTATCGATGGTGTTAATGTACAAGAACAGACCGAAATCAGTGGTTTCCCAGATGCAACACCTGAATAGAACTAGCCCTCTCAAACTCTACTTCTCATACACACCGTCACTGCATCAATAAGTTGAATCAATAAAATGAGAAAAGTTGAAAAGGCGA
The DNA here is from genome assembly GCA_000688715.1 of Glossina pallidipes. Lineage (NCBI taxonomy): Eukaryota > Metazoa > Arthropoda > Insecta > Diptera > Glossinidae > Glossina > Glossina pallidipes. The sequence goes on from KK499783.1 coordinate 2,020,316, forward strand.
ATACATAAAAAAACAGTATGATAGAATAGAAAAGCAAGCATATGAAAAGTAATCAAATACCCTCATCATCGTCATCATCGTTATCGTCGTCATCGTTATGATCGCATATAGAAGATGTATAACAAACAAATCATTCACATCATATACCACATACGTATAAGGTAAATACATGCATATACAAAACTAAAACTGAAACTGAAATACAACAGAAGCTCTTAACAAAAAGAAATGAAAAGCAAAACGGAAAACACAAGAATTCCAGCAACTTCAAATACAACTCCCTCCCTAACGTGTTAAAAATAATTTCAAGCAAAAAAAAAAAGCATAGTTTTATTATACACATATACATACACAGCATTGCAACAAGATGAAAAAAGTTAAGTAAACATTTAAAAAATGCATATATTTTTTGTAATATACAACAAATAATATTGAAAAATAAACAAATAAACAAATAAATAAATAAATAAATAAATAAATAAATGAATAAATGAAAAACTAATAAGGATAATAACAATTTTAGCGAAACTAATTAATACATAATTGTAATTCAAAATTCCTCCCCTATGCCTAATAAATACATTTTACAACAGAAAAAACTTACATACATAAATTAATAGAACGCAATCATATCTTTCCCTGAACTAATCTCTCCATCCATACGTTTTCAATTTAAGTGCAAGGACTATTTAAATGTAAAAAGGACTTATTAAATGTATACAGTGCAGCAAAAATTATGTAGAGTGCTTTTCACTTAATTGAACTATCCTTTATTTTACATATATTCCTTTAACTTTAATTCAAAGAATGTATTATTTAACGTTTCTTCTACAAGATACTTAAGTAGATTTTTAAAGTTTTGTAAAATTGAAAAAGTTTGGACGACAAGCGAATTTACGGCATCTTTCCGAATGCTACTGTTGCTCGAAAGAGAGCTTGCTAGTCGTCACTAAGCACTTCAATGGCATCCGAACATCCGAACAGTATTGCAACTTCAACGATATCAACGATAAGGATAGATCGAAAAGATCAAGAGGCAGCACGTTGTTTACGTTAACTGAGAGAGTAATTCGCATAAATAAGGCGTGGCCAGAGACAACCGGCTATCAGGTTAATTGAATTGAACTAAAAAAGCAATTATTTGTTAAGAAAGCGTCCTCTTAAATGAAAAGTGCTTTATATTACCACCAATCGTGTCAGGGAAACGATTACAATCATAACAACAAATATTAAACAAACAAAGCTAAATCAAAACAGAGAGACTCGCTCAGATAAGTTTTTGAATTCAGTTAAATGTGTTGGCATAATTTGCTTCTTTTTCTTTTTTTCTAAATAGTGTTAAAAACATTATTATTGTACTTTAATTTATTTTTACTTAGCGCAAGGCGGCAAGTAGAGTTTAATTTTAAATCTTCGTGTGGTATTGTGTTAGTGCTTTTAATTCAAAAAATCTGAAGCATTTAAATAAGTTACAAGAAATTTTAAGAATTTAATTTTTGCTTTCGATTAAATTCCTTTCTCTACTCTTTGGTTTCCTCGCTACTGATAGTCGAAACAACAATTAAAATTCACAAGGGCTTTCTTTTTATTCCATCACTTATTGAAAGCGGTTCTATTATCGCACACACACACACACACACACACACACACACACACACACACACACGGGCAATAAATCCCGCCTAGAAAATCGGTATTGACAATTACCGCGAGATTTTAACAAGTTTTCATTTAACGAATGTCTCATATTTCGACGATATTAACATTGAGCTTGGGAACTGATCTCTTGTATATACATATTTCATTCCATAGAAAGGTGAGATTATCGAGATTATCATCGAAGCATTATGGAAGATAAACAGTTTTAATGGGGTGGTTTAAATACGCGTATAATTTAAAGAGAAAACAAAAAAAATAAAATCCAGTTTTAAAGTTCACGTTTTCCTTCATTCCATCAAAGATAAGCCGGGCCCTAGATACTGTCAAGCAGATCCTTACAAGTTGTTATCAATTTGTATTTGCCCGGCAATAAATTTATGCAAAACTCTCCACGTTACAAAAAACGATCAAATGCAATACGAATTTTTTGCCTGCTGCACCCATCAGCGGACACATTTTTCTGTAGTACGTAGAAATTTGCATCGAAAATTGTTTAAAGCATACGTATAGTTCCCAAGCTCATAAGATTCAGAGACGAGTTGGATATGCCTTTGTGGACGTTTATCTATCTCAAAAATTGCGGACGTATTTTATCAATCAAGTTCGGATGAACAATTGAAGAGAACTGAATAATTTAATATATTTTCGTGCATGTCACGTTACCCACGTTGTGGATGTCTGTAGCAAATTTGCCCTCAATTTACGCTAACATAATTCCAATCAGAAAAATATTTGAGCGAGCCAAGATTAGGACTACAGCGGACATGTGAGAGTGTGTTTTTTTTTATTATTTTTATTTCCTTTTTATCTCAATGTACTTATTTTGACTTAGGTTTTAAGTTAACAAAATCTAATTTTGAAAGTATATATATATATACTTATACTTTCTTTTTTTTTTATTAAAACCTATTAAATCATATATAAATAAATAATTAAAATTTTAGTTCATATTGTTAATAAAAAGCATAAGCAAAAACTGTAGTTATACGTAAAATAAAACAACAAATATAAATAAAAGTAAATTATAAATAAATAAATAACAAAATATATAAATATATATACGTATATATATATACATATATATATATACATATATATATATATAAATATATATATATATATATATACATATATATAATATTTAACATAATTATAAAGCAAGCAAGCGAATAAAAGAAAATACGTTTTGTTTTAAAAAATAAATCAAAAAATAATTTCATTTTTCATGATTTTAAAAAATATGCAACCGATTACCGGCTGCATGAAGCGTACGACAATGTAATGTCCATAAAATCATTGATTCAACAGAACGGACAGACTGATACAGAATATAGGATATACGACGACAATCACGCAAACAATTTAAATTGTTGCATAAACATACAAAATAAGATAATTTCGTGTTTAAAACAAAAAGAAAAAAAGAAAATCGTATCGTATTGCGAATCCCTAGCGGGTAGTAGCGAAGAAAAAGGAGAGATATGCTTGATCGCTTACCTGTTCATTACTTACCATATTTAAATGGCAGCCGGTCTAATGTACGCCAGATTGGCATTTTCAATTGGAATTTCAAAGGAAGAGGCAGAACTTCGGTACGTAAGGTAATACGAAAGTAACTATAAAATTATTATTAATTAACTAAGTAATTAAGTAAGAAGCATTTACCTTTTCTTTAAAGACTACGTAGCTACGCCCGCAACCAAGTCTTAGTAAAATTTTATACTCAACGTTTACGTTAGAGTATTATCGTGCACTTTTCTCTTCCACGGCAGATCAATCATATTTATATTTTTGACTAATAAAAGGGGAATTAATGTGAAACGACTTCGATTTCGAAACGGCCTCGATTTCTGCAAGAACCAAATTTCCAGAATATTTTCGATTTTTTGTTTATTTTATATCCATCGACGAGTGCGATTTTACTTAAAGGCGATTTTACAGTGACTGAGATATATATATACATTTTATTTTATGAGATCCCCGATATGGTCATCTCAATGAATCGATTAGACATGAATTGGCAAAAGTCATGTTCTTAGGTTACGATGGTCCAATAATAGTTTCAAAATACATAAAAGAAAAAACAAGTAAGATCACCGAAGTTGAGCAAGACCGATCATTATATACCCACCCTACGCCACTTCGCCTGTTTTAGTAATAATACAAAAAAAATGATCCACTATTTTAATGCAAAGGAATGCTTTCCGTGATGGTCCGCATATTTGAGGAAACTTCACAAACTTAATTCGCTTCCTAAAAACATTAATATTTTTCAGTTTCCATCATAAAAACTTGGAAATTAAAGTTTCTCTTCATAAAAGGCCTGGCTTTTCATAATAATCCCTATATATGCTACGATCTAAGATATAGAGATGTTGTGATTTAAATCCGCAATTTTTTCATTTGATTGCTACTATGGACCGATTTTCATCATAAAAGATTAAAAATGAAACTTTTCTCTGAAAGACTTATTATTCATAAGATATCTTATATGGAGTGGGATCCGAAAAATAGAGCCACATGATTCATGTTTGGTCCACTTAATTTTTACATCAAATTCCTCTCATAAATAAATTTTCGCCATAAAACATTAACAATTAGACCTTTTAAGCATGTAAGTGTTTACATTTCCTGGGAATCATTATATGCGGTGGTATCGAAAAAACCGACATAGGTGACTTGAACTCGGTAAGGTTGATTTCTTTGTTAATTTATCATTGAAATATTATGAAATATTAAAATGTAGTCCTTTTTAGTAAGATCAAGGTTCAGTTTACGTAAGAAACTTTATATGGGAGATGGTTAAAGAAATTTTTTCAGCCGAAAGAAATTTTTCCTGTTATCATATCCTGTTATCATTTCCTTATATAAGATAGGATTCATACGAAAAATAGGTGTGGGTGGTTCAAATTTTGTAGGGTTAATTTTTTTTACCTAAATTACCGTTACGGGTTAAGTCTCGTCATATTAAAATTTAGACTTTTCTACCCTACAAAGGATCGATATTCGGAAAAATTTACATATATGGTAGGATTTAAAAAGAAGGCCGAGATGGTCCAATCGTTTCGCCAAACTTTCGCAACTCACTACAGATCCCATATTACTTTTTTTCCCCATTTTTCGCAAAACATTTAGACCAAATAATCACCCAGTCGTTCACTAATACTTTTTAAGTCGTATTTATTTGTTCTTCCGTCATATATGGAACTCGCATCTTCAAGTTTCTTCGATGTTTCTGAGCGGTGTTTGTTCTTTTTATATGGAAATGATCCCTTTTAAATCGTCGAAACTAGATTTCGCTTGGTTTGCAAATCGTATAATGCTCACTGTAACTTTCCACAAGAAAGCGTTGACCGCATTTGCCGCATTTTTCTTTTAATACCCTACCTCACTTGTGGGACAGGGTATATTAAGTTTGTAAGTATGTATGTAACACCCAGAAGTCCTTGGTAGAGGCCTAAGCTTACCTGTCCGTACGATGTCGGCGTATATATTTTTGTGTTCAATCTATAGATCGCAATATCTGAGATATTTTGATAAAATTTGGCATAGTGACATATTTTGATCCAAGGTCGAACGCTATTGAATATGAATCGGATCGGACCGACCACTCTTCATATAACGCCATACTTTGAAAGGTCGTTATATGAAAAAATATTGTAATTTTCAGAATTTGGGATAAAAAGCGTTGGGAAATAGTGTTTCGTCACTCTAAATTGGCGTGAAAAATTTAGATGGGGCAGGGCAATTTTTTGAGCGCCTTCCCATTTAACGTTTTATGGTAAATGGATCTAACTTTCAGTAATTTTGTTGAGTTTGGATCACGTAGGTTCATTTCTTAGCTCCCACACCATGTAACGGTTCGAATGAAGAATAAATATTTTTATGAAAAAAATAGCCAATTTTTGGTATTTTATGATGAACATTGGTTCGCAACTGTACTTTGATATAAGACTTAACATACAACGATTGTTGTGAAACGTTAAATCTTATATGCACAAAAGGCCTAACTCTTAATATTTGACGTTAAAAATGGGTCCATTGTAGCAATGTAGCACAAAGTTCGACGGTAGAGAGTTTGGATTACGTAGGCCTATTTTTCAGTTACAACCATATACAAGAATTCCCGTGAAAAGCAATCCGACAGATTGTAATTTGTAGTTTTTTATGACGGAAGCAATTGAAAAATAATAAAATCTTTGACAGGCAAATTAAGTTTGTGGCGGTAGTTGATGTATTCGCCATTCTTTAATATGAAAATCGTGGTTTTATAGCAATGAAAAAGAATATAATACAAAGATCGTGTAAAAACGTTGCACAAAGAACGTACACATACGCAAGCGATTGTGTTTTCAAATGAAATCGTTTCACGGAATAGCTGAAATTAACATTACGTTGTACGTACGATTCGCTCTTAGAGAATCCAATTAGAACGCATTTGTAGAGGCTGTAAAAAAAAGAAGCGATACATTAAAAAAAACGCTGAATAGAAATGTTGATATTTCTCATAGACATGATATAAAAAAATGCAATCTATATATTCCGCAAATGTTTACTATTGGCAACTCTATAAGCAACATCTATTGCAACGGATGTCAACAAAAAATCATCATCAAACTGTCAAAGTGAAAAAAAATATTTTCCTTTTTCTAATATGCAAATTTCTCTCCTCTATTTAAGAAATTCAAAAGGAAATATTGGAACCACATTGCTGTATAGAAAATGTAAAAAACGATACTATCAGTAGAAACAAATAACTGTAAATTTGCAAGATAATCTCCAAAAGAGAGAGAGAATATTAATTATTAGCACACACGGCGACCAATAAAACTGAAAAAAGAAACCAAAAATTGTGAAAACAAAATAGAGTACGACATGTACGACATGTTCATGCAATAAAACATATATATACGTACATACATGCCTTCGTGCTGGAAAAGTGGAGAGATAAGAAATTTATAGTTTAACTAGTGTTATATACATAATAGCGGATGATTATTTGCATCAAAAAATTATTTTGCGAAAGCACTAGTATGCACTCATAAAAGTGAGAATAACTTTGATTAATTATCTGGAAAAATTAAGGAAAATTAGTAATAAACCAAAAATGACTTCTGCCGTTGATATACAAATAGTCTCGGCTCCTAATCTGGCCAAAATAGAAAGTTTTTTCAAGGATGCTTCATACCGTGAAACTATTGAATATAGCGCCAATTTTAATACGCGCTTATGTATTGAGCGGCGTTTGCGTTTGCCTTTCCTAGACCCGCAGACTGGAGTGGCACAAAATCATTCCCAATTATTTATGGATAAACGACAGCGTATGCCTGGTTTTAGACAAGGTCAAATCTATACTTATCCAGCGGCCAGATGGCGTAAAAGTAGACGACAATACTTGAGTAAAATGTATCGGTTAGTGTTATCTGCATTTGTTATCTTCTTTTAGAAAATGAGCCTAATATTAATATGCTTTTGCTCTTGTTTAGATTTCCAGATCGTCCGTTTCAAGCTTTACGTAAAGATCATGAAGCATTATTGGCTGGTAATGTTCCAGTAAGTGCGGCGGTGGCTGGTACGTCTTCGCCCACTGTTACAGCCGGCCTATTACATGATCCTGATTTTAACGGCGCCTTAATGGAAGAGTCGTCTTCTTTAGGAGCGGCCGGTGGCGACACTTCAGACAGCAAGGATAGCCAACAGCAACCACAGCAACCGTTAAAAGAAGACCTGCCGAAAGATTGGTTTTACGATGATATGGATATTAACGATAATGATTCGCTGGAAGAGCCTAAATCGCCTGCCGATGATGAGTATGATTATGATCCGCGTTATGGAACTAAAAAACGACGCAAACGAAAACCTGGCAAAAAAGCGACAATTACGCCAGGTGAAGGACCAGGGCCCGGTAGGAGACGAAGTGGCGCGGGAAGAGGACGGGGGGCTGCGATCGGAACGTCTGCACCTATTTTGGGTGACAGTTCTCTTTCCGGCTTCGATTCAGTGGACGGTCTAACAAACGCAGATAGCACTGCCACACCTACTATACCGACTGGGCCAGGACGTCGTCCGCGAGGCACTGGTACACGGGGCAGACGCCGTACAAAGGCATCAAACGCGAGCGTTTGTGATCCTCCAAGTCCTGGTCTCACCTCTGAACCACCGTCCTTTGAAAGCGCTGCTGCAGCAGTGGGTGTTATGGGCGAACTGCCGGTGGTAGGTGATGATCACAGCGCTGATTTACGCAACTACCGTAAATATTTGTAATTGTACTCATTTTTATCTGTCTGGCGCTCGCTTTATTATGAAGATTTCCTAAACTCAGCACACAAATCTTTATGTAAAAAATATGTTCTTTTTTGTCGCCTTTCTTTACCTTACTTAGTTTTTCTCGATTTACGGAATCGTTTTCTTTTAGATATGTCAGGAAATTAATGTAGACATTGTTTCCAGCTGCATATCATTCGGACCAAAAATGAAGTGAAAAATACAAATCGATTTTTGCTTATTTGGTGCTTAAAGTCTTTTTAAGTCATTTTTAGTTTTATTTTTATTATTATTTGTTTTTAATATATAAAATTTTTTATATATATACATACGTATGTGGTTTCTTTTTCTCTTTGATGACGCCCCTTTCCCTACCTCTATATATATAGTATAGATTGTTTATTATATAACTTTTTAAACGTTATTATATACTAAACAGAATCCATAGTCAATTTGTTAACGCCTACGATGTGCATAAAATATTAAACGGTTTCTCTCAGATCAACAAAGAATAAGCGTTTTAATGAAAATCATTTTTAATTATTATTATTACTATTATTATTATTATTATTATTATTATTATTATTATTATTATTATTATTATATTCTCCTTTTTGTTAAATCATATTAAAGACATTTCCTTTCTATTCTTATGGGGTTTTCGCATATGAAATAAAATTGTAATTTTAATTTTAATGATAACGATATCTACAGACACACGCAAACACGTACATACACATTCACGCAGAGTTTATATATGTATTTATGTTACTTAAATTTTACAAAATGAGAAAAAAAATTAAAAAAAAAAGAAATAAAAATAAAAATTTATGTCCTTATAAAAAATATATATATCTTCAATTATATTATGAAACAAAAAAGCAGTTCGGAAACCTTTGCTTTTTGAATTCCTCTTACGTTGCTGTTTGTTAATTGCATACACATATAAGCATTGAGAGCAGCGCCTCCTTCTCTATTTCTTTGCTATATTTCGGTTAGCGTTTGCCAGTTTCAGTTTGAACGTGTGTTTTGAACTTTTTTCTTTTTCATATTTTTGCTCATAATGAATTAATTATGTCCCTGTCTGTAGTATTTCATTAATTGGTTGCACGTAATTTGCTAAAGCAGCAGTTTTTGTCGTTTCAAGCATCAATGAAATTATTTACTGATGCAACAGCCGACACCCAACGTGAAATACTTTTCGATCACTAATGGATTTCGATTAAGCATCGACTACATATCAAAAACAAAAACACATTAATTAAAATTTTTACATTTTATTATCGAAATTTCATTATGAGGTGCATGATAAGAACTGAATAAATCAAGGCACTCGTTGCATATATAAAAATAAATTTTGTAATTAATTGCCTGTCGAATGCCTTTAAAAACTTAGGAAATGCACAATAACGAAAAAAAAAAAAATCCATTCTTCTTCGACTTGTGAACTGTACTGTGAACATCTGGAACGGCGTGATAGACCATTGCAGATAGATTATTCCCGAATTTCGTATTATTTGCGCTGAGCAAAAGTATATATCAATCAGCCGTGTTACCGAGCGATTGACCAAATGAAGAAAATAAAAATGTTAATGTTGGCCTTTATCTGAGCAAAGATATATCTGTTCGCTTGACTATCGTACCAGCCGCTTAATACTGAGCTTTCGTTTCGCATGAAATTTAACTTAAGATCACCGATTCTAAGAAAACATGCGTCTTTCATTCGTCGTCCTATCCACTCAAACTGTTATGTTTCATTTAAGATGCCTGACAATTGGTTTGAAAGCCCTCGCAACTTTAATTTTGCGAACTGAAGAGATCTATGTTAAGAAACAAAGAAAGGTGACTTAGTCATAGTTACGTGTTGGACAACATTTAGTTCATTTTTGTTCAGATTAGTGTGCATTCCATTTCTTAAAAAAACCCAAATTGCTATTTAAGCTTTATGGACGGACTTGGTTAAAAATGTTTCTATTTAGAAATACACTTTTACCGTTGTATTTATTGCTTTTCTACATTTTCTTCGCGTTTTCTACAGCACCTTTAAATGTCCGATTTGTAAATGAGGGAATAGTACGAGATCAGCACAACAGAGATGGAACTATATTTGCGAACATGCAACTCAGCTTATAGACGCTCAACTTTCCCTTCCCGCGAACGTGTGTTAAATAGCTCTGCAAATGGAAATAGATGCATGTTTCACCCGCCTATAGCCATCCAAACGCCTAGTGAAAAAATGTTTCAAATCAGTCAGACGTTGCCGTCAAGGTCGTTAACAATTAGGAAAATTTTTGTAAGCTTAAAGTCTTTGTACATATCACGTGATTGGCATGGGAAAGGCAGAAAAAAGGGACTTCATATTAAACTATACATGCACTATTTGGACCGATCATTTTTGGACATTTTTCCTGTAAAATCATTATTTATTTATTTATATTTTTTTTGGGATCACCCCGACTCCGGGGACATCCCCTGTACGTGCGGGCACGCTGGTGATCAGAAAGAATTATAGGAAGATAGGGAGCAGTGTTTGTGAACGTTGGACTTGAAAACGGACACATCAAGCACGGTGGTAAAGACCACCGCTGGTCTCTGGTTCCCAAGGCGGGCAAAAAGGTTAAAAAACGACGAATCGTGGTAGTCCGTTGTACGGTATACAGGTAACTCCGGGACGAGTGAATGGAAACGCTGAGAAAGCCGAGTGTTGCTATCAAAAGAATTAATTGAGGATCAGATCTCTTTCATCTTCGTAGAGCACTTGCCTTGGATGGGCCTGTACATAAGCACAACACAGTCCCATTACAACGACGCCCAAGAGCATTGACAGCTTTGAACACACTTTCATCACCTATGAGTATCTGAGCTATTTGTTGTAAGCGATTGATGGCCTCCAAGCATTAGCAACGGTAGTCATGCAAATGAAAGTCTGAACTACACAGTGAATCCAAAAAAACTCTCAGCCAAGTTCTCTAAATTTTTACCGAATCATTAAACACATGTTTAGTCTGGCATTATCGTGGCAGACGACGATATTCCTGGTAATCGCATTAATTACTGACTGTTGAGAGCGGAGCTAAGCAGAAAGCTTTGCGTTACCTGTCGTCAACTTGTGCTTTGCCATCGCGAGAATTTTGCACATTTTTACTGCATGTGAGCCAGTTTTCATTACCCTACAAAGGGTATATATGTAGGTGTACCCCGTTGTCCGTCTGAATAATCTGAGTGTAATGTTTGTGGTAAACCTTTTTCCGATCCCTGATTAAGATATCGCTTTCAATGTTTGCAAAAGTATTGGATATTTTTAAATAAAGGGCGTCATATTGACACCCGATTAAATGGGCGGAACTTGTAACCAATTAAACCGAGAAGTCTTCTGCTCTGTGGGTTTTTTGCTCATTACATCTAAACTGCAACAGATGTTATGTTAGAAGTTTCCACCTATATGCTGACGGCGATTCTGTGTAAAACTCATATTCAATTCGCGGTGTTGTGGTCAATAAATTGAAATTTTCATATAATAGTCACTACTTGCACTACGCTAGTGAAGGAAACTAACCTAAATTTTCTTGCGTTTGAACTTCAAGATCATTAGGGCTGCAGATTTGGATTACATTCCGAAAGCCGATCTGGACTTTTAGGGAAGAGTTGTTGCTGACAATCGTGCTTGGTTCAGGTTATCGTGAAAAAAAAATATTATACAAACAAGTCGTCACGAAACTCAATCCTATCCATCCTACACGAAGATCCCGAGTGACCACCTCTTGTTCTTTCAACAATTGCGTAGAATTCATCAACAAATGATTGGCGATAGCGCGGGTAACCTCTAACATCAACATTTCCAATGCAGAAGCGAGTAAACAGCAAACTAACGATCAGGTATACATTAAGATCGTAACTTAATCTGTCACCGGATGGATTTGCCGGCAATCATCCTCTCCATCTGCATGTCATGCTACGACCTTATTCCCTCATCATCCTTCGATGATGCGAATAAAAATCATTATAAAAAAAAAAAATTTGAAATTTACAAAACTTCTCAACAAACATCGTTGAGTACCAGACTTCAGGGATACTAAATTTATGCAAGGAATTTTGGTCGCATGCGACAATCTTACTGAACTTCGTCCTTCGTGCGTAGGCCTTCGTATAATAAAAAATTCTAATTTTTAGTATTTCGCAATGAAAACTGGTCCGTAATAGCTGTTTGACATAAAAATGATTCGGGCCATGTAAATGAATACTTTTGGACCCTGTCCTCTATGAGGTTTCCCCCCAAAAATGGACCCTGTCCTCTATGAGGTTTCCCCCCAAAAATGGGCCCTTAAGTAGCAACAAAGGTTAATTTTGTGCTGTTGTCTGAGAATTATGTATATGGTTGATCTGAGAATTATATATATGGTCTGCTTATTTTCCAGAAATTCAGCTCATGTCACCCCGCGACAGATTCGCTGAAGTTGGCTCAGCTTGGTTTGAAGCTATCCTCATGACTTGAAAAACTGCTGCGGGGACGTCTTTTGCTCTGCATTGAAGAAATGAAATCGAATCGAACAAAGTGTTAAAGTCGACGACGGAAACGAGTCGGAAAAGATTTGAACAACTCTTCGGAGGATTGGAAAAACAGTTGGCACAAGCGTAAGGATTCACTCTCTTTTGACGGCAGCATTGTAACTTTAAGAATGGTTTGAAGCGAGAATACCTTCGCGGTTCGCACGCATTGGGCATTACGTAACATCCGATAATATTATGTTGAGTTAGCGGATCAGAAATGAGCTACGTTTACTTTAATTAGTTGAAACTTATTGTTGGAATTTGAAGTTAAAAATCTCTAATATCGGAAGATAGCTACTCAGATTTTAATTTCGCCAAAAGTTCGTCCCTAAACAGACTGCTCACATTTGCTCGCGACACATAATTTTCTTTAAAAATTGTAAGACGGATAGACGCGCATCCTTTTTCTTTTCTTTTTTGGGAAACTCTAGTCTACCTACCATACTCTAGAGACGAACATGTCTTCTACACGATGGTATCAGAAAGAACATGCCTTGGCCAGAAGAAGTGAAATACACGTGTATACTGGCCTCATCAAATTATCTCTTCTACGTGCAGTGCCATGGTCTAAAATAGTCCCCGACTAGGGACCCGATAAGCGCAGCAGTGCGGTTGTTATAAGTGTTACGCCTTTGCTGACTGAGCACTCCCTGCAGTTACGACCAAACAAAACCCTAGCGTACTGAGATTTGTGATCAGCGAACTCCGAACTTCTTACCAGCTCGGCTACTCCCGCGAACTCATGCGTACGGAATTGCATTTATAGATCAGGTCCTTGTTAACCTTTAATGCTTTGTGCCATTGTTTCGCCAATGCGCGTGTTCAGTTCACTTTCCCATGCAAATGCATATGTCTTTTAAGCATTTCGCGGCAATCGAAAATGTGGTCAAACAATCATTTGCATATTTTTTAGGGCCTTTCCGCTTTATAAGTTTTTCCAAATGCCGGACTAGTTCTCTGATGCTCTGTGGGATCGATTTATCCTCGAGTTGTTATGACGCAAGTTCGTTTGTTATGATTATAAATATTATTATATGTAAGTAGATATAAGGGCGTAGGACGCAAGTTATTTCGAGTCGAACGATAGGATTGTTTTTGCTTGTTTTTAATTAATTACCAGTAAAAGGAAAAATTTCTTAAATGTGAATGACTTTGAAACATCATTTAGAACAACAACTAAAGGAATTTACAACAACCACATACGCACATACACACATACACTCAGCAACGAATAAAAACAAAAATTATACAAAAATGTGCTGTAAATGTTTGAGATGTTACACGATGTTAGACAAAACAAAATAAAAAATGGCCATAAATTGACGCATTTAGAGGCACAGACGCCACCACTAGCTTTCCCAACGGATTAGCGCGCGTAGAAAATTGCATTCTGGGTACACATCATAATTATGTGTTCGCACATCGAGCACCTAATTGGATCAAAATAAGCAGAAAAATGAAACACACATACACACCCATACAAACAAAATCCCACACACGCAGATAGGTGTTTGAAACTTTCCAATGTCCCTTTTTCCATCACAGTACATGATGCAATACAAATGTGTAGGCAAGTGTGCCGGCAGCTTTACAACCCGAATAAACTTGACACGAGAGGCATTTGGTTTTAAAGGCTCCCCTTGCGAACAATATTTTCACAACAATATAACACGCAAGGCCGAAATCGATAAAAAAACAAAATTCGGGCGTTCTAAGTCATCGTTTAATGTGCCTTCACGAAGGGGCAGGCCCTGTACGTGTGTGTAAATAGAACAAATATTTCAAAAATTCCAATTTATTTCGAGTGAAAGCATGTAAACACACCAGAATTCAGCACAAGTCATTTTCGCGGATGTTGTGTACAAACGTATAAGCGAGTCCGGTTGTGTGCGAATCTATGTGAAGAAATTTTGTCACCGTTACGGTAATTGCAACCAGTGTATGTAGTGTACACTCAACTCTTATATATTTATGCTGCGTGCGCGTTTGCGGACATATATGTGCATACGTGCGTACGTGCGTACGTCCGTACGTGCGTGCGTGCGTGTATGTGTGAGTGCCCGCAAATTTAAATGTTAGATTATCGTCGTATGATTGGTTTATTTTTATCTTATGCGAGATAAAACACGAAAAAAATTCGATTCTATTTTTATTGCGTTGAGTGAAAGAATGAAAAAAAAAAAAAAAAAATTAAAAAAAAAAATCAAAACAAATGTATTTGAAATTTTTTGGCAAACAACGATGACGATGAGACAAAACGCACTTACGCACATACATTAATCTCTGAAATTTTTCTTTGGTGCATTCACACTGATCAAGGGATTTATATAGTAACATGTTCTATAGCACATAGCACTATACATACAAAAGAATTGAAAGGATGAGCTGGCCGGCCATAAACTACTTGGCATTCTATTATTTATTTTGGGGTTACAACAATCACACACACACACACACACATACATGGTGATGAAGTTTGCTTCAACATTCATTACGAATCTAACGCAAAAATAATACTCTGTCACATTCATTTAAAATTTACCGCTCATAAATGTACTCGTAAATCTTTCCGTTATACGCGTTCGTGGCACTTTAGCAGTTATAGTAAGTATAACACTCTTAAGATGTTTTAATAAATTTGTTAGCAATTGAAGAGAATTTATTAGCGCCCAGCAGGGAAGGCGCAAGAGTCGGGTCAGAGGCGAGGATGATCGCAATGTTGAAACTGTTCTAGCTGTTCTAGACTAAAGTTATGACGACATATTTATATGTACATTTCGTCTTCTATAATCTGTATATGCATGCATGTACATGCATACGCACGTGTGATGAATTCTATAATGCTTTGTTCTGTTCCCAGTTCAAGAGGTGAAAACCAAATACCAACGGTTAGAATGCACTCTTCCTGTCTTGACGCAAGCAATTTGCTTGTCTAATGTACTTGACTACATTAGATGTTCAGGGTCTTTAGCATTTCTACGACATTGCATTTTTGTTGGCATTCTATTGAAAGCAAAAAGTTTCTGGTCGGAAATTAGTTAATACCTTACAGTACCACCTTATGTACGAGATATGATTGGAGATGAGATCGAAGCTCCATTCATTCACTCAATGTGCATCGCATATCGTATCATATACACCGCATGCAGTGCCTTTTTTCATATGAGCGTTCGTATCGTTTGTAACAATAAGTTTCTAACACAAACGAGAAAATTCTTAGAGATTTTTGACCAAAATCCTCAAGTTCCCTTAATTCAACTAAACCGCCTTAAGATTTTACCTAAAACTATCAAGATCATCATCGATCATATATAAATAAGAAGGGAAGGAATATATTTACACATATGGCTCTCGCTTTACTTACTGTCGAAAATCTCGTAAAAATAATAATTTAATGCAGAATATATCGCGCAAATGGATGGATATTCTTGCCAGCGGCCTTGCGATGAAATATCGTCTGCAAATAAATTAGTTTGGAATATGAAAGGGCTTATCTCTAATTGTATGTAATTGTTTTCGTCCTGACTCTTAAATAAAGGATACTGAAGGAAGGAACAATTTGTTTGTTGATTGTCACCTCCTCAACTTTTCGAACTTTTCTATGCTAGCAGCAGAGAAAAAACAAAATTTGAGTAAAAACTCATTCTCAGTAGGTTTGGTATTTTAGGTAGTGGTAGTGGAGACTTCCGCTGACAGTAAAAGGAATTCCACAGCCATCATACCAGAATTGGTATCTTAGGTGAAAGATTCTGATAGCGTTTAGACAAAATTTCTGTACTCTACGTTTGCATTATAAAATTTCATATCTGCTATGACACTTTTCGCGTAAGCTTTACATCATTCGTCTCAATCAAAAAAAAAAAGCAAAAAAACAGGAGGTATATAGAAGTCGTTCGAATACGAAAGGTAAATAATTACCTGTGCTTTTAGTTATTCCAAATTTTAAATCGGCACAGTTTTTCAAAGCAATTTAAAAGAATCTGTAGCTGTTTGGGCGTTACTTTTAGGGACTCTTTCTTAGTTTCTTTGCTCGTTGTACGTAATACATAACAAATGTGCGTTCGATTCTTGTCTGTTTTCTTTGCTTATATATATGACATATGGCATGGTGTTACGATTTTCCATATTACAAATGTCTTCTATAAGGATTCTCTACAATCCGCTATCCAGAAAACTAAATCTGCAGAGAGTTTGAGTTTTTTCGTGACTGCCATGATAGCACATCTGCTCCGATTATCGATTTTATCGAGCTATGTAAGAATATATAAGTTACGGCCCTACGTGCTTCTATCTGTTTGCCAAATTTATTATACACCGCCTGTAGCGCAGATAAATTGCAAAAGAAATAATACAAGAACGGAATTCATTGCGCGAATTTAAACAGCAGCGATAGGCTTATGTTAAGAATTTTTTATTTATTTTTCTAAAAATAATAAAAAATACATGCTAAGAAAGAAGCACAAACACACACATATATAGTGAATGGTTTGAATGCAAAGGAATTTTAACACATATACATACGTATGTATGTATAGACAATGCTTGATAAAAATTGTTGCTCCGCCGCGTAACGGAAAGCAAAATAAAAATTCTAACTAATTAAAGGAAGTATTTTTATATTTGCAACAACAATAACAACAACAAATTCTATGTATACTTACAGTCGTATGAATGATTTTCAATCTCTACTCGTCATTTTCTTCTCCGCTTTCGAGAATTTATTACAAAAACAAACAACTCTTTAAATTGTTTGTTCGTTTTTGTTTTTGTTTTTGTTTCTGCTTTTTGTGCAAATACATATAAACGCAGAGAGATGTATAATCGTTTTCACGGATATGTATGTGATTTATAGTTACCGTTAAGTATTTTGTTCCGTTTTAAAGTGCAAAGAGAAAACATAGCACCAGCATACTTTGGAAGCGAACTACTGCAGATAATTCATTTTATTAATAGCATAACACTTACTTCTCTTATTTGTGTGATTGTTGTTGTTACTTGATTATAAGTCTGCAAAATATCAGACATTGGTATTTCGCAATATTCTACTTACATGCATTCGATGAACATGAAATTGTGACATCACACTTTGCGATCTCAATTTTCATCGTCAGTGTACAAAGAAATCATGCCATGTATCATCTCATGGTGGTATAAGGAAAAATATAAAGAAACAAATTCATGGTTATTAAGAGTCACAAGCCCTTTTATATCAATACTTATCAGCGCCGTTTCACTATTGAATGTGAAAATTGGGTCGATCGATTTACATCGACGACCCCGATTTAGATTTAGATTAGTGTGACACAATGGTTGATCGACCCATAATTAATATAACGCATGCATAGATACATGCATTCTGATCGTTTCTTCACTTGAAGAAAATTTTGCGCAATACATATTACCAAAGTATTTAACCTCATTTTCTCAACCTCAATTTCTTCCCATTTCGGGTCGACATTTTCGCACTTGTTCAGCCGTGCTACATCGATCTGAACAAGTGCTAATCAGAGGGCGCTTTGTCTGGCGAGTACGCCTCATGCGGCACAACCTCCCATTCGAACTGCAACAGTGTATCCTTGACAACTCGTGCAACGTGTGGTCAAGCGTTGTAATGCAAGAGTATGACTTAGGGCCTGTTAACTCCTACTGCTGGTCTTTTTTGCACAGAAAAGTTTTGTGCTCATGAATATTCCGCTTTGATATATTCGCTGTGAATGGTTCTCCTGGACTTACCTATCAATTTTTGCGCCTGGGATTGTCGTAACAGGCCCACTTTTCATCGCTAGCCACAATATTTACTATTTTCACCCATATATACCTATATGCATAACGTAAGCTGCCCTCCGTGATTTTACGTATTTACCTGAAAGTTTGTACCACCGAAGTGTGATATTTATGGTAGCATAGGCTTCATTTACAATTTTTACTAAGATCTATTTACAAGTTATTTGCAGGAATTTATATTTCGAACTTTTCAATGCTCCTTCCGATCTTCTCCGTTTAAATATTACACTTCAAATCTCTGGACTCCGGTGACATCTGTCATTTTTATGTTAATCCTTTTTTCCGGGAAATGTTCTGCGAATTCTTGCTAATCTTTTCGCCAGCTACGTCGGTCTTACCACTACTCAAATCTCATCTCAGAAAATCCGCCAGTTTTCAAGGAGACTCATTTTAATAAATGTGGGATTTTCAAAGTAGTCTTATTAACCATGGCACAAAATATGCTCTCATATTAAAATCCTCTTTCAAAAAATGATCGTCGATTTTAAGCAAATGGCGGGCTGAGGATGAACCACTCACTGTTGGTGTAATGCGGTTTTAAGATTCTAAATAATGCGAATAAGTCCACGAATCACTGTATGGAGTAGGATTTCTTGTTACATCCGTGAATCCATACAAATTTCTCCTTCATCGACATTTTATCGACTTGCTTCTTATATCAGAGAATTGTGCTATATAACTGCCACTGATTGATCCCAATTAGGCCAGTTGTCCAGTCGTCCTGGACGGGATGCTCAACGTATAGAAAGTATCTGACTAAGGAAAACAATCCTGCGAGCATATCTTACCGAGGAAAATTCTATACTGGTCATCAACAATAATAGACTTACGCCTGCTACTATAACGGGCAATCAATCCATATACTGATGTACTACCAATAGAATCCCCCCCATAACCTTCTACACAATCGAAGAAATTGATTATGGTAGAAGGTTTTTTGAAACGTGCTATTCTCCTTATGCAACCAAAGGAACTTTCCACTTCTTCTTCTAATTTTTTAACTTTTTAACAATCTTTTTAATTTTTTTTTTTTTCGAAATTTTGCACTTGATCAAACCTTCTCTTTGCAGTTGTGAAATGATTTTCATTTCTCGCTAAAAGCCGTTAGCTGGCTTTTTGTTTTACTCCGTTTATAAAAAAAAAGCATCTATGGAGAATGGAGAGCACAGACTCGCTTCGAATAAGTATGAATAATGTTGAAAATAAAAATTTAATAAAATATGATATAAAATGTTTTAAATCCTGCGCGAAAAATGAGCAAGAAGTACACGCGATGACTTTAGAAAAAATAAACCAATCTGTCATAATATATTATGAATGCATAATGCATGTAAATTACTAATTTTTCCTTGTTTTTTACTACTTTGATTTGCATCTCTTGCGAATTTGACGGCATACAACAACAACAAATGTACGACGCCATACTTGTATATACTTGCATGTGCTACATATATAATTTACTGTTATGCGTGCAGATTGTGTGCAGAAGAATGAAAAGCAACAATTTGAATGCAGAAAACTATTCTGGCAACACATATTTCGATTGAAAGGAAAAAAAACCAGCTAAATAGCACAGATATACGATTTCCAACTTTTCCTAAAATATTTTCTAATTTTTCTAATTTCTAAAATGTTTAAATAAAATTATTAGCGATAAAAGTGGAAAAATACCAATAATTAATAAAGAATCTCTATTAATTCATGCAAGTTCCCACTCCTGGATTGTATTTTGATTATAATTAAATGCAAATTAAGAATAAATGGTGTTTGCTTTTCGCTTTCCATTTCTTACAAAGAAATCCATGGTATAAATCAAAATTGAACTATCGTTAGAGCAAGAATTGATCAAGTTTTCGAAAGAATACAAAAATTAGGCAACCAGTGAAGTTTTCTTACTTAAGTGAAACCTAATCATCGGCCTTAGATCCTTCAACTTTCAAACACTACTTGTGGATTCACGTCGTGAAATAGTTATCTTAGTTTGCTCTAACCAACAGCAACATAGACATGGGCTATATTTAATTACTTCGATGTTCCAGCATATGTGTGGTTGCTTAACTGAAACATTACAGGTGGCCAACAACTTTGAGGGTTTCATTCTGGGCGGGGGATTAAGTGTTTCAACGTTCTCAGGTCATTCCGTAGTAAAACTGCAAATTACAACGCATTCATCCGTCTTAATCTTGCACAGCTTCGTATATGTTTACTTCGTATAGAAAAACTAATTGAGACCACTTCTGCCTAGTTTTGACATGTTACACAAATTAGTTGTGCTTCGATTAGATCTCTTTTTTGTTTCAGAATTCCTTCCTTGCCACAATTTTAATGTGCAAATGAACGATCCTTCTTCTTCGCTTGGCATTGTAAAAAACAGCATTCCCCACGGCAGCGTTTTTTATTTAATATCTTAGTCTATGGGTTGCCTCATCTTATAGACGATATAAAGGCTTTTTTATATATGGATGACTATTTAATATATTTCTGCCCTGAATCTCTATCCCAGCAGTTAAGTAACGCAGGTTCCTATCTTCATAACGTAGACAGTTTTTATAAGACTTGGAGCACAAAAATAAACACTGCTAAATCATACGCGGTATATATAAGGAAATCGTCTGACTAATAAGTAAGACATCTTTTTCTGCAAAGCGAAAGTATGTAAATACCAGATTGACGAAGCCTCCTTTAATCCCAACATTAAATATGTGGTAGTAAATTTTAACACCATGTTGAAACTTAATAATCACGGCGTACTACTGTTGAGGAGAGCTAAATGTATTGCTGAGCTGAGAGCTAAATGTATTGCTGTTCTTCGGTATATTGAGCAGCGAAAACCTTTCTCAAAAAGCAAAATTGTGTGTATTCAGAGTCGTAATTAGATCAGTTTTGACGTACGCATTTGCAATCTGCTTCCCTAGTTCCCCAAGGAATTATTAATATTTGGAAATCCTGAGGATATGCATAAGTAGAAAGTTTAATAGATACATTAAACAGATCTCAAATGCTTGTTTGTCAGCTGTAATATCAGCTATAAAATCGTTTCGCAAATATGTTGTTTCTCTCTTGAAAAATTTTGACGCAAAACTGATATCGCGCGATGAAAAACTGATTATTGAAATATATGAAGCCGGGAAAAATGAAGGTCGACTCGTCACCAATTAATAATGGTATCCATAAAAAAAACATTTAGAAAAAAGGCGATAATTTCCTACAATTTTTCATTGGCTACACAGTAGACTACAGACTTTTTTTGCGATTATATCAAATCCAAAGCAATCTGTGATAAGTTGACAACATTCGCACCTATATGATGCGGTGGATTCATTTACATTTCACCAAAAGTGGTACTTAGGTATGTCTTTTGGATTGGCAACTCTGTCTTTCGAAGAGAAATAATCGCAAACTCTCTCTCTTTTACTTGGCAGCATCATGGTATTGCAGGCCTTGCTGTTGTAAAATTTTGTTCGCTCGGAGAGAAAAAGACTTGGCAGCATCATAATATTGCTGGCATTGTTATTGTAAAATTTTGTTTTAGTTGTGTTGGAAAAGGAGAGAAAAAAGTAGAGAGAAACTCCAATATAAATCTAAATTTTCTAGATTTTTTTTTGTTCACAAACCACAACATTTTTGCTCTCAAAAAATATTTGTGTATCAATAGAGGCATCAAAAAACGTAAGTCTATATTACTCTGAGAAATTGAATTTTATTCTCTGCGTTGTTGCGGAGCATCAATAAGAAATGTACAGCAATGACAGTAAAGTAAATTTTATTCTGAGAATTCAAATTTTATTTCAATTTTTTCTCTTTTGGATGTAAGACGTGTGGTCTTCTTATCGCGGGAGCTTGTGCAAAATAATATACGTAAATATATATAGTACTGAGAAGAAAACTATACACAATAATTACTTTTACATATGGTTAATTAATTAAATTATATTTAATGTTAAACTTAGGATCGCTTAAATGTTTTTTTTTCAATACGGCTTACTAACGGTTTTATCTAAACGTCTTGCTTGTTGCCTAACAAATTTTTGAATTTATTTCTGCGCTGTTTGCGTTGAATAAATGAAATGAATACAAGCGAGAAACACAGACGATAGAGTTAAATAAGAATTATATGCAAATTCCTTTTACTGCATCAAGAAGAAAAGAAATACCAAGAAAAAAAGAAGCAGTTTATATAAAAATGAAGTAAAAAAAGTTAAAAATATAGCGAAGTTTTGTGAGCGCGTGTGGTTAAATGAACAACGATACCATTTTCTGTGAGTTGAGTTGTTTTCTTCTCAACTACCTCCTTTTGAATCCAGTAAGAGCGTTTGAGTGTTATACCTATGGCATGTTTTTTTTTTATCGCGCACCAAATTAAAGTAAATTAACTTGAATAAAGCTTTAAAGTTTAATTTTCAAAAATAAAAGCGTAATTTTACGAATAACTGTCATTTTACATATACAACGTTCACCTTTCTAATCTAAATAAGAAAAGAATAAAGAAAGAAAATTTTGTTAAGAGTGAAGCACACACGCGCACATACAATTTAAAACGTACTTAGCAAAAGAAAGCAAAAAGGAAAAAAAAAAACGAATCATCCAATACTCGAAATAGAGAGTAGAGCAGAGAAGATGGAAAATGTAGAAGAAACGAGAGAAAACTCTGGTTCAGAAAATATATGAACTTATTTTAAATAAAACGCAAAGGAAAATTGATAAAAACCAGTTACAAATTAAAGCTGAAAGTGAAAATCGTTTTGGTTCGTGTTGGACAAAAAAAAGAAAAAGAAAGAAAACATAAATAAAATAAAATTTTGCAAAAATTCGTGAAAAAAAATATTCTTATTGTAAATTGTACTATAAGTCCTAGTGTGTTTTAGGCTAGAGAAAAACATTTGCGGCGTTTGTTTCGCTGGTGTGTTGAATGTAACGAAACGTAACGAAAAACTTGGCGCATTCCCTATTCTCTGTATATTTATTTCCCTTATTTAACGACCTTAACGAGTTTTGTATTAGAGTTTATTTTGATAATATATATGTACATGTGTGTATGTGTACGGGCAAATACATGAGGTTGTGTATGCTGATGATTAACTCTCTGTTGCCATTTCATTTGCTCTTTGTGCCTAATCAGAAAACTCAAACACACACACACATGCATATCGCAAAATAACTCCATTCTCTACTTTATTTGCACAATCAACAAGAAACAGAACAAGCAAGCAAATGAAATGTCAAACGAAAAAAATCATTTCCTCTCCATATAATTGCTGTTGTTGTTATTGCTGTGACTATCAAAACATCAGTCGCATTTGTGCGAGCGAACTATTGGCGAATAAACAAAGAACAAGAAATTTTGTGAAACTCTCTGCATAAAACTGTTAAATTGATCAAAATTTAAAATTTAATAAAGTAAAAAAAAAATTTGCTTAGTAAATCTTTTTATGGAATTTTTTTTATTTATATTAAAAAATTGCAATATTTTCTGTACTATAAATTATTCATTGTTCAAACGTGCGCGTGTGTGTTTGTGTTAAGTCTGAAAGGAATTCCTCGATAAGAAAGTAAAGAAAACTTATAAATTCAATATGTTCGCGGACGGTATTTTCCCGATTGGAGATGGTATGCTGGACATAGAGGAGGAAAGTTTAAAAGGACTTTTGGTACTTCATGATATCAATGAAATTTATGATGTGGAGCAAACTCCATTTGCCAGGTAAGTTGACCAAACTTCTCTCCGAGTGCACATTTTATTTATGTGTAGGCATAAGCGGTTGTGTGTATACGTACACATATAAAAATTCATATATGTACAAAATGTGTCCTACTTTTCATTAAAAACGACATACATACACAAGCATTGTTATACAACAAATGTTATAGGGTTTTTTGTTCTTCTCTTGCACGACTTTTATTATTATAAAAAGCAATGAATTTTCTTATATATGCATATATATATATATATATATATATGTATGTATATATATAAATTTTTTTTTTTGAGTTGTCATTGCTGCTGATAACGTTATTATTTTACGTAAAGTATTAGAACAGAACTTTTAAATATTTGTGCATTAAAATGCGCGTGTTTTATTCTCTATCTGGTGTTGGCAGGTGCAAAATTTACATATAAATGTAATGTAATGTAGGAACAGCTGTCGTGGTCCTCTTTGTTCGCTTTATGCAAAAACTTATATTATGTTCTTAAATAAACACATATATAATGAATTTTTCTTTTTTGCATTAATATTATTTCGGTCGAAGACAGTTGACTGAAAGTAGAGCCCTAAGGTAGCTTTTTGAATAGTAAGTAGTCTACCTTAAGCCCGAGTTTAGCGAGAGTTGGTTAACTATCTTACAACTCCATTCCAGTCATAAAATACGAAACATAATGACAGCCTCCTTTAAGTTAGCCTTTGAGTTTTAAATAAAACTTCTTCTGTGTCGCATGGGAAAAGTGGAAAGTTTCTAGATTCACTTAATCATCACATATATACTTGAATAACAAAATTATTTCCCTCTTAAATATCTCAATGCACTGAACTGTATATCTAAACACTTTTATCTAAGATAGCTTTGAAAAGCAGATAAATTATAAAAAGATTAAGTTTTTAGATAAAATAACAAAATATCTTTAAATCTAGTTAATGATATTTTGGCTGATAACTTAATAGCTCTTCTATGGAGTGTATTGCGACGTCTTTTTGCGCCATCTTCCCTATTTGTAGCGGTCTCTGTAACGGCGATTGATGTCCTTCGGCGAGGACAGTGCGTAGATCGCGTCCGAGTTTTAGCTTTTGCTCACAATCACAAATATGTATTTCGCCAGACGCGTGTGTGTGTGTATGCATGTGTATGTATTATGGGCAGCAGTTAATTAGCTCAGTGTTGTCGCATCCCGATCCTTATGGAATATTTCAGATTTGTATTTCAGTTTTTGCTTAACTTTACTTTCGCTCACACCCTAGTGTTTTGTAATCATTCTTCAAGATGATAACGATCTAATTGCTATATTTTGCACTGTTTCGCAATATATACGTATATATGTATATATGTATGTGTATATTTTGCTGTGTATTTGCGAATTATTAATTAGGAGGACGTAAATGCATATTATTTTTTGCACATTACGCAATAGTTGCTATGGTTAATAACTTTGACTATATAACGTGCGTGGTGCGATTTTGTTCTTCACCTCTCTGTATACCAGCACTTCGTTGACCATAAAAATAAACGCGAGTGTCAATTTACATTAATTTCATTAATTTCTATTCGTTAAATATTCATAAAATGGTTAAATGGTTAAATATAAATACAGCCTTATGTCGTTTTCAATGACAACGCAACTTCGCTTGCGAAAGATCTGTGGTATCCAAAATTGCGCACACTTTACAAAGATCCAAACAACTTGACATTTTAATGTGCTTTAATTCTTTTTGCTTTTTCCGTCCGTCGGGCGTCTCCAGCGATTGTGAAATGTGAAATACGGAAAATCAAGGCTCGGTACAAACCTCAAGCGAGTTTAAATAGATGTTTTTGAACAAGCCCCTAGAATGTGTGGAAAAGAATTATTATCTAAAAGAAATTCCTTTCAATTTTCGTCAAATTTCCGGCATTCTCTCGCAACGCTCCGAAAGAACTTATCTGTGTGAGAACTACAAGTGATAAGCTAATGGAAGAAAATAATAATATTTCAAAACTTTAAACGAATTCTTCTCGAAAGAAGTGCTGGGACATATTTACCCCAAAAATTGCATGCAAATCAGGCTATTACAAGGCTTGGGGGCTAAGCATTAGGCCCTTATTCTCTCTTTCGAACTGTATTCTCAAGTTAGGAGAGGAAGCTATTGATGTACAAGTGGTTCTAAAGATTAGGAAACAAACCGCAAACCGGATTAATGTGATTTTCATCAAAAAAAGAAAAAAAGAAACGAGTTTTTTAAATGAAATAAAAAACAAGATTTTTTTAATAGGAAAATAAAAAAAAAACAAGTTCCAGACTTGAAGCATAAATTATGCTAAAAAGGTAGACGTAATGCCGCTTTCTACAGTGTTTTATCCTTTCCTTTTAATGCTGCCTTAAGTACTCAGGAATATTATGCGAAAGGGCTTATGAGTAGGGAATTTTTAATGTGACTCACAAAGTAGTTTTTTTGAGTGAAGTCACAACAACGTTTTAGGTTACCTAGCGATTTGAGAGGATTCATTATTTCGATATGCGGTTGATACATGTCTTCACCAATTACATTTCAGTGCTGAAGGCTTTACGAAATTTGATGATGAACGGTTTACTAAAGTTCTACTACTTAAGACTTTGATCGGATTTGATTCCCGATTCACTTCAAAGTTCTCTCAACTACAGCTTCGTAATAATTTTCTCAAGTGAAGAACTTGGGATTTGTTTATTCTAAACGATTTTATAGCCGACTTGTGATGAAATTAATTTTGAAAGTCATAGGAGTAGAGCAGATGTTCGAGAGAAAAGTTTGAGAAAAACGAAAATGAAATGATTTTAGGAAGAGAACTAAATAAGTACCTTCCCAGTACCTTTGGATAGCCAAATGTTTAAAGTCAATTCTACGGAGCAGAGCTTGACTTTAGGCAACCGGTGCGATTTCAACATGTGCACAGCAGATGGGCTTATACGGGGACTCCTATGTATTCTTCCATGAGACTTTGACAAATCTAATACATATCTCGTGGTGACAAAAACAAATTAACAAAATCGACTGTTTGATGCGCAAATAATCGTAGCATTCATTAAAGAAAAAATTTTCATTAAAAAGTATTGTACGAGAATGTCATATAAAATAAAAACGTTTCGTTCATGAACTCTTTGTTTGTCCTAATAGAAAGAAATTAAGCAAGGAAGAATAATACCGCAGACGATTTCCTGCCCAATGGACATTCGTTTTGCAATAAATAATAAGCAGAGAACAAGTTTATCGTTCTTTGCCTCTGCTTTTGCTTTCAATGTTCGCAAAAAAGAGGAGAAAACTAAGATCATCCGATGTGATCAGATGTCCATAATTGAAAAAGGGTTTATTATTGCGTAGAATAAGGTATTGCGCTCACGCATATAATTAGCTTAACCCTGACCTTACGAAGCAACCCAAATATTCTACTTATTTCATATTGCCTTTCCGAGAACTTTTTCCGCACCTTACTGTAAGTTAACAATTAACCTTAAAAAAAATATTTATAAGTTTGAAGTTAGTTATGATATTCACATTAAATCTGCTCACAAAGTATATGTCATTAAAATGAATCTCGATGTGGTTCACAGTCACAGCAGACCGCTCACCATGAGAGTTGTGCTGAGGCACTCTGCTTATCATATCAGAACCGTAACTGCGGTATCGTATTTAATATCATCTTAACGGGCCACAACGTCCAGCCGCAACCAAATTCGTTTTTATCTCTTCAAGTTTTTCCGTTTTTCATATAATCATCGAAATCATATATGGCCGGATATGTAAATGAATTTGAACTATAACGAACGAAAATAAAACGAAAAGAAAACGTAAGAATAGGGCTGAAGTTCGAGTATTGATCAGGTGGCAACTTATTTTAGAAAGAATATTCCACGTCTTCCGAGCTGAGCTTCGCCACCGCGAGAATTTGCAAAATTGTTCATTCTCATGTTTCAAAAGGAAGCCTTTTTTCTAATTTACGAGAAAATGTCTCCTGCGGATATATTCATTTTGTCACAATGTTTGCAGCACTCAAAAGAAAGCTTCAGAGACCCTATTAAGTACATATATGTATATATATATATATATGTAACGGAATGTTTAAAATTATATAGTACATCCCACAAATGAAGATAAATATGATGGACACCGCGACGTAATGGCTGCAGTTTTTCCTAGTAATGCCAGCGATATGGGTATCAAATAAAAGGGCTTGGGGAGTAGAATGCGGAAAGCGAAGTGTGTTAATTCCAAATTAATTATGGCGAACGTCGCGACGTGCCAAATTAATGACGTTTAAGAATGCTTTTTAGTGGAGTAAAAAGTGAGAGATACATTTCATTCCATTCATTACTTTATGACAATAAGCAAAGTGTGGGGTGCCAAGGGTTTTAATGGTGGTGAGAATGCGAGATTCGGCCAAAGCCGTATATGTCTTTCTTATTTGTTTTCATTTAGTATTAGTTTTAAGAAAAACCTTACACTTAACTCTGACTCTCTAATGACCTCTGACAAACTCATTATATTTATAAAACCTATACACGGTAATCATGGTATGTAGCAAAGTCTGTT
Organism: Glossina pallidipes; assembly: GCA_000688715.1. Lineage (NCBI taxonomy): Eukaryota > Metazoa > Arthropoda > Insecta > Diptera > Glossinidae > Glossina > Glossina pallidipes. The sequence continues at coordinate 2,048,821 of KK499783.1, forward strand.
GCTACCATAACAATAAAAATGAAATTTTTATTTTTTATATAAGAAAAGTTGCCAACCAAGCAAAAAAGAAAAAACGTTTTGTATCGTTTTTGCTTTTCACCAAGATTCTGAAATATTTTAGTTAGCACTCAATAGAAAGTAAAGTTAAAAAGTTATAAATGCTTTTACCCATCTTACCAAAGTCGTACAATAACAACAACAACAAAAATCAAAAAACAAAAACAACAAAAACAAAGGAGAGAAAATATATATATAAGTATTTTCATTACACAGAAAACTAAACTGACTCCATAAACATTTGCACAAATTGTTGATAATCAAAGCAAGCTAAACAAACCAACCACATCATCGCTTCTCCCAACCCTGTGTTTCTTACGATATTGTAGAAGAGCAATAAAAAAGAAAAAGAGACTTTTTTCTAAGACCATCATTTCAATAAAAGTTGAATACCCACGGAGATGACTTGCACCCAAGCACACAGACCACTATACTAACGTTTACACATATAGAGAATGGTTGATTTTTGAAATGACAATCTGTCCCTATGTGTTTTAAGCTGACATTCCAATAATTTGCTATTGTTGCAAAAAGATTTAAAAAAACAAAAAAAAAACTTGTTTGACAATTTTTTTCTTATGCACTTTTGCTTTTCATGTCCTATACTACCCGATGTGTAAGTGTATTAGCTACATTAAGATTTATGTCGCAAGCGAAAGATTTTCGACACTTCATATATATATATATATATATATGTGTGTATCCATTTCGATCGATACTTTATAACTTATCGCAATAATGACCATGATCTGAACTGACAATTGATTATGGGCTCCTATCCATTCCTCAAAAAGAGCGCAAATGGACTTGTTTTTCTCATTCGGGCAAAACTAAACTGAAAAACTGAATTTCCATACCAGGCTCGTATATCAATTTGCTGTAAGGGGCTTATTATTATTATTATTATAATTATTTTTTTTTATTTTTCTAATTTTAAATAATTATGATAATATACGAAATTTGGCATCGGTTTTGAAATTTCATATCAGAGCGTAGAGTGTTAGATAATTTCATATTGACTGACACACTAATAACATATCTTTTTTTCTTACTTACTTTGGTTTTGCCGTTTAGTTTCGTTAAAGTTTCGTTTTAACGAGTTTTTAAAGTTTGTTTCATGTTTTTTGACCATTAAGGTCTAGAATCCCTAATTGCTGCCGCTGCTGTATGTGAAAAGAAAAAGCAAACGAAAAGGAAAAAATTCAAATATTAATGAAATTCACTTTTTAGGCAAATTGAAACTCAGTCAGCGTTTCCCTAACTCGAAGATCTTTTTCTTGCACTCTGAGTGAGTTTTTACTAAGAAAAAAGAAGAAGAAGATATTTGCAAAATTTGCAACACCACACTGCGAAGTCCATCATCATATCTTATCCCAACAAGGTGGGAACTCGTTTGCAGACGGCATCCCCTAGACTTTGTGTGACGGCCTCCAAAAAGGAATTCCCTCATTTTTTTGAGGTCGATGCATATATTATTTTACAAGTTTTTGTCTTACTCGTTCCTCGTTAACTATTCGTATGAGTCGGTAATTGAAACATTACGGTGGTGGTCCGTTCCTTGTTGGAATCACTTATTAAAATTACAAATTTGACAAATAATTTTGATACACGCACTACATATAAATCATTAAAGTATTCAATGTTACTTTGTTTTTCACTTCATCTTCATTTCATTTATTGCTATTCATAAATTCATAAATGGAAAGCAATAGGCCAACGTATACAGCTGCAAGCGCAGATAAATGCCATGTACACGAGAGGTTATAGTGCACGTAGTACAGCCACTAATGTATTCCTCTTGCTCGATAATAATCTTAATAATCATTTTCGTCGCACTACTGAAATGATGGCTCGGTTACTGGCTTTCGGTGTTTCACTCAATAACTCGCGTCCCATCATCAGTATCACCCAATGCGCTTCGCAACCTCAAACTCATTGCATTTATTGACATATTCATGGTCAGTTTACCTCATCGTTAAGGCCAAGTGCCCTTCCATGCAAGTCAAAGATGCATCCTTGAACAATCTCTCTAGCATGTAGAAAGTAAAAATATATCTTTGGTATTAAAACAAAGTTGTCGTTCCCATCTCGAAGACGAGCATGTATGTAATTCTCAACCCTCTGATAGGAATACTGCATAAGTATGCTGAAAGTACTCGAGAATAGCAGTTAAAGGGGACGGAAAAATGCAAAGTATTCTCGCTTCTTTATATTCTATATACAAATATACGGAATATATTTTATTCGGCTTGGATCGAATGTCTTAGCTCTCATCATTTGTCCATTACTTAATTGAAAGCTTAAGCGAGTAACACTTGGTTCGATAGAACGATCGTATATGTTGCATTTTTAAATGATTTCACTGTATTTTACTGTAAGAAGTACAACTATAACAAATAAAAGAAAAGATAAAACCTTATAGCAGGACGCGGTCGACAATTGGATACTGTACACCACTTCGTTTAATACAGTCATTCATGTAGGGTATTATACGGGAGGTGGCCGAAAAAGTGGTCGAATCTGAACCATTTTTAAGGGTTCGTCCATGGGCCGAAACATTTCGGTGCATCAAATCCAGCGAAAACAAGAAAACAAAACGAAGAGGCAAGTGGAGAGCGATTCAGAATCGCTTCCTATCTCAAGTCCTTCTCGATGTTGCATACTTCCTTGCAAATTTAATATACCCTAGCACCACAACAGTACCAAGTATACGATTATTATGAATCATTCATTGCATCAAGTTCAGCGTCTTGACATTTCCCCTACCGTTATCTGCGTTTCAATTTGTCACAGTTTTTATAGTTATTTACGGATCAAGGCCCGATGCAAAATTTTTTACTTCGCTTCATTTGAAAGTGACAGTTACGCAGACAGGAAAAGGATAGCTCCACGATCAGTTGGTATGTATTGTCTGCGATGCTCGTGAGTTATTGGATGTAATGAATAAAATTGCGAGAGACTCGATCTCTTAGGCAAATTATGGAAGTATTTACTCTTCAATATATTGTCTGATTTCTCTGCATCCCGTGCATAGGCTCGTGCCCGTGGCAATCCTATCCTAAATTAAGAATTTCGAAATTAGGTTAATTGAATCTGGCAAGGGCGGAACGAATTTGATATTGCAAACAGTGTCTTGAGGTCATAATCGTGATTTGAACAGTTAGGCAGAGATGAGCGAGTTTAAGCCCACTCCCGATAGTCGCGATGGCAACGGTGTACAAACGTTTGTAAATCTAATGTGTAGCCCCCTTGCCGCATGCGCTAATAGGTAGTAGGTATAGAAACATAAATAAATGAATAAGAATAAAAGATTAAATAACTAAAAGAGAAAATATCACTCGAAGATTGTGTTTCGATTTTTTTGAATTTTTTCTTTTTGAACTAAAAAAAGCGAACGACCTTCACAGTCATTATTGGTTTGCTGTAACCAGTCATGGATGAGTAGCCAATGGAGTTATGTCAAACAAGAATGATGGGCGCACACATACACGTACACACATAAATAAACATACAGTAGCCCAATAAAGTCTACATACAGCGCGAAAAATTAAGGTTTCTCTTATTAAAAACCGCATTTGTAGGTTAAGGGTCAGAAAATACGTTTGTTAAAAATCAGAAACTCATAGTAAATTCAAAAGAATTCAAGATTTTTCTCGAAACGCGTCCCGAAACGATGACAGGGCCGTCTACCCACCGCGCTTTACAGTCGGTAATAAGCTTTGGATTGCCATCGCTGTGTTAGGTTTTGTTCATACTCTTTGCTTACCATCGTACCTGAATACATTAAACTTAGACTTGCCGTTAAGAGTGGTTTTTCCAAAAATTTGTATTATCATTTTTTTGGGGTTTTGTTGTCCGAGCCATTTTATCATATTATCTTTGCTTATAAATGGCTTTTTTCCTGGGATGTGGCTACGAAAATCCTTGGCCTCTCTAAAACATCTCGAACGATTTCGAAAGGAACACTTACTGGCTTTCGTACTGTATGCAGACTTTATTGAACTCCTGTGCATACATATAAATATATACATATATTTGTTGATGATGATGATGATGATGATGATGATGATGATGATGATGATGATGATGATGATGATGATGATAGCGGTGCTGGAAGTATATAATAGTAGTTGTCTAATCGAAGTCAAAGACACATTAGCCAAGCACTTCTCAAGACAAAGCGATGGCTAAAGAAAGAAATAACAGAACAACAACAACAACAATAACAATAACAACAACAACAACTATATAACCAAGCAAGCTGTACAAGTCTGAGTAGTATTTCTTGCTGTTGTTTTTATTATTGCAAGCATTGTTATTTGCTTCGGTAAAAGTATGTGGAAAATAAGATGTTGTTGTGCTGCATTCCCAACTGGTTTTTAGTGCACATTGCTTTCAGAATCAAAATTGACTGACTTTCTTTCTGTCTGTCTGTCTAGGCATCCTTATAACTTGTCTGTCGCTTCTTTTACTTGAGAGACTTAAAAACACGCAAAATTTTTCCTTCGATATTATAAAAATAGTTTGCATTTTTGGCCAAGTAACTGAAGACGATGCTATCATCGTCAGAAGCCATCGCCACTACTACCATCACCGTCATTACTAATATTGTTTGTTGCTGTTGTAATTTTGTTGATGACTACGATAACTTCTGTTGACGGTGAACGCTCTTTCGTACTGCTTTAGCTTAATCAGAACCTGAATTGAGTTTGTCTCATGCTAACATGAATTATTTGCGAAATAATTTTTTAGAACAATCAGACGCTCATTTTTTTCTAAAGCGTTTTTTTCTTTTTCTTTTCTGTTTTAGTAAATATATTATTGGAGATACATCGTGGGTCTGCTCAACTTCTTTCGTAGAAAGGCAAAGGAACTTAATTATTGCCAAAAGGATTTTTATTATAATACTTATAGTATGTACAGGTATAGGGTGCAGGTAGGAGGGCATACTGTTATAGTTTATGTATTCATGGATATGCTGGATCCTCAAGTAGGGTAACCATTTCAATTAAACAATTACCGTCCATCATGTAGGTCTACCTTCTTTTGGAAATGCTCAAAAGACTAGGTAGTAAAAAAACAAGGAGAAGACAGACGAAACTTGACTTAAGTAGTAAGCATTGAAGTTGAAGAAGTTGATTTCCGTAGAAGATCTTCGAGAGTAAGCATAGTTGATTTCCGACATGTTCTCCTCAAAAAAACTCAAGCCGATACGACCGCAGCACTTTTGATTCGGAAATTTATTCGAGGTTTCTGAGAAATTTTTAGGATCCATTTAAGTCTCGTATAGACCGAGTGAATGAATATGCGTGCAATTAACAATAAAATTAAATCGAACAGTGCTGATATTTATTTATTTCTTTTAAATTTCCAAAATGTATTTTTGTCACGAGATTCTTAAAATCGTAACCAATAAGCGAATGGTTTCTTCTCTTTTTTTTTGCTTTACATTAAAATTTTTATTTTTATCTAATTTGAAATTCATTTAGCGTAAAATAGGAAGAAAAGATAAGAGCTCGAATAAGAAGCGAGGTGAAAATGTACAAAAACGCTGCTACTTCTGTCTAGAGTGAGCAAGAAAGCAAGAAAGGGAGACACAGAATAAGAATAGCATAGCAAGTTGTATGTTTTACACAATTTCATAACAGACATAAACAAATGCGACGCCAAAACTTGAGACTAGAGCTGGCGAGTACGTTACTGTGATACTTTTCAATTTTCACTCTTCGTAAAAACTGTTATACGACATCATGTAATGTTCGAAAATCGTTTGGTGATTTGCTCTTAGACGGAAAGACCTTCAATAACATCTAATTATAACCGGTTTTTTCGTACCACAGCCAACGACATAGACCTATTTCTACCAAAGCAGATCCTTTTCTCTGTGAAATTGCCATAGCCGTACATACGAAGATGAAAAGCTGAAATTTGTCCCAAACATTCCTTGATCGATTAAAAGAACCCAAGATTAAAATATGCTTGTGATCTGCTCACAAACACGACTACTACAGCAGATTACAAATTGAGACAACCTCGAGAAAATGTCGATCATTCTTTTGTATTTTCGTTTATCATTTTCGTCCACGTGAAGATATTTCGGACAACCGAGATTGCTACCCAAATCTTCTCCAGAAACACCTGCATGTTCTTGCAAAAATAGTTCCGGTCAATCAAATTACCCCCAGATGATCTCGAATTTGTACATAATTGTGTCAAAGGCGGGCATGTGTGTGTTAGAGTATATCGCAACTAAATTGGAATTAAGATTTTGTCGTTGTATGTGGCCATTTAGCGGATCGACGGAGAAGAGCATGTTTCCCTTTGTACGCCTCTATGCACGCGAAAAATTCTGCTTATGGCAATAGCATAGTAGACTGACTGCATCCATTAAAAGTTACCATAAAAGGTGCTTTATTATCCGGTTATCGCAAACGCAAAGGCGAAGTGAATATACCGACAACTTGTTCAAAGGTGGTCCTGCAAAAGATAAGACAACTTGAACAACGTGTTATCAATTTGTAGTATGTAAAGAAGACTCATGCCAGATACGCATGCAAAGCACATAGTAACGTTAAACGAGCTTCAGGAAAAAAATTCATTTCATCATTATTTTTTTCTCTTATAACAAGAAAGTAATTAAAATCAACTGATAACAACACAACTGAGGCCATTTCAATAATCGCGATTTGGAATACTGCCTATTGGCCCTAAACCAAATAGTAGCATCTCGTTGAGTCGCTCCAAAAATAAGCAGTCGCTTATTCGCTTAATCGCTTTTAAATTATTCTCAAGTGCTCCAGTCTCACCTATTGCGCCAGGCGTACCATTTTAGAAAGTTTTGTCCAAATTTCTTTTCAAATTACGAAAAAGGTGTGGTCAACTTATTACCTTATCGCGACTCCGCTACTAAGGTAGGAGGACATATTCATTTTGCAAAAACGTTTGCAACAGGGCAGGTAGCTTCAGAGGCCCTATAAAGAGCGTATAAAGAGCGCTCGGGGGCATCAAATTTTGAATCGATTTACCGAACCTTGTCTGTCCATGCGTCCCTATAATCTTTGTGATATGCATCCTCCTGGCCACCATACTAAAACTATCGGCTTCGATTCTGGGAAAAACATTGGAAATTCTTTGAGACAAGTCGGCATTGAAAACAACTGAACAACACCTGCATATAGCGCATATAGTTTATTTTAAGATAACGATGGTCGATATAGCGGATTCGGCCACAGTCGAATATAATTTTCATCTCTCTACACTACTTGTGGGTACCTGGGACTTTGAGATAGATTCTCCATTGATTATCGACCCGTCGATTCGCAATCACTTTTTGAATCAGATTCAGAATCATTTTCTTAACCCGTTCTAAGCTTGTTTGTCTGCCTGTCTGTTCGTACAGGTCGTAATTTTTGGCATGTTTTGATTCATCATGAAATTCATCATTTATCATTCATACCGACATGGTTTGGCGCCAGAGCGAACACACTGCTGGAAATCGTTCGAATCGTCTCATTTTAAAAAGTCTTTAGGTAAATAAATCTACTAAGTGAAGTCGTGTAGAATATTTAACAGTGACCCGTGTCCCATTACATGGTTGTTTTTACTTGTCTTTTATTAGGTGCTTCTTCAGTTTAGCCTTTCAACGCTTGAGGCACGCAAACGTAACATATTATATGTTATGAAAATGTCGAAGAAGTGAAATGAAGTTTGAAAATTTCATCAAGTAAATCCACCACAGAAATGGAATTTGCTTAAACCAAAATTAGCGGCGACCAACAATCTATATATCTATAGCTTTATTTTTGTAAACTCATCCTTCAAGCTTAGAGCATTACTTGCGTACGCATTATCACAATTTTATAATAATTAAGAGATTTGCGATTATCATTAAATTCATAGGCACGAGCGATTAATATAATTCACTTACCGCTCTCCATCAAGTTTACATCGATTTTTTTAATTTGTGGTTTTTATATTTGTGTAATTAACTAAATATATTTTTGCTGTTAGAAAAAAAAAGAAAAAAAAAGAGAAAAAAAAAATTACGCAATCTATAAAAGTATTACAATTTTTCACATCAATCACGCTGGCCGGCCGTTTGTCTATATTAACATAGAAAATATCAAATGGTGTAATTAATCATAAAAGCTCACTGATCATGTATTACGTTCGGACATTGTATGGTAAACCATTGAAATTAGCAGACAGATCGAACAGCCAGTCAGCTCCGCTACTGTTTGTAAAAGCATAACTAACTTAACTGTCTTGGCTGTCTCTGCCTCTGCCTCTGCCTCTGCCTCTGCCTCTGCCTGTCTTAAATTTACTTTAATTTAACGCTGTTTGTAACTTTATTTGTATTTTTGTGGTAAATGTTTTTAGTTTTATTTATTTCTCGCTATTTTTGTCAAATTACACGGAGCGAATTTGTTTTATTTTATGACCAAAACCGTAGAATATATAATAATTTGTATACGTATTCTTGCATATACGATAAACGCACATACATACGTATAGCAAAATTAGCCATATATCGCGTTATTTGCTTTTTAAAATTACTAGAGAATTCGCAAAAGTTCAGTTCAGAGATTCAGATTACGAATACGACACAAGGGCTGAAACTTTCTGTAAAAAATTAACTTCTTTTGTTCATCTATATATTAGACAGGTGTGAAGGGAAAAGGACCCACAATTATACCAACAATCAATGACTTTAAACAATTTACTCCTTCCGCAGTTTATGGATTCACTCTGTTCCCCTTACGATTGTCGGTATTTCCGAGATCGTAGGCGGCGGAACGGAAGCCATTCGTAAGGAACTGATGCAACAGTGAATTATACGTCCGATTGCCGTCCACGTTTCGTATAGCGTCAGAAAGCGATATGCAATTCGACTTCAAACAGTCATCGATAAGTGGCGCCACTAAAATGTAGTTTTTTGAAAAAGTGCTCGCTCGAAGGAAGACGTCTTGCACTAACAAAGGATGACATACTTCCGTTTATAACACACACAAACACACACACACACACACAGAGAAATGCGTGTCAGAAGTACAAGGAATCGACATTGAGTCGATTTAGCCGCATCCATCTGTCTATGCGTTGTGCGTTACCTTTTGACGGAATGCATAATTGAGATCTTAAATTGATTCTTGGCATATACACAGTCATATATACACACACAGTATATAAATTGTAACGTAAACCTGTCTTTTGTGATTTTACGTTTTTATTCAACTCCTTTTGAGATTAAGTTCGTACCGCTGCATTGTCATTTTTAAGATAGTATAGGTTTTATTTACGATTTTACAAATAACTTATCAATACCTAACTTCATCGCGGCATCGTCAGCTGCATGTGGCAGGTGAAACGTTATGAATGTGTATTTGGCTTTCCCCTTCTTTGGGGACTAGTCTTCATGAAAATTCAAATCGTCAAATGCGAGATGTTTGTAGGAATGTAAATAAAACGAGCAAAAACACTGTATTGGGCCACGGCAAACTATTAAATACCCTACATTATCGTATAGTTATTAATGTAACGACTTTTTAAAGTAAGGCCGGGTATCGTCGAAAAAGTGGTCCGATTTTAACCATTTTCAAGAACATTTTTCCTTCGGCCAAAATAAATCTGTGCACTAAATTTCATCGATATATTCACAAGGAACCGAACTGGACAGAAGGACAGGTAAACTTGAATCCATTCAGAAAGTGATTCTGAATCGATCGGTATAAGAAAATGTGACTCTATCTCAATTACTTCTGGGCGCTACATACATCCACACGTACTTAATAATATACCCTTGTACCATAAGTAGTGTACGGTATAAAAAGGGAAGCTAGGGCAAGGAAAAATAATAAAGGGCTGCAGAAGTAACGTCCGAACAGGAAATTGTTTTTACATAGGTTGGTTTAAAATATTGTAAAATATACCACAAGAACCAACAGAAAATTAACAATTAAGAAAATTACACAGGATCGTTATCCTAAAGAAGGCGGGGTTTTTACAGGCACAGCAGCGTCGCCTATAAAATATGCGTTCGATTTTGTAGGCATTTATCTGATAGAGTTAATGAGTAATGAGCAGAAAATCAATTTTTTATTGCTTTTGGAAAACAGAGGTATCCTCAGTTTACATAGTACTATATATAGACATGTCCTTCGCCCGATTTAGCTCATATTTAATATCACCTTGCGTGCAAGAACTTGTAAGATTTCTGCCAATGCGTAGTCAATAGAGGAGATTGTTTACAACAAACATTACACAGACATTGGCAGACAGCCCAGATGGACAGATGGGCATGTTTCGATTGAGGATTTGATGCTGATCAAGAATCCATATATATGCTTTGTGGGGTCGCTGAAGCTTCCTTCTCGACGTTGCAAACGTTTTCACAAAACGGATATATCCCCCATTGTTTAGTGATAGATGTCAAAATATCTAATCTGTTGTTGTGGAATTGAAATTTTCAACTGCATAGATAGAATGGAGAACTCGTTCACATACTGTCAGACTCTATCACCAAAAACATCATTTCCGCTATCATGGCGGTGGAATTAATTCATTCATTGAATCATTCATAGGAGAAGCCGACTACCTAGAACACCGAATCTTGTCTACGAATGATTGGAACTTTTTCTGCTATCATAGCAAAATTTCTACTATCCAGAATTAAGCGCTTAGTTTTCTTGCTTTTCAAGTTTCATTATTCGTCACGTGGATTTGGTGTAAAAAACTGCAAAGCACACTTTGTTGCCAGATAAAAGTTTACCTTTTATGGGAATACTGGCTTATGTTTGATTAAATTTAAAAAATAGACGTACTTGGGCCAAATTTTGTACTGTTAACCGGTATATCAAACTACCATTATGGATCAATTTTCACCAAGAGAATTTGAAATATTGAACCGTGTGCCTTATGAAGGCGGCTTAAAATGTTGCTCCATCTGATCCAAATTTTTCACATCCATTCGTTATGCTGAAGTAATATTAGACACAGATTTTTGGAAATCGTTGCTTTTCACAAATTTCAAAATAAAACGTTATAAGGGGAGTGGTCATAAAAGTGATTCGATCCAATCCCTTGTCAATAAGGTTCGTTGTTGGACCAAAACACGTCAACACGCATCCTATGCGACAAGTAGTGTAACTAACTGTGTCTAAGATTAAAAACTATCGACTTTTACTCACTTTCTGCAAATAATTAATCCTTTTTCTTTCCTTTCTCTTTATAGGTAAGTTTTGTCTTCGGCGACAGAAACCTCTTGTCTTTTAAGTCAAATGGCGCTGCTGTATACGATCTATTGTTCTCTTTTTCACTACTACTTAATAATGGTAAGGCATAATGGAAATTATCATATCACTATAGCAATCGACGTATCTCTCGACGATTTTCAGGCTACATTTCTTCCTCCATTTCAATCTATAAGGAGATAGATAGATGTAGCGACAAACTTTTCGTCTCAGAGTCATTATCGAAGAAAATAGTTGACGCCTAGCTAGTGTGCATTAGAAATGATTTTAAAATAAAATTCTATCGTGAAATTTCGACGCGTCAATAAGCGAAAGTCTGGATAGTAGTTTTTCGGAAGTGTCTTTACACGATCAACAATTATAGGTGAAAGTATGAAAAAATTGTTCGTGCTTTCACGAGGTTGTCTCGGTTCCTTCTATACTGTGAGCGTCCACGTAGACGAATGACACTCATTTCGTAACCATGGATGTTTGATCGACCAAGGAATATATAAGCATATATATTATATATGTATACAAGTTTCAGTTCCCTGCCTTCATTGCGGTGACTAAAGCGGCGCCACACAAAGATCATGGGTTGAGTTGGCCCATTTTGGTAGAAACCGGTATAGGCACAACGGCGGCAGTCCTAGTGTTGTCTTATTTTAATTTTTGCAAAGTGCGGACGAACAGGGTGTGAACGTAGGTATTTGTTCCGCCAAATTGCCATTGAAAGAATTAACTGAATAAAAGCCCAATCTAAGGCAATGAAGAATTAAATGTTTGCGATTTTTTTAATATCATACCAATACAGTTTGGCCCAAAGATGAACTTTCGAATGATTCGGATCCAATCAATTTTTCGTTCATTATACGAATTATGGGAATTGTGGGACGGACGGTCAAGTGTGTCTGATGGCTCCCTATCATGTTTTTCCCCGTTTTTCCCCGTTTTATTTAAATTTTTTAATTTAAGAATTTCCCTTTTTACTAACACACATTCATTGTTTGATAACAACATCCTAAGCGAAACTGAAATTTCCTAAGTTATCGCAATGCAAGTTACAAATAGGCGAACTATCGAGAAGTTTTCTTTATAGTTTATATTCATATGTTTTTTTTCTTGTAGAAGAAAAGGGAAAAAATTTAGCAACGCATTGTGTGTATAACATATAAACATTCATATTTACGTTAACCTTGAATTCTGCAAGTACATGCGTGTTTTTTTGTTTCGCTGTGTGTAATGAATGATGTTTTATGCGGAATGTTTTCGATTTTTTTCTTTTTACTTCGAAAATCAGCCAACCAACCAACCAACCAACGAACCAACCAACCAACCAACCAACCAACTAACCATCAACCAACTTCAGCACGACTGTTAAAAATCAAAAAAAAAAAAAAAAAGCAACAACAGCAACAGCAACAATAGCAAAAGTATTCAGTGTTGATTTGCATCTGCAATTAAATACGCAAATGCGTGCATTTATTCATATTTACGTACGTGTGTGTACATGTATGTATGTTGGCCGCATCGATATTCCCTTAGTTTATTGTTGCTGCATGTATTATGAATGTTTACAATGCATGTTTGTTATGCATGCATACTAGCACAAAAACACACATAAGCACAAGCACGCACACAATCATATGTCCATCGTATAAGCACAGCAAACAAACAGCGAAATCTGCATACGCCTTTTTTTCATTTTAATACTTGCAAGAGACGAACTCAACTCTACTTAAGTCAAATAACGTTTGAGGGGGAAGTTTATTATGTCTGTTTTTCATAATGCAATGTTTTGTGCTTTGTTATTGCTATTGTTGTTTAGTAGCAGCTTCGTTTTACTTTCGAGCATTATTTAAAGTAATAATTATGCTTGTTTTAGTAAAAAATTTATGATGGCATAACAAATAAATTTTCTTTTAAATGCATTTATTATTTTTTTTAAAATTTTATCGTTTGTTACGTTGAAGATGATGCTCTTCCTTTTTTCCCTCTACTAAATTCTGCAAGCAGAATTCGACGTGCATCTGTGGCTTGGATGGCTAAATCATCCTCCAACACAAAGATGTTGTTGTTGCAAGTAATAAAACATTAAAAATAATGCAGACATTCTTTATAACCAGAAATAGAGGCGACGCACTATATGCCTTTTGAATGCGATTGTTATGCGATGCAATTATTATTATTATCAATATTATTATTATTATCAATATTATTATTATTATTATTATTATTATTATTATTATTATTATTATTATTATTATTATTACTACTATTATTACTATTACTATTACTATTACTATCACAAATTTATCATTAAAAAGATTAAGGTTTTCTTTCATTTTCTTTATTAATGATAAAAACAAAAACACACAAAACTTGATCGTTACTCTTATCGGTACATGCTATCTTTCGAATTCTCGATAGTTTAGTTAGCAAGTGGTCACCCTACCATCTTTCAAATTTCGACTAACAGCACTTACGGAAGCCTGCTTCCTAACGAAAGATGAACGCCTCTAAGCAAACGTGCAATTTCTAATATTTTATATATATATATATGTGTGTCTATTGAACTTTCCGAGAGCCAGCCACCCTCTTCACTTTTTTTCCCCTTCATCAATATTTCATTTTATTAGCACATTTCGCCAACCAAAGCAACTAATTCTCGTTCTCTATGCTGCGATCCTCGCCCATTCTCTTTGCATATGCGTGTGGACGTGTGCGCTTGCAAGCATTCTACATTGCAGTAGCATACGGTTGTGTGAATTGCTGCACATCATGCGTACCGCATCTAATATTATTTCTTTTTGTCTGCCGTCAGATTCAAACTTAAGCCTTTTAAAGGCAAGTAGTGTACCATCTTGGTGAGCAACAACAACAACAACAACATTCAGAGAAGGCTGTTTAATTTAACCCGACTTAGAATCTGTGAATTTTATCCATTCATCGTTCTTAGGGTTCGTAAATAAGACGTGGACTGCATTTATCGTGCGAGAATTTCAATGTTGTTAGGAAGAATTGCATAAGACATTAGATGAGTGAATTACACAAGAGATGATGATTTTGCCAATAAATGTATAAATAACATATCGCTAACAGCGATAAGGACATTCATCAGCAAACCGCTTCTTTTTCAATAACGTAAACTTTCAATTTATTGCTGTGTGGCGCTGTAATGTGGAAAGCACTTAGCGCAGCCACATCATCCTTTAATCGTTACACGATGAGAAGGATTGATCTCTTTTGATTGCCGAAACCCGCCTGCGCTCCTTGTCCCATAATTATCAGCTAATATAAGCATCCAAGCATTGACTTTATGTTGGCTTACGTTGGTTGCATCCCAAGCAAAGTAGAAATCCGTAAAGCATATCTAAAAAACTAGATCGTGCACAATACTATTAAATGCTTCTCCTACAAATTATATTCAAGAGTAGAACTAATAGGCGCCATTGCGGTTAAATTTTCAACGATTTTATAGCGCAGCTGGTAAAAAAAGGGAAGATGGTTACCACTAAGTGCTATTAGAAAATAGAAGAGTGACTTTTGCGATGCAAATTAGAGATTTTCTTAATTGTTCTCTTTTGTTTCCTAATTTGCATCGCAGTTTTCTTAGAACAGTCCCTGAAGTTTAACACGCAGGTGAAGTTCAGTTGGATTGAAATTTTCTACAGCAAGGAATATAAAGTGAATAAATCAACTGAATATATACATAGGATGGATCAGTATTTTTATATCCAACTATTTATTAAATATGTCCTTCCGCATCAAATATTCTTGATCAACGTAAGACTTCGAATCGATTTACCCGTGTCGGTTTTTTCGGCTTCGCAAATTTCGCAAGTTCTATTCAGGTACGGCGGCTACAAAAATGTACTTACCTGCACGCGGATATAACTTGCTTACCTGTTTAGAAATTGCCCCAATACATGAAGGCCAAGAAAAATGGCATTTTCTCCCGTCATTCAATAAATCGAAATTTTCAGTTTCGAAAAAGGAAAAGACATGTAAAAGTAAAAAAACAGCGCGAATAGTGCGACGGACAATTACCTTTTTAATTCAGTGATACAAGGGAAATGACATCTTAAAGCGGGCGGAAAAAAGTGTTAAAATGATCAAGTAAGTTTAGTATTTCAGGATAATGCAAGTTTATCGATCTCAATACGCATTGTTATACCCTACACCACTTCTGTTCCAAGGGTGTATTAAGTTTCTATGTAATACCGAAAAAGACCTAAGATAGACTCATCGACCCATTGATTCGGCACCATTTTCTAAATTGATTTAAGCCTGTCCGCCCGTCTGTCCATCTGATTAATGTCCACGCATTCTTGTGTTCACCCTACAGGGTACAATTTTTGAACCATGTTGATACAATTTGTTACACGAGTCGTATTGACTGGATTAGACAGAATCCTCATTTTGAAAAATCATCATTTGTGACCAACCGCTGTCGGACGGCCCAATCTTGTCAACGTCCTCCCAACTAACCTTTTCTATGAAAAGTAGACTTCGATATCGCAAAAAAGTCTAACTTTTAGAATTTTGTGACGTAAATAGGTAAAGAAAAATAAGATCGTTGAGGAAAAATTTGCCTTAGGGCAAAATTGGACTTAGGTCAGCTTACGTTTAAGGTGTTTTATCACGAAAGTAAATGAAGAATTATTTAGGGGAATCAGCGTACGATTGTCTATGATCGGCATGCCCGGATGCCCGTCAAGTTCCTGCTTGTTTTAGCTTGCTTGGTCTAATCGCGTAGGGTAGGTTTACTACAGGTGACGAGTGCATTTTTTTTTGTTCTTCTTTAAACTGATAAGCGGGAGTTTCAAGTTACGAAATGGTGACGTATTATTTTTATCGCGCCTAAATCGAATTCCAAAATAAAATATAGGTTCTATGAGCTCTGTACACGGCTGCAATGCTGACTAAAAATTTCAAGTTAGGAAAAGGGCGAAAGAAGATTTTTTGTGGGAAGTAATAGCAACCTGATCGCCCGCGGCCTACAACAATTATTTGTTCCTCCTTTTTGAAAATGCTGGGGGTCTTGCCCGATGACTTTTAAACCTTCCTCTCTTTGTAGTTCTCCCGAGGCGGTTGTTATTAATGGTAACATTTGGAATTTATCGCGCTTGCGTAAACTATTTATAATGCACGCAAGTAAACTGATAAATCGCATTAATGACTACTTTCGTTCAAACTTTGTTTTTATCTGCTTTTGCCTACAAGTTGTCAAATGTTGTTTTCTAATTTCGTATTTAAATCATATCTGGCCGTCCAGACATCTCCCTAGCAGGAGGCTTTAACCCCAGCGCGTTCGATGGCACAGGGAGTAAGACCGCGGCACTCAGCGTCCCGAAAGTAATCAGCCCTCAAATATCGGATGGAATCATGTATAGGGAGGAGTATGTCCCGGTGAAAAAATATTTCTTAGCAATGAACAGGTGCGTGTGGTATGCGAACAATGACTGTTTTGAAGAACTCACTTCATTGTCGCGCTAAAAATACCGTACAAAACCCCAAAAAATACACCGCGCCAAAAGATGGGAAGGAGTTGAGAAGTAAACATAAATTTTTTCAAATTTTTCACGTCTTCCCAGTCAAATTATGCATGTCTGGGACTACTCTTGTATATAACTTGCAATGGGATACAAACCGGTAGGCAAATCTTATATACCTCTATGGAAAAATTGTTTTAAATGTCGATTGGCGTCTTACTGGATCGGTGAAGATTTTCTTCTAAGCGTGTTGTGAACGCTTTCGCAACTCGCATAAGTATATCTGTCAAACATTGGTAGCCTTTCTTGACTTTATGTTCATAAAAATTGTTCCACTGCTTAGCTGTTATTTTGGCATATGGGGATATTTTGATCCCATGCTATATTATTTTTTTGAAAATCTTCAGTTTTATTTCATACCAATTCTGAAACACGAACTACCAGTTTTTTCAAACTAATTGAAAAAGCTACAGTCGTCCATAATGGCATTTCCTTCGATGGCATCTTGCAAATATTTGCATAGCCAGTTAATGCGTTAGATCTGAGTGCGAATTCACATAATGAACGCGTACGAATAAATTATTCTCTGTTTGTCATGTGAGAAGACGACAAGAGAATTACGAGATGATATTTGTGTAATTGCCTCAAGTGTGGAGTAAACGAATGAATGACTTATGTTTATTAGAGGAACTATTTACACCGTTCTGTCATTAATGAGTCAACTGGTCGCAAGTCGAGAAAATGTAAATTACAGAGATCGCGGGAACAATTTTTTCGCCTTCGCCGAATCCGTTACTACTGAGCCTCTACTTAGGGAATTTAGTACAAGCGAATCATCCAGTAATAGGGTGAGAAGAGAAACAAAGGAAATATTTTTCTTACATTGTCTCTGGGCGAACAGTTTTGTGCGAATGGGCGAGATGTTATTATTGGTGTTTATCGAAATACATAAATAAAAGAAGAAGTAGAACACCTAACTATCAATTTTTTCCTTTTTTCTATATAACTCTTCCATGTTGCTATTGTTTTCTGTTAAAGTTAAAGTTATTGCTTTTACTATTGGTATTGCGTTTAGAATATTAAACATGGTGTGTTAAGCTGTCATAATGACAGTTAACGGAAAATTCATTCATTAACTTTACACATCAGACAGGGTACACAGCACAAAACCTAGTCAATCGTCATGCCATGTGTTTGCTAATTTTCTATAATTTCTTTTTCTTTTCTTCTGATTTATTTTATTTGATTTGCTGGTCTGGCTTGGATGGTATTGTATGTTGTCGTCGCCTACTTATAATATATGCATGCGTGTGTTTGAGTTTGTGTTTGTGGCGTACGTTCTTTACTTTTTTGCTTATATGTCGTCTTTGTGGAAGGAAAGAAAATGATGATGAAAAGAAGTGTAAATGAGTGTTAGTCAGCTCTTGCAGCGAATATTTCACAACCACTAACTCACGTTGAGCACATCACCAGGCTGCTCGCAAGCCTACTTTTCGTTAAGCGATAAGTAAACAGGTTGCCGGGGTAGAAGTATTGTTCTAATTTTGGAACCTATTCTATACAAAGGACCTGAGAGTATATGAAATTGCGCTTGCTAGTGGGTCGATCGGATCTATTTTTTCTCCCAGACTGCTTAAAAAGTTTCTATAAACATCTGGGACAATTTGAAACAAATGAACTTCTAAAGGCCTTAACTCGGGCCTTGGCTGACTATGATCCGCGAATAATTGAATGATCCATTTTCCCATAAAAGGCTGCACAGGTGAAATTTTACGAATTGGAATTTGAAAATTCTTCAGCACCCACGATGTCCTTCAGACTGACCTTTCAGTCATAACGGCACGTCCGACATTTCGAAAAATGATGGCCTGATTGAGCCTGCTCAACAACTCGTAGTACTTGAAATCCTCAAAAATATGAAAAATCGTTGAACTCACAAAGCCATTAAACCATTTATTTTAGTTATTACGTTAGAAAATTAAATGAAATTTTGTCGAAAGAATTCTCTTTTCGTCAATAGTACGCATTAATCACACTTGTTTAATGAATGCATACATTGTTTAATTAATACACAAAATTAGTTGATTTTAAACTGCAGCCATAAGAAAGCGTTGCCGAGGCCTACCTATCTTAGGTTATCGAATAAAATATTTCAAATCAATTTATTTTTTTTACTTTCAAAATCACGCCCACATTCATAACGGGTTTCCCAGTTTCCAGTGTCGATTTCCGACAGAGTCATGATTAGAATCCACTCGAAATCTTACACTAACGAAGAGTATGTAGTAGTATGAAGAGTATTATTGTTATTAATTTAGCCAGAGAATAAACTCTAAGACTAAAGTTTTAAAGCATTAGCATCCAAGGACAAGCATCGTCTTTATTTAAAAGTCTACCGCATTTGAGATTTGAACCCACGAGCATTGAGTTGTTAGTGGAGACGCTTTGCTTACTCGGCCACATGTACAAATTAAGTAACAGAACTAATAAGCAATACATGCATAAAATTCTTGTAAATTTCGGTGATGGATCTGCCTATTGAATATTCTGATCATTAATATACGTATATGTAAACATCATTTACAATTTTTGCTTGACTGCTGGAAGTCTTTTCATTTTATTATTTATGATTCTGCTTCTGTTAAAACTGTCAATGGCAGATAGCGGGCAAAAAGAAAAAACAGAAACATGCCTTAATACCTGGTTTTACCGTTAACTTTAGAATTTCTTTCAAACCATTTGTCGTTTTCGATTCTCTTTCATTTTGCCAAAACTCGCACGTTTTGTTTGTTATGTATGATGCATAGGAAATTTTATTTTATCTATTTCCGTTGTCCATAGGCGTTTGTGTGTTCCTGTTTGTTATAATCAAATTTAATTATACCAACTCTGCGTACACACAAACGTGTAAACACACACTCAGCGCTTTTGCTTGATTTGTCTCACGCGCACACACAAAAAAGCAATTATTCCTAAATATTTGTATATGAATTTGTTTGCATGATGATAATGGCAACAAATCCTATGTCACTGTTGTGTTATTAAATGACGAAGTTTTGTTTTGTTGGCACATTACATATGTTAGTTACTGCATGACCAAAAAGCGTAAAACATATACTAATGTGCAAAGAATGCTTTGTAATTATAGATCGGTAGATCTACCGCGTCCGTAGGGAACAAGTGAGGACATTATAGTCAAGCAAGGGTTACCTTTAGGTACCCTAAACCGCTTCGTCTAACACGTATTTCCGGGATAAAGTGTATTTTTCTAAAGATTACCTTTCTATAGAAGCCTTTAAATGGAAGAAGGCTCAGAAGTCAAACTGACGCGCTTTAAATGTAGCAAAATTAATCTTCTTCTCAATGATATCATCGCTATTTACTTACTTCCATCATAAGGTACGAAAAACTGAACTATATTGCCGTGCAAACGCTTACTTGTCATGAGTGTTCTTGTAAGGGGTGAGGTGCAAAAAATAGACCTAGACGTTACCAAATTTGGTAAAATTATTTCTGTGTGAAATTACTGTTGTTGTTGTAGACCAATTTTCATCAGAAAATATTAGAAAATAGGCATTTTTCTCCTACAGATGCCCAAGGTTCATAAGAGAGAGAGAGAGAGAGAGGGGGTACACAAAATAAATCTGCGTGATTCTGGCCAGCTCTTACTGTGAAGTAATCCAAATTAGCCAGCTTTTCTATTATATATAAAGAGTTCGTAGGAGGAGGAGAAAGTTCAAAGCGTCACCTTAGCTGATCTAAAATTTTCTCATCCATGTTGTATGCCCACTAATCTTGGTAACCAACTTTCGTCGAAAATTGTTAAAAATGAAATTTTTTTTATAACATATAACAGAGTTGTTTTTAAAAAATCGGACTGGACGTAAAAATGGAGCGATACAATCCATTGTCAATAGCCTTCGCCTATGGGTCGAAAGACGCTAGTCCAAAAAATTTAATAAATATATCTCACAAATTTCGGCTTATAGGTTGAAAACAAGAATATATGGTCAGACATACGGACAGACATGCTTAGATCGATTCAGAAAATTATTTTGAATTGGTTGTCATAGTCGGTCTTTCTTAAAATCTTCTGATGGGTTCTGCATACATTCGCGCCAACTTAGTGTACTCTACACCACAAGTAGTGTCATGCGAAGTTATCTATTTAAGACTCAATTATGTAAAATTGGGTACCAATGGACCATTGTTGCTTGGGAGGGCAGCTGTTGTGTAACTCTTCACAACTATTATATGAAATTGATTTCTTGTCTATATTCAGATACACAAAGCATGTGTTTTACTTTGAATATTGAAACTTTTTAAAAATGAAATGAAAAGCAAAAGCTCTTCCACAAGTGGGTGAAATACATTGAAATTCGAATTGCTGTTGTCTGATTGTGTCATTCTTGAAAGATGCCGAGAATTATTGGCCCGTGTATTTAAACATGAGTAGAAGTTTTGGCGAAGTGCGTAAAGTTAGTGCTTACATGACCTTTGGCCTCTAGAATTCTAGATCAGTTTTACTCTTCTATACATATACAGCCTTTTGGGCATTCGATTACCTTGTTTAAGTTGCAAGACGTAAGTTGCAAAGTCAAATGTAAGCAAAACCCCTTTTTCTTCTTCTTACCCGGGGGATCCCAATTGCTATTATTTATTTGTGTTGA
Source organism: Glossina pallidipes (assembly GCA_000688715.1). NCBI lineage: Eukaryota > Metazoa > Arthropoda > Insecta > Diptera > Glossinidae > Glossina > Glossina pallidipes. Next base: position 2,070,271 of record KK499783.1, read on the forward strand.
GTTTCAATCTCCCTGAGTTGTAAACTTTCTTCCCATTTGTACTTTGCTTCGACTTTTTGTTTATTATTTTCTTCTTTACCAATCTTCTTCTTCTGTACTTCTTACACCAAACTGACGCATGAGACTTAACGTTGACCAAGAAAATACGATTTTTTTTTTTTGAATTTTTGAAACGATGTGCTTTGAGATTTTTGCGCAACGTCCATAACCACTCAGACGTTTGTTTCGCTTCCAAAAATCAGTCAAATAAAATTTTTAATTTATTTCATCTGCTCTTTACGGTAATCTTTAATTTATGTAAAATAAACGTTTTTGTTGCTTGTTTCATACTTCATGTTACTTCATAACAAATAACTTTAGTTATTACATCAACATCAACGTATGACAATTATTGCTCCTCACTGTACAATACTGCGAGTATGTGCATGTGGTATTCGTTATTCAATATCTCAGACCGCCTTATTGTCAATGCTCTTGTTCCCCCACCCAAGCCTCTTCCCTTCTTACCTTTTACTCGTTACTCAACCAATGCTATTTAATAATGACGATGGCAATGATGTCTTTTGTATGATAAGTAGAAAATGTGTTAAATACGTGTTTGGAATTTAGTTTTTAATTTTGTTTTTCTCTTATTTCTTTTCTGTACATCGTAAAGTGGAAAAAAATCAAAGTAAACAACAATAACATTTGACACACACGCGCAATAAAGAAAAACGTTTTAGATGCATGGAATGTAATCTTTAAATCATGTCATGTTCAGAGTTTGGTTGTTTTTATACCGCCAGCCGTCTTAATTGTAAATTAAATGTGTCATCTAGATTTCCCATTAAATTTAGAAGATGTGTCTAAAAGGTATTATAAGATAATAAATTCGTTTAACAAGAAAGGAAGCTTTTCAGAAAAAGAATTAATTCATTGTCTAGATTTTAATTAAAAAAATATAGTACGGAAATTCGCTCACTAAGGCCACTTGTAACCATTTGCAATTGCAGATCCGGGCAAAAGCTGTTTGGGACTTACATATGGCCACTTGTATCCAATACCGTATCTGCCATCAATATACGTTGCTCTGTGGGCTTTCAATTCTTCGTACCTCCACTCTTTGCTCTGCAATTGGTCCTAGTGCTAACAGTACGTACATGACCATGAATACTGATCAGCGTGCAAGAATTTCCAATATTTCCACCAAACTTGAAACCGATATCTTCATTTTTGCGACTAGAAGAGTATGAATACAGACGGACAGACGTGGGTAAATCCATTGGAAATTTCATGCTGATCAAGATAATATATAGTTAATAGCGTCTCTGAAGCTCCGTTCAGAGTGTTGCAAATATGAGCATACTTCCAGCCTTCAGTAGTGGGTAGAATAAAGACATTATACCAATATTTAAAGGTTTGGAAATTGACACGCCTCATAACAATTTTTCTCGTTCTCATATAGGCTCTTTGACATACTAATTTGCTTTCGAATTAATGGCTCAATTAGGCCACCAGAGCTTGGAATTTCATTTCCTGCACTAGTGAACATGTGCTGCAAGATACTTTTAACTTTTGAACAATAAAGGAAATTATTTGCAAGACAGCAACGTAGTTCCATGTAAAGAATATTACGACTATAAAAAAAAAGCGTCTTTTAAAGCTATAGTACCTTGAAAAAGCCTCTAAAAATATATAGGAATGGACGACATGTAGTGGTGACGCTAGCACATGAAATATGCCTGATGCAAGAACATTCTATCACAGGAATCCATCAAGCAATGTATGCCTTTATTTGCACTCGTGTTCATATGCAGGAGTGAAACTCAACGTAAAAGAGGCGATTAAGTTATTTGTCAAATTATAGCATAGCGAATCATTATCTCCGCCAACTTTTTGCTCGTTACATATATGAGTTTCTTGAAAGTTTCCAAAGTTTTCTGTTGTCTGTGTGCGCAGTTGCGTCCACTGCGTGCGACTTTCTTATTACGCCAGATCCCTCATGACAAGACAAAACGCAGACTTTTCTTTATATTACAGTCTTCATAACTGCATCAAATTCAATATTTTAGAGCAACAGTCACAATATCAACTAACAAGGTTGGTAAGTGACGAAGACCACAAAAAAGGAAGAAGAACAATGATTTTAATTGACGTCCTTTTAGTATATTTCTGTTCTATTTCCTAAACCTCAATCCTATTCGATGGCTTGTGTTCTGGTTCGGCGTACGCCGGTTAACTCAATGCTGCTTTAACGAGAGTTTTGGTGCGCGTGAGATGTTAACCGGAACCGACGTATGCAAATAAGTTGACTCTGAAGAAGCGAGGAAACGCTTCGATCGATATTTTATGCTCACGCATGACATGCTCAGTCATCACTCGCAACACAAATGCAACAGATTTGCTTTGCTGAACTTTTATCATTTCAGTTCAAAACAGTAAAATTTACAAAAACTTATTTGTTCAAATTCAGAATGAAAGGTTGAAAGTACAAACGCAACAAATGTCACGTACTTCTCACTTACCTCGCACGTAACAAATAAAAAAAGCAAATTCTAAAAAATTCTCCAATGGCTTTAATTGTGATTTTCTCATAATGAGATAACGTTTTTTCACTGAACTGAACTGTGCGGTGCGTACCATGCTACGGTTTGTTAATTATAATTAATGCAGTATTTTTACTTTAATTGCTTTAAATTATTGTAACTTGAGGAGAATTCTTTCACTCGTTTTTGTAATAAAACCATTTCTGCGCGAATATATTTGGCCATCGATGAAGCATAAGGAACATAAGGATAGATGAAATGGTCTTCCAGATAGACAATGAGTCGACAATTAAAACAAATATAAATCGGTGTCCATGCGGATGATAAAGAGGGGAAGGCAGTAAAAGCATTTATTATTCACGCTTTCTGAACAGGTTTTACAATCTGCTGGCTATCTAGCTGAGCGTCCGAGGAGTAATCTTATTATTTTGTCCGTTTTGTTTCCAACACTCAGCTCAATCGCGTCAGATAACTTGTAGAATTTATGGTCTGGAAATGTCGAAGCACCTTAGACGAAAACCATTGATTTACGGGTTATGTGCAAGCGATAAATTGCGCCTCCCAGTTTATAAGACAACCGTGCATCACTCAAAGGGCCCCTTCCAGCAGTTCGAATACCAGATATGAAAATTTACATATGATTGAAACTCTCACCGTTCGGCTTCGTGTAACCACATCCATCTTAAGACTCCCGGAAGGTCCGTACCCAGCAGTCAAGAACTTTGTCGCATCCACGCCAATATTCCGTGCGCATCTGGCTTAGCTTCTGGAAAATCATCTTCATGCATTTTTGGAATATTGGGGCCGGTCTGTCGTTGAAGCTCAGCTAAATTTTGTATCAGTTGTTATCGGCCATCTTTTCCAGGGGATGCACGCATTACGCATATCCTTTACGAAGCTCGTAGTATTCCCGACCCCCACCAAATACAGACGTTGAATTCCCACACGTTTTATCATCGTCGAAGCGATACTTACGCGTGCACGCGATAGAAATGATACGGATTCGGTTTCATAATTGGAAAAGTAAAACTCTTCACTCACATATCAATCAAGCGTTTTTTTTTCTATCTAAATGGAAGAAAATAAAAACGAATTTCTTGCAACGACTATTGACTGCGTCGAAAAAAAACCAGTGAGAGGAACATAAATAACTGAGGGCAAAAAAAAAAAAAAAAAAATCGAATAAATAAATAAAGAAAAAAAGCAAAAGAAAAGCAACTTTATTTAAAGAGAAGAGAAGAATTAAGCATTGTGTGTGAAAAGTGAACAATTGTCTATTTACCAATGACTCACTCAGTCATGTGGTGTTTATTCCTCGTTCTCTTTTAATTTCTCTTTTTTTTTGTGCCTCTGAAAGGGTTAAAGAAAATGTTCTTTGTTCTAGTTTTTCACTAACTAAACGGAAGTATTAAAATTCCTGCTTTCGGTTCTTCTACGCGGTCACGCTAGAAGAGTTCAGGCAAAGATGGCTGAATCGCACCGACAGGGGAGAGGGAGAGGGAGGGGGAGCGCACGAAAAAGACTTTTGTTAACATTTAAGGCATTAATTCGCAATAAACATAATTTTTCTCGCCGTCCTATGGTAGCTGTTCCCATCTGCATATAATTGGTTTTAAATAATATAATGGTTGAGTGCATGGCAAGCATTTCTGCTTATTTACGGAATTGTAAAAGAAGTAAAGAAATTCTTTGTCGACAATTTCTAGGAACACAATTGTAATAATGAGATAATAATAATAACGAAAAAAAATCGCTATAGGAAGTATAATGCCACTAAAGAATGGCTGATAATTGCGATATTCCGCTTTTAAATTGCAAGGCAGGCTGGCTATCCGTGCCTCCTCCCTTCAAGCGAGCATGACCTTTTCATACATATGCATTTGGACGGTCTGCTTTCCATGCGCCAAAGAAAAGCTTTGAGTTGTAGTCCTTCGCATCTCTGACGCAAACCTTGACTTTCATCCATGAATTTCGTCACCTTTTGTTTAATGTGACTGCAGAGAATCACATAATTGCAGTATTAGTTTGCTCTCACATTGTTGTTTTGATGATTAGTCGGAAAAGTGAGTGAAAGGTGGTTTGGTTCTGCCAACGCCACGATAAAGCGAAAAGTTCGAGTCAAAATACTAAAAGACTAACAACAACTAATCTTAATAATTAAAGAAAAAAAAGTAAGTAAAATATAGTTTTATTAAAACACATAAAGGTTAAAAGCGAAACCAAAAGGAGACAAAGAAAAATCATAGCGAAGACTAAAAATTCTTTGGTATACATCTAATTCTCTTTTTACGCGATAGATACGTTCCAAAAAAATTCGTGTAAAAAGAGATTTAGGTGTAAACAATATTAAAAAGTTCTTGCTAGAGTTCACTTAATTTATTTCGTGCTTACACATTTTAATTCATTAAATATTTTATAAAAAATAACTTCTACTTTGGAAAAAGAGAATTATATCTGAAATTCATAAATATAAAATCGTGTTAAAGCAAAATAATTCGTGTAAAAAAGAAATTTTTTTTCTTTTGAACTCGTGTTAAATCAAATTCGTGTAAAAAAAAATCGTGGAAAAAGAGAATAGGGTGTATACAGAATATTCATTTGTTCGGTCTGCCTTTTCTTTCTTGTTTGAACTTTGCCCAAGCGGTGTAGGGTTGTCTGTGGCATCCCTCGACATCGCTTTCCATTTGTTGAGTTGTTTGTGGTTCCCCGATAACAATTTGGTTATCCCTTAATTGCCTCCGGAATTGATATTGAAACACACCCAGAAAGATGGCTGCCCCTTTGAGCATTGGAATGCGTTCTCTGGTATGTAATTAGACGGCCTTGCCAAACCAAAATTTAACTTTTAAGATGTCATTTTTTTCTTTACACAAGAAAAGCAGACATATTTCCAAGGTTACCTGCAGTAATTTAAATTTAGTTGAGTTCGTTTTCCCAAACGAATTGAATAAATAGCACTTGTGCTTTCTACTTTAATCCTTTGAACTTTTTGCATTTATTCATTTTTTTTTTTTTTTAGTTATATTTATATAATAATAATAAAAATATTTATTTATTTACTACGTGCGCATTTATTTTATATGCAAAACAGTAACGATTCCAATTAAGCATTAAGCAGAACTTGCGAACGCAATCAGTTAAAATTTATGAATTTATAGCTAAACCAGAGTAATTTTCCGCCGTTGTTTTTATATTTTTAATATTTATTTTTAATTGATATATTATTATGAATTGCGAGTAAGCGTTTAAAATATAAAGTGTCTTTCTTTCCATTTTTTTCATTTTTTTCATATATTATTCATATAATGGAATCAGTATTGCATACAAAATGCGACGAACGGACTTTGTGTTTACTTCGCCCCGCAATCGACATATATATATATATATATATATATATATGAGAATATGTATATATTCTCAGTTGTATAATATGTCGCGTAATAATTCTGTGTAGCTTTTTCCATAATGCGAAATTCATAAAGATGACGTTGAATATTATAGTAATTGTCAACACCCTTCCTGGCGAAGGTGAGATTTGTTATCGATTTACTCGACTTATTGCCGCGCCCTGTATGGTAGGGAAAATATTTATTTTAGCTTAACTTCCGCATTTTCTTTAACTTGCAATGAAAATATTTCTCATTAAACATACAGTTAGTTATCGCAGCATGTACATGTTTTCATTAGCCAAGAGAGTTTAAGGTAATATATGAAATTTAAACTCACGAGTCGACGGAAAGCGTAAGAACCATTCCTCATACATAGTTTAGTATCGTATCAATGTAGACGATGGATTTTAAGATATGCACTTCAGGATATCTATGAAATTATATTACATTTCAGTAACAAGTGTGTGTGCAATAGGTTGGTAGGTTTAGCTGTTGAAATCTTCGAATAAAGCCGCTCATGATTTCTCTTTTGTTTTTGATCATTGATTATATGAATTGTTTTATGAGTTTTTCTTGATTTATTATTACTTTTGTTCCTTTTGATAAAGACATCAGTATGCAGGGTAGATACCAGTTGGAGAACTCGTTTAAATATTTAATTTATTTCACAAATCTTTAGAAAATAAAGGCGAAAAACAAATATTAACGCTCTTGCTGCCCACATGCCCGCCTCTCTTATTTAGTTCGAGTTTTCCAAAATTTCAGCTCAAGAATCATTTACTCAATTTTCACAAATTAATCGTTTTGCAGCACAAGAGATACCATACGCTCCTCTTATGCAATCTGAGCCTATCTATTATTGGCGAGCTACTTATGATCCTAATGCGCGTACACTGTTCCGTCGAACACGTCTGTTTGACTCGTCGCATTAGATCTTTCTTCATTCTCTTATCAGGTTAATCAGGTTTTAAACAACTATCAAGGAACACCATTATCGCATTGCATTACGTTTTTGCAGCCGCCGCCCACCGGACTATTACATGCTATGTTATACAACAAATAGGTCAGTGTATGTTATGCTTGGGCGCTAATTTTCGCATAGTAATAAATATATAAACAGAAGTTGGTACATTTGAGTTTGCGTGCCATCATATGTGCTATGTTACGTTACGTTTATAGAGTACCATGCCAACATATCACTCAAGAACTCTTCTCTCTCTCTCTCTCTCTCTGAGACATGTACGTGCAACACAGTTGACAGATCCATATGATTGCTGATGACAATAACTGACTTCAAACGAAATGTGTCAAAATTTCATGACATTCCGACCATTAGTTTTGCAAGTTACAGTTGTTTTCGTCACGCCGCTGTGGTAATTTTCAAAGCAATCAAAAAAATCGGAATTTCTTTTACTGCTTTTTGAGAAGAAAAAATTGCGCTCACAACTAACTAGCGGTGGCTTGAAAGGCGTTATGGTGAGTCTTGTCTACCGAAAAGATAAACTTCTTCGTGTTTTGTTAATTTTAAACAAAATCGTTTGGACATCGCTAATGTTAAGCCCTCTGGTCGTCCAAAACCATCATCAGTTGCTCCAGAAAACATAAGAAAAGCGCATAAAATAGATTTGGAAGAGCGAAAAAGGCACTTGCCTGAGATAGTTAACATCTTCAAGATGCCGGAAGGCGGCGTATTTACGATCAGAACGCAAGTCGTGTTTCCTCACTTTTGACTACAACAGGTGCAGATGATTCAGGGCACTGGTTGGTGCTGTTTTCATCTGACAATAGGTGAAACGTGGGCTTATCACTATGCTCCGGGGTTAAAACGGCCGCCAGTCAGCAGTGGACGGAGCGACCGAAAAAGCAGTGTCACTAAAACAACTGTCACTTGTAAGCAGATGATCGAAATGAGTTTGAGGGTTTGAAGGCATTATCCAGAAATCGTATGGATGTTTCAACGATGTTGCCATATATGCGTCAGACGTGGGACATATTGGGCGACGTAATAATAGCGAACAATATCTCCCACACTGTCCATTGACATAAGGCGTCGTAATCGTAATAATCATCCGAATCGTAACGGAAGTACTAAAAGCTAAATCGTTTTCTAATTAATTTATGACTCATATGGCGAGTCGCGAATTCCTAATCGCCAGCAGTTTAAGGGAAGTAATATATTTTTTTGAAGTATGACACATACTTACACTTTACATATTTATAGAAAGCACTAACAGCATTGCGAAAAGTACTTCTTGGGCATTGTGAACATGTTCGTCTTAATGCGTCACCGTTAGTTCTCAACTACAAAACACCTGTGCAAATTTCCAATTTTTTATTACGACCGCAGATGGCTGACGAAGGGATACGGCTAAGTTGGTTCATAATCTCACGATAATTAAAATAACACGCATATGATCCCTGCATTCGTTGATGTTACAAACTGAATAAAAAACCTAAGAGCTTCCCGTCGGTAATGGGTAAAAAAGTTACATTCGTTTTTTACATCATAACTAAAAAACATAATGAAATTAGAGGGCAATAAAGATAACCGATCAAGAAAGAAGTGGGTGGGCAGTAGTGAAGTGAAAAAGAGATATGTTCGAAATGAACCCGCAAAGCTTTTAATAAAAGCAAATTCTCTCTCAATTTGCTTTAATGCATGTGAAAAGCAAGGTATGTACATGTGTAAATTTGTGAAGCGAACTGCGTTTGCATTCGATACCATTGTGTTAGGAGGGCCGGCCAGTTACTTCAGGCAAAACAGAATGTTGTGCAACTTACTCTTCACTAAGAAATGAAGAAAAGAAAGAAAAAAATAAAATAAAATAAAACAAGTAAAAACAAAAACAAAAACCAACATTAATTTTTATAAACATTTATTTAAAAGAATTTCCTATAAACACTTTTCGCACACAGCAGCACAGCTACGGCTTATTTGGATGCCCTTATGCTGCGCAGCTATGAAAAACAAAATGTTTTCACGCATACTTCACACAGAGAAAGAAAGAGTAATAGATGCAGAGAGAGAGAGAGACAGAGAGAGAGAGAGAGAGGAATACAAATCTTAGAAGAGGCCATTTAGATTTTTCCTTTATGTTCAGTTTCTATTTCTTCTTACACGAGTCTTGAATCGAAGAATTTTTCTTATTTTTTGCCTTTTTTTCGTTTATTGTTATTTATGCTATTGTTATGGAGCAAAGTTTTGGTATTGTAACGAATTTATACAATTCAAGGTCGTTTAAAATTTTTAAACCTTTAAGCATAATTCTTGGTCTATTGTTATAGCTGTTGCTGGGTGTTGGTGCAATTCTAGTTGTTCCTGTTCTTGTAATTTGTTGCACAGATTTCGTTTTTTCTTTTTTATCTTTTTATTTCCTTAAGAGAAAGACGCGTAACAATAATGCAACTGAAAGAAAAGGATGGGGTAGAGCTGTAGCGGGCCAGGGGGAGGGTGGGGAGAGAGATAACAAACCAGCGAAAACACAAGCGAAAGAAAAGGAACTAAAGGATCAGCTTAGAGATCAAGCAGCACATATCTGTGGTCGTGCTTAATATCTCTGCTGATCATTGTGGTTTTCAACGTCATCTTCGTTCTTGGTGTTTAAGAAGCAAAAGATAAAAACCACACAGACGTAAATATGCATATACACATGTGTGTGTGTGTGTGTGTGTGTATGTGTGTGTGCGTGTGTGTGTGTGTGCATGTGTGTGTGTGTGTGTGTGTGTGCGCGTGTGTATGTGTGTGTGTGTGTATGTGTGTGTGTGTGTGTATTATTAAGTTTTGAAAGCATAGTTTCTTTGAGAAATTGCTCATAAGATTAAGAGGTGTGAGACGCGCATACACATGCGTTCGATATACCTTTACTGCACATACACAAGGCTTTCGTAGACAATTATTTTCCTACTTTATAGGTTGCCAATGTTGTCAGTGTTGCCTGTGTGTGATGGATAACTCATACCACATACATACACACATTCATACATGGATACATGGATACATGGATGCATAAATTGGCAACGTCCTTGTCTCTATCCGTTTATATGTCTGCCTTTCTATAACGCATTTAGTTAGTTAGTTGTTTTTCTCAGCTAAATGTTTTTTCTTTTCTTTACTACGTCGAGATATAGTGGCCAACTTGTATGTGTGTTAACGATAAGTACGTAATCTCTTGACCACAAAATTACACAATTTTCAATTAATCTTCTTCATCATAATTTTTTGTTGTTTTTTTTTTTTTTCATTCAACCTGAGTTATTTATGATCTTTAAGATTCTTAAATATTGAAGTTGAAAAGTAAAGTGAACGTAATAAGCGATTAGTTTCTGATTAAGGAAATATGTAAACTAAAAAAAAAAAAAAAAGAAAAATAAAAATAAATAAACAAATGAATAAAAATAATTTCATGATCTTCTTGCAAAACATTGTATCTATATAGAAGTAGTGCCTCTGATCCGTGCACTCGATGAGTTTATAACGCGTTCTTGCTCTAATTGAAGAGTTCGCGGACTGACACCTGCATGGCACTTAAAGAGCTTCAACATTTTATTAGCACAAAAATAATGAACATTTTTGCCGACTTATTAAATATCCTTTCCCAGATAATGGCTTATAAGCAAGCAAATAGTTTCTTCCTTTAAATGCTCAGCGAACGATTACTTGTTTTCTTCTTTTCGTTATGGGCTTCTGTGGCTATGCAAGGTTTGTTTATTTTGACCCTTAGTGAACTTGCAACGTGTTTAGGAAGACGTGGATTTCATTTTTTAAATAAAATTACGTTTGCAGGATGCTGCAGATATGGCGTAGAGCGAGACTTTCGAACCAAGAATTCGATATCTTTCGAATGTGGTAAACGGATTTCATAACCATAGATGAGTCTTGGACCACAAAACGAGAAATTTTATTTTAATTTATTTTAAAGGAGTGCCAGCAATTCGTTCCAGACGCTCGTGGAACATATTACTTTAACTGACTGGAAAAAGGGACATCAACATATTTTCGAATTTTTGCATAAGAGATAACTTTGGATTGACTGAAAATGTCAAGTTGCAAAATAGATCAGATCTGATTTTTACTACTTTCAAGGGAATATCAATAATTTGAAATCGCAAACTTGCACTAATTCGCATGTGAGCTGGACACTCGGAACAAGTGCACAGCCGTTAAAAACAAAAAAAAAAAAACGCAAACAAATTGTATTCGGCTGTGATGGAATCAAATATATATTATATTTATCACGTTCATTTAAAAAAAAACTGAAAAATTACCTTTCGATGTTCTTTAATCTTGAAGAAGTACGGGTACTCCACGATCGCCCATAGAATATCAAATATTTTTTGGAGTTTTCGTCGTCAATATCTGTTGTAATTTATGAGTAATGAGCAAAAAATCCAACTTTTTATGCTTTTCAAAGCAAAGGATCTTCGCTACGCCGTGCTGCAATCGTGTCCTTAAACCTTTGACTTGGCTCATTGTAAACACCAACCTGCATGTAAGAACACAAATGTTTTTCTTAATATTGAGGCCAATATGTTAATGTGACTAGAAGCGTATTTATCATTCACATTGCAAAGATGGACAGACGGACAGATGGACATGCTTAAATTGATTTAGAATATAATGTTGATCATCAAAGATATACGTACATATTTTATGAGGCCCCCAAAATTTTTATCTGGATATTGCAAACGTTACAGCGAAATAAATACATACTGCTTTCCTAGACGGTCTGTACAAAAAGGCTAATAAAGGAAAAGCACGCTACTAATTGCAAAGTGTTGCTTCAAACTTTATTACCGGCGTTTCGTCTAGAAGGCAATTGTGAAATTGAAATTTGCAATGACGGATGGACTGAAACGCCTGCAACCAATGAAGTATATTGCAATATTTATCCATCGATTTCAGGCGCTTAGTGTGGGAGTTTACACCGCAGACGAATATAATTTCTTAATAAAATTTGTTATGGGCGGACCCGCTATCAGTAGAAATGAGCAGAAAAGATTGAATCGAGTGGGAAAATTGCGTCAATATAAAGAATTGGAGGACTCTTGATATCACAAGCGCAATGATTAAGTGCCTATGCAAACCTATTGTATACACATTGCACACTATCTTCAGCTAATTGATATATTAAAACTTTTGAACTTGAAAGACAAATTTGCGTCGTTACCGAATCGCTCGTTATTTGTGTTTGTTTTCCCTCATTATAGTTTTAGTAAAAAGAAATTTGTTTTTCTTTATGTAAACCCGTTTGTTTTTTATTATTGTTTTTCAACATCTCATCTTTTCTTTAAAAAAGTCTGCCGTGTTTCGCGTGCTAATGGAATTTTTGAGATAAGTTTCTATTTACTTTTAAAAGTAAATATTTTGTTGATTTTGTTTCTAAACAGGGTTAATGGAATTTTTTTTCCCATATTTGTTTTGTTCTTTTTCTTTCTATTTGCAATAAAATGTGTATTAAGGGGTTAGAAGGGGCGACTGTTTTCTATCTGCTGCTTATTGAAATTATTATTTAATCGAAATTACTTTGTTTATAATTAATCGTATATATATATATACATACATATATATATAAGTATATGTATGTATGTATGTATATAGACATTGTTTTCTGAAAAAAATACTTCCCAGACAATAAGTCTAGCTAGTCGGGTTTCCAAGTACATTAGCTGTGTTCTAATATTGACGCTGATAAGATCTGTATTGCTCGAGTAAATTTAATTCGAAAATTTTGTTTACACAAACAAATTAAGTGACAAGAAAGAATTTACTATCAGAGAGCAGGAAATGAACAATCTTTCTAAAATATGTATTGCTGGGTGGAAGGTGGGTGCAAACATCCCTTTTTTCAAACGTTAAAAGTTAAAAGCCGGACTGGATAGGTCTGCTTCGGCAACGCGACGCCATAGAGGCGATTGAGAGCATTTTCCTTGAAAATCTGAAGGACTGGATAGACGATATAACAGACATCACTTTTCACCGAATTGGATGGGTTCTGCTCGCTTGCGATACCATTTACTCGCGTTGAAGCATCACTGTACGCCCTTAATAGGTCTTGAATGTTTCTAGGCAATCGATTCGATGGAACTATAAAATCACCAAAAAAAGGATTTTTTAGGTCAAATAATGTCTTATCATTAAATGTTCCTTTGTACTGAATATAGTTGTATTTCACGATGGATTTTAAATTCCTTTTTGTCGTAAAAAACCCTCGAGAGTATACGGGAAAATAGTCAATTTTTACAAATGAAGGATAGCCGATGATGACACTCTTGTGTAAAGTTACTTGGCCTACAACAAATACGGATAAGTTGCAAACATTTTTAATATACGACTTTTCACGGTTGATATGTCAACACAAATTTAGACAAATGCTGTGGCCATATCTCAGATCACAGAAGCACTGTGTGGCTTGGATTATCTTACGCTTTCAGTTGCTAGGCGAAAGAAACGTCTCTGGATGAATGTCAGGATAGAAGGTGCGTATGCAATAGCTCTGCTTCCTTCAAAGATCTTGAGGTGGTTGCCATCTCACGTGCAATTCATGTGTAGCTACTGAGACTCCTGAGTGTACAAACGGACTTGTTCGGCTTTCGTCGTCTATTTGCGAAAAAAACTTTGCATCGTTAAATCTTCTTTAATTTCATTGCTGCTAAAATTTATTTCTGTAAATTTAGTTACAATTTCTTCCGGTCTTATCAAAAAATCTGATTTCTTGAATATTTTGCAAAAAAAAAAAAAAAATTTGTCATAAACAAAAACAAACCATTGAATCTTTCCAACATAAATCACGGTCAAGCAGCAACGCAACACTATTGTCGTTGACAAAAAGAAAAAATCACACACGTTGGCATGCACACATCCATACATTAATATATACATTAATACATACATGAATGCATCCATACGTGCATGTGTACACATATATATATACACATATGCAGACATACATGCATACATATATTTAATGTAGATTTATATATATATATATATTATTTTTTTAAATATATATATATACATAAGACATCTACAAGAAAAGGAAAACAAACCGCTTATGGCTTATAAGAAAATTTATGCTTTTTCGTACAAAAGAAAAACTAACAACAGATACAGCGACAGTAATGAAAAAGAGAAAATTTCATTCAGAGGCGCATATAAACATACGTGAAAATACATGTACCTGCATATGGATTTCATCTTTTTTTTGTTTTTGCTTTTTTAAAAAACGCCAACATGAGAGACGCTTGAAAGAAACACAAAAAATTAAGAAAAACTGATAGTGGGGCAAATAGAGATAAACGGACATAAAACAAACGAATTAACAAAATATGTGTATGACAAACAAGATTTGTTAGTGCAACTAACCCAGTGTCGTTGAGTTGGCCTAAGATGGGCGCGAGTTCATGTAAAAAGTACATTTGAACGAGAAAACTGCGGCAGTAGCGAAAACTGTTGGAAAAAAAATTATAATTAAATGTTAGTGTGTTTCTGTGTGTATTTGATGTACAATGAACATAAATTTTTATGTCTTTTTTTGCTTTTTGTTTTTTGTTTTTTGTTTTTAAGCAAGAAAACCGCCCGTCAGTAATCACAGAGAGCCACATACAACGCAATAGACATCAAAAATTATCAACAGCAGCAACCATGAGAAGGCATTGAAAATATGTCGCCAAAAGTCTAACATTCAATTTTTATAAATACGAAAACAAGAACAACGACAATAACAATAACGCTAGGAAAAAAGGAAAAAATTCACGTCCATGTTGGTTACTATTGTGGTTAAAAGACACAAAAAAAAAACTACTTACATACATGTGACTAGTAAGCCTGTATGCACGGTTGATATTCGTTATCATATATATGTTTATGTATGCGTACGTTTGTACTGCAATGTATTTGCTCCAAAAATGACGTTTGGTTTGATCTTGCGGCTCTTTCTTGTGTTTTTCCAACAACTACTGCTGCACAAGGCCCGAACAGACGCTGCAGACTGACTTTATAAGTGTACTTGTCGAGTGTTGATTTGTGTGGCAAAGCTTGGTTGTATAGACGCGCGTTGTCAAATTGGATGCCGCCACTCTATCAGGTTACAATAACAACAACAACGCTAGTGCAGCATAACCAATAATGTCGTGTAC
Source organism: Glossina pallidipes (assembly GCA_000688715.1). Taxonomy (NCBI): domain Eukaryota; kingdom Metazoa; phylum Arthropoda; class Insecta; order Diptera; family Glossinidae; genus Glossina; species Glossina pallidipes. The sequence continues at coordinate 2,085,320 of KK499783.1, forward strand.
GCGTGTTTTTTTTTTGTTTCGTTTTTAAGTTAAATTTTTGCCGCTTAACTCTACGATAGTAACCGCGTTTTAATATTAAGTAATGGGCGCCAATATAATAAGGAAAGGGAAGGGGTGAAATCTACCTCGTTAGAGAAGTCCATAACTAACTATTATGCCAGTACCAGTTGGCATTGCTACTCTAACCAAACGTTATTTGGCACGGCTACGCTATTTAGTAAGCAACTGTATGCTTTGAACTGATAAAAAACAACCAAGTGCCGACATTTCTCTTTTAAGAAAAAACTAAAATCCCTGACCAAAATATTGGAAGAGTACAGCTTTTGCCTAAAAGTTAAATTATCGTGTGGTAGATGACATCAAAATATTTGTTAAGCCAACCAACGTTCAATGAAACGAAAGGTTAATGTAAAATATTACTTTTAGGACATAAAAAAAAATTTAAAAAATTTTTTTCTTTAGAAAAAAAAAAGGAAAAGAAAGAGAAAAAGAAAAAGAAAAACGCTTAAGTTATATAAAACTCGAATACCGTCAGACTTCATCAGCTAAATGCAAATTTGTAAAATTTCACCTTTTCATTTCAATGCTTGTGACCGTGAGACTTTCAGAGAGAGGGAGAGAGAGATAGAAAGAGAGAAAGAGAGAGAGAGAGACAGAGAGACAGAGAGACAGAGACGAAGAGACCGCTAAAATGGTATAGTCGATGATCAAAAAATAGTATATACTCCGTAGCCATTCCCACGAACAAGATATATTTTGCTTAATAAACTTACTAAACTTACTTTTACATACATATAAAATACATAAGAAAAGGATTCTTTATCAGAAATCTATGACATTATCGCTGTAAATGTAATTGTAAATGTATGTTGTGCGAGCGTAATAATCCCTTTCTGACACAATATTCATTGCGCCCCATGATTTACCTAAGGCCTCCACACATTATATTTCAGAAATAAAGGACAAACATGCAGCGCTCCAACATCTATCGTATCGGGCAAGTTATTCCTTGAAACAATTACTTCTTTTCAAGTTGATTGTAGAAGAGTGATTTGTAAACTTGAGCGGACGAAAGTCAAAAGGAGAACTAAACTTGACTGTCAACCTCGTGTAGTTTTCTAATCGATTTATGAACTCCCCAAATTTTCCTTTCAATTAAATTATATATATATATATATATGACTTCTTAGAAGTCACAGTCTTATTGTACCCTACGTCACTTGCTGTACAGAATATATTAAGTTCGTGTGGATGTACGGCAAGTCTTCAGATAGATCTCACCTTTATTATATCGATCGATTTCGAATCGCTTTCCAAATCGGTTTAAGTCCGTCTGTCCATCCATCTGTTTGACATTTAACATATACTGTATCACATTGTATCTCAATGTGTCACCTTGATGAATATGTCCATTCTTGTGATAGTAGGGGGAAAATGAAAAATTCAGCCTAACTCGAAATTTTTAAATTCTGGAATTTATGCAAAATGCCAAGTTGCACGTTTACTCCTCTTCTACTTTTGGGTTTTTGAAGAGCTTGAATAAATTATGTTAAAAATAAATAAAGCCACTAGAGTGAGTCACGACCTACCATTAATTAACTTACACCATCCCACAGTTATTCATACATCGACTTTTTAAAGTAAAGCAGTGTGTGGGATGTGGTCGAAAGGGTGGGTAGCTCGATTCCGAACAATTTTCAATAACGTTCGCCTTTGGGCCAAGACACGTGAAATTATTTCAAAAATTGCGGGCAGCGAGTTGAGCGCAAAACAACAAGACGGGCAGACAAGCTTAACTTCGGTGTAGAACGAGGTCGGTGTATCTCAAGCTCTTCTGGGTATTGCATCGTACCAATCGGTACAAACTTAATATGTCCTTGTGATTGGGGATATAAGAAGGTAGAAATGAATTGAAATAACGAAAACAAGGAAGTGAAAGATGTAATTATTTTTCTCGTTCTCGTCTTTCTTCGTTAACACTAGAACACATACGAAATTGAAGTATGGCGTAAACGTTCCTTGATCGTTTAAAAGCTTGAGATTAAAAAATGGGTGTACTATGTTTATGTGCACGCCCTCAATATGGAAGAAACTAAAACAATGTCGGAAAAACACCATCATCGGGTATCGCGAGAACTAGACCACGTAGAGAAAAACTGCTTATAGGTAGCGTACATGCTTCAAAGCCACTTTTTTTCAAGCTTAAAAGTTCGAAAACGTAATATTGATCCACGTGGTAGTGCCAGTGTTAAGAAAACTTTTTTGTTTCATAAATTTCTTTATAGAAAGATTTGTTTTCACGATCTTGGCCGCCTTACGAACGAACTATAACTGTTGCTATTGCTCTCTGCATCATGTATAAGTGGATAAAATTCCGCGAAAGAAAGGCGTAAAACGACTAAGCTGAAAGCATTAAGAAGTATTATAGTGCAACAAGCAGGGAACGTCATGCACGTGTGTGAGTGTGTTTGCACTGTGTTAATTATTGCAAACATAGGTAAATTAAGTGAAAACGCAAACGTGTAGGTATCGGTGCATTTTTAACTTCAAATAAAAGCGTGTGCTGCACATTTGATCGACTGGACATCATCAACACATCTAAAAACGGTAGCAAAAGCATAAGTAATGTCGATGAAGTAGAAAGAAGTTAAGGCACAAACGAGTGCACACAATTGTGGTGGTTTTAGTAGCCATAAAAATCTTAGAGACACTACATAAATTGCATACATATATATATATATGTAACTACATTATGTATATAAAGCAAAAGTAGTTGTATATACATATATACATATAAAGCACAAAAAAGTAAAAGCATTAAAAACAAAAAAAAAAAAGGGGAAAATGCGCAACATTTTTCCTGCGCTTAGTAAGTGGAAAACTAAAGACATGCAACTTAGCAATTTTACATTCCGAGTAATGCCATAGTATATGTGCGCTAGCTGGATGGATGGATGGCAGCCCTTAATCGGTTCTTTTCTCTGCTGATAAAACTCCATAGTATAAAACTTGACTTGTCTGCAAGATGACTAGGTGACTGACTGGTGATGGCCGCAGTAGAGAGTTATATATATTGTACTTAACCAAGAAGAACAAAAACAACAATGACAAGAAGTTCAATAGACTTTATAGAGCTTCATCTTTGTGCACACACACATACACGCACACACACACACACATATATATATATATATATATATATATATACATACAAACACATACATATATACATACAAACACACACACACACATACACATACACACACATTTGCAACAGCTGTTGCCATTTAGTTATTTTTTCCTTCTACTATCTTCTTTATTTTTATACATCATTTTTTCCCCTTGCAAGACTCTCCGTATGGTTGTTGGTAACATGAAAACACGCAACGTTACTCGCTTACATATAATTTACTCATTTAAAACGACCTTTGAAAATATGTGTGCAATTTTTATGGTTAAGTCTCAAATCAAATGCGAAACTTAAGAAAGACTTGTATTACTGGCTTAGGTATGTTGATGCGTTATAACTCAGATACGAGTATTTTACCATAAACTTAAACGAGCCAAAGATTTATCAACTAGCAGTAACAACAATAATAATAATAACAATAAAAGCAATAACAACAATAATAATTGCTGCTGCTGCTTGTGCTGCTTCTCTTACATACCAACCAACCAACCAAGACCATAAAACAAAACTCTGCTGCATATGATTTTTTTGTATGAATTTATGTTCAAAAACGAGGCTTATGGGTGAAAATGTACATTAAAATTGAAATGCAACGCATCCGTCTGCCAGTATTTTAATCTGTACGCGTTGGCTTTTGTATGTGGTGTTTATGCTTCGAAACCATCGCTTGTTGTGCGTTTTTCTTTTTCTTCTTCTTTTCTTTCTTCTTCTTCTTCTTCTTCTTCTTCTTCTTCTTCTTCTTCTTAATAAAATGAAACTATTTGTGTTTATATTTTTGTAATGAAAGTTTTTTGCATTTTAATCCTATTGTGTTTGTATGCATCTCTTTGCGATTTTACTCTATTGGGAAATAGTTTATCTATGACATCGCGCATCCGTATAGAAAACAAGATGCGGTTTTCGGTTTAGGGAAAATGTCAGTTTAACTATTTTCCAAATGAACATTTTACAAGAATGACGATAGCTTCTCACCACGAAAACTATATACAAAAATTTCTTAAAAATTTGCCTTTGACAGCCAGATTTATCGGTCGTGAAATATATAAATGCGTCAAACAGAATTGAGCACTGAACAATCCTAGTAGAATGTCGTTGACGGTAGACCAGGAGTTATTAACCTTTACCCACGAACACTGATTGTCAATGTAGACGACTTCATTATCTTCATTACCTTCACGCGTGAATTCGAAGTTCACTTCACTTTTTGTAATCATAAATAAAAATCGATCGTACTATCAAGTGTACCAAGATCGTTAGAAAAGACTATATATAGTGAAGTTCTCCTTTGTCGAATCTTCGACGAATATTCTCGAGAAGTTTTAGCACAATGCTACTAAACCTTCGCCCGAACTAATTGTCTGCTTGCTTATCACAAAGTAGATTATTATTCCCCAAGTGACGACCTATCTGGTGCTGATGTGGCGAAAATGTCTAGAAAGAGCACTGTTTTGTTGTTCTTATTAACAGTCAAAGCAAACTATTAACTAACAACAAGTATTCCATATCTGCGAGTAATACTTTTACAAATTTTTAGCTAAAACCTTTGACTTAATGGCATGGCCTTCAATTTAAAGTTTACATCAACGTCTTGTATTCTGAGGAAATGTTATTTATTTCGCTACATTTTACAAGAACTTGTTGAAGTTCATAACAAAAGAAAGTACAACGAAAAGTGTAAGAAATATATCATAAATATTATACACAGTAGATGATTATTATTATTATTATTATTATTATTATTATATAAATTTAGCCAGAGAATAAATTTTAAGACTAAAGTCTTAAAGCACTAGTATCTAAGACTTTCGGCTTTATTTTTATTAATATTATTATTATTTAAAACTCTACCGCACTTGAGATTTGAGCCCACGACCATTGAGTTGCTAGTCGAGACTCTTGCCTACTCGGCCACTCAGGCGGGTATAATAGATGATGTAACAATATATTTCTTTGCTTATATATAATATAACAAATATATAAATAGTGTAAATAATGCAATGCAATAAAGTCTAATAGAAAAGTGAAATTTTATATTCTGCTTTTTATGGCTGTCGACGTGATTAACAACAAGTACTAGGTGCTTGCATGTATTTCGATTACCGACATCTATTGGTGAAAATGATAAAGTAATGCAATGTATCAATATACACAATAGTTGGATTGAGATGAATTTCGACCTTTCTCCACATAAAACGACAGTTTTCCATTTGGTATCATTGAGTTATCCAGTGTATACAGACACTAATCGTGGATCACTCAAAATTGCATTTTCGGCATCTTTCATTCATTGCTTTTGTTCTTTGATTTAAAAAAATCCGAATTGAAATGGGAATCGAATCTGCTGCACCGCACGCAGTGTACTCAATAAACAGAGCGCCTTTTGATTACCACTTGTTCAGATCGATGCAACATGTTTCGGCTGGCACACGGTTTCAAATGCTGAAGAAGTGCGAGAATGTGTCGATGATTGGATCGCTGCCAAGCCAATATCATTCCTTCGGTACGGTATCGCCATGTAGCCAAAAAAACAGGAAAAAGTTTTAGAAAATGATGGAAAATATTTTACTAATTTTTGCCGATAAATGCGTTTTTCAAGTAAGAAAATGATCCGAACACTTGCAAGTATCGGTTCTATTCATTTCAGGTGTAATGCTTTCGACGTCGTGAAAGGTATATATGTAAAATTAACACTCAATAAGTTCGTAGGATGATATATAGGCGTCGCCACTATCGATGGACTCCCGTTCATCCCATTCCGACCATTCGTTTAGCTTACAAGTTACGATTGTTTTAGCGACGTTACTTTTGTTTTGGAAAAAACCGGATTTCGTATGCAACGTCACTAAAATAACTGTACTTTTTTAATGAATGGTCGGAATGTTATGTCCGAAGATTGCTGCTGTGTAAATATCATATGAATTTATCAATGTTATTCTATATGCGTATGCCATCCTACGAACTTATTGAGGGATGTTTTTTACATATATGTGAAACCAGAATCTCGACACTTGAAAAAGGTTCTGCATTTCATACAACAACGTAGTTCGTGTTAGCGTCGAACATACTGAGTTGTGTGCCCAAAGTACCTGTATTTTGAGAATCGCAGTCGCAAACAAGCATGGACAGATCTGAACTAACTTACTTCGCAGTATTCCCTGTTAAAGTCTATTGAAGCGATTAATAGCAAATGCTTAACAGCAATTGCTCGATCTGAGCTGTTCCCTACTCAAAAAACGCCCAGAATATCGCAAAAAGGAGCAGCAAAAAGCAAAACAAGGCAATTTTTCATGTCATCTATTGTCCCTGCGGCTTACTCACTCGTCTCAAGTTCTCCCTATTGCTGCTTGTTTGGATTGATGAGTTATGCACATGTTAAGCAATGTCTTGATTCGCCCGAAGATGTCGGAAAAACGAGAAAAGGCGTGGCATCTACAAATTATTAGCCAGATAGGAAGAATGCATAGCTAACGATGAGCAATACTTCGAACAAAACATTTTCTATCACCTTCGCACAATAAATGTGTATGTAAGAGTGCAAAGCGTGACGTAACAGATACTGGGCAGGAATAGCTTTCCTTAGGTAGATGATCGTCTATCTATTTGGATTGCATTTATGGTACTCGTAAACTTCATTCTGGGAGTAAACTGCAAACTCCTTCTTTCACAAAGCACCTGCACAAAATCTTTGTATTTATTTGTTTGTTCTCATGCAATTTTAAAAAAATTTTCAAAAAGCAAAAAGAGAAAGATTTTAACCATCCGTGAGAAAATTTGGAAATATTTTATAGCACTTTTTGTAGCCGTTTTAATTAAATTGAAAGAAAGCGAGCGGCACGCGAGAATGAAAATTTTTAATTTTATTTTGCACTCATAACTATTCGTTATTTTGAAGAGACTTTCGTTTTTCGCCCCTTCTTTTCATTTAGTTAGAATCATAAACTGTAAATTTTATTAAATTTTGATTTAAATTTCACTTAAAAAAGTGACTGTTGCGCTCTGCAAACCGCAACAACAGCAACAATGTTTAGAAACATGCTGAGGTAGACATTAAATGAAGTATTATTTAGAGACTTTCTCTTTAACCATAATTTAATTTTTTCTATTTACCAACCAACACTTTACAAAGGGGCCACACACACACACATATATATATATATATATATACAGAGAGATTATATTCGGCTTAGTTCGAATTACTTTGCACTCGTCACATTTATGAGAAACTCTTAAAGTATGAATTACTTGGAAAAATATATGAAACAAAGAAACATAATTAAATTGAAATATCAGATAACTGACTTTGTTTTAATGTCTGACTTTTTTTAAATGCAGTTTGGCAGAAAACTTTTCAGTATACCTTTTAAATGCAATTCTTATGCGTATGCGGCCCTTTATCGCGATTTTGTTCACGGTGGACCAAACGCCTAGATTTTGATTTGAGTGCAAAAAAAAAAAGCGGCGAGTCGATTGAGGCCATAGCGAATAGTGCATTGACTCGAAATCTGCAACGGTTACGTAGACAAGAGTTACGTCAATATAACAATAGTTAGTGCGATAGTTAAGGCGGATTAAAAAGAGCTCGAGAAATGCTAAATAGTAAATAATTGTTATAAACATAACAAACTAACAAAATAACAACAACGTCTACAGCACTTAGAAACGCATTCCGATGTCACTTTTTAACTTGATTTTAATTCTCAGACTTAACTAGTCTTTGATTATGGTTAGAAATGCCATAAACAATTTCCAATGGCATTTTAAAGAAGTTCTATTACAGTCGAAACAACACAACATATGAATGCACCAATAAGACCTGTTTTTTCCTTTGCATCAGGCAACTAATCATATGATCGCTCAGTCATTGCTAGCAATAAAAACGGCTGCTGTTACTGCTGTTACTGCTGCTACTCCTGTCGGGCTGTTAACAATAATGGCGCTTGATAGAATTGTGCAAAAAGAAACTTGAGATGAAATGATGAGAGTATTAAACACATACTCTTTGTGACAATTTAATAACAATAATTATGATGATGAGATAGCGAAATGTTTATATTTACTCTCTAAAATGCATCAAATTAACGTCACAGGCACAATAAAAGCATTATTTTGTTCGTCTTTTCTTTTTCTCGTTTTTTCAAATCACTTCACTTTTTGGAAACTCCCATTGTCGTACGACTATGGATTGTTTTCTCTCAATTTTGTTTTTTCCGTCCCTGTCATCATTTAGTACATTGATACGTTTTACTGAATGAATTGATGAACTTTTTTTAAATGCATATGTAACACAATAGCACCCGAAAAAATGCTTATTAAAGAAACGATTTGTGTAAGGTATGTCTGTTCCCCGGTAATGGTTAAGTAGTGGGAATTCTTAAGGTTAAGAAATTGAAAAAAGGACGAAAATTTCTCGCCCACAAACACTCCCATAATGACAATAAATTTTTCACAAAATTCAAACATTCTCAACCGATATCTGCAATGAAGATGATCGTTCTCCTAAAGACTCACAAAGCTCTGCGCTTTTTTTCTTTTTTCTTTCGATTTTCTGTAAATATACAAAACCTTGTACTCTATTCTAGCTAAAGTGAACTACAAAGAGTTTTTAAGTAAAACTAAAAAAAAAAAAAAAAAAAAAAAAATGTACACACAACGATATAGACGTTCATTCATGTATGCTTAGCATTTCATGCATATTTTTAATATTCTCTCGTAATCATAATCATAATCATTTTTTTTCGCATTCATATTCATAAAGATTATTTATGTGTACATCATATTGAAATGCAATGGCAATGCTACTCTCATAAAGATGTACACAATTGGTTGGTTATGGTGTGCGTTTTATGCAGTCGTATACAGATAGATAGACAAACATAACATAACATAACATAACATAACATAACATAAACATAGAACGTGGCCCAGGCCGTTGATTTTTATTCATTTTCATTCAATTGTAAACGTTTTCTCTCTAACTGTTTGTTAAAATGTTGCCCGCATATGCATATGCCTGTATGTGTGTGTGTGTGTGTGTACCTTTCCCTGTGTTTATGTCAAGGTATTGTCTGTTCATTATTATTCATATTCTGTATACAAAATATGCACTCGTCGTAGATGCATAAATGCATGTGTGTTATAGGTACATACATAAATGCATAAATAACTACATACATAGATGCATACATAGGCAGATGCATGTGAGCACATACAAACAAAAGACCGTTAATTGACATAGAATTTAAAAAAAAAAAAAAAAAAAAAACATCCAAAACATACCTATATACATGCGTGCAAATATAAACACACACACACACACATATATATATAAATATTATTATTATGCTCATTATTATTGTTATTATCGGTGATGATTGTTTAACGTGGTTCGATATATGTCGCATCATATTCTAGTCGCGCTGATAATTGTTAATATGGTAAAGTAAAATGCGATATATCCAAGAAACTGTGGTCGATGAGGTGATGGTGTGATGGCGACGCTGATATAATAAAATTAAAATAAACTTCCACTGTCGTTGATTGTACTCCGCGTGTTTGGATGTTGGATTGCTCCGAACCAATAATTGAAAACTCATTTGATCGTTTCTCTAAACTCACACACGCACACACACACACAAACACGTTTATGTGTTTTTTCCTTGTTTGTTCTTTATATACGAGTATTATTTTTGTTCTGAGAACGGTTTCTCCCCTTCTCTGATTATCGTAATCATTTTATTTATCCAATATTTGTTTGTGTTTATCATTGTTGTCTTAAAGCAGTTCATTGCACTAATGCCATCTTTATGACTTTAGAATATTTTCACCTTTTTCTTCGTTTAACTCGTAAATGATATCATTGGTGTGCAGCCAAGCAGCCAGTAACAATAGACGTTTGCGGCAAATTTCCTCATGAGATAAGCGTCTCTGTGCAACAGATAATAACGCAATTGCCCTAAAATCTACATGCAATTATTTAGGATGAGCCCTTTAATTATTGTTTGTTCGATAATTTCGTATTTATCGGTTTATAAGTGAAAGCGAAAAATCCTGCAATGATTCGAGGGATTAAACGACATGCGAACAGATGAACAACAGTCAACTGGAACATACTCAGATTAGATTTTTGAGATTTGCAATTAGATAACAGCTTTTGTTTGACAGATGTAGAGAATATGGTGTGCAGCAGTTTGAACTATCATTCATGCAATTTTGCCGTTGTAGCGTATCCATTGGCTTTGTTCCACTCTGGGCAAACACGGTGGCTATTTAGAAAAAGGCTTTGCCAGGCTACGATTCCTATGGAAATTAGTTAATACACTGCGTTCTGATATGGTGTAAAGAATTCCTTTGGCCGTTCAGCCAGTCGTCGTCGCTCACGCAGGACATTGTGTAAATTAAGCAAACAAACAATAAATTGTTGTTTTCGTCGAATTTTGATTTTAAATTCTATTTTCTTTTTCGATCACAAAGCAGTGTTTATTGAGTTTATGAAATGCGGATTTTTAAGTTATTTCGAAAATAATAAAAGTAACGGTTCAGTAACGCGTACGGCAACTCCTAACACTTAAAAAAGTGACTGAAATGGCATGAGTGACTGAGGCATCGCTCAGGGGTCAGCGCTTTCTAAAATTAAATTTGAATAGGATTTTTCACTGAGACCACATCGTTTAGTCTGCTCCCGGGCGAACTGTCCACCGTCCTACTGTCCAGGTTGCGTTATGGCTCTGTGTTTCCTTTGGTTTTATGAGTCGCACAGTAAATGGCAAAGAAAGGTTTAAGGCTTACTATCTATAATCTAGCAATAGGTGTTTCTCATTGGAAGCGGAAAGGGTCTAGTCGGCAGGGGCTTCTTTTCTAGATTGAAAAGGAGCATTTCTTTCCCTATTTCGTTCTCTTGGCGGAGGTCATCTAATGAAGATGGCCAGCGATATCAAGTGGGCTGGGGCACAGCTGGGTGTGTGTGCTGTGCGACGACAACATTGGAAGCATTATTTTCCTTGAGAAAAGATAGTTGGATTTGGCTATCCAGGACGTGTGGATAGTCCAAAGGCAAGAGTGGCTACGGTTGCGTACAGTATGAGATCACCCAAAGTTGTGTTGCTTGGCGTGAGTTCTGGTTTGAACGATAAGCCAAGAAGTTAAAGGGTGTCCACGGAGGTCAGGTTGCCCAAAGTAAGGTTGCTCCGGCAGGAAGATGCACACTACCCACCGGGATGCCGGACGAATACCTTCCTGCCTGACTGTTGGGCACGACCCTTCGGGGAGTATTCGTGGTGGCTGTGGTTACCCAAAGTTTCGCGGGGGGCATTTAAAGAGGTGCTTAGATAGGCCTCGACGCAAACCACTAAGCGAGAATTTGGTCCACACCCTTTTTCTATTGCGGTACTTCAGGGTGGAGAGGCCCCCTTCAATGGGACTACCTTTTTCCCTGACGAGTCGTCAATTAACTTACCTCTCGATTGTCGATGGTTGTAGGCAACCCGTCTGATTAAGACTTCATGTCAGGTGCAGACGTTAAACACCCACAAGGAATCTGTCCAGTTGCTTATATTTGAGGTGTTAGATAGGTCTTGCCCCCGTCAGAGGGAAGGGCATGCCATACACATGTCCTTGATCTGGAACTGCTTGGGAGCCTCCCTGCTCCCAGCGGGGCGTGAGTGACGTTTTCTCACTCCGTTTGTCATCGGGCACCGTAGGGTAAAGCCTCCACGGCAGGAACCTACGTAAACCACCTGACACGTCTGTCCAGGTTGCGTACATGAAAAGAAGAAATATCCTTTGCACTCGAAATGTATCGTTATCGTTATTCGAAAAGTTTTCTTTGTACTTTTGAACGTAGCCTTAACCTTTGTGTTCCACCAGGAAATGTTTTGCTTTGGAATTCATCTTCGACTGAATATTTACGGGATAAGTGTATGCTACCATTGCGTAGCAAAATATATCGCTTAAAAAAAGTTCTGATTTGCGATCGTCTGTATTGAAGCGTATCAATGACATGAAAGTGGCAAAGTGGTATCGGTATCGTAGTCTAAATCAACGTAAGATATTATCACTAAACTAATCAAGTCATGTCGCATTGGCCGCAAAAACCTGCGTTCATTTGTTTTTCGTTCCCTTGTATGCCGTTAAACGGTGTGACAACAAATTTTTTCGAAATTATTCAGGTTTTATACTTTTTATTATTAATTTAATATCTAATAGATCGGCAAGTGTAGGAGTTATTCACTTTATTAATTAAACGTTAGAAACATTGGAACAAAATAAAAATAAAAACTGTTTTCTTTCTGCTGTTGCTTGCTGTCAATGTGTAGTTTTTGTTAATGTTTTTCTTCAAAGTTGCTACTTTTGCACACTAATTACAAATTATTATTAATGTTAAACATATAATAAAACAGCACGCAATTTGTTGTTGGCACCACCGTCAACATCGAAAACAACAACAACAACAACAACGATATTAATAATTTTACTCAACAAGTAAAAATAATACAATCGCAAGAAAGAAATTATATTCGACTTAAAAACATTGTTCTTACACCCGATGATGCATCATTTGCTTGTTTTTTCTCTTCTCTTCTCTTCTCTTCTGTTCGTTTCTTTTAAATAAAAATGATTTATCGAAAGTGAAGGAGGGAGGCAGCATTGTAAATATAATGCGCTGTGTTAGCGTAAGCATAACGTGACAACTTTGCTCATTTACTTAAACCTACCGCGTTCTGTTACCCTACAAAAGCATATCGAAAACCTGATATACATACGCAGATTACCGAAACGACTTGCAATTCTGATAATATCAGCGACATGTAGACGCAAGCGATTAATCGGAATTGTGTTGAAGATACATTTTAAAAACTGGACCGTTATCATCTCCTGAACTCATTGAAAATGCGGTTCTCTCGACGTACGGTGTTTAACGAATTCGTTCGAATTTTACCCCTTACCCCTTATATCTAAGCGTCGGTTGCATATAAATATGGGAAAGGCCTGCTGCAAGTCGATCATTATTGCTTTGTACTACGAGCTTTGGACGGCAAAGATTAATTCTTTTAAAAGTGTCTGCCATAATATATCTCTTAATTATAGGAAGAGAGACATGTTTTGTTTTAATATCGTAACTTCATTCGAAATCGAAGAAAAGAAACCGAAAATATTCGGAAATTATTAATTTTTACTAAGACATTAATGTATGCAAAATTTATGCATTTCTTGTGCGCGCCGCCCGTACCCTCTTTTCGTTTAGCTAAGAAGATCAATAACTTAGCATGTTCCCTTTAAGATAATTGTTCTCATGTCAATCATAAAGTAAATAGAGTAGTTTAACGCTTCAGCTCTTAGGCTATGAATGGCGTCTGCAAATAGTTCTCATGCCTTAAGTTATTTATTGATGATGATGATGACGCCGTTGCTCATGTTGTTGATGATGGTAGAATGCGCGTTGTTGGGTGGATGGATAGATAAATGGATAAATATGTTGTTGTTTGTTGACTAGTTGTTGATGTTCATGACACTGATATTGAGTACCAGCCAAGTGTTGAGCTTGAATAGCAGAAAATTTTGCTAAATACTTTTTTAAAATGGCAAACAAAGAATTAAAGAAGAAAATAGATTGACGCGTCTTCCTCACTAAAGTTGTTTGTGTGTTGTCATAAAAATGATGGCGCCAACCATTTGTTACGAGTTAAAGTGCTTTTTTCTCTTTTCTTTTTTTTTCCTTACACTGTTTTCTTAACATATTTCCCTTATTACAATGATACTAAAAACGCTTTCAAGTTTAAAAAAAGACTATATATATGTATAAAAGTGTACGTGTATGTGTATGTGATTTTATTACATTATTATTATTATTGGTTTTTTTCTTTTTTTTTTTTTTTAGTTTTCTAGTCATTAATGATTTATTTGCCAGCAATAGTGAATGTTTCATATACAGAAATGTTTTATAATTGTATTTACAAAATGTTTCTTTTAATCTTCGAGCGCCTTTGTAACAAGCGATAAGCCTCCATTCGTTTTTGGAACGAATCTTAGATACCCATCAACTAAGGCGAATATATGAAAATAAATGTATAGAGATTTTCTTGTATTGCATTTGATCGATGTATTTTCATAGTTTAGGTATAGTTTCCCTTTTTTTACTGTTGATGGGCAATGATTAGGGAAAGAGAGCATGGGTGGGGGGGGGGGGGGGGGGGGGGGGGGTCTGAGAAAAAGCTGGCCAAGTTTTATTAATAAAGCGTCGTATGTTTCCATTAAGGACTAACAGCAAAAGGCAGATGGACGTATAGACAAACAGCGGACATAACTAAACTGATTGAGATAGTAAAGCAAAGTCGATAGTTTGCGATTTTTTGAAACTGTGTTCACGAGCGTTACATATGGAATGACAACTTTAGTATACCGCATCCCTTGGCGGTGAATATAAAAAGCAGAATTTGTAATAAAAATATAAAAAACTCTCCCACATAGTTCATTTTTATAATGTGCCCTGATCTTTCTATATAAAGTCTTATAAAGCTTACGAAGCCGACAAATCGTTGCATTAATGTTTTCTTTTTGTTTTTGTATATTTGCTTAATATCGATAATCAAAATACTTTAAATGCAAAAAAAAAAAAAAAAGTGGAAGAAATGATAAATGCATTTGCTTAACCAACTTGTTGTTATAATGACAGATTCCTATTCAGGTTATTATGAGAACGCGCACTCACTCGCATAATTGTTAACTACAATAATAAATTATATTTACCGTAGTAGTTGACATTTCATCTTAACGTAATGATTTCCCTCTGTAAGGGGGGTTGAACTGTTTTTTGTTTTGTTTTCTTTTCTTGTTGAAAGAAGATATTCACTGAAAAGAGGTTGAGTTCTTTAATTCGAAAATTCTCAACTTGCAAGCTACTGAGGCTTCTGCATAGAGTCGTTGTTATCATTCGGCAACAATCTTGACTCGCTTCTAAAGTTACGAACACTTTTTCGAGCAATCGAATCTGGATGCATGCGACAGCCAGGTGGGCTGTTATGTGATAGCCCCACGTTCTCAGCCCTCTTCCATACAAGGACGACCATGAGAAGCATAGCCTTATTTGGAAACAAAGTAGAATTGTTGGTGTTTTACCATAAAAACAAATGAGGAAAAGTTTTAGACGCAGTGGTGTAGGGTTCTTTAACGGTTGACCTTAACTATGTTAAGGCAATGTTTTCGCCTATGACTGCATAATATGTGACTATATACACAATCGTGTGCTGAACGAGTCTAAATATGTTTAAATCAATTTCTCTTAAGGAGCTTTCAGCGATATTTTCATAACAGTAATCGCATAGCATAAGGTCCGCACAGTCAAAGTGTTGCGAACTGGCGAATACCATTTCTGAAGATTGTGATAAACTATATATTAGTGTGAATAAATCACGGCCCGATATTGCATTGGGCGCACACGAAACTGTATACTTTTGGAAATTACGATTGCCAATTGTCTGTGGCCGCAGAAGGCGTGAGTCTTGTAAAATAAATGATGATAAACTTAGGCATTTTATTGAGACCATACTACGACGCGGGCGTTGCATCCTGAATCCTGTAAAACTCAAAAAACCAGAATATGTATCGAAGTAATCTGTTTTGTTTGCAATTTTCAATAAAGCGATGAAGTAACTGCTGCTGCTGCGACATGGATTGACTACTGTCATGCATTGCTTAAACAGTCTTCAGTTCGATTTCGATGTGCGAGTTAACCTCAGATAGCTATTGAGAGAGAATGGAATAACCTGAGGATGCTACAAGGAAAATTTGTTAATGCTTCTCCTAAATGGTCGGTTGAAATCTATATTAACGAAAAGTGAACCGAAAAATAAACACCAAATAATTTGATCAAATATCTACGAGATGCCCCCTACGCATGTGGGCACGGTGGTGGTTAAGAAAGATTACAGTTGAAAGATAAAGGGGACAGGAAAAAGGGAGTAATAGGAAGCGTGTGTATACGAGTTGAAAAGCGGATATATCTGGTCCTGTTAAGTGATTTTCGGAAATCCTGCCGCTTTAGAATAATCTATAAAATTTGTCATTAATGCCGTCTCAATTCTTCATTCAAATTTGCATTGTCGCTATTAAGCAAATATCTTGCTCGTTCGCACTTTAAAAATTTCGACCTTCGAAACGCGCTTTAAGCTAAGTGTTGATGGTGTCCACGGATTTTTCAAAAAATTGAAGAGTAGGCCATTTCATCCTGTGATACCTCCGCAGAAATAAATATGGAGCATAAATCACTTTTATACCTTCGGCATAAAGCCAGATACCACAAGAAACTCGTTACTTGGGTAAGACATCAATTAATAGGAAAAACTTTAGTGGACCAAATTTATATTTCCAGACCGCTGCTGCAATCAACTCAAATCGATCCCTTTTTGAAGAGAATTAGTAACGTGCGATGAAAAGTAGTCAATAATCGTGGATCATAAGTTGGTCCAGTCTGATCAGACAGTTAACTGCATTCCTTATTGTCACAAAATTAATGCGATTAAAGCGCGCAGTTGAGCTTAACGGGTACCGCATAGTTTAGTTCGACATATACGTGTTTGAATCGCATCGCTATAGGCCGTATTTTAATATCGAGTAACAGCTGCCCGTAGCTGCAGAGAATGCCCGATCCATGGTCATACTTGCTGGTCGGGCATAAACTTTCCATAGGCTGCAGCTGCACCATATCCTTGCTTTTCCACATTTTTCTCCTTGAAAAAATCCGACTTCAAGCGAATATAACCTTGTACATGACAATGAGTGATCAAATCCGATGATCTGAAGTGAAGGAACTTCAGAAGACAGAGCATACGAAAAATATATCCTTCATTGGATTTCCTCTCATTTATATAATATATACGGATTTAAAAATTTCATGCCACCTTTGTGAGCATTTTATAATGCCCACGAATGTGTGGTCATAAGATAACAGCACGCTTGGAAAATACCATAAAAACTGACAAGTTAATTAGCCGCCAAAATACTAAAACATTTCGCTTTTCTGACGCTGTCAAGTTCAATACCATTCAGTTATAAATAATTACACTTTACGACGACCCGAACCCGAATTAAAATTGTGATAAATGTTTTTTAAATCATTTTTGTTACATCTTAATAATATTGCGCGCGACTGCCCACTGCAAAAATTTTCCCAGACCATATTGTTTATGTTCGCTCGTACGCTTTTCATGTCGTGTATAGTAATTAAAACGTTTGAATGGAGAATTTTTTTGTAATGATGTATAAGCACGCGTCCATGCCTTTATGCACAAGTAGTACATTAATTGCAATTTATTAAAGAGAAAAATTTTCAAATAACTTTTGTGCATTTGAAAAGCGAAACCTTTACTAGGTTACTTGACAGTGAAGTGACGTGGAGAGCGCGAAGATTAAGTGAGTGAGATGAAGCAAGTACTAAGTAATTGCATTCCGAAGATCGCGGATGATTAAGCCGTTAAAAATTTCAATAATAAAAATTTGACTTTTGTTATTTAGTTGTTGTTGTTGTTGTTGGCTGTTTTATTTTCTCATTTTTAGATAACATATAATAAAGCAAATGATTGTTTTTGTTTGCCGTTTTGTTGTGAGTGGCTACGATGATGATTAGTCATTAACGAACAGGTTTATATTCCATAAAGCAAAACTTATTAATTTTTAAAGATATGTGTTCTTCTGAAATTCAGCTGGAAATTTAAATTAATGTTAAATTAATTTTAATTTTCTCTTTACAGGTATGTGTATGAACGATGTCACATAAATAGACGCAACAATAACGACTTTATTCAGGTAAAATAGTATTAAAGCTTTCTCACACCCGACGCAAGCTACCCGAAGGGATTGCGACGTCAAAGATCACAATTTTCTCAAGTTCCATTACATTTTGGTACAAGTCTTGCAAATTATCAAAAACTGTTCTCAGCAGTTGTTTATCTTCGTCCAAGTAAGCAAATAATCGCATGTCCTTCGCAATTTATAGCCGGAAGCTTCCAAGACTTTTCGGTTCTCTCGATTACACACTGCGAAGACTTTAGATAGTCATTAGTGACGAAAGTGCGTTCAAAACTCCCAGCACTTTTGAGCATCGGCTTCATGGGGGTTACGTTGCTTATTATACGCAGTCTTATCAACCTCTATAACCGGTAACGTCGACAACGTGTTGCTCTCATTAAAGGAAACTATCTCGCTAACGAAAGCTACCTAAAAAAGGCTGTTTCGACTGAGTTCAAAAACAGTCCCCATATATTTAAAGGAAGCCTCATATTGCAAAATCATCATTTAGGACACGTGACAAGCACTGAATTGGAATTCGCTACAGCCTCCGCTTTACTTGCTGACAGTACTTTAAATAAAACACTTTTCTCACTACTTCGGAAGAAAGCAATTTCTTATACTCTACACCAGTTGTAGTATAATGGTAAGGGAAGTTTGTGCGGGTGTGTGGAAAACCCAGAAGGACGTGAAATGGTACCCATCTTTTATTATGCCATTCGATTTAAAATCACTTTCTGAATTTATTTGAACGTCTCCGCTCGTCTGTCCGTCTTTTTTTCTTGTGTTCAACGTACTGGCTATTTTTTTTAAGCTTTTTTAACGAAACGTGGTACACTGACGTGTTTAGGTCTAATGGTTCGGATCGGGACACGTTTTTGTTGCATGAACAAATATAGGGTGGTGTGGGGTATTTAAAAGTGGTATGTAGCCTGCCATAGTGTTTTTACTTGCAGTCTCAATTAATTTTTGCACCTGGTATATCTCTAATGTACGCCCTGTCCGCTGCATTTCACAATAGCGCTTCCTGGCATTTGCTTCTTTAAAACGGTTCAGGGGCCGGCTATAGAATTTTATACCGCTCGATGTCTGAAAATTTTAAGCTTGAGCTTCGCTTGCAAAGTCTGGCAAGCGAACTGATTTCTCGAAACACGCACGCACATGTGCACGCATCCGCTATCGCATATATTTGCAAAATTTTGGGTTTTTATCTTTTCAAATCGATCGTTAATTGTTTTGCAGACTTGAAAAAAACGATCCAAAGACGTATAAGAAGAAAAACATTTAAGCGACATAAAAATTTTTGCGTAAAGCAAAAATTAAACTTGTTTGCGAAAACAACGCGACGCGTACAGCGTTGTTGTTAAAAGAAGTGTAAGAGAAATAAACAAAAGATATCGAAAAACGGGGTCTAAGTAAAACCAAGCGCCAGCCAGGCAATGTTAGCAAAATACAACACTCGTTTCCATGTGCACGTAAATTGCTTCAGAAACAAGCGTTTACAGCAATTGCAAGTTTAATAATAACAAAGACAACAAAAATTTCATTTTGATTTCGTTTTAACACATTCTGATATCTATAACAACAACAACAACAACAACAACAACAATAGAAACATTAAAAAAATAACAAGATGTTTCAAATGCACATACATGCGCATATAAAATATGTAGAGGAGTATAAAATAAATTAATGGCGCCGGCAGTTTAGAAAACAATGCAACAAAAGTAAAAAAATTGTTCGATTGATCAAAAAAAGCAAAAAGCAAGAAAACAAAAAATGACTAAAACGCAACTGAATGCAGCTACGGAAAACTCTATTCGGCATTTTGATTATCCATCGATAAAAATAACGTCTGCGAAGCAGGTCAGGGAAATGCTTCGGCGAAACATGTAGGTAACTTTAATATCATATCAATATGATATCAATGATGAAATTAGTTTTTCGATATCTTCGAGTTTTGTTGGGACGGTATTTTGGTTTCTTCGCAGGCAGTAACAGTTTCTGGTCCGATCGTGTCCTGGATATTCTCGCAACGATCTCGCAAGAATCTTTATGGAACCTTGTGGCTTCTAATTGTCGCAAGCAGAATACTGAAATAAATATATGCGCTTCTTTAGATGATGGGGGGCTATATACGAATAAAAAGCTGGTATGACTAGATCGCTTTTTTACATACATAATGGTATAATGTGTGCGTGTATATATATATATCCATGCATTGATGGATAAACAAATAAAAACGAAAGCAAAAAATTAAAACACAATAAAAAACAAGAGAGAAAAAAATAAATAAAAAGATATTAAAAACAGACAAATTTGTTACGGTAGGAGGGCAAATAAAATTCAGTTATATTGCACACAAGAGCAGCAGGCGTTTTAGCAGAATTACAGTCAAAAGTTCGGTTGCATTCAATGTAAATTGACATGTGCCGGTGGTGGTGATACTAAAAGGAGGACAGGGCGTAACAAACACATACACACACGCGTGTACTTGATAGTTGCGCCCACACACCTGCCATTATCAACAACGTCAGCGTACATAGTAGTAGTGGTGTTGGGAAAAAGAGCTAAGAGCATAATACTTTTAAACAAAGAAATAATTTTTAAATAACAAAACTTTTTTTCGTTTTTGTTTCTTTTTTTTGTTATATAAATTCACAAATAGCATTAATGATGATGTTAATATTTACACATATAATAATGAATGTGCTTGCACGTAAAATCAACCAAACATAAGTCAATTCTTTTCAACTGAAAATTCAACGCGATTCACTTATAGAACCGAGTTTCATTTTGAAAAAGAAGAAGTAGACGCAGAAAAGAAAAAAGAAAGATGCAGCTGCGGATTATTCATCTCGATATAGATACGCATATATATATATGAATGAGTACATATGGTCATGATGCATTGGTATGTGAGATAACAAAACATTTTTGCTGTATATCGTTTGTCGGTCGGTAATTAAAAACAAGTCTACAGAAACTGAAAATTGAAATAAATGTTGATGATGATGGTGAGAGATAAAGAGAGAGCGACAGAGACCGATATATAGTGGTCAGCCTTGAACGGCCTTGAGTTAAGGAGCTGTGTAGATTACAATACAGATGTTATAAAAGATATATATATATATATATATATATATACATATATACATATATATATATATAGGTGTGTGTGTGCGTATGTATGCATGTGCAGCGAATACATGTTAAGATTTTGGTAGGATTTTTGTAGTTAAATCGAACGCGTTCAAGGCACATTTACGTAAAAATATTAAAAAAAAAAAATGGGCCCCAAGAGCCAAGTGTTTCTAATAGAAAATAAAAACATAATTAAAAATAAGCCTAAAGCGGTATACTTATCTGCCTACTGTCCTATCCTCTGACTCGACTTAAAGTTTGTTCTTATACAAGCTTCAGCTAATGACCGTAAGAAAGTTCAATACAAGTCGTTTGTAACCCGCTTTCGTTAATTATTTAACTTTTATTATTATTTATCGCCTAAAAGCGGAAAGGCAGGAAAATGCTAGTTTTTTTTTTGTTTTATATGTTTATCTGGCTATAACATTTAGAGATGTAGATCAGAGGTGCTTGATAAAGTAAATGTGTCTTTGATAAGATTCGGATCGTGTGGCTAATAGGAGCTGAAGCATAGCCGCGCGAATTGATTTGTGCCGTGCATTGCTTGGCTGATCAAAAATACGAATCGACTTTAGTAAATAAGAAGTCCGTTTAATATAACCAAATAGATCGATCTATAATTTTATCGTCCGTACTGATCCCTACTGAGTTTTGTGCAAACATTTAGCCCAACCATTTACATGTGACTTAGTGCAAAAGTGGGGCTATATAAGGATAAAGATATACCGATACGCGAGAAAGGATGTGTATAAACAATCGTCATAGATAAGAGGTTTCAAAATTGGGAGAAATCAAGATTTCAACACACATTTGAGAATCGACTACAAAAATTAACGTAGTCCGTGGGCGATTGCTAAGGAAGCGAGTCGAATCAAAAATTTTAAAATATATATTCATCAATAGGCAGGAGGGGGGGGCGCTCTAGTATATGTACATTTGCAAGTTACGTTTTATAGATATTTGTCTAGTTCGTGTTTTGCATTATACATTATATCGTATCACATGAAATATGTAAACGCCTGATGAACATCTGATGTCTGATCATAAGAACAGAAATTTGAAATCAAGCTTTTCGTCAGAAATTCGCCTGCTTACATAAGCAGTAAGTTGAATAAATATGAATTCCAGGGCAGATTACATCTTACGATGACTTCACATTATTTTCTTTGTTTTCAAAACCGCGCAAGATATTGGTGTCGATTAGAATAGAAATTCGAGTTAAATCGATGCAAAAATTGAACAAATTTTCTCTAAATTAACATTCTTTACAGAAAGCCGTAATTAATTATTATTGCTGTCAACGAAATGTCTTATTAGCAGTTTATGTTAAAATCAAATAGTTTTTGTTATGAATTGATGGCTGCTGGGGGTTATGCAAGGGAAAGACGAGGTGTTTCCGAAGAATTTCAGTTAATTAATTGAAATTTTATCAAAGAAACCAGGAAGAGTGTGATGTGCGAAGCTTAGCATTTTTAATTACATAGGAAACTTGTTTTCTTTTTTGTTTTTAGTCTTAAACACACACACATATATTTACATCTATATATATATAAATTATAGTTGACAGAATTCACAGAAAAGGTAGACAATGTGCGCCCATTAAAATTAAATAATAATAATAACAACAATGTGTGTGAACGACTGACTATTTTGCATTTAAATCTTACGCTCAAATTTCTTATTTAATTACTCCTCAAGCGGGAAAAGGAAAATCTTACATTTGTCTCATCCAAATTTTCGAATTAACTTTTCTCCTCGCTTCTTCTTTACTTATTGCGCAGATGAATTTGTCATTTACATTTTATCTTAAATCTTTATTAAAAGTCGTGGAGTTACTACCTGATTTCTGTTGCGAAAAACATTACTTTCCATTGGTTTGGAAGACTAGTTGCATCTTAAAGCTCTGCAAAAAAGGTGCTAGAAAATGCATTGACCATTGCATGGGTATCGCCAAACTTAGGGTGCAGTTCAAATTATTTGAAGCTCTGATAACAAAAAAACTCACTCCTCCCTTCTTAAGAGGCGAATCAACTCCCACTAACCTTCCAAAATGTTACGGTCACGTCTTTGAAGCATTTTCCGAACACAAGCAAACGGATGTTATCTTCACTGAATTTTCCAAAACAAGTGGCAAAGTGACTCGTCGTTTGTCAGTCTATAAATTACACCGTTTTGGTGTTTTGCCACGTGGTTTAGTAGCTATCTTACTGGCCGCAGTCCACATGTGCTGTCCAGACAAATTTCCGTTACTTGTAGTGTTCTTCAGAATAGCCAGGTTGAACAACTTTTATTTATATTATTTATCAACGGTCGTCCCGAATTCTTTCAGCATTCCTGTGCATCAATGCTTGCGATCATATCGAACTTCGCTTTGAGTTTGGCTTGGTTGACACAAATGTTACCCATATCTGATGGAGGTTTCCTGTCATTCGAATGATAGTTTACAGCCCAAGGGGTCTATTGCAATAGACGTCCAGGACGGGAATATATATATAATTATTCATCTCTCCGTCATCATTGTATTTGCCGGACATGATTATTTTCCGTCTTCATAGACTGCTTCATGGTAATTGTTTTGAGCAAATGGTGTCTGTGCCGCATAAAACTCTCTAATCTAAAAACTAACAGAACGAATGACGTAAAGCGTAAATAACACTTGTTTACTAAAAGATTCTAGGGTTGATATTTGAAGGGCGTGTATGTATTTCTCAAAAAGAAAATTCGCCCTATTTCTTGAACTTGATGTGTTCACCAATTTTTTGAGTGTCATCGTCGAATGAACAGATGCTAAGTAAGAAAGAACCTCCTGCAGACTGGTGAACTCTGACGGACAGTGGGGAGTCCGGCCCATAACATGACTCCCCTTGGGCGGACTTTGCGAAGTAAAGGCGAAATTATATTGAAAAAGCTCTATATCACAAATTTACAAATTTTGAAGAGCTTGACGACACTTACTCTAGTATTCCAATTTTGTTTATTGTAGAACAAAGTGTTCATTAAAGTTTTTAATAAATCATATTTGTTTACTCTATGGCACTTTTATAGCTTTAATGTTAATAATATATATTCGTTTTTTATATCGATCGTAGGGGGGAGGGAGTGTATCTTAAATTAATCGAACGCTATGCAATATGTTGAAATATTAAAAGGATTAGACCTTTGACTGGCATTAATAACCGAATTTTCTATGTATATCGGCCTATGTCTGTATGTCGAAGTCGAAAACGATTGCATCTTTTGTCGAGTAAAATATAAATGTAAAAGAAAAAGGATCGCGATGTTGAACCAATGGTTCTTTAAAAACAGTTCTTTAAAATTGATCGAACCGTCCCAGTTGATTGTCGCTGAGTTTGGAGAGTTTGTACCACCATTGCTCTCACATTTCCGGCACCAAACATGTGAATGTTTTGCCCGTTCTGTTAGGTGGAAGTAAGACTCATCACTTTGGCGTATTTTTTTGCGAATGATATAAATTGTGTTTGTGCACTTTCGTCGTCCAACTAATGTATGAAGAGCAGGTTTATCTATGAATCTATTAAAATCGTCTTAAATTTCGTATGGACCGAACCAAAACTATTTTTATACGACTCCCCACTTACGGCACAGAACGATTTTCCGAATTGATTTGAGTTTGTCCACCTGTCTGTTCGTCGGACGATTGTCCATGAAAATTTGTTTCCAATTTTCAGCTACCCATTTTTGCTCGCTTTCGGCCATGAATCGACTCTATAGAAAATGGTTTCAAGAGCTTTCACGACCATGCCCTATATGACGCCTTATTGTATAGATACGTCTTTTTACGAAAAAAATCGCAATCTTTAATATATGTAGGCACAAATCTGTAGAACATAGCTACTTGGCATCTAAAATAAGAGTAGAAAATTCTTTGGACTAAAGTGAATCTCTTCTATAAACGAATTTTTAGGACTCTGCGACGGAAATTTGCTGAAGATTGCGTTTTGACAGACAAATTTGCGGTGGTATGTTTAGACCATGTACGCCCACTTTTAAGGGACGTCCCTAGAAGAGAGAGCCATGAAAACTAAAGCTTCAAATAGTGAGAAGCATTTCCTCCATGGTAACGAAGGATGATTTGCGCTATCATTGGGCGAATGTGAGTGATGCAACCCATTGGGTTTAGGGTATTCAATGGTCGGCCTTGCTTAAAGCTTTTTTATCATTTCTGTAATAGATTTCCATGCACTTAGCTATCTGTCGAAAATATTATGAACTCTGATAAACAAGAATTGTATTGTAAGCAAATTTTTTTTTTTTTTTAATTTGAAAAGTAGTTTTGCTCTTTGTTTGTGCAACGAGTCATTTGTCGTTTGTGCATTATTAAATATTCTGTCTATCGGCCTGTTTTACTGTTTTATTATTAATGCACACTTGTGCTTGTTGCTTTATAGTCATCGGTGTGTTTGTGTTTGTGTTTGCGTTCGCGTTTAGATGATGTATGTTCAATATATTGCGCGGGTGAGCACAATGCAATTGATTATTGTTTGTAATCGAAGCCGCCATTATATATGTGAATTTAATTTTTCTGTTTTATTACCTTTTCCGTATATGCTAAGTGTTCGCACTCTAATGGTATTCCATGTATGGCCATCTTGCTATTGTCGTTATTAACACTTTTTTTTGGTCTTAATATATATTAAACAATTATTTCTGCTTGCGTTTTATTTGTGTTTCGATCACTTTAAATGGTCTCCAGTTAAACAGAGATTAGTTGCTTTCATAGAAGGCCAAGATTTGTGGAATTATTATTTTCCACCACTGAAGCGAGTATAAAGCTACAATGCTTGGTTTTGCCATTGTGTGTAAAATACAAAGATGTCCATACAACAGTTTGCTGTGCATTCTTAGATCAGTGTGACTTTTCGAACTCGCCCATTACCTATGGGTAACGCACAATTTCCATCTTGACCTGTGTCCTGCTAGTAGGAGTGTTTTTATTTTCACATGTTCACGACTTCGCTCAAACGGAGGACAGATTAACTAATACCCGAACGGAGATGTTAAATCCACTCCAAATTTCAAGATATACCCAATATATACCTAATTACATATCTGTTTGCTAGATGCTAGGACAGGAAAACGGTATTGAATTACCATAGATTTGCCTTTGGAGAGTGGAAATGAAAATTACGGAACTTTAGGTTGTCTTTTTTTAAACAATAACTTGGTGGATATAACGGCAATCTTGCCAAAAAAGACAAAAACTGAACAGCTGGTATTTAGGTTTTTCCTTTTGGTTCATATAAACATTACGATCATGTTATTAATCTGATAAAATATAAGCTTAAACATATTATTACCAATAAGGACTCTATGAGCGTAAATTCCTTTTAATGAGTTTGCAAACTAATTTTAGTTTTCAGTTGTCCTGGGAAGATTTCTATGCGCACCATGACAATTTACAAATTTGATAATCTCTGACATCGGTTGCAACAGCAGGCTTGAAACTTCAGTCTCCAGAAGAAGACAATGATTAGTATGATATAATAGGTCGCAAAAGTGATTTAATTTCGTGTGACTAACTGACTTAGCTGTTAATCTGAAAAGTAATGCAAATTTCACAATGAGTGCAGCTATCTTATTAACTTTTGCAGCAGAATCCACAAATTTAAGTTCCTGTAGGCCATGGACTAACTTTCCTTTATGACGTTTTGCGAAGCTTTGCCGGACAGTAGCCAGAACAGAAGTAAGAAGATCGTATTCGTTCGTGGTTTAATCTTTTATGCACACCACCTTTACCAAGAAAAAAAAAAAGAATAAATTTACGCCCTTGGATGGGTGTGGCTGATTTTTTGCATTTTTGTAAGGTATACGAGGCAATGTTTGAGGTAATTTATGAGTAATGAACAAACCACTCTGAAAGAGGTGCTGTTAATTTAAAGTGCACCGTAGGCGTGTTTTTTGGCCGATCTGGCCAAACATCATTCGTATATATAGTTTTACAAAATATTTCAGATATCAAGATAAATAAAACGGAACACTTCTACAGTTCGCTCTTGGCTATGAATTCGTTTCTCTTTTATGCAGAAGCTCCTTTTCTTACAAATGTTGCACGCCTCTCACTGCGTCTCCACCTCGGTCCTTTTTAGGCCAAATTATCTGCAGTTGCTTCTCATAATCGGACAGTCTCCGCCATTTCATTTTAGCGACATGAAATAGCTCCGCTTGTCTCATTTTAACCCCGTTAATTTTTAACTTTTGCCGATACTCGTACAATAAAACGGAACACGGCATCTGGGCCGTCGCGTTCTTGTAAATTCCCTACCGTGCACTATTAGCGATCGGCGACGCTTTTCTTCCAAACTTGACAACTTTAGCAATTTCGCGCATGTTTAAAGTTTGCTTAATATTTTCTTCCTTAAAAGTTTATAGCTTCCTCCTTAATTAACGATTTCAAATAATATAATGCCGACCCTAGCTCAACATTGGGGTTAGTATAAGAAACAATGTCGGCACATAGTCAATAAGAGAATGCGATGAGTTGAGAGGTCAACGCATTCTAGACTTCTCAGAGAAATCATTTTATTTGTTGGTTTAAAGGATGCTTCGAATTTTCTAGAATATAAGAAAATGTTTTATTACTTAAAACAAATGTTTCATTTCAACTGCGAGATTTCCTTCAGATCCTTGAGTAGAATAGAATCCCATTCCAGTTTAAATGCATAATGAACCTGTGGTTGAGGTTTTTTTCCTTTTTTTCCCTATATGTGTCTAACTCATTTTTCTAGGTTAGTGTTATAACGTCGTGGTGTGGAGGTTGTTGAAAACACTTGCAAACAATCCAAGAGACGCCTTTGACTTAATAGGAGGATTTCTTTTACTGGAATTTGTATTCAAATGGAAAAAATATCATACATACACAATGTTGTCATTGCTAGTTGTGCTCGGCATATAGGGCGTAAAGGAGAAGAAGAAAAGCAATTGCTTGAGAAGAGAGTCAACTCCAGTGGCAAACTCGGACAAATTTGTAACTCTTTTTATCTTCAATTCTTCAAAATAAATGGTGAAAGTAAGAACAAATTTTATTTGCTACATACACACTCACTGTTTGGTACTTTTCGTAGACACATACTTATATGTACAGCATAGCGCATATTCACGTACAAACACAGAATTGTACATGTTTCCGTTTTGCAGGCGTTTGAGAGAAGGTGGCGCCTTATCAAGAAACTATTAACAGACTCTTTGCCTATACAAATAATGAGAATGAAAGAGGAAGCAATTAATTTGCTGCTATTTAATAGCGCTACTACTGCTATTGGTAACAGAAACACAAGAAGTCCGTAATAATTTCCTATTTCGAATTTTGAATAAAATGTTGCGCTATCATGTCATTTAGTTGTTGCTGTTATAAGGTATTGTTGCTATATAAAATGCATTCACAGCTAAACAAGCACGTAGTGTACACACGCAAAGTATGATACAATAGTGACAATAAAAGTAATCAAACTCCTACTCCAAGCAGCAGTTGTCTCTAACATGACTGGAACAAAGAGAACTCATTCGTAATTGGGAGATGGTTTATCTAGACGGAGATATAATTGCGATTGTAGCAGACAAATAGACGCATATAGAAAAATCATGTCTCTTACTCGCCTTGACGAATAATATATTAAAGCTAGGTAGATATACGCATATCCAAGCGTTAGTACGATTCATTACTAAGCACATTTCACATAAACGCACTGTGGGTGATGGCGAGTGTACATGGTTCGTCTTAAATCGGATACGCGTTTTGTGAATACTTTCTTATACATAAAAAGTCGTGGAATTCCAAGAAATCAATTGACGCATACTTAAATTATAGTTTAGCGCATTCTCGAGAAAGAGAGTAATAAGTTGTGCTGAGCTACAATGAATTTAATGAGGTATCAAAAAAAATAATTAACTGTTGGTGGTTGGATAATATATTAGAAGATAAGCAATTTATATAAAACAAAACCAAACAAGTAACAAAGTTATATTCGGCTGGAGCCGAATCTGGTATACGCACCTCCACTAAAATCTTTAGCGTCCCACGTGACTGGATTAAAATATATCTTCCAGCTTTTAGTTCACTAAAAGTTATTTTTAAGAAAAATTTAATCCATCACCTCGTGACATTCGCCGTAATTAATGTAGAATTAATACACTTACTTACATTCGCATTCTACTCTCCAAGGCCTTTTACTTCATATCCATATTGACGGTATTGTTAGGAGCAAATTAACCCACCACGCCGTTGTGTCCACCACATTTAGTTCAAAATTAACGCATTTTTAGGCAGATAATATATCTTCATTTGAGGAATGTGCAAAATAATTTTAGACATTCTGTCGTGTTCACCTTAGTTCATCAATAAGCATAGACGCTCACAAAAGTGAAAAAAGGAAATTTAGTCTCTTGTAACCTTATGTGGGCATGCCCGATAAATAGTAGAGTTTTCCATGAAGTTGATGTAGAGTAATGAGCAAAAACTCACGAATTTTTACTTAGATAAACGGGCGTGTACGCGGACCAATTTCGGCCGTTTTCAATACGGCCATACCTACGTGCACAAACTTCCAATGTTTCTAGCAAATTTGAAGTCGATATTTTCATTTTTGCGATGAAGAGTATGCCAACAGCACACACCACACAGACGGACGCACATGTTGTAATCGATTCAGAATTTCACGCTGATGAAGACTATATCGACTTTATAGCGTTTCTGAAGTTTCCATATTACGCGCACGTTGCAAACATTATGACAAAATGAGTATATCACCCATCCTTTGGCGGGGGGTGTAAAAAAGATTTTACTTTTTTACTTATTTTGTTATTTTTGAAAAAAAAAATAAAGAGGACATAGGGGCTGCAGTAAAGCAAAATCATTTCTGTTGTTGGGCAATAAAGAAAGAAGCAGCATGCAAATTATTTATTTATTTTTTTTTTTTCTTTTATTCTTTAAAACTTATCGTTCATAAATTTTACAAATTAAGGAAATTGTTAAAAGATATTTGTGTTTTAGTTGTTTTTGCTATTGAAGTCTGTCTGAATTTGATTTTGTTTGTTAGTTTATCGCCTTTGAGTAAAACACTACACCTTTTGCGCTGCGTACAGCAGTTGCATGCCAATGAAATATTTGAACACAACTTTACGATATATATCTATGTGTTTGTAAGCATGCAATTGTGTGTGTATGTATGTGCAATTCACATTATTTCGCACAACAGCAACGCGATAAACGATTTCTCGTGTTGTTTGTTGTTATTATTACACCTACCGGGTAATAAACACGAAAGTGAAAAATCGCACGAATAAAAAGGAAAACGTTTTCTTTTTTACGTTATTGGTGTTTGCTGTTGCTGTTGCTGTTGCTGTTGGTGTTGTGCTTTCTTCAAAATTTATTATAAGCCGTCAAAATAGCAACAATAGCTGCAACAAAAGAAAAGCAACACAAATTTTAGATTAGTGCAGCTAATAATGTGCTACAATGTTGTTAGAGATTATACCGCATGTTGTTAATGATGGAAAAACATCTAAAAAAGGTATAATGTTGCTAGCAGTGCTGTGACGATGGCGGTTTCTAGTTGTGATGGTGTTGGTGCTGGTGCTGGTGCTGGTGCTGGTGCTGGGGCTGATAGTGTTTAGGTAATGCTGATGGCCGTGAAAGAGATTTCATTTGATTGCGTCGAACCATAATTTCAACGAGCATCAGTAGCTTTGCGATAGCTGCTGTCATAATGGTCAGGTATTACAGCAACAATCGAATATATTGCAAATTTTATTTTTATTAATGATCATGTTTTTTCTTCGATATTTTATTTTTCTTTTTTCCCCCTTTTTTTTGTTAATGAAATCAAAATCGAAATGTGAGACATTGCATTAAATTTCACTTACAATCTGAAAAACCAGTAAAAAATATTGTATTTTACTTTACTTATTTATTTATTTGCTTATTTATTATTTTTTGCATGAAAGTTATTCTGTGATTGAATATCTGTTGAGTTTTTTATGTTTTAACTCAACAATATCTCACAACATAAACAATCTATTTTATACTCAAGCGCATATAAAATAAAAAAGACCAATAAAGACTACCAAGCCAGCCATTCATCTATGCATGCATGTATTCATTCATTCATCCATCCATCCATCCATCCATCCATCCAGCCATCCATCCATTTGTTCATTCAGCCAGCCTCCTATCCGTCCATCTATCATTTGCGGTTGTTTGGCGGAAAATAACCATCGGCTATAAAGTGACCCATGAAAGCAAAGTTTTTTTTTTTTTAAATTTGTTTTTACGAAATTTACACCATAATGACTCTCAATAACACTAACAGCCATTGTCAGTGTTAAAGCGAAACTGATCCATGTTTACACATAATACCAAGCTAAAGGTGCCAGTGTGCTTGTCCGCCTATGAAAATGTTCAAGTTTTCCAATAACAGTATAAAAGGCAAGAAAAATAAAAGAAAAAAAAAAAAAAAACGAACTGTTTTTCCACTTCTTTCTCTTTCATAAGATTTTAGCATAAATTTTCTGCTGCTACACTCTGTCACGTCAAGTCCTAATTTGTTTTTGACGTAACTAGCACAACCATGCCATAAACACACACAAACTATTCGTACTGGATATTTTCAACAGACAAATTTCCCGTTAAAACAAAGCAAGCAAACATAATAAAGAAAAACCCTTTGGTGGTTTTATTGATTTTGTTGTGAGCTTTTCTTTACTTTGTTTTGCTCTATGTTTTTTCTCTTTTCGTTTTTGCATACAAACCTAAAAACCTCAAAATTAAGCCATAAATTTTTGTTAGAAAAATCTTTACTTAGAGGTAAGAGACAATTTACTTTTATTTAGTAGTTGGGTTTGGGAGTTTTTTTCTTCAAGAATTTAAGCAAGAATTCGACTTCCATTCCATTCCATTATATTGTATTAGGCTATTGCCCGAAGTCAAGTTCTCTCTACTTTAAAATAGAAGACTTGATGTACATTCATTTACAGAGATTCTGGGTAAGCGAAAAGTGCCGCAAGTATTTTTTATTGCTTTCTATGGGGGAAACCTATTTTCGGACAACTATCTTCGATAAAGTTGATGAGCGTATCAATCGTCTCTTTCGGTGTCAAAAACAGATTAGTATTTGGTTGTAGTCATGCAGAGAGGATAGGTGTGACGTGTTCCTAATTCTTTATAGACTCGATAGACACGAACGCTGTACAAATCCAATACTATTTCTCCTTCTGTGTGATTATAATGGCAGTATACTCTTATATAAGACAGAACGATAGAATAGAATAGAAAAATAATAAGAATAATTTAATAGTTCATTTAAGCATTTGTTGCTCAATCGCTTATGCAACTTGAAGTTTTCATTGCTCGCATCGAAAACAGGAAGTTCTCCCCCTTTTTATGAGGCTCTGGTTAATTTAACTTTTGTCTTCGCCCACTACTTCCATATGCCAAGTAGAATGAACTGTTAAATCAATCCTATGGCAAGGTGGTCTTGTAAAACTTTTACATCTTGGTCTTGGTCTCTTTTGGTAGGAATTTCAAAATTCTTCAAGTATGTGAGATCTGGTAAGACTGTCTTTAAAAAATTGAAAATAAATTTTATTGAAAATATGTTTTCTATCATCCATTCATCTGTTTTCTATCGACATTGCATGATTGCGATGTATTCAGTTTGTTAGAACGTTTGCAATATGCGGAAGGAAGCTTTAAAAACATATTCTTCATCATCAGCGTTAAGTTTCGAATCGATTTAAGCAATTCCGTCGTCTGTCATCTATGCAATGTCTGTGGTAAACATTTCTCTTGCCTCAAAAACGAACTTATCGGTTTCAAATTTGCAGAGAGATTGCAATCTCTTGCAGATTGAGTCGCACCTATTTGGCGAAAAACGCACTTCCATTTTCTGGGCTTTTTGCTCATCACTCGTTCACTCCCGTAGACACACGACGCATTATTAAACCGAGCGACGCAATTTTTGCGCCGAGCATGCCAGTGGTTCTGTCGAGCATATGGGTGGCAGTTCTTTTTTTCAGAAATATATTCGTGGGACCGAAAACTGTAAATGAAAATTCAAAAACATTGCCGGTGCTTTCTGAGGTTGTTTTAATTTCTTCTGCATTGCAGGTATGTATGTGAACAGTTCGCACCCACTTTTGAAACCCCTATTCTTCTATATTGATCAGGAAATGTTTGTTCCATATTTCGGATTCGCATCTTCATTCTTGCGAATGTGTGTTACAAAAGTTACCCATCAAATTGTCGTGGTTTCTTAAAACTAGATAGATGGATGGGCAAGAAAAGTGGATTTATTTTTCCAAAGCTATACATAATGGGTAGTATGCCAGCGAAAATTATCAAAAATTTCTGAACCTATAAATGGAAAAAAAGCCAGCAACAAGATTTTCTCGGGAAGGGTTCTTCTCGTCTCCGTACTTGCAGCCGGCCTGATATTATTTAAACTTTTTTTAATCATTTAATTATAAGCAGATTGTGTGCAGATATCTCGAGCGTTCTGCTTGCGTTTATTTAAAAAGTAAATAAAGTCAATTAGAAAAAGAAAAGAAAAGCAAAGAAAAGAAATGAAAATTTTTGCATCTGAAAAAGTTGTCACACAAATCACGTTGCAGTTTAATTTTGATTAATTAGTTTCCCACACTTTAAAATCTCGCCCTTTCATACGGTTTATCAAATTTGAACACGAAAGTTAGTTAAAGCAGGTTTCCTGCTTCTTTTATTTTTCCAGCTCAATGTGAAAAATATAAAAGAAGAATAATTGCTAAACTGATTTTTGTTTTTTTTTTTTCAACTGAACACACGAGCAACCATACAATAACAGTTAAGATTGCGTAAGTTGTAAAGTAGTGGCCCTCCTTTTTAAGTAAGTAACAAACCCATATACAATCGAGTGGTTTGGAATACTTGATGACAAGCAACAACAAAAACAATGAGAGTCTGATTGTTATAAAAAATGCTCAGCAAGTAAGCTTTCAGAGACCCATTTCGTTTGAATTGATAGACAAACTGACTAATAGTGATTTTGTTTTTGTTTTTCTGTATGCCCATATGCACGTACCTTCGTACGTACATGCGATACAATAATCAACGTAATTGCGGACTTAAGCAGTGAATTAAGGAGCGCCAAAAATAGTGAAACACATATGTGCTCTTTTACTTAAGTACTTTGGCAGTAATAATAATAACACAAAAAAAAAAAAAATTACCTCAATGATACCATAAACGAAAACCCTTAACTGGAGGAGACACTACAACAAAGACTAATCACATTAAAATGCTGGATTAAGGAAAAATAAGAAACAATTTAGAAACAATCATAAGAGCAACAAACAATAAAATAAGCTGCTTAATGTCAAGTAGATATCCGAGCACATGGGCATACCCACACACGCGCATGCACTTATTATAATATATGCATGTTATCTAACATATTATATATGTCGTCTTGATTGTATTACTATATACAACATTCATATTTGTATGAGTAATGTGTAAAATAGAGCGATAAGGGAATCTACACTGTATCGGGCGAAACTTCTTGGCACAATTCAGCAGACTGTTCGATTTGCGGCATCAATCTTTAAAAAATTGAAATCACATATTAACTATCTCTGCTCTTCATTCCCTGCCCTGCCCTGAAAGAAGCTATGACGCTACTTATGTTTTTGTGATAATAATAAATGGAAAAGCTTTTCGTCTGTCTATTAAAATGCGGTTTCGCGCGACGAGAAATCTTTGCACAAACCCAAGCGCACAATCGTAGCAAGGATTTGCGATGTGTCTGCGCCGCTTCAAAACAAGCACACACACACACACACATACACACACACACGCACACACACACACTTGTATCCATTACTAA
The DNA here is from genome assembly GCA_000688715.1 of Glossina pallidipes. Lineage (NCBI taxonomy): Eukaryota > Metazoa > Arthropoda > Insecta > Diptera > Glossinidae > Glossina > Glossina pallidipes. Next base: position 2,120,306 of record KK499783.1, read on the forward strand.
GGAAATTTGCAGTAGTATTAGTTGGAAGTTTAATGGAAACTAACTTCTGCAGATCTTCTTCCAACAGAGAGCAGTGCAACAGGTCGAATGGGATTAATTTCCAGCCTAACGTAATATGAGTTAATTTTGGCCAACGTTTGCAATGATAAATGAAGTATAACTTCGTCATATTTGTGCTCACATGCTCACGCGATTCGAAACTTTGTAACGACTATCTTGAGAAATGGGAAGTAATCGCCAGTAAATCGTGAGTTCAAAGTCGTACGTACTATGAAACAAATAATTGTGTGAGAATTCATTCACATCAAGTCCGCACTGAACTGCTATGACAGCTTAACAATGAACGCGACTCACTATATGAAATGTGGCCAGAAAACTGTGTAGCTCTTGCGAGAAGGAATTGTCAAGCATAAAATCAATTTTCGGTAAGCGCGATATGCGGTCACCTCCATTGCCACCGCCCCCATTGACGCACATCCCAACATCCCAACATTTCTGCAATGTTGGTGACATTTCAAATTTTTCGAAAGAATCGACGGCATGACGTCATAATTCAATAAATCCTTTAGGGTCGACGATTCTCACAAAAATTATATAAGTAATTGTTTATTTTCTCATTTGAATTTTCTGTCCTCTGTTGTGAGCATACAGTGGTAAATGTATAAAAAATAAATAAATAATTTATTAATGCGGAGGCAGATGTATTCTGTCGTTATTTCAGTCCGCATTATTTTTCTGTAATTTTCACTTCAGTGTCTCTTTGTATGGACATATCTGTTCATATACTACCTTTTATTACCGAAGTAGTAACCAAGCAATTCATTTGTCATTGTTCTAGAAAATTGCGCTCGTTCTCTAAGGCTTAAAACGTAACATGCATTTGGTTTATTTTTGTGAAATGTAAACATTATTTCCCGAAACTGGATTGAATTGACAAGCTTGTACTGATTGCTTTGAAGGCAATGATGACATTTTACCCAATTGATCAGATAATGCTATATACCAAAGAAGTGGGAGCTGCAAAATTCGTCTAAGGCCCTTTTCTGGCTGATGCAGGCATTGATGACAAAGGTTGATGGCAATGCTAAGTAAATACATTTTTGAGCACCGTGACGATCGTAATCATATCCGTTCGTCGACCTCCCCAAAATATGTCTTATCAAAAGTTATCAAAATTGGTCCGATCATATGAATCAGCAAAAGAGGTCGACCATAGTCTCGCTCCCGCCTACAAACTGTGAAAGCTTTTAATTGCAGGCTTTAAGCCTAACCATCGATTTACTCTTAATTTAGGTAAATTAGGTAAAACAACAGATCCGCACAATTGCAGAAGGATCATAGTCGCGGTCTCATCTTATAAACTTACTAGATGGTAAAAAACTTGGCTTAAAGTATATTTGTACAATGTGCGATACGGACGATGCGATTTATAACACATATATATCAAGTGGAAGAGTGTTCGTGCGATGAGGTCTAAGCACAATTGATTAACACCAACATGGATTGATTAGGGGAAACAATCGAGCCCGGAGTATATATATGCCTATGCTAACTGCTAAAAGGTTTATGGTTTCGATAGAATTTTTGATAGTAGAGTGAGCAAGCTGTATACCGAAAGAACAAATGGGCTTAACCCCATCTCAGAGTAAGTCAGTTATATTTCAGAAGGGATGTCTCTACGCCTCAACTTAAACGTGAAACGTAAAATGATTGCGAAATTTTCATGTTGATGGCGCAGTCGTTAGCAGTTCATGGTAGATTTGGTAGAAAACATTTTATTAAGTAAGCATTTAATCTATCACAAAGTATGTGCAACACGTTTGAATAACAAACATATCGAATGTTTAGGTGAGCAGCCAGCCAGCCAGTCTTGGCGTTTCTTCAATACATTTTCAGAAAAATGTTAAACACAACCATTCTAGGTAGAAAGAAGGCGAAAACACTCTTAACACCCACACGTGCTTGCACTTTTTTTGTTTCATATTCTTTTTCTAATTGACCATAACAAACATGTGTTATTGACCAGAAAAGCAGGTCAGATTGTTGACACCAACACTTGTTTTATATGGACACAACAGAATGCACGCAAAAGGCCTTAAATTGGATCTTTTAACTGAAAAAGGGAAAATTCTCGCTTTTTATGTCTTATTAAAATCACATTAATAAGCTTTGAGTCATTTTCAAGATAAAGCGCAACCAACAATGCTTTATCAGGTTTAAACAATGATGTGACCACTCCATTATCGAAGAACTATCTTTACCGTTTACGTCATAGCCCAAGTTATCTCGCTGACGCACAAACAGTATAGTTTTTCGTTCGAGTTTTGAGTAGTGGTAGTGGTAGTGGTAGTAGTAGTAGTAGTAGTAGTGTTGCGTTATTTGCGACAAACACGGCAAGCTTTGCTTTTCTTGCATTTGCAGGAAAGCAAGGAAGGTTAGAATATTCGTAGCACAAATAAAAATAGCGCGTGCTAGACGAACCATTAACGTGGCGTGCAAAATTGAATTTTAATGGCCCTACCATTTTGCGGAGTTAGCTACTAACAGCGCCGAGTATTATGAGTTGATCCAGATCAACGAAACCGTTACCGGGGAATGCCGTTAAAGATAAATAACGCAATTAAGTTAATTATCGCAAGCAGAATTGCTACAGCAAGCGAGAAACATTGTAGAGCGATTTTTCAGCATGATGACGTTTGCGTTAAGATTGCAAGATCCATCTAAGAAAGGTCAGCAAATGAAACTAATTGACGGTAATAATAAGCAAGTAACCTACACTCGTATTTGCAGGTCACCACATACTGTGTCTGCTCACTCGAAATGGCTGATTGGTATGTAGCTGTAGCCAGTACAGTGTGCTCGGAAATTTTTTAAAATAAATGATGGAGCAGAGCTGCAACTTCTATCATTTTCCTTTTCCTTTTTATATGTAACGCCCAAAAAGGAAGTTTCAGAGACCCTATAAAGGGTATGTAGTCTTGATCAGCGTGAAATTATGACTTGATTTACCCATGTCTGTCCGTCTGTGTGGTGTGTGTTGTTGGCACTTCCCTGGTCGCAAAAATGCAGCTATCGACTTAAAATTTGGTAGAAACATTGGAAGTCTCTGCACGCAGGTTGGTATTGACAATGGACCAAATTGGTCAAAGTAGTGGAGCCGAAACTGAAAGCAACTCAGTTTTTTTAACGAAAATTTTTGGATTTTTGCTCGTTACTCGGAAGTTATTAAAGTTATTAAAGCCTGAAATTTTCTATCTTTACTTTACTCCTTACGTGGAAAAAAAGAAACACTCAGCCGTGGCCACACAAAGTTACAAATAAGGCAATTTAGCATAAGGCAAACAAGACAGAATGTTAGAAACTTCTTGCTGCTACATCCCTCAAATGAAACTACTTTGTCTGCATAAAAATGGGTCAATTTTAAAATGAATATGGTGGACATCCTGATTAATTTTTTCTTAATACTACCAGCGATATGCGTATCAAAAACATAGCGGTGGGTGTGCGAGATTCGACCCCCACCGGCTATAACATTATTCCCTTCGTTTAACGCTGATTTGAATGGATACTGTATTTTTTGCTCGCATGGTGGTTCGAGTCTTACGACGACACTCAAATGTGGATTCAAAAAGACCAAATAATTCTTCGAGACAGAATTCGAAAATTGCTTGTTTATTGATTTTGTTGTGAACTAAATGCATGCTTGACCGTTAAAGGCGGACCGAACTAATTTATGCCCCCAATAGTTGACCAAATTTGAAGAGTAGTTGACCTCGTTTAAAGTGTTACACAATATATATATATAGGAGAAATATAGGAGAGAGAGAGAGAGAGAGAGAGAGTGAGAGTGAGAGTGAGTTTTAAATGACTTTTAGTTTGCGAGATCGCATAAGGAATTCGCGCTGAATTTTATTTTTAAATGCTTAAATGGCATCTTTAAGATAAAGAAAGGAAAACATATTTTCTGTTGTTGGCATAAATGACCTCTTAAATATTCAAGAATAGCACAAAAACATGCTGGTTTTAACAAGTTTTTGCAAAGCACGTTTGCTCAAAAATGATACACAGGACAACTGCGAAATTTTCACTCGTTTCTTTCGAATTTATACAATATTCTTAGAAGAGTATTCTCTGGTCAAACACGGAAGGAGGACCAATAACTTCATTTTCTCTTTCGAATAGTCAATTAATCAGAGCTTTCTAAATCGTCTTACTTCATCCACTGGCTGCAGACATGTGGGTTGATTGTTTGTTTTTTTTTTTTTCAAATTTGCCCCAGATCTGCACAGCCATAGTGACTCTTGAATGACTTTGTTCATAGTTCTCGAAAATAATTTTTTATTTTTTTTAACCTCTTAAATATCTGCCTAATCGTTTCGTCAAATATTATTTTGTTACTTTTTGTTCCGTTCAAAGGAAAAAGAAAAGGTGGTTCAATTGGTTTCTCCCATTAAAGTGGTCGTTCAATGTTTCTTAAGTGATAGATGAGTTTCTATGGTTGCGGAGACATTGCATCAATTTCTGAATCGATCTGCGGCTAAGCAACAACTGAGAGTATCTAGGCGAAGCTTCCCCAGCTTTCCTATTGCGATGTCGCAGTCATGTGGCTTCCGATCGAATGGACAAACAAGCACAAGGCCTTCAATTTACTCAATATTTTATTTCATTTATGGGCATAAAAATAAAAATAAAAATATGAGGATCAAGCAATAGCAGCCTGAAGCAATGGAAGCCTGCTTTTGTCTTTTGCCACATTATTTAATTTAAAATAAAATATCATTTATCGTTATTTGTTATTGTTGTGCAATTCGGCGCAACCGTTCGTCTTCGTCTTCGTCGTCGTCATAGTTATATTAAATATAAATTGTGTTTGCCTTTTAAGTAAATAATATCGTAATTATTCACTCGAATAATTGTTAAGTGTTGGCATTAATGTAATTTCTGCTTTTATTCTATTATTCTAAGTTCGTCGTCGATTCGGTGCGGCGGTGCTGTTGGTTGGTTGTACGTTTTGCGCAAAACACATTGTAATACAATTGCTGTTGATGTTGATGTTGTTTGTGTTTGTCATTGTTGTTGTTGTTGTTATAGTTTGTTTTATTTATTATTCGTTTTTTGATTTATTCTTTTGAAATTATATATAATTTCTGTAAAATTTATGTTTTGACATTTTCACAAATGTTTATTATTTCAACACGATAGCAATTAAAGAGAAATATTTGTATGCAATTTTTTGTTCGTCTCGCATTTTTTGCTTTATAAATTTTTTTTGTTTTTTTCTTTTCGATATTTTGCAACTAAATAAATTACAATAATTTAATAAACCTGAATGCCGCAAGCACCGCATTTTTGCTACATAGCCATTGATCAGACAAGCGATTATCATAGCATAGCATAGCATAGCATAACTTTCACTGATATACGTATAGGGCGATAAATAAGATATGAGCGATTAATAGTAGAGTAGCAGTCTGGCTTACGAGTCTGCATTTTTCGTCGCAATTCCAATGGACCTTTAGTATAAGCGACACACGATACATAGTCGTTTCGATTAATAACACAACAAATTTTTGATAAAAGTGTTGTATTCAAAGTAGTGTCTCCCTTTTCAGCTAGACTTTCTCCCTCCAAGAAATCGCCAGTGACCGTTTTATCTCTGTCTATCCATGAAGGGGGAAGATTTGGAAAAGGATGACGACAACTAATTAATACTCTCTGTACTGTCCTCTTATTCGTTTCTTATTCGTTTAAAGTTCTAGTTGTTTCTTTTATTTTGTAAAAGCGTTTGGTTTTGGTAGTCGAAAAGCTTGCCCACTTTCGTGGTCATCAAAAATGGTATATCGACTAAGCAAAACTAAAAAGGATTGAAAAAGAAGTCAAGCAGGTCGTAGGGTTCTAAAGGAAAAGATTGCTTCTTTGTTAGCATAAATACGCAGCCAAGATGTTTCTGAGCCAGGACAGCGATTAACATCATTTGAGTTAATCTTAAGAATCGAATCAGAAAAGAGCTTTGAAACTTCCTTATTCGCGAATCATGTTACTCCAATTTTTCGAAGCTAATTGGATAGAAAATGAGTCAAGAGACGTCATCAGTAAATGCAAACGTTCGTCCAACGTTCCGTAAAAACAGGCGAGCATTTGTTTCGAAATGCTTTGAGTGCAGACGGGTTAAAACACGCAAACAGTCGATGAGCCGTTTGCCTTTCGGCTCATTCGCTTCATTATTCGCGGTTCACGATTCGTAACATATGTTTTTGGAAGCACCGGTATTGCAAACTCTGCGAAGCAACGCTAATCGTGCAATATTTTTTATATGTTTGTGAAACTAATGTCCAGGGTTGCCACAATCTCCGACGATATATTGCATGTCGATCTTGCACTATCAGTCTTGCATGGCATCAATGTTGTCTGACACATCAACTGATTTTTGACGATATTCACAACTTATGTCGGTTAGCGAACGGCAGCCACGATAAACTCGTTATTCTAACGTTTTAAAATGACAAAGGACTGGAATGTCAGTTGAATAAGTTTCAAGTCTGAAGTGAATAACTGAAATTGCGCTTAAATGGTAGGATTTTCTAATGGAAGGAAGGAAGTCTCCGATGGAAAATGTCTAACTTTGCAGTGGAAGCTTCAAATCGCATCTGAAAACACTTGGTGTGCACACTTGTAATTCCGTCGGATAAAATGCTTTTTTCATTTTTTTTCTTCAAAATTTTGTAAATTATTTCCATCTATGTATGCAGTTTAGCTAACACCATTTCATGTAGTTTTCTTCTGAACGCGCTAATGGCTAAATAAATAAAACTTCTGTCCGATAATGGATCAATTTACGACTTATTAAAAATACTGAATTCACGCACTATTCATGTAAATAATTTCGAAGAAGATATAGGAAAAAATTCAAGGTCGATTCATTCCACAACACCCCTACAGTCGACGAATTATCTTCCAATTCTCGTTTATGATGAGGACGGTGTTTATCGTGAACTCTCCCTAACACGAATGTAAGTGCTTTGTGGATATTCCGCTAGCGGTAGACGTGCCAGATATGTGTTAATTTGTAAAATCGAAAAATTCGCATACGATCAACACGGAAATCGTATATTAGGTACGCACTCATCAATTAAAATCGAATTCTCCGTCCTAGTTGAGACCTGAAAGCTTTTCGACGTTAATCGGAAACTTGTAATGTACACATTTGTCGCATGGGCACGATGGATGTGCCCGTCTAAGGACGTGGAATCTACTGAACCCTTTTAAAATAAATAAAGTATCTGCCGGTTAGAGTTACATGCATATATAATTTTTTACTTGATTTTTCTCTATATTTGCTTGCTATTCGTTAACATAATACACATTTATACCGATTTAATCAATAAGAGCTTTCCTTGACTTCATCTTAGATTTTTTGTTTATTGTCTAGCGTTGTTGCATATCTTGTTATCATCGAAACCAAGAAAACAACTAAAAACGAAGACTAATCGTAATGTTAAATAGAAACCGCTACTGTAATTGTCGGCTTATTGATTGTAATGTATATCTAGAAACAACAACAATGAAAACATTACACCTAACATCGCCTATTGCTTAGATCTCTTCTCAAAAATCAAAATGCACACATAAACAGTAGACAACAGACACCAGCACCACCACCACCACCACCACCACCAACTTCGATTTCTAATCAATTATTTGTTGAAACGTATGTGAACAGAATCAGTTGACCTCCTTAAGCTATTGAGCGGCACCAACTCTCGCGCATACGGTTCCTTACCATACCACAATCAATTCCTCTTTGGTCAAGTAGCACATACCACAACTTCTCGCTGGTGAGTTTTCTGCATTGACTGACTAAATGACTGTCTGACTGACTGACTGACGAACTGACTAACTAGCTAACTAACTAACTAACTAACTGATATGTAAAATAACAATAATTGATTTTAAATTTACTATACATGTATGTACTGTGTAAGTGTACATATGCATCGACATATAAAATATATGTTGCTCGTCTGTTTGTATGTACGTTGGTGATTGTGTGTATTAAAAATTTTTTTTAACTGTCACAAGAAAAAAATCGTAACTTTGAAGTTTTACCGCCAGCACAGAAACTGCGACAAAGATGTAAATTAAACTTGATAGTAACGTTGGTAGCGGTGCCGATGACGGCGGCTGTGATAGTGTGGTGGTGGTGGTGGTGGTGGTGGTGGTGGTGATGGTGGTGATGGTTGGTAGTGGTGGTGGAGGTGATGATGGCGATGTTAGTGATGGTGGTTGCGGTGATGGTGGCGGCGACGGCGGTGGTGGTGGCGGTGGTAATCGCTAACGCTGTTGTTATTGCAGCGGTAGCGCCCGCTGTTTCAATAAGAACTAAAACAAGCAGCAAGTAAACAATATTGCAAAATATTGTCGATAGGCCTTTAGTGTTTTATTTATTTATTTTAATTTTTTTTTTTTTATTTTGTTTCTCAATGCACGTAAATGTTTTTCTTATTATTGCTTATAGAGAAAAGGCAAATAAATAGTCAATAGATATTTTTATTTATTTATTTAAACATTACGTTTGGGCATTTTTTTTTTTTTATCTTGAGTTATTATTTTGCATTTGAAATACGACGGTGGTGTGGCGATAGCGTTTGGACTGTGCCTGAGACTCGTCTACTCGTATTTGTAAACGAGCCCCCCATTTTGAGTATGAAACATCGTCGAAACATATAAAATTGCCCGCCTAACTGCCACTCAGCCGTTCAGCCAGCTTTTAGTAGTCTTCATATTATACCAGCCTCCAGCCTATGCCGTGCAATGCATTGTTGTAATGCATTGCATTAATGCTAGCTGCCTGTATATTATGCGATAAGAATATACGCTTGTTTTCAGGCGAGTTTTTTCTTTTCATTTACTGCACATATCAATTTATGCATAGAAGCGTGCAAATTACAAAAAAGAAATAATAATAAAAAATAAAAAAAAAAAAACAAAAACAAATAAAATAAAATTCTCTAAAAAATAAATAAAATTTACCGACAACTAAAAAAGAACTTTTTTTTATATTCTTCTTGTTTGATGTTTTCCTTCTCTTTTTTTTTTTTTTTAATTTTTCATACCTTTTGCTTTACAACAATATATTGTGTGTTCAACACCTTCCTTCCGTTTCGCTTAGAGTCGTTGCCGATGAAATTCTTAATTTATGCCACGTTTTGTTTATTTTCTGCTCTGCTGGCTATTTACTGCTGCGGCTGATACTCCCTTGTCCACAGTCTTGCTATATTTTTTTCTTATTCTCTTATTAAGTTATTATCGTGATCTCGTCTCTTTGTTCTTAGTAGTTGCCTATGCATATGCCTTTGTATTTAAAAGAAATGAGGTTATTACTGTTTAACTTTTTTTATTGAATTTATTTTCCTGTTTTTCTCCCTTTTTCGTTTTCGTTTTCGTTTTCTTTCATTTTATTTGATTTGATAAGAATTTGTCATGTTTGTTATTTTATTGACACAAGCTCTGTTATGTGATAACTTAACTTTACGATTTATTCCGTAGTCGTTACTTTATTAAAAGGATTTATATTAAATAAATTTTATACAAACGATAAGAATTCTATTATATTACCCTTCTTGTTGTATAAGTATACGTATACGTATACGTATACGTATACTTATACATACATATGTCATAGCGCTGAGATTCATAGAGAAGGAACTTAAAGAATTTCGAACGACTCTCACCTAAAGTTTAACATCTTGTAATGGATTTCTTTTCTTCTTCTCTTTCCTTTTTCTTGCAGGTATGCGCCCGAAAAGAACGTTAAGAAAACTGTAAGCGTAAGTTTCTTTTTTCATGTTTCACCACCGAATACTCGAAAGTATGTTTATTTTATCAAGCCGTTTGCCAGACTCAGAACGAAGTTTCGCATATATACACATGCAGATGTATACATCAAGATCAGAATTTAAATTGTGATTCATCTTAGATACATGCGTCCGTCAATCTGTCTCGGATAAATGTCCTTCCGGTCGCAAAAATTGCAATATTTCCCTCAAATTTGGCACAAGCATTGAACGTTTGGCACAAGCATAAATCGTTCCAAAGACGTGCTAGTATAGCGGGACATTAACTTTTTCGCTTATTACTTCTTACTTACCAAAGGATCCTGTGTAAAAAAAACCAACACTTTCTACGCCCACCTATTAATAGCTTATGGTATTGATAGTTGACCCTTTTTTACGTTTCTTTTTTAAGATAACGACCCTAGGTGTAAAAGATTCGGCCACGGCCGAATGCAATTGTTTTCCTTGATTTTTTTTTTTAATTTTTAGTAAAAAAGGTCTATTGGTACTTGTCCGTCCGAACACACTTGTGCTTAGTCTAGTAAACGTACTTAACACCAGGTTGTTTGGTAAGGTATTGTGATAAGTGCTATTTCGTGTTTTATAGCATCTTTGGTATCACTTAACGTTATCTTTGATGAATCGATGGGATGGTATGTTCGTCAAGGAGCATTTGCTTGGGACGGACTGCTATACTCAGTGGATATGGGAGACGCAGGCATATTGAACCTTTGGTATTCCAAGGGATCGCCTAATCTAGAATACAAATAAAAGCTCAGCTTATTGTATTCCAAAAATACTCCAATCGTTTTCGAAGGCTCGAATTAACGTTCGTCTTTGTATTGGCATCGCACCACCTTCAAACTGTCATACGTGACGGACTTGCGCGTCAGCGTTTTGCTAACGAGGATTTACAGTTCGGTGTGGCTTCTTCAGTTTTAGTCTCTGCATTGTGATGTAGCGACAGAGTCTGTGCTTCGATGCGTATGGAGATGCTTGCGAGAGTGTAACCTCCAGCGTTTTAATGTTTTTTTTTTTTAAGATAATTTTTTATCCAATTGTATGCTTTGACGGTTACTTTGTATTGCGGGAATTGCATGCATACTGAGACTAGATTGCTGTTGCAACCCTTTGAAGAAAATCATTTATTATTATCATCCTCTTATTCTTATTATTTTACAATTGTTTATTATTATGTTTGTCAAATAATGTGAAAGATTTAGTGCTGGCACTGCAGACCTTCTATAATGTCTACCCATCTCTAATAGTGTCAGCTAATTTGTAGAATATTGAACTGAGAACGTTTCGAAACCATGAGAAGCAGATCGGATTAATTAGCTCCCTATCGCTTCATTAGAAGATGAGCATTTATTCCTAGGCCTAACGCGTCGCACCACTTTTACACGACTTTAAATAAAAGTTGCTCTTGGTTACCACACAGATGTTGAGGAAAAAGAAAAAAGAAATGGTTGGATATAGACGTGATGTGATCTCCGGAATCTTATGATTTTAACCCATCACGTTTCAATTATTTGTTTACATGTACGTTCTTTCTTCCGCCTTAATATCGTACTGTTCCGATAAGCAAATCTATAATATAGGCATGAATATCGTCTTATCAAATAGGGGCAAATGCGGCTCGCGAAGGCATTTGCATTTTAAGCTTTGTGAAGAGGACAAAGTAGTAATGCATCGTTTTCAGAGAGTTTTATCCCGTAAAATCGTACACTCTTGTTTCACTCATAGAGAGAAACGGGGAACATCATCTTGAGTCTTCCGCAAGCAATACAAAACGTAAACACTACTTGGGTTGACTTAAGTTGTAACGTCCTTAGTGTGTGCTGATGACGCGAAAGATACGCATCGTAGGACGCCCTAAACCCGTTACGTGAACTCCGTAATTCAAATATTGTTTTGCGTAATTGACTTTTTCGTTGAGAAGGGGCTAATGATTATTTTGAACCTCTAAAGGGCTGGAAAGTACTGAAGTTAATAAAAGCATTCTTATTTGCAATCCCCTTTACCCCATTAGGACGGATCAATAGTAACTTTCGACTCTTGCAAGTAGGCATCAACTATCCCATAAATATGTTTGGTGCGAATGGATTAGATCTCGCCAACTTATCTTGCTTGATGCTAAGTGTCTATTACTATATGTCTTGTGTTGATAAAAATTTTTCTGCTTAGTTTCACTGATTTGTAAAGGGGTTATGGAATACTGCTTGGGGGCAAAGTATTGAGAAATTTTGATGACGAGCTCGTCTTTGTTGTCGTATATTGAATGGCACTGCTAAGATTTCGCATTTTGGCGATCGTGTCACAAGTTACATAAGTGCGAAAGTTACAAAATTCCTCTCTTTTTGATAGATCGAATTTCGATCAGCAAAGCGTGCACAACTAATTTGTGGGTAAAATAGGAAATTGTCATTCGAAAAAGCGCATGATCAAAGGAATGAAATACAAGAAGCGGGACTGGAAGGGAATAGCACGTTATGAGGTTTGATCAAACATTGGATTCTAATCTTCATTGTTAGTAATCAACAAGCGTGCAGCAAGCGATTCAATGGCACCGGTGAATAAGACCAGTGTTAGCCCTCATCATGACAACGCGGAGCCACACAATTCTTTGCTGACTCGGTAAAAGCTGAGCAGATTTGACCCATTCACCATACAGCCTGGGCATTGCACTGTCCTACCAGTATTTTTTTTTTTTTTTTGTTCTCTGCAACACTTCTTGAAATTGTAAAATTGCTATCAAAATAGTACTTTAACAATGATTTGGTCGAGTTCCGTGCCAATGAAGCACGGAAGTTACTTGCAAGTAGAGACGGAATTACCAACTTTTCCGAGAAACGTCATAAGATCATATACATGGTGATGATCATTAAATACTCAGTTAAAGAAAAAAGTGATGAGAAAAATTACAAAAAAATTTCCCGACACATTTTCCTCAAAGTGTTCACTAAATCAAGTTTTAAAATAGGGACGAGACGCTAATCTAACAAAATGTGTATTTGTTTATTTACTTATTAATTTTCATAAGTCGGTCCAACCGACGTTGCGTTAACGCACACAAAATTAGTAAAAAGTTGTGTACTTTACGGGAAGTTGGTGTACGTACCGTCCTTCTCTCTTTTTGCAGTAAAAAGCATCTTAACCGCATTGAATTTATTATTAAAAAACGAAGTGAATAAATCTCATGTGAGGCCTTGGCGACTACCGGCGGTTGATTATTTAACTGAAGCAACGGAACAGTAATAATATCGCCTGAGCGGTCGCCATGCATACCGCACGGTGGTTGATGGCATTGATGGGATATGGTTGTCCTGTGATTGGGTATGGCAACTGCCCTGCTCCCATCAAACAATGTAGGCTTGCTATCCCTTTCGATTATCATCACATAATCATGATGTTCTTTTCTGCCTTTTTTTGCTGTCATTACATACGCGTGTGCGAGGTATACGAATTTATGGAACCGCAAAAAACAAAGGTTCGTCTGGTATTGTTATCTGAAATGCGAAAAGTTTAAGAAAGACTGACGTGAGTAATTTTTAATTACTGAAATATTCTTTAAAGAAGTTTCTTCCCTCCGCATGCTTTTATTTACTTAACTTCCTCCTCTTCATTCTTCCTGTAAAATTTGCTTAACTTATTCAAATTAATTTTGTTTCCTTTCATAAAAGTTTGCTTTGATTGTGTGACGTATATCTTTTGCTGTATGTCTCTCTCCTTCACCTTCAATAATAAACTTTTTCCTTTGCAAGAGTTTGCATTTTTCCTTCCTTTTTTTTTGTATAAATGATTTCTTTTTATGATTATTAATCATAATGCTTGTGTGTTGCATTGTGTGTTGCTTTATTCTGCATATATTTTCATCTGATTTACATCTTTAACCGGATGTTATTGATTATTATTTACTTGCTTTGAGTATTTCAAGTATATTTTAAAGTTACGTATTAAATGAACCATAAGGTTATAAATTCACGCCAGGGGCGTCGCATAAATATATTAGAATTGATTGAAGCGGTAAATATTATAAGGACAATGCAATCATGCTTAAGCTCGGCCTATTGTTACAATAAATGGGAAGATAGCCTATACGCTGTAACGCACGACTAATCATTTCGAGTCAGGACTCTTCAGTAGAGTTGTAGTTCATTAGGTTGTGAGCTTGTCTTGACTGGAAACAATCAATATTGAAAGAATCGGCATTGATATAGGCGTGTCCGTCCGTTCTCTGTACAGTTAAAAGGGTCAGATTTCGGCACCGAGAGCGACAGGCGGCGGGCGGCTGGCGGCAGACCCTTATAAAATCATTTCGACGACTATATCGAATGAAATCTTACACTAGAAAGTTTCTTACATTATAAGCTCCCCCCGATAAATTTCTATTCATTTTTGTTGCCATTTTACACGTACTGCCCTTTATCGCAAAAAAAAACAAAAAATAAAACTGAATATCGAGATTTTTCTGTATCCCGTCACGATCTTCCTGATGGTAATGGAAAAATCAAAATAATGCTAATTCTAAAGGGGTATGATGCCTTTCAAGGGATTTATTTAGAAGAGATGTTACCTAGGAATCCACGGGATTACTTAGTTTGGCAAGATATTCGGCAGAAAGGCCTTGAATTCGATTTTTACGAAACCGAAAGTCCACCTCGTCATGAATAGTTTTGTAGCTTTAGCACGGAGACTGACTGTTCCCCGCATTTGTATGCCGTGGTTGCTCTTGCAATAAACTGCATTTATTTTCTAGACTAATTTGAGCCTCTGAACAAATTAGCCTATAGCCCATAGCCCATATACTTTTCAAGTCAAGTTGTTCGCATTTAGCTTTTGCGGGATTCTCCCTGGTCAAGATATTTTACGCAGTTGTACGTAGCGGTACTCTTGCTATTCAAAAATAGTGAAAGACAAAGAACCCTCATTGAACTTGACGTGAACGTGGTATGTGTAGCTTTTTCAAGATTTATTTTCACATCCATTTGATTAGCCGAAGCGAAATTTTGATGAAATGGATCTTTAGTTCTTAGGAAACATTCACGGGATCACTAAGTAAATACAAGATTGCTGTTTCGCCTGCATATGTCGCAGTGAGAATATTGTCCACAATCGGAGAATCTCAATTTTATATAATGGATTTGGACGGACATGGGATCTATCTTTCCTTTCAGTTTAGCGCTAAAAAAAAGAAATATTTGTCAATTTACAGTTAGCCATGACGTCAAAACTAACCGTTTTAGTGTTTCGAAGTTTCCGAATCTTACTCCCATTAGCCGCACAGACTCGCAGTGCGAAAGAGATCGCGTATCGTGGACAGAAAGGATCTAGATGGACTCATTGGACATAAAATGTGGAACAGAACAGAGACATGTTTACGAACTGTGCGTACCATTTCATAACCACTGTTATGCAATTTTTGTGGAAGATTTTTTTAATTTTTACATAAATCGAAAAGGACGTATATACGTTTATATAATGTGTATGGGCTGTGTGTATGACGTTTTATGTTTATATGTCGATCGCGTTTGAGTGAATAAAACACATAGACATTATAAAGAACTTCTGCCTCTTATTGGGATCCTGTGAGGGTCATCGAGGCATCGAAGCATCGAGGCAGCGAGGCAGGGGATTTGTTGTAAAAACACGTTCCGATTAGGGTTAGCGTTGCGACTTATTAATGCAAATATTTTTCACGTTTTTCTAAAGATTCGGCAACAATTCGTCAACCGAACGAATAAAGGGATAAATTAAAATGAAAATTCGGGACAACACCTGAATTACAGTTTAATTGCAACAAGTTAGCACTAATCTCGAATCCATTTTTCTGACTATTAACACTTAGAATAGGAAGACTATGAAAGTATATACCGTCGTCATTCTACGGCAACTTTTTAATAAACGCAGAGCAGAGTAACTACAAGGTAAGTAAAAGTGTATTCAATTCAATTCCAGGTTACACAATACATGCTTTAAGTAATTTTTTTTTTTTATTTTGAAAAGACTCAACAAGCATATCATCATATCATAAGATAGACGCATACTTGAGCTGAATATATATTTTTTTTTTTTAATGAAAACTACCAACTATTCATGGAACGTATACACACATACATATAATATGCAAAATATACGCAAGTATTTGTGGTTGGCATTGAACCATGAAATATTTCTTCGTTTTCGTTTTAATTTTTTTTTGTTTTTTCTTTATGTTTTTTTATTTGTTTGTTTAACTCTATTATAATTTGATGTGTTAGGCCGACCTACTTTACACAATACATTACAAGGTACGATACGTATATTATGTGCAAAAATATTACATATACACAATATAAACTAATGTGCATATGTGTGTGTATAGTTGCGTTGTTTTGCTTTCTGCTTTTTGTTTTTATTTATATGTACAATAAGCATCCATCCAACCATAGATTAGATAACTGAAAACCTTTATATCATAGAAATTTTTCTGTAATTGTTTCTCTCTCTCTGTCTCTCTGTCTGTCTCTCTTGACTTCTGAAAGAAACATTGTTCATTTTTCGTTAACATTTTTCCAAAGGAAAAATTAAATAAACTAAATAATGTATGTAACAATGTTGACTTAAAAAATAATAAACGTACCGTTACTATTTTGCATTACATAAACGCAAAAACACTGTTAGACAGTATTTAATCCAGCCGTTAAATATTAACCTAACGCATTGTATAAAAATTATTCGCATTTTAACGTAATTGAAAAACGAAAAAATAGCAAAATTTCACGCATAACAAGTCATTCTCTCGTTCCCGTCAGAGAATAATGAAAGTGTAATAATTTTACTGTTTCGTTTACAGTATCTTGTAAACATGTGTATGTGTGAAGTCAAGAAAATTTTCGTTTTAAATACTCGTGTCATTCATTCAACTCAATTCTTAACAAATTAACTATGTTTCCATCTTCAAGGTCAGTTCTCTTGTCTTCGATTCTGCTCTTCTATGGGCCAATGTGTTAAAATGTAGTTCTTCGAAGTCGCATTTTTGTGCATTTTCGACGTAGCTCGATGGCGTATGAGTGTGTCCTCGATATCCACTGTAAAATGTCATATTTTAGCTATCGAGCTTCGCACGTCTAGAGGGAAAGTTAAGTAAAATATCGGTGCAAAGTCACATGTTTCATAAAATTAGATTAGGGGATAGGCGGATCACTCAGATCTCCGATATATTGCAAAATGTTGGCAAAAATAATAAAATCAAATAATTATTTTTTCAGGTCCTCTCGCCTGAGTTGGCGCCATAAAATATGGAAAACTAGGAACTTGGGGAAAAACATGGAAATGTAAGATTACTAGAAACTATTTAAGAATCTAGGGCCTATTTGGGAAATTATAATATTAAGGCAAAAGATTGAGACAAAAATAAAAACAAAGAGCGATGCGTTTTGCTCAATTTCTTCTAAATTTCCTCTAACATATATCCGTGTCTTGGGTTCCAATTCACTGTTTTCGTCAGTTTCCTTTTCAAATTTTATATTCGACTTGTTTCCTTTGCTCGTTCTTCCTTGTCATTGCATTATTTTGTTATACATATCGACAATCGAGAATCGCGAACCGAGAATATCACAAATATTCTGCCGTAAACGCAACGAACGAAAAGCCCAGCACGATGCGAAACCAATTGAACACTAGCAACCCAAAATCGATCGAGCGATCGTATCTTTTTTTTCCTCCGTCTTTGAATTTGACCAAGTTGAACAAGAGCAAGAAGATAAAAAGAAAAACTTTTTTTTTTTTTTTTTAAGCAAAGAAAAAAGAAGATCCAGCCTCTAAGCCGCTTGCATTTAATCAACAATTGTACAACATCTTCGTATGCCTTGAACCTAGGGGTCTTCTCAAATCTGGTGTTGACTTATAATGCATCCTTTGTTCTCCTAAATCGTTGTTTGCGCATAAGATTTAAATTGAACTTTTCACAGCCGTTGGGATTGGATTTTACACGATTAGATCTTCCGTTTTCCTCCAAGTGATTGATGCTTCAAAAGATCAACCCCGCTTAAAAGCTGCTCTCTCTCTCTCTCTCTATATATGTATATATGTATATGTATGTATTACATAAGAGGGATGGCCCAAGGTGAGTTGAATCAGAGCCGCAGGCTTTGGTAATGCTGGACATTATGTGCATGTAGCTTAAAAGTCGGATTTGTTGTCGTCTGTTATATAATGTTGTCATCGTAATTGTTATCATTACGTAGAGTTACTACGGCAACCGTGCCATCAAGAGTTGAAGAGTGCCATTATCAAGCGAACATATATTCAAATCTATGTCAAGAGGATCTACTTCACTTCCAGCATTGATTGTCACTTTTCGAAGTCATATAACCCGAAGTCATAAACACCGGCACACGAATGGCAAAAACAAAAAAAATCTTTTTACCATTTATCCTCGCCTTGTGTACAATATTCGATTGCGAGATGGAACGTGATTTTCTATTTAGTCACTTATACTATCGCAAAGGATAGCATCTCGTGCAGAGGTCATTAAACTAGTAACTACACCTTCATGTTCAACCTTAGCTGTCTATACGTTTTTGATCCTTCTCGGCGCGTCCTCGGTCGCGTATTTTACTTATTGTCAAGATCAATACTAAAGTTTCGTTAAGGACACCGGGAACAATAAAAACAAATTTATATATAGGCAGATATGATATATTGGCCTATATTGGGAGAGTAATTTTTGCACTACAATAAGCGGAGGTAATATATACATATGTCGTGAATGTCCCTCTCGGTGTATGTGCATGCACCTCAACGATTGGCCGAAAGGCAATTACTTGCAGCCTTCTCTCATATGCGATCTCAAAAGATTGATGCCGGCTTTAGTTATTTGTTTTCCTTTGCTTTTCTTTTCTTTTCTTTTGTTTTCACCTTTTCCTGTGCGGCTACAAGTCGCGAGAGCAAGGTTTAAATGTCAAATATGTTAGACGCGGAAAGTATTTTAATTACGAAAAATGTAAGACAAAACTAATGATCGCTTAAGTAAATTGTTTGCAATAAATCATAATCGTGTAAAAAGAGTAAATTTGTGTGCTTTTCTAAATTAATGATTGAATTAATGTTTACTTGCAAAACGAAACTGATTTGTTTTAGTTTTTGTTTTTATTTTTATAATTATAATTATTTTACTATTATTATTATTACTGTTTTTCATTTTTATTTATTTATTTTTGCTTCATTCTGCATAACACACAATCGCGTCGTTGTCTCTCGAACATTTCAAGTGAATGGAATTATTTCGTTGCAGAGGAAATAATTGAAGATTAATTTGTTAGTGTTGCTGGATAATGTGCTGGCATTTGTAGTGGTTAGCTAGCTAGCTAGCTAGCGTAGGTAATGGTAGTAATGGAAATGTGTCTGAGCGAGAAACCACTTGATGTCTGTCTGTTTGTTGATTTCAGATAATTTTGTAAAGAAAAATTATTTTAATATATTTGTTGCCTCAAAAATTTATTAACAGTTGCCAATAGGGTTTAGATATGCAAACAAACACACAAACAAATAACAAATTATGCAACAAACAAAATGTTACGGTTGTTGCACATGGCGGCGTATATATATTAACCATGTTGTTGTCGTATTTGGTAGTGGCGGTACTGGTGGCACTGGTGATGGCGATGGTGACGGTGATGGCAATAGTAATAGTTGGTTACAATATGCTCTTGTCGTCGTTGTGGTCGTTGATTTGATTTTATGCCATATTTAGCCTTGAGTTGTTATTGCAGTGTAAGAGCCTGACAAACAAACAAACTATAAATTATTTTTCAATAAATTATCATTAATTGCTTTAAATGCACACACAAGCACACTTTACACGCAAAGCCAGAAAAAGCGACATACGAGTAATGAATTTTACAATTTGCATGCATTCGATGCAAACGTATATAGATGGGGAGAAAAAAAACCAGTTGATAATCATTTTTTTTTTTTTTTCTTTAATAGCAAGTAAATATATTAAAGAAAAACAAAACAACGTGCATACTTTCTGGTTTTCTTTTATCACAATATAATGAAACAGATTCAAGGCGCGAAACATATAATGAAAGAATTTTTCAAATGCAATATCAGACATTGAGCTAAGGGTGCGAAGGGTGTGTAGTCCAATGTGCTTTAAATTATTAAACCCATACAGGGATCACGTTCTCGTTTGCGTGAATATTCGTTAGGTAATGCGAAGAAAAGCAGAGTAAACTGTATTTTAGTTTAGCTTGTGTTTTAACAATCAAACGCTTTCTTACTTTCAATAAAAGAAATCTAGAAACAGAAACGATTAGAAGATTAGAAAAAAAGGGCAATTACTCTGCTCTACATTTCGCTGGCTATAAAAGTTTTACTATTGATTTATCTTAAAGACTAACGAAGAGCGTTAATTAGGCTGGCGTGTGTGAACGTATGTTGGTTTTCATGTGTACGCAGCATAAGTTTCTGATTTTACTAAATCAAAATAAAAAAAACTAAGATCTTAGAAGATGAACGCGTCTTCCAAATACCACTTTAAAGACCTTAAAGACTGCCTTGACTCGCACCCGGCCGCAGTGTAAACATAGGGCCAATGGTAGCAAAAACAAGCCGATAATCGTTGAAATCTTACTCTTTGCCAAATTTATATATAAAAACCCACTAAGGCTGGTATAAAGGAAAATGTGAGACTAGAGCAAGACTGGGCCCCTTTGCACTGGCAGTAATGACAGTAAAAAAAATTGGGCGTGATCCATGTTTGCTCTCAAAGTCTTGTGAATGATGATAATGATGATTGCATTCAAGCATGTTCTAGTTGCGCTTTGTTTTTCTCTCTTTCTACTTGAGCAGCTTTCAGGTTATTTTAGTCACGTTCTCGCACTTGTTTAACAAGTTGTTAATTTATTTTAAATGATTTAATTATTCCAAAAATGAAAATAAGATTTCATAAAATGATCACCTTTCGCATGTGGTTGCGTCTGCTGTGTTAGTCAAGTCAGCGAATCAAAAACAAAACTCTAATTAGGCAAGAAAAGCCTTCGCCTACACTATTAGGGCTTATAGGGTTTATATTCTTCCAAATCTTTCTTAGTAATTGAAATGTAATTTTTAACCTTTTTAGTCGTCAAACCTAATCTGTTAAATGATTGACATCTCAATTAAAATTTATATTCAAAGTTAATCTTGCTGTCGTTCAAGATTTATATTCCAACTTGCATAGATAACTAGAATCCGTGATTAGATATTACAAACGTTGCATCAGCAGCCAAGCTAATATAATAGGTGCTTGCGTTAATTTTGGTCATTTTTCTTGCGAAAATTCAATCACAAAAATACGTAATAAAGGTCCCGCTTTACAAGTCCGGTTGTTAATAAGCTTTCAGTTAACACATTGAAAAGCGGCCCTTGCTTCTTTCCTCTTATAATCGTATCTCCATCCATGACGGCTATCAACCTATATGCTATAGTCCAATCCGTTAGTTGTCACTTTCCTAATTGGCAGATTTACATGCTATAATATATTAGAGACACTTGATCATGCATTTGATAAAAAATATCTGCCATAACAATGTCTGTGTGTAATTTGAAGTGTTCTTCGCTTGGCAAAGTATATTTTGAACAGAAGGCTTTAAAGATAAATGGAAGTTTCTTGCAGGTTTACAGGTACAAGCCAACTTGTGAATCTGATCATAATGCGCTCATCAATTTAGAAGCTAAGGCAAGACGCAAAAAAAAAAAACGCGACTACGAATTACTGCCATCTCATCTTTTAGGGCCATAAGACGCACAATTGATTTAGAATGCTGCTACACGGGCTTTTGTTTGACTAAGAAGAAAAAGAAGAAGAAGAAGAAGAAGAAAAAGTAAAATAATGATATACTTTGAACAATAAGTTTAACTGTCATAGCTAGAACACCAGATTTAGGATATATTTGTCCTTTAGCGAATTGTATGAAAATTATCCTTTAAGGGATACGAGGAATAACGGTGGCAGTTATAGGGCTAAAGTTTCTAGACGAGGAAGAGATTGTCTGAGAAGGCTTCTAAACCAATCTAAGATAGCCACGATTCGCCCATTCATTTATATGACTTTCTTATTTGATTTTTCTTAAAAAATGTGTTTCCCTTTCGCTAATAAAATAAGAATAGACGGCAAACAAAAACTTGTATAATTTAACCCAAAGCTGTAATGTGGAATCAAATACACAAGCAGCACACAACTATTGCTCTTTCTTTTTTTATTTTTTTTTTTATCGACAAAATAATGTCATGTGTCATGAAGAATTTTGTTGTTGATGTTGTTGTTATTGTTGTTACTGTTGAATGTTGTTAATTTAAAATAACAGTCAAAATATTTTTATTACAAAAGAATCAAAACGGAATGGTTAGTAAACAAGGCAATAAAAAAAATATTTAAAAAAGAATTAAGAAAAGCAAAAATCACGTACAAAAAAAGTGAATGGGACTAAATGTTGGATATTTTCAATTCACTTCTTTTTCTCAAAATACCATCAATTTACATATATATATATATATTAAGGCAACAAAAGCGCCTTTTTTGCGCTAATAACACGATATTGTTGCCGTATCTCAAAAATGTGATAAGCTTTTGTTATTTATTTATATTTTATTTAATACATAGGTATACAGATGGTATGCAGATGATATATATATATATTTATATATGCAATCATTTTATCAGCTACATTAAGATAAAACTTTAGAAAGCAACTTTTCGAATGGATGATTAGATTAGAATGAAGATGCAAAAGTACTGGAAAGAATTCCATCAATACGAAGAATGAAGCTATCTTCACCGCTAACATATACAGAATCTTCAGTAGTAAGTGGGGGGTCCCCTTGGGGGACCAAAAGTGTATTATAAATATATATACGTATATATAGGGGGGATGGGCAAAATAATATGAATACCTGACATGCATACAATATTTGTCTATTAATGACGTGTTGGAGCATCATTTGTTTGTAGAAAAGCTGCGTTTCTTCGCGGAATAGTTTCGTAGAGTGTCTGAATAATTTCTAACGGAATAATTAACGTATGCTTCATCGGGCCAGATCAAATGCTTTCAATTATCAAGATCCAGGTTCTGTGATCGTGGCATCACTTCTCTCGCAGCTTAACGTTAACTTCAATTATAAACGTTTGCGTAATTGCCTGGGGATTAGCTTTGTGGAGCTCCCATTGTACTGTTTTTGCCGACACAATATTATTCAAGTGAGTGCTTAGTTCTGCTATCACTTTTACCGCGATAGTCCTATGTTGTTCCCGAAATCGATGCACACACGATGCTTTAACTTAGAAAAGTTTTCCAGCTCTACGTAAAATCTCACCTAGAATTACTTTGGTAACCATCTATAGCCAGCACTCATTTGTAGGCTCTTCGAGGTGTGCATCGTATTCCGAAAAACGTTCGGGTGACTAACTTCGGCCGAATGCGTTGAGAACGTTGTGCTGAAATCAAATATATACCGAAGAACTTCGGTTTGATGTTAACACCAAATTTATGAGATGTCAAGTTAATATATATATATGTATATGTATGTATGTATAGGGGTTGTTCTCTTAGGTGCTTGAGACTTATTTTTGAGAGAATCGATACTTAATTTGTGTAACTATAATATAAGATACGTAGCAGTAGTTCGGGCGGTTGTACAAAATATTACACAACAACATTTAATGCAAGAGTCCAGATATTATCAGAGGAAAAGCGTTACACTTAACGAAAAGCAAAACTAATTTCCACCTACTAAACTGAATGGCGGTTGTAACAGAAAATGCGTTAAAACATTTTTTGTGTAAAATATTACCAACGAACAGACATCCGTGTTGCATTTCATTATGTGAATAAAATAGCAACACCGTCAACAACAGCAACAGCAACAGCAACAGCAACAAATGCTAAACAAAACTGTATAAACATGTTATTTAAACAACGTATGTGCAACTTTTGGCAAACTATATGACAAACAATATGAGTTTTGTTTTTTCTTTTCTTCTCTTTGCATTTTATAATCATGCCATAGATGTATGTAGGAAATAAGAAAAAAAGAAAAAAAAAAAGCGAAGGAAAATGGAAAATGAAATTAAAATGCATAAGCAGGCGTGAGGAAAAATGTTTACAAGCATTTGTATGTAGATTGAATGACATGTGAGTTTTTATTTTGCCATTTTTTTTCTCTCTTTCTTTTACTTGTTTCTTGCGTTAAAATAAACTCCTAAAGGGGTGGAAGGACGGGCAAAACAGTCTAAATTAGAGATATATGCTTGATATGCGTTTTCACTCTGTCTCTGTGGCACGGTGTTAGATATAAAATTTATGCACTACTACATATATATATGTAATGCGGTTGCATTGTGCTGTAGTTGTTTTCTTTTTCTCGTGAATTATAATTTTATTTTGGTTATGATTTTCATCTACAAAAGCATGCGGCGTATGTATGAATAATTTGTTAAAGCGAACGTGAAAATCCTCCAAAAACCTATAAATCCTTAAATTTATGCAGTTTTGTTAACAAAGCAAATGACAAATAAGCACTCAAACACTCTAACAATGATCAATATATATATACATATGTTACTAAAGAGAGCGTATAGTGCTGCGGTGTGTTGTGTGTGCATGCTCTGGCACCGTTACAACAGCTGTGGTAGTTATCCGTGGCTTAAATTGGAAAAAAGAAAAAGCTGCTGCTTTGTTTATCTTAAAGATTTATATAAATCTTACGGTTGTGAGGAAAACAAAAAACTTATTCAAAACAAAATGGATTTTATTCCGGTTTCTTTTCCACTCTTTCCTTTCCTCCTCCATCCTTTACTGTTATTATTACTCTTACTAACTTGGTAACATAATATAATACTTCCGTATACTCCTTTTTATTTATTATGTACACGAAAGGAGCTCAATAGGCTAATCCTAATGCGAATCGTTTTCTCCTTCTCTTTTTTAACCTAACAATGCAGATGTACATGTTTGCGGTTAATATTTTTTTACTTTAAAGCAAACACTTGCTGCTCTCTTATCAGACAAACACATGAGACGAGGAATAAGACAACTGAAATTCTTTTATCTATGTTGTTGTGGAAATTGCCCATAGGGGGAAATCGGTGATACCAGTCTAATATAATATTCTCGAAAAATCAATGCTTTAAAGAAATTTTTTTCTTGGAATTTTGGGAATTTTTTGTCAAGCAATCGGAAAAGACTGCCTATGTCCAATTAATTCCTGCTGCGAAATCGAAGCCTAATCTAGATTAGAGCCCTACCTGTTTGCTCATTTTCTAATACATTAACAGATATGTTTAATAAGCATATTATTTAAAAGCAAGAAGCTGAGAGCGAAATAGAAGACGTCAGTGTTTCCGCTATTTCTCTGCAATTTCGTAACGTAACACGTAAAGTGTAAAATTTCTTATATTAAATACTTGAAGATATTTCCACATATCTCTCAGTATCTATTACGGCATAAAAATACGAAATGTTTTTCTGGAAAATATAGAGCGCTGTAATGCCTAAATCCTTTAGCACTAATGAGAGCAAGACAGGTAAGGATTTGATTAAACTAAAAAAAAGTAAAGTAAGTAAATAGAGAAAAGAATAAAATAAAAATATACAAGAAAGCAAGGAAAACCCCTGCAGTAGGCCACGGCTCGCCGGTATATAATGACGTTTATGGGAAGTGGTCGGAGAAAGTGTTTCGATCCGAACCATCCGATCAATGACGTTCGTCCTTGCGCCAAAACATGCTGATGTATTAATATTTATCAAAATATCTCAAATATTACGGCCGTCTGCAGGTTCCACACAAGAACACAGGACGGATAGAAGGACAGACTAGCTTAGATTCTGAATTAAAGGGCGGCCACACCTTAAGTCCTTCCAGGTGTTGCGTGCATCGGCGTAAATTTGTATTTGTACCACAAACACACAAGAATATACTAAGCAGTCGTTAAATGCCTGAAAGTGTAACAAGAAGTGCAGCGCTACGGACGTAATGCTATAGTTCTACTTCTTATGGAGAGTGACCACAATTTTTTTGAGGTTTCAGCAATGGACACGACTGCCATTTTGAACGTGCGAGTCGTTTTGACTCGATTTGAATGAATACCTAACTTTTTTTTTTTTAAACTCCAACAGCTGCGTCCATGTATGATGCAAAAGTTGCTAAGGGCTTCATTATAACAAATGAAAAGTAGCGAAAACGAATAGCTTTGTCTTAAGCATAGATAAGTCCAAGGTCCAAAGACTTGCTTTGTTATTCGGAATGAAAATTGACGCCTTACGAACACTTACTTAGCTCTCAGACAATATAATGATAAAGAGCGTAAATCTCATTTATTTTCTTCTTTCTGCTGAGTGAAATTTTTCAAGTATCGTTTCTTTCGCCACCTCCTGTGTTTTTTTTTAAGCCTACAAAGATTAAATGTTCTTACCACATCTTTGACGTATTAATTAAAAAAGATTTTATTACTGAGAAATGCACACACATTTCTATTATGGAAGAAAGGAGTTCAATGACTAAAAAGAAGCCTATAAATTACTCTTATTTCCCATCACATGAAGTCAACGTCAGTGTATCTTGATTTAGTTTTTTGCCCTGCTTTCACTCGAAGCGTTGTATTATTGTTAACCTTTCACTTGTGAAATTCTAAACGACAATGCATATGCACTTCAGAAAACCTAACCAAGTAATTTACGATAAACCACAAATTAGCACTTAAGCAAAACATGCTTAAATGTCAACGTCACCGCCGTCGTCGTCGCCGTCGCCGTCGCCATAGCCATCGCCACCATCAACACCGCTAACCAACAAAAGCGGGCATCGGATAACACCTCGACACAAAATCCATCTAATCAGTCTAAACGTCGAAGAAGAGCAAAACATATTGTAAAAATAGTATAGATATTGGAGTATTAACTGAAAGGAATACACATCCGAAAACCTTGTGGAAAACAATAATTCACACATTTACGACCGTCGACTACTTTGACTTTGTTTTCTTAGAGAAGCAACAAAAAAAAGAAAAAAACTTGACATGCTTTTTGTCAAGGTGTTAAAGTAAATTAATCCGTTCGCTTTATGGTTAAATTCTAAATGGAAATTTAATATTGACCTTTGTTGAGATGAGACTCTTTACGCGAGCTCTACCGTCGCTATGATCATCATTATCATTATCATTATCATTATCATTATCATTATTATTATTATTATTGTTATTGTTATTGTTGTTATTGTTGTTATTGTTATTATATTAACACCACTAGCACGACTATCAGAACAACCGCAATAATGCGAAGCAATTAACAAAAGTATTCTTTTCTTCAAAACTCAAAACAATCTGCATTTTTGGTTAATTTGTTATGCGAAAGATCAAATGTATTAAATTTCTTTAAAGAATTTAAGGTCTCTCCGCAGCACTGAGACTGTAATGGTGACGACCGTATTGTGCTTAATGATGCAAATGAAAACAACAAAAAAATGCTTTAATAAACAAAAGTAATTTGAAGACATATATGATACATACATATGTATGTATTGATTAGAGAGGAAACTCTTCGTGTCAATTATGCCAAAATATTTGGTGCTGTAGCCATATCGTTAGGGTAGGATTTTTACAATGAAAACATTTCTTTTTTTCTAAATTCACCTGCTGGACGGACGGAGAAAATGATTCCGTATATATGTAGAGGTATATCTTATGTACATCTATCTATACATGCGCTTATAGATACATACGAGTCCATGGATCAGCTTTGTTGATTGCGAGAAAAGTAAAACCTTGAAAAACTCGACAAAGTAAAAGTAGAAACCCGTCGCTGCTGTTGTTTTATTATCAAAAAAGATGAAAGCGTAATCCAGCAATTTTGTATGGTTTTACGTTGATCGGTTCCAGGAGAACATTGAAGGATAGCTTTTCTCTCCCATTCATTAGTTATTCATAGATCAAATATAATGGAACGCTGTTTCCTTTTCAGTTATTTTCATGTTTTAATTCCATTTTTGGATTTGGCCAAAAATGTCCCAAATTCATTAATAAAGTGAACAAAATGCAAAATATTCTTCAGTTTGGAGAAGAAGCGTCGCCGAGCGTCAACTATGTACAAGCGGAAATTTATGAAAACAGTACCACTGCTTTTCATTTTTTTAGGTCGCGCAATATGTTTGTCACGAGATTGTCAGAGAGATATAACTCTTCAGTTTCCATCTATAGTCTCTGCCGTTCATCTTGGTATTACGGACAAACGAAGAACACATATTGAGCGTCTTTTGCAATCTTACAAGTGCTACACGTGGCCCTGGACTCGAATTTAAGCTGGTGTAGATAAGCTCGGAAGCAACCATGATCATGGATCAAAAATAATTCCACTTCACCACGTGCTAGCACTGAAGCCATTGACTTGTTTGGAATCGGCCACTGCATCCATTTTCCTTTCACACATCTACCCCATCGCACTTGCCATTTATCGGTGAGTCGGCGTCTTAGCAATGTCTTGCGCCTCCACTATGTGTGCTGCTTCTTTAGTCAGACGATCATGCTTCCAATGATCGCACACACAAGCGATATGCTGTTAGGATGCTTATGTTATATCAGGAAATGTCCATAATAGATCGATATAAGGTTATGGATCCTATCACTTCGGATCGTACGGAACGTGCTTCGAGCTTTGCTCAGGGTCCCTTTTATCGAATATTAATCATGATAATGCCTTTGTTGCATTCAATGCCGTCTGGATGACTTGTTTGAGATGCACTTTGCCTGACAGTCTGTAGTCAATCATGATACCCACGTACCGAATTATCCTCCGATAATATATTGACGCCGCCCAGCTTCTTCTTAAATGTTATCGAGAGCGCCTCCACTTTTTCTTCCGTCAGATTCAGGTCCGCCGGCATGAGTCGCGTGAGTATTGTCTCGATTGTGTCATTAGTCAGGAACGCACTTTCCTGGAGCTGCTTTGCTATAACTACCATAACGATATCGTTTGCATGCCCCACGGTGTTAACTGCCTCTGGGATTGGGAAGACGCAAGATATTAACGGACATGACCGCACCAATCTTTGCGGCACTCCAACAGTTATGCGGCGTTCTTTGCGCTGTGTGTATATATGCGTACATATGATGTAGTCAAGAATGCGTCTTTTCTGGTCGGTTATTTTAAGTAGCGGTAGTATAAATACAATTGCCGTAATTCATGAAAAGAGCATACGCAACAAGTGTCAAGCTTGATATGTAATGATGATTACCATGTGTTAAAGAATTCATTTAAAAAAAAAAATGTATATCCTTAGCTATGCCTCTTGCGAATGCTACGAAAGAAAATGCAAAGAAGTTCTTTGCGATGTTGTTCGAAATTTATGAATGAATGTGCGTGTATATGAATGAATTAATTAAATACCAGACGCCAGTTGTTGCATATCAATGTTTGCGTGTGGATGTCTAAAAAATGTTGTGCTATCATAAATAGAGTATGTATGTGATGCGTGTGAGTTGTGTGATATTTCAATATAAATAAAAATTAAGTGGGTTTTGCGAATTTTTCTATCCATGAACTCTATCGCTTGCCTAAACATCTGAATACCCATTAACGCATACGCTTTCTACTGAGCGTACACACACACACACATACATATAGAGTCACACATAGCCGTACATACACTTACGCTCACATGGCAGTGTCTGCACTCGTTTGCAGCGTTGTTGAGTGCATTTTCATGCTATCACTACCGTTGTAATTAATTTATTTCAATAAACGTGATTTGTATTCAAATTTAAAAAACACGTAATTGTATATTGAAAAGAACAAACAAAAAAAAAAAATAAATAAATAAATAAAAAAAGAAATAGAAAAAATTAAAAAAAAAATGTACGCATGCGTGTGCGTCTAGTTGATGTTTGTTTCTTTATTTGTATTTAGATTCAAATCAAAAACGTTTGTTCGAAAATTTTTAATTGCAATTTTTTCCACTTCTATTTTCTTTCTATTCTTAACAGAAACGCGCAAAATTGAATGAGATTTTCGTTGTTGTTATTAATCCTTCACTACATTTATGCCCAATATATATGCCAATGTATATACGTGCATGTGCTTGTGTACGATATATGTCTACATATGTGTACACATTGTAGATATTTTTTTTCCTTCTCTTTTCCTAGTTAATTGCTCTTGGTTAACCCTAGCGTTTCATTTCGTTTTATACGTGTGTACGTGTGTCATTACAAATTAACTGCAATTTTCTTTTACCCCAAGATGATCATGTTCGCCCACTGCTGTTGCCATTTTCAGTTGTACATGCGAATTGCTTGTCCACAGAGTCTTGCTTTCAATTCTTCTTCTCATCTTTCCCATTGTTTGCTATGCTATGCTTATATATGAAACCGGAAATTCAATTAAACTCCATTATTTTTTGTGTCAATACGTGACACCGAATCAATCTAATCAATTGCTGATAGTGCACAAATTATTTACATATATTTGTAAAGGGTTTAGTGTACGAGGGAAACTTTTGCTTTTATTTTGCTGCCAACAATTTCTCTAATACCGCAATTGTTGCCGGCTTAAGTCATAATATTGCTGCTTGTGTTATTAAAAAATATGTCTTAACGTTAAGGATGCCTTTCAGCAACGGAATTCATCGCAGTCATCCGTTAATCTCATTTCAATAACGCAATGAATTCTGCTTCTCTCCTTGTGTCTCCAACAGATTCCAAATTGTTCTTCTGATCAAAAGTTTATGTAAGAATTATAGAGGTTATGTGTGGAGTAAAAGTTGAAAAGTTGAAAAAGAATTCTTGTGCCTTCTTCTCATGTGCATAGATTGCATAGATTCACTAGCATGGTCAAGTATTACTTTGATTACAAATTAAGTTATCGAACAACGAAGGAAATAGATAGCACAAACCTTCAGGAGATCAACTGACAAATTTGATGACGCCTGGTACATTAGCACTTATTGGCGGGCTACAGGCGAAGAAAGTAAACAACTCTTTTCATTTCGATTGAAGAAAGCGGCATTTTTGTTATGAAAGCTAAAGAAAGCACGAAAAGAAACTAAAAGAGGGCTTGATAGACAGTCGCGTCGGATAATGTGTGGCTGAACATAAGTATGGTCCTACAACTGACGCAGTCGTCCAATTAAATTTACAACAACAACTCTCGATATACGATTTTGAACTACACAACCAAAAGGAAAATGCGTGGGGTAACTGGGGCCGTAAATATCTCAAATGGATTTGCATTTTTGCAAGAAAAACTGGCTACAAGAGAGCTTGTGTTTAAACCACATTCACTGAAGGATTTAGTGATGCTTTTCAAGGCCAATTCATCTAAATATCTATGGATGAATAAAGAATGGGTTTGAGGTATTGATGAAAGTGCATAACAACGGACAGGGACGCAAACGTTCGCGGGAAAAATTGTGAGCAATGCTTTTTGAGATGCGTACATGATATAGCCTTCAGCGCCTGCCTTGAACAGGGCATAGAACGTAAATAATAGTAGCGAAGACGATCGTCATCATCTTGAATTTCAGTTTCATTCCATCGCTACATAGTTTGGTGTCTAAATGCACTCAGTATGCAATCTTATTACTAATGGTGATGATGGTGCTGATGATGATGATGATGATGATGATGATGATGATGATGCCTCATGGAAAATGTTACATGCTATGGATGAAAACGATGTGTTTTGTTGTTTTGTTATTTATTTTATTTATCACCATGGTCTGCTGAATACACAAGCAACATATGACCGAACAAATTATTAAAAGCTGAAATAAAAGTGCTTTTTATACCCACCAGGCAGTGTAATTAAGTTCGTGAAATGCTTGCATAGCCGTTATTGCATGGACATTTCGGGTATGTCTTGGAAGTATGTAGATGTTCTCGAATCGATCTAACTATATCTGTCTGTCCGTATCGCAATATCTGTTAACATTACGAGTTGAACTTTTGCAACTTTTGTGTTCCGCATAAAAATTAATATATAAATTTTCGTTTTATCCGAAATCAGAAATCAGAACAAAATCGACCGCTTAGTTTAAATATGAATATGTAAATACACAGTGCATATCATGAACTTGAACGCAACATACTACGACTATATATAATGCAATTCGATCGAAAGATTGAATCTTATATAAGAGGAGAGGATATTGAAAATTCGACCAAATCTCAATATTTCTTTTGTTTTATGTAATTTTGTCTCCATTCCTTTCATTATTAAACTCAACAGCACCAAAACAACAACAACAACAAAACTAAAATGGTTGAGAAAGCTAATGCATGTACGAAAAAGCAAAAAATAAATAAATAAATAGATAAATAAATAAATAAATAAATAAATAAATAAATAAATAAAAAGTTTATAGAAAAACACGAGAGATTTGTAGATTAAATGCCACGACAACAGCATACAGCATACAGCAACAATGCCAACGTCAACGTGAACGTCGACAGCAACAGCAACAGCAACATCTATAAAAAATAACTATAATCATGATAACTAATGAAATCAAATTAACTTGAAATTGAAAAAATTTCGAAAATGAAAAAATAGACAAAAAATGATAAAGAAGAAGAAAACATGTACAACTAACTGTAAACCGCGCGATGACATTTTGGCCTAAACGTTCAAATATACAATAAATTATAATTTTCCCTTAAGCGAAAAGAGAAAAGAGAAAGATTACACACACACACACACACACACACACAAATACATAATACAAGTTGACAAATCACAGTGTAATGGAAAATGGAAGGAAACGAGGAAAAGCTTAAAAAAGAAACTAAAACTATGTCATAATTTTCATATTTTCTTCTCAATTTCATTTCATTTATTTTAATTTGCATTCATTCAAGCACCAGTCAACCAACCGACAGCAATACCCATCAGTAATGGTTACGGTTGCAATAGTAAGTAGTAAGTAGTGTAGTAGTGTAGCAGTCGTAGTAGTGTAGTCGTCGTTATAATTTATTCAATTACTGCAAACGTTACACGATTCTGTTCGAATGTTTGAAAGCAGAGAGCACCACTAAAGCAACACCATCATCATCCACATTTATTTTGCCAGACGAGTTTTTTTTTCTGCTACTTTTTAACATATGTTGGTCAGTTAAAAGGCGCGAAGAAGGGGAGGGGGGAGATAAAAATTAAAAAAAAAAAAAAAAAAAAAAAAATCTCGTTATACAGTGTGTTGGACGCCGCCGTCTGCATAGGAAATTGCATAATTTGAATAGAGAGCTTCTGTTTTGTGCATACAAGCGCATACACATGTACACATATTTCGTAATAAGCAATAAAAGCTTAAGTGGGGAAGAAACAGCGCCATTAACTGAAAGTCATGCAGACTCATTCGTTCATTTACTAACTGCCTCAGATTTAATGACTTTTTCCCCTGCTGCTGTTGGCTTTCTTTTTGGTAAAAGTCTAAAGACAGACCGATCAACAGGAGGCCAGGAGACATAGTGACTCTTGCGTATCAGTCAATGATAATCACAATTATAGATGTTTTCATATCAAACAAGTTAACAACATATTCACATACATAGCATATGTACTTAGGCTTGTCGAACAATTATCTAAATGTTAATAATATGTTGATAGCATTCAATGAATTTGAATTTGAAATATATATATATATACATATATATATGTATATATTGAAAACAGTGAATTGAATGCAAATTATTTTTTTCTAACAGGAAGAGAATTACATTTTGGTCCATGTCCGTATGAGAAGAAATCACTAAAACTTACATAATAAAAAGTAAAAAAAAAAACACCTTTGGTTTCAGTCAGCTCCTAACTATGTATTGTGATATAGTTTTATGGGGTTTGGTCTGCCTTTCGCTATCCTTCCCTATCCCGATGTACCACAGGAGGGCCTACTGCGAACACGCATAGCTTCTTCTTCTTGTAATTTAAATGTAGAGTCATTTCCTGTTAACCTTTTTTTTTGCACAGAGGTTCACCTATTTTCCTACTATTGCTACTTATTGCTTTTACTCGGAGAACACAGTTTGGCGAAGGATCATAGGCAAAGTAACGCCACTTCTCGGAAAATTCGATAACAACCGCTTCGATTTTATAACAAATCTTAGCGCAAGTCGGAAAGGAATCCCACGTCTTGAAAAGGAGCGAAATAATCGACCGAAAATTTGCGACAGAAACGCGTTGGCATTTTCTTTACGAGCTACGAACTGAAAATGAAAGTTTACGCAGAACTTGCATCAACAAATCAATTTTGGTTTATTTGAAATCAAAAAATATTATATGACGACTACTGTCCATAGTAGTAGTAGTAGTGTCTTATGTTCGTAAGTGGCTTGTTTGGATAAATAAATAAACAAAAACAATAACATGGCAATTGCTCCCATGGCCATTATAATGGATTGAGAGGTACACCATGGCAAGATTCGTTACAAAAACGCATTTGCGGATTACTGCTAAAATAGGGTTAACATAAGGTTCTGAAGCCTATCTATTCTAGACATCTTCTTATTTGACTGTTCGCTCTGGTATCTTTTCGAGGCAGTTTAAGGCGAAACACATTTATAAGAAGCTCTTCACGACACATTCGATTATACGCCAAATTGAGTAGAAAGCAGAGCAACAAGTGTAAGGTACGTAGAAATCTCTTAGAGTTCAATAAGAACTCCTGAATATGAATCCTGCGCCAATCCTTTTTTCAATTACATGGCGCAATGAAAATTTAATACTTTCGTTACCTAATGGATTTCATTCGTTCGTTAAGACTCCTGCTCGTATTTACCACTCACTTTTAGTTTACCTTAGCCTAACGCAAGTTTACATCGCCTACTTGTTAGGGTTGTATTACACAACAAACGAAAGAAGAGGATAAAAAGAATGAGGACCGACCTAGTCAGCGACGTTCAAGGTTTTCGCGCTTTCCAGAAAATGCGTTTCCATATCCAAGTTTGTTAATGTCATAGAGAATTTCTTCATTGTTCTCTTCTTCTTTAATCCTTTATTACACAAAGTTATCGGAATGTCCTCGATTTTACATTCCATTGCAACTTTGA
Organism: Glossina pallidipes; assembly: GCA_000688715.1. Classification (NCBI taxonomy): domain Eukaryota; kingdom Metazoa; phylum Arthropoda; class Insecta; order Diptera; family Glossinidae; genus Glossina; species Glossina pallidipes. The sequence goes on from KK499783.1 coordinate 2,155,193, forward strand.
TTTCAAATGCTTTCGCCTTTGTATTATCACTACTTTGCTATTTTAGCCTAAATTTTTCAATTACTTATTTTCTGTGTCAAGTATGTTTGATTGTGGATTTAATATGAAATTGTCGAGTATTTTTTTCTTTATTTCTATCGCTTCCTATCGATGCATATACGTAGTAAGTAAACATTTATTGTTGTAACGACTTAGATAAAAAGTATAAGCGCGTGACCGTTGCATTCGTTTTAATAGTCCCTAAAGTCGGACAGAGACGATTACGAAGTATCAGCAGCTCTGACTATCATGAACGTTTAATAAAAAAAAATAAAAAAAATAAAGAAAAATAATAACAATAATAACGATAATAATGAAAAAACGTTTCTGCGATTTTTCGCAAAGGTGAACATTCTGGTTTTAACGCTTCCATGAGACGGCTTGCTTTCCTTAAATATATGGTCACACAGCAGTTATCATTTATATTAAATATTATTATTTTAGCAGTTAATTTTGAAGCAAAAAATAAAATTATTCACCCCCTACGCGTTGCATGCTTTTGTCTTTTTGTGCAGTCTCCTCTCTAGTCGTTGCATTCATGTCATGTATCTATACACGTTTACCTTATATTTTTTATTATTATTTTTCGTTAACCTGTAAATATAATGATTAATATGCAGTTATGTTCCAGCGCCATATAGGCGTTATATTTTGTATGCACACAAGCCTTCAGCGATTTCTGCTAAAAACCGACAATTAAATATTTATTCACTATGCTTATGATGTCTAACATGTAAAACTTGATTTTTTTTTGTTTTTCTTTTTTTCGTACACCACCAGAGGATATATAAACTTTTTCTTTACGTTTACCAACATCAAGCAATACATTTAGGCAGGTCTCGCAGAGTGTACGCACTCCTGATGGGAAAAATGGTATGCAATACGTTTAAGAGGATACGGCATTGAAAATGAGGACGCAATTAGTGATATCCCAACAACACGTGCACAGCGCACTTAAAACGAAGGCGTTATGACGACGAGAATGCCATCTAAACGGCTGGCCAGCGACACGACAAACACACAGAACATCGGCGAAAGGTCAGCAGTAATCCTCAGTAATGCTCTGCGCCCTCTCTGCGCCAATGCCCTACTTTGAAAAGACTTTATTTACTTGAGTGCTCATCTTGTAGAATCCAAAATTTTATACAATTTCTTCAACTTGTTCCCGTTACATATCAATTCGAAATTGGATGCGATCACTACTTTATTAACTGCGAGTGTAGCAAATAAGCCCTAGATCTATATATATATAAATCTATAACGGTCGCTATATGTATATATATTGACTTTGTTCTAAAAAGCAGATGGCAAACAGGTAGAAAGGGGCGACAAAACCATTTCATTTTACAAACATTTAAACGGACGTCAGAACGAATGGAAGGAGCTTAGCTGCAAACAATGCCCTTATTGGGATGTGTCGGGCGATCAAAAGAGAAGTTTCATCTGTTGAATCCAAGCATTTCGAAGTTTTCGCAAAACACAACAAATTCATGATTCGTTCTCTGCAATCCTGTACACGATCTGTTTACCTCGCATATTTTTTTTCGTATTATCATTAATGTTGGATGTGTACCAAGAAACATGTGTATGCGTGAAACCACCTTTTTATTTATTTTTTTTTTTTTTTTTTTTTTTGATATTAATCGTAACTATGTCACTTGAGTAAATAGGTATGTGTGTGTGCATGTGTGTACATGCCGGTATATATGTGTGTGTATTGATTAGAAAAAACAGATCTCTTGCGTTATTATAATTACTATCATTATTCCCGTTACGGTTGTAATTATTATGTAGCGACCAATAGTGCCAAGTTTATATTTTTAATACGTGCTTAGGATATCAAAGTCCCCAATCACTAAAAAAAAAAAGCTTAATCTGCACTTTGTTACGCATCTAATCAAATATTGCGATAAGAGTTCAAGCTCAACATAATTAAATTAGATTTCTTAGGCCAAAAAAGATGTTGCTTCACAATGCCGCCGAATGCCTTAGGAAGAAATGTATACATTGCACTGTACCTATGAAAGTGTAAATATAACAATTAAATTTGCAGTAATTTGCAGTACAAGACGAAAGGGGAAGTTGCCCAAAAAATTTCTTCCCTTGACACAGCCTTTTAGGTTATGTCGTAAGTTATTAATTAGAATCTATTTGAAAAATTCAAACCTTTCCGTTTCGTTCAACCGCGACGACACAGTGTTTGCTACGTTATGATAATTAGGACGCGAGAAGCTGTTACCAACAAATCTCCTTCATATAATAAGAAATTTATTAAAATTTTCCAAAAAAAAAAAATTGTTGGTCGATTTCACTCTTACATGAACGTGATAAGCACGTAAGTGTCAACATACACCTACTTCTCTTTTTACACGATATTCGATTTAACACGAGTTAAAAAGAAAAAACTCTCACTCCTCTCGGATACGCAATGTAACTTCGGATTATATTTGCCAAAATTCAATTGGATTATGTCGATTGTACGCACATATAAGTGCGATTCATTCAGTTACGCGTAGAGCAAGGACTTAATGTATTTTTTATGCAATTTGGATTTCGCTTTGCAAAGAATGATTTATTTTTTATAACACATTTAATGAATTATTGAATGTGTAAGCACGAAATAAACTCTCCAGCGAACCCTAACTAGAAGTTTTTAATATCGTTTATTGTACCGTACAGTACAGTTGCCAGTTGCATTTAGCCAGTATCTTTTTTTACACGAATTTTTTGGGAACGTGTCTGTCGCGTGTAAAGGGGATTAGGTGTATTCGGTATACAAACTATGCTATGCCCCCAAGCACATATTGACAGGCATATTTTTCCGGAACGATAAATCTCTTGTATCGTTGATTGCAAAGTGGTCCCAAGGAATATAATAAATCAATGCGTTGTATTCTCAAAGTGCAAGTCAACCTGAATGCCTGAGCAACATTTATTTTTATATTAAAGAAACGAAAATAATTTCCACATAGATTTTCTTAAATTAGTGTTCATTTATGCAAAAGAGTTATTTAATATTTTATTATATGGTAGATGGCAGACAAATATATTTTAATTTCAGTCATTAACTTGTAATTTTTCAACAAACATATCAAGCTTATCTAATAGTTTGCAGGTGGGGCATATAAATGCTATATATGTATGCACGTCGTGCTTCATTGCAATTAAAATAACTTGTTCAAATACCCAAATATCCAAATTTCTAGAGTAAATGATCTTTAATTGAGGTTAAGACATATTAGCAAAATCTCTTAATTTCGCGAAAGCCAACCAATGGTAAGCTAATGGAAATTGTTTAACCCTAATAGTTTCGAGGGAACTAAATTGACTTTATTTTATTAAGTTCTGTAATAAACATTGCGAGTTTTTTTTATATTTGAATTTAATCGTTAATATCATAATTTAGTTTTACGATATGCTACAATCAAGCAGCGAAGCAAAACTCACTCTTCAGCTTTTATGGTTAATCGCATGCTGGATACCTAATATTTGAAATTTAACCACAAAATAAATTCATAGCTGACTTTTAGAGAAGAGTAAGAACAACGAATGTTAGACACTCTATACCACACTTAGCTGAGTCATGCAAGAGGTTGACTTCGCGTCTCTTAGCCGCTGTTACTCGTCTTTTGCAATAACAGTCTAATTCGGTTTTAGCAGCTCCCAATACACCATGCCTCGCTGATCCCACCATAGGCACAGCAAAACTTTATAGCCATGAATATACCGCTTCGGTGTCGAAGCGGATGGCTCTCTTGGACTTGGATTTATCGTAGTAGGTCCACTTTTCGTCGTTAGTCACTATACGATAGGAACAACGCGTCTTTTTTTGCCTGCCAAGCAATGAAACCGCGATGTGGAAACGTTCCGAATTGGCATTTTCAGTCAATTCGTGTGGTAGTCCTTTTCGCTCCTTTTGGATATTTTTCAAGGCATGTAAACGTCTAGAGACAGTTGACTCATCAACTGCTAAGTTGTTTGAAAGTTCTTTGAGTCGGTTCCTTGTCATTGACATCAAATTCAATACCAGCCAAAGCAATGAATGTCGAGAATGCAATTTTGAGCTTTCCATACACTGAACAACTCAGTAACACTAAATGGGGAACCATTATTTTATGTACGTAGGCGGCGGTCGAGATCACCGAGTTCAACGGTTATGTGCATTGGTACTTCCCATTACGTTATCATTTTCGCCAACAGGTGTCACTGATCAAAATATATGCAAGCATCTATTAAAAAATCAGACTAATGTGGACCCTGCACGCAAATTTAACAGAAACTATACCTAAGCTGGTGTAGAGCTTTTTTAGTCCCTAAAATGAAACGATGAAATTGCAAAGGTTAAGGTTATTTGCCAAATGTTCGTTGCGAATGTCAGTCAATATGTCAGGGAAAAAGGAGATTCGCTTGCATTGTCAACAACTACACAAACACTACAAAGCTTTCCTACATATGTATAAACAAAGCAATGTTTATTGTTTTATTTGTTAACTTTTTTATTTACGATAACTGCTGATGGGAAATGGTTTCCGTTTATGTATTTTTCAATTTGCTTTCAACATAGCGCAATAAGCTTTTACCTCCAACACCAAATTATGTAATTAACACTACGGAAAGGTTATTCTACACCAAAGTAAGATTTCTCGGCAGTTGAATGCAACTCAAAACATACGTAGTGTCAGTCCAAGTTCAAAAGCAAGTTGAATGCGTCGACATACGTAAAAATCGACACATGAGGTTTGGCGCAAAAGTTTATGCGACTTACTACTGCTACGTGTACGGACAGTCAACGTTTATTTTCTTATTAGGTTTTTTCCCAAACTTTTGTTTGTTTTTATTTACTTTTGTATTAATATTTTTTTGTCTTTTTCTAAATTCAAAATTTCTGTTAATCTGGCATTAGCGCAAGACCTTGGATATTGAAAAGATTTCAATCATAAAAACTTTAAATGTTTACTTAAAAGGATTTTAATCAGGCATTTAAAGTCGAAAGCACTTAACCCATTCCGGCATATGTGTACACATATAAGTATATACTGACCATGACATAATATGTAAATACTTTACGATGATTGTACATTTTAAGAAGAAGCGACCGCGTGTGCTGTGTTATGACTTTTAAAAATTATTTCATAAATGTGCAAAGTTGTCCTTAACGCGAAATAAGTTTTCATATAACAGTTTTCGAAAACGTAGACACCAAAAAAAGGGTGAAAGTAGTGGCCACTTTTTAAATGCAGATATTGGAATGGCCAACCTTTACAGTGCTCACAAAAACGCCATTGAAACAACTAAAATTAAGGCACTTTTATAAAAGGCAGGGAAGCGGACGACAAACGACAAACTATCTTCTCAGCATGGCATTGAGTAATAACCAGCAGCGTTCGAATAATATATCCTCGGGTTTTTTTTTTTTTTTTGTTTCTTGCTTGCCTGTTTAAGTGACTGGCCTGGCGTTCACTTAAATTTTAATTTAAAAAGAAAAAAAAAATTTCATTAAAGTGTTAATGGAATAATTAATCATTTATGAAGAGTCGCAGTTTTTTAAAGATCTTACCGCTTTCTTAAAATTGCCTGATGATGGAGGTGATATATTGTTTAGGTTATTGATATGTTTATGACACTTTGCCTTTCAATCTGGCTGAAAGATGATTCGAAAGTTCACAACATTCATGCATGGGTGAATACATATATATATATATATATATATATATATATATATCCCTAAGATTATGAAAATGCTTTGTTACGATGTTTACCATTCTTTCATATACCGCAGACAAAACGAATTGCTTGCCATTTCCTGTCAGCTCGCTTGGCGGACAAATATATATCGTCGTCAACTCTGCAAAATTAATTTAGCTTTGTGAGAGAGACGGTTGACCAAAAACAAAACGAAAAAAAAGAAACAGTACAGAGTACAAACAAATCAAAATTTTAATCAACAAGTGCCGCTTAAGAAAAATCAACAAAGCGATTGCAAAGAAGAACGCAGATCGAAGTTAAACAGCGAGCTAAGCCTACCAAACACCAAGCAGTTTCTTTGCCCGAATCCTGGTGTTCACTACTTTCGTGTGACGACAACAATAATTAAGAAGGGAGATGTTCGTTATTTAAGTCATAGAATTCCGAAATATACGCGCCACTGCCCAACCTAATTTCCATTTAGAAAGATCAACAAGCGATTCATCATTACCTTAAAAGAGTTAGTAGTAGGTCGTTAGGTGTTAATATAGGAATACGGGAATAGTGTGCGAATCGAAACGCGTAGAACATTTCTCATAACACAAGCAATTATCCACATTTGCGAGCTCCCGCATATGTCCGATATCGTACCATACATCTTTCCATTCTACTCTTTATAAAGTGCAGCAAAATCAAATCGGTCATCGGTCAGCGTACATGGATGTGCAGAACAAGCGCAGAGTCTGAGTTAATGCAAACCGTCGCTGATTATGCAAATATGACATTTTTCAATTTGTATAAGCAAAGTGATGGATTAATGTCTGTGAAAAAATTGAAAACTCTGTGAGCTAAATTAGACAAACACTATAAAGCTTTGATAAAAGGGAGTCAAGCACGAAAAAAAAAAGACAAAAGAGAAAAGAGAAAAATTGCATGTAAATTAAAGTAAATATTTATCGGATTGTAAGCGCACATATTGGCACAGTTTGGGGCCATATGGTCGTATTAGACTCGCTGGCTGCCTACTGGATTTGTTTACTTACATAAGCAAATATTAAAAAAGCAAAAAGCAAAAAGCAAAAGTTCTCACAGATGTTCAGATGATTGATGGTAGTCGAGTCTTTCGAGTCTTTCGAGAAAGAGGTAATTGACGACCTTTGTACTCCGTAAGTGAATTTTAACCCTTTCTTCTTCCTCGCGTTGTAAAACATAACAAATGTACAATAAACAAATGTTCTCACAAAACTTGCAAAACGCAAATCTATGCTAATTTATTAAAGGAATTTTTAAAAAGAACGCTTAGTACGCTTGGTTTATCACTACCTCTCTCAAGCTCCTCTTTGTGCTTAGAAACAAACAAACTTATTTTGAGAATCAACAAAAACATGAAATAAAAAAAGTAATAAACACTTTTCACACATGACTGCTAGAAGTAAAAGCAGTTTCATTGCTTTCAACTCTTTCGCTGCTTTTTATACCCATCACCGAAAGATCGGGAGTATATTCATTTTGTTAAAACGTTTGCAGCGCCCAGGAGGAAGCTTAAGAAACCTCAGAAAGTCCATTTATTCTTGATCGGCATTAAATTCAGAATTAATTTGAGCATGTCCATCTGTCCGGCTGGGTAAATTTGGCCGCAAAAATGAATCTATTGACTTTATATTTGGCAGCAACATTGGGAGTTCCTTTACGCAGACTGGTATCGAAAAAACGGCAAATTTGTCGAAGGCCGCATTCACAGCGTCACGTAAACAGGTGCGCCACACCTCTGTTTTCCAAAATTAATAAAAAATTGGTTTTGTGCTCATTGCTCATAAATTTTAGCAAATCAGCAGTACAAAAATTTGAACGCATATTCTATGATGCTGTGGTACCTGTGCCAGGATGGGAGAAATTTCCCAAGCCTACCCGATATTATAGCGTACCAAAATTTAATTTCACTTTCAACATCTTTATAAAAAACACCACAAAGTATAAAAGTACGTGGCCAGGTTTAAATTTGGAAGGCAACTAAGCATGTCCATCTGTTCGTCCGTCCAACTGTGTAGTATCTGTGGTAAACATTCTGTCGTGAGGAAAAATTAAGATATTGGCTAGGAATTTGCGAAAGAATTTGAAAGTAACCTAAAACTTTCAAAAGACACACCTACAACGCGCACACGCCCATGCGACATAAACTGAAAGTACCTTTGCTTTCCGTAATTTTCTCTCGCTACTCATAAACTACAACAAAAACACGATATAAATTCCCTGAAAATAGAAGAAATAAGGCACGCCCACCCATTATTGTAGGATATGAAAATTTAGTTCTTTCCTTTTTTTTTTTTGCTCTTTTGTAGGATGGCCGCGGTGGGTATAAAAGATTCGGCCACGACCTAATATAATTTTCTTGCTTTTTTCGTTTGTTTTTTTTTTCTTTTAACTTTGTTTTTTCAACTGCTTCTGCAATTTAATTAGAAACATTAGCACGAGACGATAACGGCGACTATGTTTTCGCTGCCATATGTATGCGTTTCTCTCAAGCCAAGGATGATATATCCGCGGATATATGTCTGCGGGTGAAAATCATGTTTTCTATGCATTCATAGTTTCACTCCAAAGCCATGTAAATGGGCAACAATTCTAAACCAGCCAAATAGGGGGAAAACAGAATCTATGAATGACTGTTTATTTAAAGAGAATTTTGTATGGAATTTACTCGGTGAGTTTGTATAGCCAAACATACACATGGCTGCGTTTGTGTTTATTTCAAACTGTGGGAAACTCTTCTCTAATGTAAAGACGAGTTGTTGTACCATCTCTGCCCTCTCCGCTATTTTGTAACTTAATTATGGAAATTTGATTTCAGAGCAATTGCACTCAAACTAAAAACTCACAAAATAACGGCTTATCATAGCTGTAGGCCTTGGATAGTCCGTGCATAGTCCGTAAATGGCATCTTTTCGGGAAATATCTTTCATTAGCGGCAGCGAACACATTTTCCTTGCATTTTAAATGAATTTAAATCCTTATGTTATATCGAATGCATAACATATTGATCGATAACCGAGTGCTGTTTCCAGACCTCTGCCAAAGATCTCTGCGTTACATCATTAGGGGAATTGTGCGAAGAGAGAAGCAAAAGAGTCAAAGTTCGAGGTACGTGATGGATACATATAGACTTCCCAGCGAAGCTCTCTTATCTTTCCCACGTCATTTCTAATCCTTCAAGCGTTTTTCTATTCAAGCGTTTTTGAAATACGTTGTGAGAAATAATGTTGTAATGTTGTTATTTCACCTATCCTGGTTGTCGTGCCCTGTGCCCTCTAATCACTATAGGCTGATTGTGAAAGTTCCATTGTGAATACTTTGTTCTCAGTCTGGAATTTTATTCTGATCAAAGCGTGTTCGTGGGGCGCGTGGGCTATCAAACTTCAAGCAGAAGTGTTATTAAATGCCATGTTAATAGCAGCGGTAGTCAACACAAGAAGTTGGATCTATTCATTAAAACAATCGACTTTAACACAATAGTTCACACATTCCGTCGACAGGCAAAGTGACCAAAAAAAATTTACTAACTAAACTAAGAAGGCTCTTAGGAAAACCTCAGGAATTATTCAAAGCGTGTTTAAGGTGTAGGTTACATTAGATGAACAGACAAGCTCGCTGTTATATTCATGCCGTATGATCTCTGTATGTTTCTTAGTTGTAGGAGTTGCCCTCGATCGGTGTCCGACTAGAACCAGGAAAATCCTGGAAAGTTTTGCGAGCTGCATATGCGAGAGGCTTTTTCAGCACTCAGCACATAATTGGATGTACTGTGTTTGACGGCCATAATTAAGTCGATTTAAAAGAAAAACGAAAAAACTATTTCCCATAGCGTCGTTATTTAATAAAAAATGATATGAATGTTTATCTAACGAAAATGCATAATAGCAACACATATGCCCGACCTAATGGGAGGGAAGCAGAGAAGCATCAAGCAGAGAGCAATCAAGAGACGTTAGTACCTATAAAAATCAATTAATTGCTAACGAACAACATACGACCGACCTAATCCTGTCAATCAAAGCTGACAAGTTCAAGTAAAATGAAAAATGATATCACCGTGTGTTGTGTCTCTTGTTGAATGTGGGCTTCGCAAAAGCCTCTGTTGTTCTACCCGGTCTTTTCTGCCAGAAGTACCGTTAATTATTAGGTCTAGAACTGTTCCACACAAAGTACATATGTTCGTTCACCCATATGTTTAAGCAGAAACTCTCTCGCACACTGCCATCCACGATGATGAAGTGCTTAAGTAAAAAAAAAAGATGAAATTATGTACAAATATGTTAACACAAAACCACATAACGTACTCGTGTGTTCGATTTATTTATAAGTTGGTAGCAGCAACCAACAACAGCAACGATTGATTTTAAAAAACAAATAAGCAAAGGTTGTAGTTTGACGACAGATTGGCGACGTTGCACGCTCACTATATATGTTGTTATTATTTGAAATCTGTGACAATCGGATTTGTAGGTTTGTGTGCGATTATGATTATAATTATCGTTGTGTACTAGTTGTTGCTATTGTTGCACACAAATATCAAAATTATACAAAAGCATCGTATTGCAAGCATTTTTGCCTTCTTTTTTTCTCTTACATCTGGCGGATTGATTATCATCAGAGGTAAGAAGAATAAGAATGTGAACAATACCACACAGTTCACATTGTAATGCATTACATACGATACATATGCACACATATAGACAGATAGAAGATATACATGCATCGATGGTAAATTGATGTTTGACATTGATGCTTGACTTTGAATAAACATTGACAACCATGGGTGCATGGATGACGACGGTCATGACGATGACGAGTATCGATAATTCCACACAGCTCGCTACAGCTGCGTTGTTGTTGTTTGTAATTAAGATGAGATAATTGCACCCTTTTCCCGGCATCGCTCTCTAGTCCCCCTCTCTCTCTCTCTCTCTCTCTCTCCCCTTCCTTTTTATCGTGAAAGCCAAGCATAACGTGCCATTTATAGGTGACTTTACATTGTCATTACATTATGGATACTTGGAGATGTTTGTCGAAGATGACAATGTATGCCGTTTATATGCACATACATTTACACTTATCGAAGAAAACTTTCACGACGGCGACAACGACCAATTCCTCAGTCACAATTGCAATTTTCCCTTGCATATCGCTATCTGTCCGTGTGCGTAAAGAGCAACGCATTGTTGCTTATTCAAATTTTGTGCAAAGTGTTCGCTTTCCTTATGATCTATTCAGTTTAGTGCATGGAATCGATGAGAATTCTAAAGGCCTCACTTACGTCATATCAAAACTTCAGCTGGAATTACATTACAACAGGGAGGTCAAAGGATCGCAATGGCATTCCTTTCGAATTGTGAATCTCTCTGTCTTTCTCATAAGTCTCTTCTAAGTCTTTTAAAAGTCTTCTCGCGAGATATGGCTGCGGTTTTAGAATTATGCGTGCGTGCCATTCAAACTTGCATAGCGTATTGTGCGTAACATTTTTTCACATACTCATCGGCAAACAAATCACATTTTTTTCTTTCTTTTACTTCGTAGATAATGCAATGCATGAAAACTTATTGTAAGTTCACTCAACAAACTTGAAATTCGAAATCAATTCGTTTTAGAATGTTTTTTAAATTATCCGCGGATGAGAGCCGAACGCTTTATTCAAAATAAACTCCGTCAAACCCTTGTTCACCGATCCTACTGCGTGAACGTACACATCAAAAATATAGCGTCCTAAGTTCTAGGTTAGCGGAAAATTGGGTTAGGAAAAAATGAGCTTCCTTTTGCCTCCCCAAGTCCGCCTTGAAGTGCGGAGAAAGTCATCGCTTGTTTGAACATTTTACGAACCATCAGGTTTCCTAGTCCGTCCGTCGTGTTGAAGACGTTTCTAATGTTCAACGTGACGACAATCTAAAGCTCCCTTGCGTCCTTGCTTTCTTGTATTGCCGACGTCACTTACTCAGTCGCGTCAATTGTCGGTCCTCGTTTAACAAAGAGAAATTGGTGCCTAGAAAAGCCGCCCTGGCTCTTCAGCTCTCTTTCTCATCTCGCTAGTAGCCATTTTTCGAAAAGTTTGCCCCCATTGTCGGGCTGTTGTAGCAAGACCAGGCTGTCTTTCCCACAGTGTTCAAAAAGTGCCGAGTCTGAGGCACAACTTGTATGTATTATCGAGTCCATCCGGCTGTATGTTACCAACCAATTGTATTATTTGGTTTGGTATTCCATCTGCTCCACCCCTCTACAAATGATCGTAAAAGTTAACATATGCCTAGACCGTGACTATCCTTAAAACTGCTGATCATCCGTCCTCAGGACTTCACACCGTCATGCCTTGAATTAAGGAAGAAAAACGGACGCTTCCTTCGTTTGGCGGACCCGTTAATGCGTATACGTTATACCAATGTTTAAAATTTAAACTTAAAGATGGTACTCTCAGATGGAGACGTGGCAGATATATATTTGGCACCCTAGAATGATCGTTAAACTTCCTTTTGGAAAACTGTGTAATGAGGTTTTACTATTTTTTAAGACGAACAATATGAACAAAGCTGAATACAACTCCTAGGCATTAGTTAAAAAGTTACTGGCATAGTCATCTTAGGGCATCCTTTACCGTATTATAATAACAACGTAACATGAATAAAATAAAAAAAATGAATTTGCTTTGTATACAAAATAAATTTGCATAATTTCTGTTTGTAATTCTGATAAATATTTGACATAAGGCACACGACCGTCTATATAAACAATCAATAAATGGTTGAAATTGAAATTAGAACAAAAAACAAGAAAAGAAAAAACTTTTATGCCTTTGGACCTGAATGAATGTGCAGACTTGTTTAAAGTCCGTCATAAAAAATATCTTGAACGGAGGAAAAAACAAAAAATCAAAACTGTTCAGGGAGTGTTTCTAAGCATAAGCACAAAAAAAAATTCTTGAGTTATGATAACATAGAAAAGATTATAAATAATAAATCCAGTTTTTTACTACACATAGAAAAAGTGACAACTTTTTAACATATGCACGCGCAACCTTGATGGTAGGGATTAGGTATCAATCATAGGCCACTAGCCCCACTATCATATAACCGGCATAAGCACAGAATAAACTTATGATATTTAATTTTCATTATAATAAAGAACGAAACGAACGAAAAACAAATTAAGAAAGAGATTATATTCGATTGGAGCCGAATCCTTTGATGGCTAACGTGCCTCTGCCTATGCCTACGATATGAAAGTGAAGTAAACAAGAACTTATTTAGAAAGGTAAGGTACACGTGTAGTATTCGTTACTTAGCAGTAGTGAGCAGTGAGCTCTGGGTATCGAACTTCAATTGGAGACTTTCTCGAAATTGCGCCCGTTCTTCAACTACTCAAAGTGCACCGAGTAAGTAGGCTCAGGATCAGGATCTTAAGTTCGTCAGGCGTGGACCACGTAATTTCTTCTTTTGATGCACACGTACATGAAGACGTCGCAATTGCAATAACACTTTAGTGCGTCTTCTGATCCTTATAAGGATATGACAAGCGGTATATCAAGTACGTCTCTCTCACTTAAAAGCGACTTCCTTGCGTATACAAAATTGAACAAATTTACTTTCCCGACACTTGACTCTTTCCAAAAGATGGCACTTTTCTGTTCTCGTGGCCGCAATCCATAGGTATAGCGTAGTTCACAACACAGTATTGTAGAACATTGTAAATTGTCGGATGACACGTTGTCAACTTCGAATTGGAATTACGGTCCGCTTTATCGTTAATAGTTAATCGTACGATTATAGATTCGATATGACAATGAGACGAATATAAAACATGGCAACTTTAAGGCACTTTCGGTAAAAAGAGAGTGAAACGGGCCAACATCTCTTGTACGGATTAGTAATAGTTTTCAGTTTGATGGCAATCTCATGAACAACATTTGGAGAACGAAAAAGGAATGAAATAGAAAGGGATTAATAAATTTTTTTAAGTGAAAAACTGCGGGTCTTTGCATAAATAAATCGCGACCGGTTATGGAATATTTTATAACAATATGTGTGTAATAGCACTACCACAATCTTATAGATGCATTCGGGTCCATTTGACAGCCGGGTTCGGATTACTGTGTGCCGCACTAGGTACACTCTATGATTATTTTCAGTTGGGTGATTAACGAAAGTGTAGATTAAATAATCAAATAAAAGGCGATCCAATGTATACAAAACACATTCGTCACGGAATGACTGGCATTTTTACGTTACATTTGAATTCTGGGTGGTAGAGGATTTTATTTATGTAAACAACATATATAAAGCAATGACATGTAAAACTCTTAACTCAACTCTTGGAATATGTAACACAAGCTGTGTGCGGGTCCGTTATGTTTTAATTAAATTTCAGTTCAAATTTATTTTAATTAAATTTCAAATAAATACAACATTTTTTTTTTTTGCTTTACTACATAAATATTTACTATTTCCCCACTTGAGCATCATTCTATAAAATATGCATTTTCGTAAAAAATTCTCTTATGCACAAACGTAATGATGACATACTTTAATTGTGCATGAGTGCGTTCTAAAGAAACACTAGAAACGGTGGGGTAGCAAGCGTTAGAAAATGTCATCGTGCATAAAAGAATCCTTATTGTCTTCCCCGCCCCCTCTACTACTCTCTGGTATATATTTTAAGAAAGGATGTAAAGGACATACGTACGTATGCGTATGCGTATGTGAGTTTACCTTATTATACATTTGCGTACACTTCCTGGTATGCACTTTATTTGTTATTTATGTTCATTCCATTCATGTCCCATATGCATTATGATATCATTCCTTCCGCTTAAGAGGAATAAAAGGCAAAACGCTTGAGAAGTCCCATCTTTTTTTTTATACTTGTATAGAATGGTATACATAGAACGATGGGTGGTCCGTTATTCTGAGCAGGTGTCGGCGTAACTCTGAACTCTGAAACGCTACCACTTAACGCTTCTGTGAACAATTGCTCTCCTACGTTAATTGCTGTTGCATAAAAGTAAATGTGTTTTTTCATGGGTTCCGATGGTTCATGATGACCCGATCGACACTATTTTCCTTTCCCTCTTCTCTATATCCACATATACATATATGCATACATGAAAAGAAAACAAACAAGACGTTAAAAAGAGCATTAGAAAATTAGAATGTGTTTGCGAATTTGAAGACAGCATTGATGTCGACACGTTTTACCTGTTGAAACGTGCTTTTCTATTAGGAATTACTTTTACTTGTATTACCGTTATCTGAACTCAGAACGTCAACTTCGAAGATATTGTGGTGACGGAAATTTATATGCTTCTTCGTCCTGAAAGAGTTTACAATATATGTGCAGCTTGAGCCATTGGCTTGGGTCGGCGGATAACAAATGTTGCCAGCTGCTAAAAATGTTAACAGCACAAATTGTTTCGAAGACTCGACAAAACAATCGCGATGACATTTAATTTGATAACTAAAGTTGTCGCAGATTAATGCCCGTTTTTATCGTGCTCCGATTAACTGAAAATATTTTTAACCAACAGATTTTTTAACTGACGCTCTTAACTAAAAAAGGAGTTAGTTGCTTTTCGCTAATATGTATACATGTATTCTGTATATGTTAGCAGCTGCTAGTGATTGAAAGTTAAATGTTATTCGCGATTGACTTTTATACCTAATGCGAATGATTTCCTTTGTTTATTTCATTAGCCATATGACTGTTTTCATCTTTCTATTGTTTTGAGGAGAGCTACGCAGGCCCCCGCTTCATCATAAAAATTGAAAGCCTGCTTCAATCGACAAACAAAGTCACCGTTTGAAGCATAAGTGAATCAGAGCAAGCAATGTCTTATGCATGCAGCTGAGAGGGTAAGGTAAAGCAGTCCAGTTCACGCCCTGTTGATACCATGCTCGAAAGCTGGGTTCGTTTAATTGAAGCGATTTCGATACAATAAAACACTCTCATCTGCACGCCTCCCTACTTAAGACGGCCATCGATATTCAACCGCGTTGTAGACGTTAACCATTCCCCTAGTTTGCATTACGGCAATTTGCGCCGTTCGGATCCTGCATCTATTGCTCGTCATGTATTACGTCCAGCAGGATTGACCCTCGAATTAAGCAGGGAAAGACAAGCTTTCCGCTTTCCGCATTTTGTGTTCTTGTGTTTTTCTTTTCAGTTTGAAAAACTGTCGTAAAGAGCGCAATCGTATCTCTTAGGAGAACGTTTTGCATAATTTATTTGTTTATTCAATGTTTTCAATGTGGTCTACGGTAGTATGGCGACCGCTTTCATGTCTATGCTAATACTTGTATCGAACTGCAAGTCCGTTAAAGTTGATTGTTTAACGATTATGGGTCATTCATGAACCAATGGATCTCACGTACCTGAAAAGTGAAGAGTTTCGAGCGTTCACCTTAGTTTTTGAAACGTATGAGTTCACAATGAACAATAGTTCGCGGAAAACGTCCGCCAAACTGAACATTAGAATAAATCGACTGAGGATGAGTGGTGGCATGTAACTAGCATTTTTCTGGTTTTCAAGGTTAATAATAACGATCGCAAGTAAAAATTTTAAGCTATAGATACATAAATATTTGAAATTTTTTTTAAATATTTCCACGATCACGTTTGGTGCGTTTCAATGAGTAAAACGTTTCATTATTATGTGATTAGTCATCGACACGAGAAATGAAACACACTCGGAGCGATAGCATACAATATACTAATTACAACAATATCTTAACAAAAAACGTCACATAAAAATGTTTTTTTTGCATGCCTTTCTTTAGTAGAGAAGTAATGATCGTATCAACAACAACCAAAACACATGATCGATATGCATGACCGTTGCTTGGTACTTATGCATATATATGCCGAAAGTCGAACACAAGAACGAGTTGACTTTATTTTTTTTTTGTCGTTTTCTTACAACATCAAGCAGAAACGTTTAGAATGCCTCATCATCATGATGAAGACTTCGTCTTTATTATCTGCTTAAGCAACGGCAAAATATTAAAAGAGAACAAAGCAGCAAAAGTTTTGTCCGTCCTTCATGTGTGGATGTACGTGTGAATGTTCTCAGATTTTTATTACAATGTATGCGTGAGTCATATTTAGCTGCAACTAGCTCATGTATGCTTAAGTATCATAACTGAACGGTTGACCAAACTCTACTTGCCGTACAATCACACGAATACACATGCATGCACATAAACATCCATAAAAGATTGCTTATTATCATGGCCAACGATCGATGAGACAAGAGGTGTTCCTTTTCATTAACAATTTATATACATATACACCTAATCCTCCTTCGACACGATAGATGCGTTCTCAAAAAATTCGTGTAAAAAAAGATATTGGCTAAATGGCAAAATATCTATACCCGTTTCAGACATAAGAAGCAACTGAAAAGTGCAGTAGACGACATCAAAAGATTCTTGTTAGATTTCACATAAGGATTTACTTACACATGCTTACACACATTTTAATTCATTAAATATATTACAAAAAAACAAATTATACCTTGAAAAACCAACACACAAATTTTGTGCAAAATGCATGACGTCTTTACTCTATGCATAATTCGGTGAATCGCACACATATAAGCATACAATCGACATAATCTAACGGAATTGTGAAAAATATAATCCGAACTTACAATGCACATCAGTGAGGAAGGAGTGAGAATGAGAAAATCCATAGAAACCTAAGAAAAAAAAAACAAAAATTCATTAAATAAATTCATAAAAACAGTTCATAGAATATTGAAAGTTAAAGAAAGTGTTAAGAGAAATAAATTCGTTTAAAAAGACTCGTGTCTCGTGTCTCGTGTCCCGTGTAAAAAGAGAATTATGTGTATACGAGAGCATAGTTAGGAATGCTTCCCCACTTCCAAGTATTTAGAATCAAGAAAAAAGAGTTTCGAAAGTTAACTGCAACTGAGCTAAGATAGACGCACCTATTCTGTGCTAAAAATTTCTCCGTTAAATCATAAGTTCGACTCCACTTCAGCATGAAAAAAGACAAAGTAACACAAGTCGTTGATCTGGTTAACAGCAAGTGTATCGTATTCATATATACATATAAACATGCCAAGTGCCTAAAGCCCATGCATAAATTATCTTCATATGTAAAAAGAAGAACAAACTGTCGCTCTCTTCGTCTCGATGTCATAAGCAACTGTGCCTCGCTGGAGATATGAATACTCTGTAGTTATGATTGTTTTTATCATTATACTGTTTATGAAGTTTAATGTCAGTTTCTTGGTCTTCAGTGCATATCTATCTATAGACTTCAACGCAACCAAGGATGGATAACTATACCCGATATATTAGGACCGAAAACGCAACGGATGGTTTCAGTGAGTTCGTAAAAATTGAAAAGTGCTTGCGGTGGCGGAGTGTGTAGTCAGGCCACTTGAGCTGTTGAGAGGACATCATCGTCGAAAACATTGCGGCATGGTGGGGAAAATCTATAAAGCGATGTCGGATGATCGTCGAGAAAAAGCATGCAATTTCTCGTATATGCTAAAGCATTGCGAAATGTGCTACACACCGAATATTGACTCAGAACGCTTTATGTTAGTTCACAAGCGTCGCAAGGAAGCTTCATGCGATTTCTTAGTCAATTCCTAGCCATGGATCAAACATCAGTCAATCGTCCCACGCCACTGACACCAAGGAACAGTAAAGACGTGGGAACTAAAATAAAGAATCGACTTTGGGATGCGCATGAAATTATTTTCGTGAATTCAAGCAACATAATCAAAGGCTAGCCTGTCCATAATCAAAGAGCGGAAATGCGAATTGCTATCTCTCGTACGATAGCAGATTTGTCAACAACTGTTTGCCTGACACGAACCTTAGTCGTAGCTTAATATCTCTCTGATTCTCTATAGATGAAATTAGTAAAACGGTGCAATGGCAGCATGTGATTGCGGCTCCAGAATCAGAAATTGCATAACGATAAAGGTTTTTGAAGAGCAGAACAATATTCGCGACCATGAGCTCAAAATACTTTCAAGTACATTTTAAACAGGAAAGCTATCATGTGATCGAGAAATTTATTTTCTCAGAAGGGGGACTAATTAGTTAAATAGCCAGAGACAAAGACAGAGACAGAGAAAATATTGGTGGCAATAAATTACTACTACCACAGTATGCGCCTAATAAGCATCTTTCGAAGTGTCTTTTAAAATAATAATAACTCACTCACTCACTCACATCCAACCGTAACCTAAATAGCCAGTGATTGCTTTGTTTTTAATGACATTTAATTTTTCTTTCTTTTGTGTTAAGACTTTAGTTTTTTCCTTCTCTTAATTTCTTTCTTTCTTTTTTGCTGTGATTTAACAAAACATGTTAGCTTGTGAAAAAGCAGCAATAATCGCATACATAACACTAACTGTGTGTATGGCTCTGGTTATGGTCAAAGTTATGCAATTCCATTAATTCTCATATAATGAAACTCCCGCCCCCTTTTTTAAGCATTCAAGCAACACCTTGCTTTAAGTTGTCTTCACAAGTACACACGTACATGATGAACATATCCCTTTGGAGATTACTTGATTTACACTTGACTTTAGAGTCGAGAGACGCGATCATAAGATGAAGGCTAATTGTACCCCACTTTCGACATGTAATACTGATAGGGGACGAGTGTCTTTGGTAAGAGAAAGATGCTTTCACTAAACTTCACCGCAGCCGAAATCAATTCATGATTAGCGTAAAAAGCGAACATGTTCACGTATGGAGTAAGATCGTCTACGTCGTCAGAGAACTTTGTTCCTTCAGTTACGTACGCTAGTTCAGGCTCTGCTTTAGCCGCTGCTAAACCGATCCATCACCAACACTGTTGCCTACCGCTTCAATATACTTCATACTATGTCCAATTAGCTCGTTAGTGATGCATTGCGTAATCCACACTTTTTCGCTTAACTTTCAATCATTTATTTAGCGCGGTTGATAAATTGGTTCGAAAGCATATACGAAGGTAACGGAGCGAATTCCACGCCATTGCCTTAAAAATATGCGCCCATATAATCGTTACGCGGCTTCAAGTTAACATCTGAAAATATATAAAAATTTCAGCGAGTGCAAGCAGTCGACAGTTTTACGTTTTCCATGTCCAAACGGAAGAACAGTGGCGGCGGAGGTAATCTACAAAGAACGGATTGAACACCGAAACCGAATATGTTCTCGGATATCCTTTAGGCTCGTTATTTGCTAAATCTATCCAGTAATCTGTTAGCTGCATAAATAACTAACAACAACGAAAGTCACGGATGATCGTTCATTCGTGACCTTCGGTTAGTTGGTACTTCTTTGACAACTTACTTCTCTTTCTTGCAAATCATCAAAAGAAAGTGAAGGAAAAATAGATGGTAAACGTTATCGGAAAGCTATCCGTTCAGTTATGATTATTAAATACTAAATGAATTAATTTAAACGAGGTGTGGTACAAGAACAAGGAACAACCTACCAGTAGTGGTCTTTCCTGCGGCACCACCTGATGTCTCCATTTTCAAGTCGAACGTTCACAAACACTACTCCCTCTCTTCGCCCCACTCTTCGCATAACCCTTCCTGATCACCACTGTGCCTGCACGTATAGGGGACGCCCCCAGTGTGATCAAAAAGAAAAGTAACGAATACTGTTCGCGTTACGCAATCAAGTTTATAACATCTCTGTGATATGATATTGGGTCTGAATGTTGTGAACGAAATATGGGACACGAAAAATGTCTGTTCGAGATGAATGCCGAGTTCGTTTCCTCGCAATGATCCAAAACCCCATTATGCGACCAATTCACTAAAGAATTAACTATTTTTAAGGCCAACTTATCCGAGTTGCTTCATTGTTAGATGGCTATGGATGAAACGAATATTCAATAGTACACTACACCACAATTATGTCAAGATGGGTTTCGCTCGATGGCAGTCCGTCAAAGAGGGGGCAAGAAGGCAAGCACCGACCCGCAAGCTTACCGCCAATGTTCTTTGTCGTACATGTGGAACAGTCCTCATTGCTTAACTTGAAAAACGTAGAATGATAGGAAGCGCGTATTATTCAGGACTAGCGGATCGGTTACTAGTAATAGAATCAAGAAGAAATGATCCCATCTGCAGGAGTAAAAAAATTGTATAATCTCGTAACGATAGCGTTACGATCATCATCTCATTCATAAAACATCTATACACAGGGTGCATAGATAAGAGTAGCGACTACCTATTCGGTGCTCGCGAGATCAAATCTCAACGTGGTTTTGACCATTCCTGGTCGCGGCTGTAATGAGTGCTTAATAAAGTAAAGGCATTACATTTTCCGCTCTGGCACACACCCACTAATCATGGCGAACTCGTATGGGAAACAGTTTCTGTTTTTTCTTTAATTACTACGTAAGTCATGTCAATATATTTGAAAGGCATAAAATAGTGCAAAATCATTGGACTACATGGGTCGCGCTAAAATTACTCGTGCTGTACAATTAAAAAGGTATTATGTTGAAGATTTAAATGTAATTTTATTAAAAAGAAGAAAAAGTTGCGCTTTCCTTATTAGGCGCCTTACTTACTCACTTACTTACTGCGCGCCACCTAGGCATCCTTCGACGACAAGTCAGTAACTTTCCTATTTCAGTTTGCTTTTGTAATAAAACTTTTAATAATTGATATAATAAATTTTATGAGAAAAACAAAACAAATAAATAAATAAATAAATGAAATTAAAGTCGTATGCTAAAAAAAGTTTCAAGAGATGCTGTGTGCTTATGCTTTAGAAAATGGTGATTGCAGGCATGCATGTATTGCATACACGATCATGCATCTATAATGAATTTTTTATGCAATATCAACATTAAAATAACATTTGTTTCCTTAGTTTTCTTCTTTAGTGCAGTTGTTCTATGCTACCTACAAAAAGCGGACATTTATAAATCTACAGCCAGCGACTAGCACAACTAACTCAACCTAATGTGAAAAAGTTACAAAAATAAAAACCTTTTTTTTGTTTGTGAAAGAACGGGTTGAACGAACTCTTTAGTAGTGCTACATGCAACAACAACACCAACAACACCAACAACAATAATAATAATAATAAAAATTTATAAGGAATACGTACACACAAGCAGAAGGAACAAAATCATATACGTGCACAAAAATCAAGCAGAAGAGGAGACACTACAAACTTTATAGAGACAGAACAATTGCTCGTATAGAGTTGTAAATGTAGTTGTAAAAGTTATTTTTTCGTAAGTTTAGCTAGAGTGGTCTTTTCTCTCTTACATTTTTCTTTTTTCGCTTTGTTTTGTTTTCATTGTTGTTATTGTTGCCTTTATGTTTGCTGTGCTTATTTGTTATGTTTACATATGTGAAGAAATCATGTAAACTTCAACAGTTTAAAAGTACTTGCGAAAGTACCTATCTACACCACTGCACAAACACATGTATCAAATATAAAAAAGAATTATACAAAAAAAAAAAAAAATGCACAGTACATGTACATTTATATATATGTATATGTACACATAGATTTGTGCATGTGTTTCTGTAAAAAAAAAAAAAAAAAAAAAAAGAAAAAAAAAACTGCAAGTATTCCTCAGTTGGCTGTTGGTCTTAAGGGTCTTTTGTGTATTGTTTTTGTTTCTTTTTTAACGGAAGCACAATTTTTAATGTTTTTTCTTGTTTGCCACTCACATATTCTTTTTTTTTTTTTATTATTATTATTTTTCTCTACTTTTTCTCTAGGTAGTGGTTATTGTTTAAAAGTAATGGGAAAAGTTCTGGCGATGATAAAAGATGTAGCTTTCTGTGTTTATTTTTAACGAGGGACGGACGGAAGGATGTAATATTCATTTCGTTATTTGTCGTACATTTTTTTAACTATCAACTTGCAAGGTAAACAAAAAGAGAAATTTATGTAAAAAGATTCGAATTTAATGACTTTGCTGCGTTAACAGTTTTAGTGACATAATGACTGTACAAATTTATTTATTTTTAAAAGGGACTAGTTCTGGTAGCAAGGTACGTACGTATATTTCTATTCTATTGTATATTTTCTTCAGCGAAATGAAATGCAAATTTTTTTTTTTTTAATTCCTTTTTCAAAATAAAGTGAGCAAAGGGACTTGTTCAAGGAATACTGGACTCTCTTTTTGAAAAACAAGCGCTAGAGACAGCTGGCATTAATTTTTTCTTTTCTTTTTAAGCAGGAAACGAGGTAAAGAATATTTTATTATTAACAAGAAATGATTATATATTTTCTTGCGGCCAGAAATTAATCTGTTTCACGCTCAATACGTGCCCTTTCTCTCTCAAAACTAGCCTCGTTAGCAGAAGAATAGCCCAGATAACCTTTATCTGTGCATTAGCTGCACGCAACTTCCAGTCCTTTTACGCTAAATTCGCTAATACTTGCAAATGGTTTCCATACTGACCGGCTTTCGGGAGAATTTGATTAAGAAAAGGAAATTTCAAAAACTTAATAGTATGGCAAGGGCAAGCACTAAATACCCTACACCACTTTGCCTAACACAATCATTTACTCACGTTCGTGATAAAACCAAACCAAACCAAAAATGGCAGCTTGTTTTCATACAAAAAAGCCGTCAGGTGAAAGGCTTCCCAAAGCAAGCGCTGACGAGCTCAAATTTAGCAAATTTAATTTTCTTGTAGAAAGTTATGTTATTCTCAACCAACTATTACCATGGGCTAGACCAGATCGTGGACTAATATCCATTATAAAATGCTAGAAGTTAAATCTTCTATTCAATCATAAAGGTTTATATTTTATGAAGACCCTTCCATGATGGGGTGGTGCCCAGGAAACAGACTATTGAGTACACACTGATACAAACAATTAAATTCAAAAGTCAAATTACTAATAAAATTTGGAAATATGGAAAATTATTTTTAGTCTTTGCCGTAAGAAGGTTTAGTTCTCCTTGAAATGGTGAGTGTGGAAGGGGGTTCGAGAAGTGGCAGCATCAAATCGTCCAAATTTTTCATATCAAGTTAGTATACCGAAATATATCTACTCATCGATTTTCGGTGAGAAATCCGAAAGGTCCATTTTTTTTCACATAAATATCTTTTCAGAATAAATCGTTGTATGATCAGTGACCGCAAAAGCGATCCGATTTAAGCCGAAACATGCCAATGTATCAAATTTTATTAAAATGTTTAACAAAAGCACCTGGACAAACTGACCCACCCACACTTTGACGTAGAGCAAGATGCAAAAATATGATTTTCTGATTATTCGAAACACGAACACGACGTTCGTTGTTTCCTACACATATGTCATGTATAATAATTTTAGAGATCGCTTTTGCGGCTTGACTTGAATTTTGTGTATGCTTCCAAATAGCTCTTCAGCTCGTTCGTACGGATTGTTCTATCAAAATTCCTTGCTCTTAACAAGGGGCAAATTCTAATAATAATTAAAAAAAAAAAAAAATATTTCCGCCTTTGATTTCAAACTTAAAATTAAAACTAAAAGGTTACTTTACCTTGTGCGCAAGGGTAATAACATATGCATTAATATTTCAATGGCTGATATAAAAAAGTTTTCAATTAAATGAAGTAAATGCCTCCCACAATCGAATTTAATTCAAATCGAAATGTATGTAAATGTGTACGAATGGCGCTTAAATTGCAATTTTCGATATTAATTGAAACAAAAATGTTACATATAATTACTTGTCTTTTTTGTGTATACAATAGAGTTATTTATTTGTTTTTATTTTTATTTTTTCCGTTCATAACATCTGGCGTTACAATATATACCTTTCGTTAATCATTCGTGCGAGCGCATGGCGCATGTGCGTATGTACGACATCGATTATTTCCTTGTCTCGTTATCCAAAATTGGCTAATTGCTAAATTGTAAACGTTATCAATCCTCCCCCTCCCTCATTCACTTACTCCAACTAATTACAATGAATGTAAAAAAAAAAAAAAAAAATCGATTTAATTAAAAATATTGCACACCTTTCATGTACGCATTGTATGCAAAAAAATAAAAAGTTAAATAATAATAATGTTTTTTTTTTTTTTTTACCTATTTGACATAGAACAATACGAACGTAAACAAATAAATTAGAAAACAAATCAAAAGTAATGATGATTTTTATCGTAGCTGTTGTTTTTATTCCCGTTCGGCTAGCATTGGGACATTGACATTCACATACAAATATAACAAAAAAAAAAACAAGTAAGAAAATTTTATTCGATCGTGACCGAACCTTTTGTACCCATCACCGTTATCTTAAAAGAGACGAGAAACGAGTGAAAGGTCTACCTTTTCAAACTCTATAATACGAAGCGATTCTTTCTTCTTGTGTTCAAAATAAAAGTTTTTGTCGCATAGATGTGTGGGTGTTGTGTGTGACGCGTCGTTTCGAAAATTTACTTTACTTCAAAATTTTTTTGTAAATTTTGTAGGCAGATATCTTCAATTTCGCCAACGGAAGAATATTTATTACCACTGGTACTACGCAGTTGGCCAGATGGACAGGTGGACAGACAAACGAAAAGACGAATACGCTTACATCGATTCAGAATTTGATACTGACCAAGAACATATATACTTTGTGGGATCTCTGAAGCTGCCTTCTGAGCGTTGCAGACGTTTTGACCAAATGAATGAAATAAGCACCTCACCCTTGCATGGGTACATAGCTATAGCTAGTACATACGTTAACAAACGCATGCAACCGTAGTTTGTTGGAATAGCATAATTAATTTCTTTCATTTGTAATTGCCACCCCCGCGTAATTTATTTACTGGCGGACAGACTGACAACCAAATAGCCAGAAATACACAAATGCACAAATTTACATTTATTTATACAATCCGATTGAAATTAATGATATATCTTACTAAAATCAAAAAATATGATTGTTTTAAAACAACAACACCGCCACAGTATACTACAATGCAATGTCATTTCCTTAGCATATTTGTGTCTTATTTGTTTTCGTATAGCAATTGCAACCAAAAAAAAAAAAAAATAATAATAATAATAATAATAATACTAATAATAATATCACAATCGGTTCGAATCGAATACTTTTGTACCTTACCCCCCATTTAACTGGTATACATGTACGATAATGGGATTCGTTTGCAGTGCAATTTCTGATGCAAACGTTGACCTCACAACAACCTCATAAATATCTCAAAAATTTACAAGTCCTATATATGTAGGTCTGTACTGCAGTTCTTTTCATTATTAATAGTCGATTAAGGTGTTGGAGAGATATGAGAGAAAAACAGAAGAAGAATCAACTATCGTAACCATACAACAAATTGGATCATTTCTGAACTTAACTTGGCAATAGTTCGGATTCGGAGCACAAGTCACCACGAAGCATACGAGATTAAATCGTATCCCTCGTGCATTTCGACGAAGAGTATATCGAGTATATGTACTTGATGGTACATATTATCGATGCGCACTTCTACGTGCTTCTGTTACAAACAGTTGCCGAACTCAACATATATACTCCCTTTGGTAGCGTAGAGTGCACGGGCAAGCATCGCACAATAATTATGAAATATTTTCCATCCAACAACAAGGTGTAAATTATACTCGTACCGGTAATTATAAATTAGCGGGTGGTGTATCAATAACGAAGATCTCTCTCTAAAATGATTTGCGCAAGGTCAAGCAATCATCCAATACATGGCGATACTATTGTTGCCAGCAATAATCGTCAAACACTACATTGATCTTGTTTATCACTCCCGAAGAGATCTCATAAAATTGAAAATTTACAATTACGTCTCAATGTTAAGGAGGTTGTAAATGTAACTCTAAGCGAGGTCATTGCATATGCATTGCATGCATGTGTAGCATACACACAGAAACACCTAAAAAATACTACACAGTTTTTTTGTATATATGCACATCGCGAAATGATAATCCCATGAATTAAAGACATACTACACGGACGGAGATAAGTGCACATGTGGACATATAAGACTGTCGAGGTTTGAAGTTTGTAGGTGCAATCAACCACAGAGTGTATGTTATACCAAGTTGTTCGAGGGCGAGGGTTTACGTGACGCAAATGTCGGAATTTGTGGTCCCGTCTCTGACAGGACCACTCGTTGCTCCAACGCATCCCTAACGTATGTCCCGACTGACATTTTAGTGAATCTTGGATTTGCGTTATATCCAAAGCATTAAATCGCATAAGAGAAATATATAAAAACTTTACACAGATTAGCGCACAGACTTGTGTTTATTAATTAAGGTATGGCTGCGTTCATCGCTGCTATGACTGTTCGACGGCAAACACAACGGATATGAAAGATGTCAGCCCACTTTTTTTTTGCATTCGAAGCCGTTCGCAGGTCCTATAAATGCAAATCGATCCTTATCGTTAACTTTATGTAGCCAATGCATATATAAAATACTTTAGATTCGCTTCCAGCTGAATATAAACTCGGGTTTTCTTATTTATTTATTTTTTTTAATTCATAAATTAAACGGCACCTTGATTTTGACATTATTATGGTCATTTAGCGGTCGTTTACATTATTTGTTGTTATATATGTTTTTTTTTTTATTGGTGGTATATTGACCTCATTAACTGTATAAGGAAGCATTCATGTAATTTTAGAATAAACAGAGGTGTGCATGCGTGTGTGTGTGTGTATGTATGTTTATGTGCATCTATACATGATATTATCGAATTGCATATATAAGCTTTGACGGTAACCACAACCGCATTAGCATTTTATTGAATTATTAAATGCAAGCCTTTAAGGGAATGAATTCGTACGACTTGATGAAGTATTCTCTTCAATCGCGGCTTCTTCTTCCACCAAGTTCTCACAATTCGAATTGATTTGCAGCTAATTTATTTACTCAAAACCCAAACATTTCCTTCTCTGTAATTCCGACGAAACTAAATAAAAGTCTAGGAATTTTCACTTGGTTTCTCCATTTGCCATTCTTTCACGGCAAATATTTACACTGGAACTCGATTCCTGCTCCTCCGTTTGCAACATACGTATGCCGTTCAACCATTTATTTTTCCCTCGTGTAACTTCCGATACTAACGCAAATGAAATGCAACTTAGATAAGGCGCCCTACGAAGCCCTATTGTTATTGTTATTTAGATTTGCATCACACTTTTATTCCTTTTAATGCACTGCGAGCAAGAAGGCAGAATCCACTCACGCTCATTAAATGAATTTAATAGAAGCGTTGCTCATCTACCCGCCCGTCTTGCAATTGTATTGCATGTTCCTTCACGTCTGCCTACTCAGCAGATATATTGTATCAACAACAAAATTCCTTACCAGCTCTTTCGCGTTGCATTCCGTCCGCATGTACATGAAATTCTAGCATTGTCATCCGGTAGCTTCGCTGTTGCTTCCGGTGGACGTCATGATTCAAAGGATCACACAGTTGATCCAGGCGTGGTATTGGTTACATTTTCGCCTTTTCGTCTAATGCGTAACGCGAAGCGAGTAACATCTCGTTATTCAGTTCTTTGCCTGCCATCGCCTATCGTTGTTTTGTTGTTGGAAACCCTACAGTCAATCTACACCAAAAGTTGTATTCAAAAATCCTCGTGCATATTATTGGTGGGTACAGTTTAAACAAAAACCAATTCGACATATGATTTATGACAAATAAATGACTTGGCAGACCTTGGTGCCGGGGGTAAATGAACTCGCCTTAAACATTGTTCGCTTGCATACTTCCCACGACACTCGTCGATGCAGCTCATAAGATGCTTATGTCTCACCGAATATTGCATAGGCATGCTGCCTGCGCACGTTCTAGACTCTGTTGATGCTTTGAAACGCATTCGTATATCGAACCAATCAATCGCATAGAGCGAAAACGTTTTGATTCAATGTGAATCCAAGAGCATTTACGTGATTTTAAGCAACTTTACGATAGACACCGGCTCAGCCTTAATGAAATTTTTTTATTGCTTTTCGATCTACTAGCTCCTCTTCCGTCCGTATACACATTACACACAATACAAGACTGCCAAAGTTAAGAAGCTACGATACGTTACCTCAAGAGCTGTATATGAGATATTTGTAAAGCGATCCAAATTGAAATTGGTCCACTTCCAATAATGAGGAAAGAGTATAAAAAAAAAGGCTGCTTTATAGGACTGCGAATGCAAACATTATTGATATACAAAACGAATATTTTTCTACGAACGACTAACGACTGCTTGGATTTCAATTAAACATGAGATGGAGAAAAGAGAAAATCAATGCAGATATCTTTCCCTTTTATCGTTATTTGTAACACACAAAAGTCCCAGACAGCTCTTGAAAATGATCTAAATGTCCAGTTTGCGCGTTCCGCAATTCCTTAGTAAAAATAATTTCATATATTATATGTAATTGTGAAACCAGTAAAGATTATTTCATAAAATAATGATTTTCTTCTTCTTCTTTCTTTACAGGTAAACTTTTATATGCTTTTAAGAGAAATAAGTCTTTGCGTGCGTGCAGTATGCGAGTAGTAGAAACCAGAGAGTTGCCAAAGAACGTAGGTACCCTGTCTGAAGTCTGAAAATCATAAGCCGCCTACAAGCTCTTGATAACTTAATTAACTTGACCAGGTAACGACAAACTTTACAAATGAAACGTAGCGTAGTGGTTCGCACGTGTGAAGGAATGTAGAAAAAGCATTTAACATAACAGAGATTGTAGTACGAAGGCGAAGTACAGAAGTTTGTTTGCAGCTGACGTACGTACACACATGTAGATATAAAACAATTTTGTCGGTAACATTCCTACGACAATTTTTAAACTCTGCTCTATGAGCATTTTATTTTTTAAAGTTCTCTTTTCATCCACAAATGCTTTTATAATTTAAAGTAAATTCCAACGATTTACTGTTCATTGAACTTCTAGGGTAACGTAAACATTTTATTTATTTATTTTTTTTATTTGTTTTTTATGTCTTTACAAATATTTATAACCGAAAATTTATGAGTTTCGAAAAACGAACAATGTACAACAACGTTCATAAATTACTCTTAAACAGTTGTTTGTGTGTGTTTTTATACCCATCACTGCGTAGTGGGTATATTAGCTCTATCAGAAGTTTGCAACGCGTAGAAATGCGAATAAATTATTGACATTTTGATGTATTGAATAGGGCGAAGTCAATTTAACCAAATCGCCTCATCCTGTCGGTCTGTCCTAACGCGTGTCTCTCGACTAAACTCACGATTGTCCGAACATTCGCCTCAAGACTTTGTTCCCAGTTTTTCAGAGGAAAGTTGAAATAGTCGACCAATGAAGTCGGCCAATGGTCCGTTTGTCAAACAAAGGGAAAACGCGGTAAATTTTCCCCTTTTCCCAAATTACGCGTTCAGAAGCTCTCTACGAAAGCTAAAAACTTTTTCTTGATATTTTCCTTATTAAAATTACTCTCTTAAGATCGAAAGGGATCGCTCTAAGATATCAAAATGTACATATGTACACTCAGTTTATACATATGGAGAATCGACCATGCAGTGTCAGGTAATGTCAATTTTTCGTAGAAATACCATTCCAACGTTCATACATCGTATCACATGTTGCTCAGACTATACTACGAGAAGCGTATCCAAAACCTTCCAAATACTATTCCAATAACAAACCATTAATTTACGCGTAGGCCGCTTACATCGTCAGACATAAACACGTTGCAATGCAGGCGAAAGATCCGCAACTCGTTGAAGCTCACATTGAGCGCTGATCGCAGCCTTTAAGGGCTTAAAAATTACGGCCAAATTCGAACAGAACTTCTTCTTCATGCTTGCACAACCTTGAAAAAGGAAATTTCTAATGCAAAATATTGTACGGTGTCCCTTTCCGGTAGTGCTGCTGTCAAGGAGTCTTGACAAATATCCAGTGATTTCCGCAATAATCGAAAGTTTTCTCACATACTTTTAAAAGTGAAAAATCAAATGTATGGGCATCTACTTTAACGTAAACCAACGTAAATAATGCGAATGCGTTAACTCGGTCATCATCCCACAATACCCATTAACTGTGATATGCTAAAGGACGAACTTCGAATTCGCTTTCCGATCACAAGTATGCGTCGTTGAGACTAAAGTATTTAGAATCGCGAAAATCGAGATACAGCTCTGCCCTTTCGACTCACAGTTAAATAAAACAGAAGTCAAGCAAGAGCGACCGTTATATACTTCACACTACTTTATCTAATAAAATTCATTTATTTTTGCTAATAAAGAAACAACAAATTATACCGTATTGCTGTGCAAAAGCACATTTCTCCTTAGGTCCCTTATGCGGTTGGGGGTGGAAAACATAACCCCAGTTTGACAAAATTGATTGTTTTTTCAAACATTTAGTTTTTGTTTTTTCGTCGATTTCCGTGATAAAATACTAGACAGTTCACTTCTGCTCTCCTATTGGATGGACTCAAGAAAACAGACCCGCCCCTTCCAATCCGACAAAATACCTTAAAAATACCTTAACTGATAGGTTGGATAGGAATAAAAGACTGCCTGGATTCAGAAAATGATCCTGACTTGATTGGTATAAGAAAATCCCCCCGAGTGTTACATATGTCCGCATAAACCTAATACATACTACAAGCGTTCTAAAGCGTAAATATGATAACACTCGATCCTCAGCACCGTGGACAAGGCTATGTTTATTACAAATTTTGCATTTGCGATGATGTAACGATAAAATTCCGATGGATGCTCGTGCGTTATAATTTTCCTCTTTACTCTGATTTACGTTCGACAGAAAACGCAAAATCTATCACCAGCACTTTATAAAAACATTCAGTCATCAGCTTGTTCGGCGATATTTACATCTTTGGCCGCTTGGGTGCATTTGGTGTACTCGGCAAAACCCATTTCACTTCGTTTCTTAACATAACATTCATGTGCGGTGGTCAGTCAATGTCAGTGTATGTGCAACTACGCGATAACGACAAAACTTAGATGGACTGGCTTCACATCGGGTGAATGAATACTGTGTTGGAGGACAATGAGCGAAAACCACGCTCGTCATTTCGCTTATAATTTTTTGATGTGAAATCTTTACTACAGCAATTTTGACCACTGATTTTCTTCGCTTATACCTGCTCAACTAGACGGACGGAACCTTGTACTTGTACGATCATACTTCAATTCAGGAGCATGATATTAATCAAGCCTTTCGTTAACTTCTTTTCGCGTTTTCCCTTTCAAAAGTTGGTGTCCGTTTACCTTCTTTTCCTTCTCATGACGTGTAATCTTCTTTGGATATTGGGGCAATTTTTTGCTTATGAGCCTCTTTTGTCATCAGATACTTTACCTATTAATCACGCAATATTGGAATTGCGGTAAATTCATTTTTTTTTCTTCGCCTTAAGAGAAACTTCAATACTTTCTTAAGTGAAATTTTTTGCACAATGGTAATTCCATCGCTCAAACGGTTTGGCAACCTTCGTCAGGACGCCTCAATCAACTCATAATTTTATGGCAAGAAAACTTATCTTAGCGAAAAGTCAAGTGAAATCAAGATTCGATTCGTCTTCTTGTTGCGTATTGCATGGCCCTGCGTACAAATATCATCTTTGTCATCTTCCCTTCAAACACATGCATACATATGTATGTATGCCATCTCCCCTATTTTTAAAAATTAATTCTTCAATCTGAACTCGTTCGAATTTAGTTTTTTATTGTCACCATATGACGTCCTGATCTATTTCTTCAAGAAAAAAATAAATAAATAAATAAAAAAAATGCATTCTGTCTGCATTTTTGCTTATTCGTTTATTTCGACAGTGTATTTAAGTTTCATAATTTACACTCAATTATGTACAAAGAAAAAATACTAAATAACACAAAATTTTAATAAATCACGAAAATTCCCCTTAGCCTATATATTATATTGCACAGAGTACACAGTGCACAGTGCACAGTGCACATATCGTACATACGATACCGATCATCCACACTTCTGGTAATTGAATGTTCGTTGATGCTCGTGACGATGATGATGATGATAACATGGTGTACAAAACAGAGCTCATGGATAATACATAAATGCATATGTATTCAATCACACCCACCCACCACTGGTTGATTACCAAACAATACAATGCAACATTTTTTATGCAATCCACTCCGAACGGCACAAAAGCATTAACAACAGGAATAAATACGAGAAGACATGGGGACAGACACGACACAAGGGTAACGGGTGTTCAAAACTATTTAACTATTGCGCTAAATGCACAAAAACAAAATAATGATAATATAAAAGTAAAGAACTTAACACAACAGCAGCTCTTTGAAAACGCGAATTAAGGATTTACACCAACACCAACACACACACACTATCACTCATTAGTCTCAGTGCACTTCGATTTTTACTCATGTGTGGAATAATTGGTTTTGTTTGTAACTTTCGTTTAATGACAGCAAAGAAATGTTCATTGCTGTCTTCATTTCATTCATCACTTTGCTGCGAGCGAGGAAAGTTGTGGAAACAATATTACGACAACATTTGTCCTTTCTATGCTCGCTCTATACCGCTTATGGCACAAGCGTGTATTAAGTTTGTATAGATGCATGCAAATCTCAGAAGAACTTGAGGTAGATTTACGTTTTATTATCACACCGATCGATTGAGAATCATTTTCTGTCTGTCCGTCTGACTTTCCGTCTGTTGTTCCGTTGAATCTTCAGGTAGCAGTGTTCGAGATATTTTAATGAAATTTGGTCCATTGACTTGTCCAACTGGCCCGAGGACCAACGCTATTGACGGTGGATCGAATCGAAACACTTTTTCCTCCGCTACAGACATATGAAGCCTTGTTTTGAAAAGTCTTTATATGAATAACTGTACGGTGGTGTAAGGTCATTAACGGTGGATTGCGGCCCACCCACGGTCGTTTTACTTGTTCAACACTTAAATGAAATGAATTCATTAGCCAAGGATAAGAATGCATTGTTGCATTTTGTGAGTCCATTTAAGAAAACTAAAATTTTAGCTATCGGAAGTCAACTTAATTGTGTTGGTATATGCGTACACATACTTTTATTGGAAATAATCTCGTCCTTCCACACACTTCATAGCTCTTTTTAGACCAATCTTTTTTTTATCAACCGATCGATCTTACGATTACGATAAAAGACCGATTTAAAGCAACCCATCTGTTGCATTGACAATAAAAATTATTATTCGATGCGAAAAGCAACAACCTACCCGGGTATGTTAAATTTGTACGGATGTATGTTACAATCAGGAAAACTCAAGAAGATAGACGCGAAGCTGTTAGTACGTTATGCCGACCCTTGGAATGATGATATAAATGCTCTCAGAATATTATTGAGAAGAACTCACAAACTATTTTAGACATCGAGCTACAATTTGCTGCAAACATTTCCCAAACTATGTACTGTGCTCGTGATACCAACCAATCGATAAGATAGTAGAAGAGTTTTCCAATTATTGAGATGACGAACCTCCATGATTCGTCCCTACTTACTTCTTAATCAAAATCGTACATAAATTTAATTTTAAATATAGAGAGAATCATAAAAGTTTGTAATGGCTGCAAACAACGTTCCAGTTCTTATGATGGTCGCAGAAGTAACACTAATAAGTTGGCAATCTGTTCTTAATTACATATACTTAAGGAGGTCGTACGTGTACGCGAATAGATGCTATGCCATAATCAGTAAATCAGCTAGAAATTGAATGACGCATCGAATTTTATTTACTTTTTGTTATTTTGCTTTTTTTTATTTTTTTTTAATCATAAACTGGTTACGGTTTTACGGCGACAACAATGACGACAACAACAACGCCTTTGATAAAGTACGTACGTGCCACCATAATAAAACCGACGAATTAAGTATTGAATGCTTCCGGCAAAACAATAAGCAAGCGTATGCATAAACAACAATAATAGCACAACTCCAACACTACTACAACGAATGCTCGACACTAACAAGCCGCTCAACGTACAACGAACACATATACGTACCTATAAATAGACAGAGAACCCATCGGGTTCGGGTTCGTTCACAATTCTATCCGTTATAAACTTTTACGAAAAATTTTTGAAAGATAAAAAAATAAAAAATCGAATGCAATCAGTTTGAAGAGTAATTGTTTTGAGATATCCAGCGCAGCGCTCTTGGTTCAGCTTTTCGGCGAGGTAGGACATGAGAGCCCCAGAGCACCGAGTTTTGCGAAAGTCACATTGTCTATCGCAAATCAGATCAACGATCTAGGTTTCTTACCAGCTGATAGTTAACCATGGTTTCGATTCGAGCCTGTCCATCCGTCTGTCTGTCTGTGTACGTAAGATCAGTGGTAAACGTTTTTCTGGCCCCAAGAATGCAGCAATCGGCTTCAAATTTTGCATGAAGATTGCAAGTTCTGGCACGCAGATTGGTATCGAGATTGAGCCAGATCCACGAGAGGACGCGCCAACACCACATGATACATGACCTAGAACCACCTCTGCTTTCAAAAATAAACAAAAAATTAATTAATTAAAAACCACCCTACATACAACAATAAAAATTTGCATTTATATTCCAAATATAAAAAAAATCGGATATAAAATCGGAGAATATTAAGATTTCATTATTTTATTGAAACGCTTGCAGCACGCAGAAAAGCGTGCATAGCACAAATTCGGAAGCGGGCGAATATAACTTCGTTACTTGTTGATCTTCTAATGCGTCCCGTGTGCAAAGGCAAGCATGCGAAACTAAAGAATATTAAGAAATACGCGGACATTTTAGTTCTGTATGCAATTTATGGACAATACAAAGACTCCGAAAATGATCTGCTCAACTTCTTCCGATGAAATCTACCGAAGGCAATTGCCTATAATTTGGACTTGTTACTTCCAGGAGCACATCATTCATTTCAGGAGGCCATTGGAGGAATTTGTAAACGACTTTTTTTGTTATCGAAAGCAAGTACATCGGCGAATGTAACTTATGTAGAAGCATCTCGATTGCCGACATAAGCACATCTCCACTTAAAATCATCCAACATAATCAAGACTGTTGCTTCCAATAAATAACTAACTTGAAAATGAACTTTAATTTGCTGATTGTGCAGAATAACACATAAAGTATTTTGTTGCTGTGAGTTCACCGCCATAGCTGGCGGGGTAATGTTTGCTTAGAAATTGAATGAAATTGTGTTCGAGCACAACACCACTTGGTCTGTCGATTGCATGCCTGTCAGAGTGTATGAATATAGTGCGCATCGACAAATCGGTTTCTACGCCTGTTATTTGCTTTAAGAAATTTTTCGCTTACGCTTTCTATAGCATCTTAAGTCGTCTTCGCCAAAAGATTAAGAAATTCAAGTCCTTGACTGTGCACATCTTAACTTCAAGCGTCGCAAACATTTAATATACCTTAACACATCCCCTGTGGTGAGCATACAGATTTACTTCTTAAACAATATCCACTTGACGGGTACCAGTGCAGGATTTCTCAATAAGAGCGGATAGATTTCTTTAAAAAGATAAAAAATAAAAAAACCAGTAAGTGGCCGAATCCTTTGTACCCATCACCTGAATCCTGAAAAAGACTAAAAGAGCGGAAAAGACCCAAATTGTCCTACTATACAATACAAAGTGGGCGTGGGTGAAAAAATACTCGTATCAGTACTTTCGACCCAATTCTTCAGAAGCTCTGGTAAAGGAACACAGGCCACTATAAAATACTATTTTTAGCCACGTTTCTCTTATGCTCACTACACTCGCAAAAAAAAAAAGCACAAATTTTGTGATTGCGAAAGAATGCTAATCATTAAAAATAAATATAGAGTGAGGGAGATTGAGAGGAATTGCGCACATAAAGTAGATCAAGCCGCTCGGGATATGTATATCAGGAAATGTACATGTGTTTAGCAGCAGTAATAGTAGTAATAGTAGTAGCAGTAGTAGTAGTAGTAGTAGTAGTAGTAGTAGTAGTTGTTGGTAGTTAGTTGTAGTGGTAGCGTGAATAGTATAAGCGCCGTACTTTTCTTCCAGTGAGAGCAATTTTCACTTCACCTTAACATTTAGGACGAACTGAATTCATGGTGCGCATGTATGACGTTACACTTTAGTGTGTGTGTTTTATTAATACACAAGTTTCCGGTACATTGCATGTCATGACAGTTTGCTGGTTCTTTGATGCTTTCATGCTTTTAATGATGAGAGACATTGATTTTCTGTGTACGCTAGTGTTAGTTAATTAAAAAGTTGCCAACATTATCATATCGACCACGCAAAATTGCGTTTGTCAACATAGAATACGGTACAGCGTAATAGACAGAACAGTGGTAATGGCGCGAATGCACTATGCAGTGATAACGGTGATGATGATATAATGGAGCGAGAGAGAGAGATAAATCGAGGGGAAAGCGAGCTTGCGAGACCTTGAATATATGTCTGGAGCATTATCTTGAATTTAATAACAATGTTGACTGGAAAAATGTGCAGAAGCAGTTAGTTAAGGCTTAAAAGATGTTTAAAAGATTTGGCACGTTTTCGAAAAGCTTTGTTAGAACAACAATTTTTTTTTGTCATGAAGCAACATTGTAAACAATGTCGATCTGCCGGTTGTCTAGGCGGGATTTTATATAGAATATGATGTGCGTGCGTGCACGCGCTTATGTGTGTGTGCGTGTGCGTGTGTGTGCTTATTTGTTCGTTTGTTTGTTTCTGTGCATGCTGAAGCAGCCTAAAAACGCCAGACACTACTAATGGAATTATGTTTTATTTTATTCCACACATGTATGCGCGTGTGTGTCCGTGTGTGTGTGTGTGTGTGTGTGTGTGTGTGTGTGTACATATATATATGTAATTATTTACTTATTTCTTTTCTTATTTTGGAATCGCAAGGCAGACAAACTGGTGCTTGTTGGTAACTTCTTGAGGCATACAATGCGAGACGAGGAAAAGAGTAAAAGAAAGGTTTTAAATGCTTGGCTGTGTGCGCTCTGGTGTATAGTTGGACGGTAATGATTGATAAAACATGACTCGACAAGAACATGCAAGTAGCAGTCAACCGTACACACACACACACACACACACACACACACACATAATAAATAGAAAACATTACACACATAGATAGAGAAACACTAGAGAAACAACGTACGTAATAATGCAGCAGTCAAGATGAATGACATCTTAACGCTAAGGTGACTGTGTGACTATTACTATGTACTCTACTACTGTGTTATTGTTATGAACGTACATCTATATATGTATGCGTCTATGTGTGTTGGTATCTCTTTTCAATGTACACATTAGTGCATATAAGTTGTTCTTCAATTCTAATTGGACACAAGGTCTAGTTGTGTTGCTCGGTTGTGTTGCTGATTGCAGCTTAATGACGTTTTAGTTTACAGCTACAGCATTAACACCAGCCAACTTCACATTAAGTAAAGTTACGTAACTTGGTAAATATAACATAAACAGCAAGTAGGTGTAGAATTAATTTTTACTATTTTCGTCTTAAAGATTCTTCTCAAGTACAAAAAGCCTTAACAGAGAATAACTTCATTAAAAAAAAAAAAAAAAAAAAAAAAAAAAAACGGAAAACTTCGAGATCGATCGTTAAGTGAATCAAATGTATGTGTGAGTCAAGTGTTAAAATAATTTAAGTATAATTAAAATTTGAAGTACACTCTAAGCAGATTGCCGTGAACTTTGCGTTTCATAATTAAGAAGAAGAAGAAGAGAAGGTTTTATTCTAAATTTTGTTTGTTTTTGTATTGTTTCATGTTTTAACGTGTGGGTGACGTTTTTATATTCCTTCTCAATCAAGTGTCCACATCCACCCACTCAAATGTTCCGATTTTTTTTTTTTTTTTTTGTTTAATTTTAGCATGTTTTACCATTAAAAGAAAAAATTGCGCTCATGAACGCGCTCATATGCGGGTAAGAGACATCGACATACATCGGTTTCTGTCGGACCATACATGGACCGACTTAAATAGTAGACAAACGCGATAGAAAAACGCGCATACAAACGCACACATACATATATATAAGGGGACGCGCGCGCGCGCGCGCACACGGACTCACCCAGAAGCAAAATTGAATTTAATTCGATTTTCTCTTCGGACTAACCATTATTCAGCTTTATTTTTGAAATATGCATGATTGTGCTTGGCTGTTCAACGGTTGATTAACATGAAATCTTTGCCATAAATGGTAAGATTTTGTGATATTTGATTGAGTTTACATCTGTTCGTTCTTCTTTTTTTGGCTCATTTTAATAATTGCATTGGAAGGACTGACTATATTCGCTTCAGAGTTCGATTAAAAGATTAAAATCTGTCCACAAGAATTATGCAGTTCTGATCAAAGAGGAGTATAAACCAACCCTAATGTCACTTTTAGTGTTACGTTCGATTCAAATTTCCATTCAATTTTTTTTTATTTTTCTACTTAATTCAGCAGCTATTGGTAGATAATCGTAACAACAGGAAATTATATCCAAGTGACTTCGCTTTATTTGTGAAGGGTGTTTTATAATATTCAGCAGAGCCTTGGATCGATACAAATGAACCTGACTTGGACTTGACGCGAACGTCTTGTTCAGAAGCGTGCAAGAAATTTGTAATCGCTTCGAGAGCGTACCGCTAATAACCACCTCATCACTATAACAATTAACAGATTACATGCAGTGGCTTTTTATGCCAAATTTTACTTCACAAAGTCTCCTGTAGATGATCTTTTGAAAACTCCTGTCTATTTCTGGCACCTTTGCAAGCAAAATTGCAATAAGATCGATGCATTACTATCTGACCTAAACAGTAGAGTTTTGAGAAGAGAGCATGAAGCTTCAGCATGAAGTAAGTGTAGCAGATAAAGTAGTAGCACGAGCTTCCAAAAATATTCCTTCTTCGAGACTTTCACTCCGTTTGTTTTGAAACTATGGGCAAAATTTTCTTGGTATGTTGCGTTATTAGATAAAAAAATAGAAAGAAAAAGCGACTTTTTGAATTCCAAAATGTGCGAGTCAACCCAAACCCTTCTTTATAGCGATGATTATTCCGCTTCGGTGTCAATGTGGATTGCTCTCCTGAAGTAACCCGCGACTTTTTGCACTTAGGATTATCGTAGTAGATCCACTTTTCATCGCCAGTCCACACTATACCAAAGAAAACATTGCTTTTTCCTTGCATAGCATGATGAATGAATGACACGCCGATGTTGAAAGGGGTGGTGGCCATTTTCCCTTCTTTTGCATCTTTCCCGTCACATGCAAACGTCTAAGAACAGTTGATTCATCAACTGCTAAGCTGTTCGCAAGTTAGAGTTAGGTTTTCGGGCAATAAGCCGTGCAATTAATTGTCTTTGAAGTTTTTCGGTCCTGCGGGCCATTCTTTGGCATTGACATCAAAATCGCCATCGTTTTAAACCGCTGAAACTAAAACCGGCGGGTTGGATGTAATGGATTAGCATCATCATAAGATTCAAAAAGTCTTTGATGGGCTGCGGCTGCGACAGCAGATTTCCTCAAATCAAGCAGCGAAAGTAATAAATGTGAAAAATTGCAATGTTGAGCGTTACGTCGTCAGCGTCTACATGCACTGAATTACCCAATCATTTTACATAGAGAAAGGTCACAATCGCCGAATTTAACCGTTATATACACCGTTATGTATCTTCGCTTACTTTATCATTTTCACCAATAGATGCTGCTGATGAAAACACATGCTCGCACTTTATTACTTTTTTTACGAAACGATTTTTACGAAATTTTGTAGTGAGAAAAGCTCATCATTACATAGTTTACAACCATAACTTGGGATGAGTTACTGTTGGGGTTGAGTTTTGAAAGGCAAATGACTTTAAATAGAACCGATCTGACAACACTGGAAATTGCAAACGCAAAGGTTGCAGGATTTTTAAACGATTTTGCAAAATATTGTACTTCTCACGTTTTGACTTTACTCGTCAATAAACATTGACATCAATTAAAACCTTGAAATCCCTTAAACTAGAATTTGATTCGTTTCAGTTACGACTTTTTGAGTTTCTTGATGATTTTTATTGTGTTTTCTCCCTCCGCAGGGGCAAATTCGCAGCTGTTCGTCGTGCTGTACACAAGCATTCGGGAGTGCATTTTGCTGCGAAATTCTTGAAGCGACGACGACGTGCTCAGTCATCCGATAAGGAGATCAAACATGAAATCGCAGTTTTAATGCTTTGCAACGAAGCCGATAACATTGTCAAATTGAATGCTGTCCACGAATCACGTTCGGATACTGCGCTACTATTAGAACTGTAAGTAAATTTTGAAAAGTATGTGAAAAGGTTTGCAGAGGTAAGCGAACAAAACTATTTGCCCGCATTTATAGAGCGACTGGCGGTGAATTGCAAACTCTGTTGGATAATGAAGAATGCCTCAGTGAAGCTCAGGCACGCATATGTATGCGTGAGGTACTTAAGGCACTACAATTTTTGCACAAACGCTCTATAGCTCATTTAGATTTAAAACCACAAAATATATTGCTGGCGGGTGAACGCATCGAAGGTAAATTGCGGTATCATACGATTTTTGGAATTAATTTAAATGTAAAAATTTTGTTGCTATCCTTTTGCGTTTTGTAGACGGCCTTAAATTATGCGATTTTGGTATTTCACGCGTAATTGCCGAAGGCA
The DNA here is from genome assembly GCA_000688715.1 of Glossina pallidipes. Taxonomy (NCBI): domain Eukaryota; kingdom Metazoa; phylum Arthropoda; class Insecta; order Diptera; family Glossinidae; genus Glossina; species Glossina pallidipes. Next base: position 2,196,590 of record KK499783.1, read on the forward strand.
CTAATGTGCGTGAAATTGTCGGTACTCCCGATTATGTGGCACCCGAAGTGTTACAATATGAGCCGCTGTCGCTGTTAACAGACATCTGGTCAGTGGGCGTATTGGCCTATGTATTGCTGTCGGGTTTTTCACCTTTCGGTGGTGAAACCAAACAGGAAACCTTCCTTAACATTTCCCAATGTGCTTTAACATTTCCGGATAAATTGTTTGGAGGCGTCTCATCGGCAGCAATTGATTTCATACGTAAAGCATTGCGAATAAAGCCAAAGTACGTTCGTTTTCTTTTTTCACTTACATTTTTTTCGATTTCTCTTGTATTGAAATCAATTATTTTGTTTTGTTGTTGGCGCATATATAGATGAATAAATCTATTTAATTTTTTTTTCAATTAGTGATCGCATGACTGCTGCAGGATGTCTCGAACACATTTGGCTTAAAGACGAATGTTCCATCGATAGACACATTTTCAATAACATGGCCAAGCAGTTGAAAGCCGAAACCGATGAACAAACAGAAGATGAAGAGGATGAAGATCGTGATGACGAAGTGACTGAAGATGTTGTGGAGAATGGTACGCAAAGACTTCAAGCTATTAGTGTTGACAATTCGGAAGAGGATGATGACATTTCCTCCTCAGACAATAATAATGCAAGTCGTCAAAATGTTCATCACATCAATGGTTACTCACATACAAAACCAATGGTAGAAAATTTGGACAAACCTGCCATGCTAACAACAAATGTCACTAATACAAGGTCAATTAACACAACTGCACATAATGTACCGGCTTCGCGGGCAACTACCATACCTTTATACAGCGTGCAACCAGAAAATCAACAAAATACGGCGGCTCGTTTGCAACAGCAGATTCTGCATATACCGGCCAGACGTCATTCGTCGGATTCGAATAAGGAAAACACGTATTTAGCAACAAAGAAAATCGGTACTGTTTCGACTCAAACAAAAAAACCTTCTCCAGTGGCTGCCACAATTGTGATAGCTGGTCCATCTACAGCCAATAACACCGTCGCCAGTTCAAACATTGTACTTTCGACCACTACTGATAGTGATGAGACCAGGCAAACGTCAAATAGCCATCATACTGCCGATGCCGCACCACAAACCCTTTTCCCCGACGCACCTACCACACCTAAAGTTATACGTAAAGCTCCCAATAATGATAATTCGCCCACCTCGGTTAAAGCTTTAGTTAAAAAATTTCAATTAGAGGGCGGTGATCAGCCATTAGCACCACCTGAATTTGCCACAACTGGTGGTAAAACGAACAATGTATCCGCAGTTACATTGAAACCATCAAATGAAAAAAATAAAGGAAAGTTTGCCGGCGGTCAGCAACTTTCTACTCTGTCATCGTCAATTACATCAATGAAATCTTCTGCCATTATTATAGGAAATAATAGTCGCCGTGCCTCAGAGCCTGTCACCACTCTACACTCTACAAGGAAACTAAATATTACCTCAACATCGGTTCCCCTCTCAATTCCGGCCTCTTCTAGTACCAACAATTACAAAACCACTTGCATCTACTGTGTAACTTGCGGCCAGAATAATAATAGAAACAGTAGTAATAATAACACAACAACAATCGTAACCAGTACAGTGAACGGATCCACCACCGGATGCAGGCATTCGTCTTCCCCTATTGTCGTCCATGCTAAAGATTCAACAACCCATCTAAACAGTAAATGCCAAGGGAGCAGTAAATCTCTATTAAATGGCAGTAGCTACGGCAGTAGCAGTAACGACAGTTTATCTAGCAACAGTTCCACGAGTGGTGGTGGTGTTGTTACGTCCTCGTCGACGTTGCTTTTTAGCAGTCATCATCATCAGCCGCATCATCTACTGAACTCTCACCATTCACATCACCATGGACATCATTCGCATCACCATCATCATCATCACCACCATCATCATCATCATATAATAAAGAACGCTACCACTACTGCAAATGGTCTTAGTTTAGACCAAGGTATCATTTGTTAGCTGAGGGCCAGTAGGGCGCGAAGGAATGCCAAAAGTTTCTTTCATCGCTTTCTATGTTGCATGTAGTATAAACTGAAACGACGGATTAAAACGAAATATTTTAGTTATTTTTTATGCTGCAGTGGCGGCGGTGGCGGCGGCGGCGGCGGCGGCAGCAGCATCAGTTATGAAGAATTAGTTTAAAAATTACATTTAAGAATCGCGTCGTATTACAAAAAATTTATTTTTAGTGGAAAAAGCCTGATCATATGCTTTTCTTTTCTATTTCGTATACGCAATTTCGAGCAACATTTTTAAAATATGTACGTTTATATTTCCTGGTTTTATCGGTGCCCTTTATATTGAAAACTTGTTTTTGACATTGGCAGGCGTGCACCGGAAGTTTTAGAAAATGTTTTCGGCAAACTGTGTATTGCACGAACGATCGGAACATTTTGTTCGCTGTCAACATTTGCGGAACGTTAAGCTTTCTGCATGCACGCAGTCTGTCAAGTATCCTTCAATTCCGTATAGTTTTTAGAGAATAAAAGACGACAAACGAAAAAACGAATAGACAAACACATTGGGACAGAGTATTATTACGCTGCCAAATTTAGTGTGTCCATGGCCACCGGGGATGGTGAATGACTAATAGACGAAAGGGCGAAACGCAAAGAAACTCTGACACTGTAACGATATACGATTTTCTTGTAACGAACGTTGAAGATTCCACAGCGTTAAAGTGGAAAAGGGGAGAAAGAACTCTCCTCCTTCCCGCTCTCTCTGTCTTTCTTTCACTTTATCTCTTTCCCTTTCTCATTTTCCTTCGATCTTCGTCATTAGCCCTATCTGGACCAGTCATTCATCCCCTCTGCCTCCCATCAAGCATTTCGAACGTAAAATTTGATTATTTTTTCGTTATTTTCGAGATTGAAGCTTAAAAAGTATGTCAATACAATTTCTGTTTTTTTTCTTGCATCGATCGAAATGCATATGCATTTTATCAAACTGATAAGGAGGAATAAGAGAGTATTATTTGCATCTAAAATAAGCCTCTAACTTTTAAGGGGAACAAGTTATTGAACTAATGCATTGCGCATATGGTATTAAGCTTCAAAGTGAATCCAAGTTAGCGTTTGGATGCCGGAGTTAGATTAAATTTTTAACGCTACAGCGCGTTCAAAAGTTAATAAACAGTTTGTAGTAAAATTTCCAATGAAACGCCTTTATTTTTCCTACTGAGAACAAGAACATTTATTTATCTTTTTTATTATTTATCTTTTACTTTAGCTGGCTTACTAAAGTAAAAAAGCGGTTATTGTTTTTCGAAAGCGGCCACCATCGCCATCACTACTAACTAAATTAAATAAAATTATATTTGTTTTATTAGTGGTTAGCGTAAATATTAATTTAATACACCTAACAAAGGAAAAAGAAGAAGAAGAAGAAGAAGAAGAAGAAGATTATTGTACAGACTTTTTACTTTTGCTAACTTTCAGGGTCTCTCTTCGCTTTATGCGGCCTGCATTTTTTTTCTTCTTCTTTAACATTGCGTAACTAATTTATATATTTCTTATATCGCTTTTCTCTCTTTTTGTTTTTTACTTCTTTCAATTCTATTAATTATTATCGATAATTTTCTTCATATATTTTATGTTATACTTAAAGTTAAAAAATCATTTCTTATAAGAAAACTGCTTACATTTTATTTTATATTTTATATCCCTACATAATCGAGTTCTATATTTAAAATTGCCTTGTTTTGCGTTTTTTATATTTTCATTTCCTTTTTAAAACTGCAGTTTAGCCGAAATTTATAAATTATAGTTAATGCATAAAATAAATATATTCTCGTTATTATAATGTAAATTTTCTGTATTTTCTATATTTTTAAAAATAAAATAAAAATACAAAAATGTTTTTCTTCTTTTCTTCTAAATAGCTATATAAAAAAATGAATTTACACTGAAGGGTAAAGTAATACCTTACTATATATACATAGGTATATATATATATAATCTAATTGATTTAAATGTATCAAAAAAATAGAATAAAAATAAAAAAACAAAAACAAAAACAAAAACAAAAATCAATACATAATTACAACGATACGCAGAGAAGCTATGGAAATGTATTAATTAAATTTTCTGTGTATATAGTTGTTAAAGATAGAAAAATAATTTTAAAAGTTACTTTTAAATTTATTAGTAAGAAATTCGAGGGATAACGAATCCCAATACCTAGGCACATCCCTGTTCAAATGCATAGTTAATGTAGCTCTATGCAACAAATGTTTTAAAAGAAAGAAAAACAAGCGCAAATATATAAATGAATGAAAAATCTAATATTTAAAAAAATAAAAAGCAAGCAGGTCATCTTGAAAATCATGCTGAGAATATAAAATGTGCCCCAAAATGAACCCTGCTAGTATATTAATATTTGAATTTTTTTTTTTTTTTTTTTTCAAAAGAATTTATCACATAATTGTACTTGATTAGAAAATAGTGTCGTGCCAGAGAGAAAGAGAGAGAGAGAGAGAGAGAGAGACATTATGACAAAAGTGAATATCATCTACGCGAATGGTTCCTCAGTGCAGCTCCGTGGTAGGTAAATCTTGATATGATTCACATCGCTTAAGGCGCTGAACAGTAGGTTTTGGAAAAAACACACAGACAACAAACTAATACTTAAAATATGCCGACATCCATTGAATATCCTCGTCATTGCTATTGCAAGCTATTGCACTTCCTTCCAAATGTCCATGCGCGAGGAACGCCTTTGAAATGCATACGCGAATTCGATATTTAATTTACTCGGCTTGAAACGATTCGATCGCGATTGATGCTGCCAAACCAGTGAAACGACTGTAATCGAATGCAAGTTTTCATCTATAATTTGCGTGCATGTGATGCCCATCACATCAAGTCGATATGTTAGAATCAGAAACTGTTTTCATACAGCTGGATATGCTACTTGGTCGTTCGAGATCACTTGAGTAATATTTTTGTCAGATTTTAAATAAATATGTCCTGCAGTCGTTAAGCTTGAAACTTTTTCTCTAATGTGGGCGAATCATGCCAACTTTTTGTAATTTGTTTTTTTTAATATTGTGTCCTTATAGTTGCGGCCAGTCGTACCGCAATCATTTTCAAAATTGATTCAGGGCAACCTTACAGGACGTGTAGATTACGTTTCTGCTTTTTACATCAATAAGGTTTTGTTTTCGTTCGAGAGCATTTCGACGAACGACGATAGGTGATTAATTGGCGAATATAGAAGGACGTCGGGGGATATCGATATCTTATCCTTGTCATACGTGTATAAAAATAGATTTTTTGGGATCATGCGAATAGGAGAATAAATTGAAAATGCCGCCATCACCCTAATGAAATAAATAGAACATGAACGAACAGAAAGGTATAGAGGGAGCGAATAAGCTCAGGAAAAGAAAATGAAAATGTGTAATTCTCTGCGATATAAAATTCCTCACCAAAAAATGAAAAAGATAAATGACTTGATTGCGGCTTTATATATATGTTCGCTTTTTTTCTCCTACCGCCAAAGACTGAGTCGAATCGAATTTCACGAATTTCGAATTTGAAATCTTCTCCATTGGGTGCAATTGATTGATGCGCACTTATTCTGAAGACAATTGCGAAGAAATAACAGTAAAAACATAAATACGCACGATTTTTTCGATTAGTCCACAGTTTTTCATATCCATATCATTAATTTTCCATGCAATCAAACGTTAAACTTCACGTGACTATATCGAATTTATTAATTCATTTTGGAATAACCGCGAATAAAGAGATTGGCTTTATTAAGTTATTTATTGTGATGAGGTTTACATTTGTGACATGGATTTTGCCTGAACGGGAATTGCAGTTAGTTGACAACAAAGGTTCACAGTTCACAGAATTCAATTCCAATCCAATTTCATGTACGTGGTTACACTCGTGTCAAACGTTGTTCTAGGAAGCGAGAAAGAATCAAGAAAATCTAGATTTTAGTATTTGTGTCTTAGTGTATTGTCTAGAAGTCCAAATTTGAAAACATTTCGTTTGTGTGCTTAGCTGGCTCGTAATGGCAGAATGAATCACTGAATAAATGGAAAAGAAACGAAAGGATCGCAACGAATCCCCAACATGAGTGCACGTAACGTAATAACAAATGATTGGTAGCAGCGCTGTGTGTGAGAATAATAAATAAAAAATCCTATTTGCATGAAAGATAAATACATTGGAAAACTAGATAAATAGTGGCACAAAATAACGGAAGATTTACAAAATGACGAAAACACAGAAAAACCAAAAAAACTAAATAAATAAATAAAAGAAGAAAGATAAAAACCTCGAATATATTACGCAAAATTGGATTAAAGATGATCACTTATCTAGTGATAAGTGATGACGTCAGCGTAAGATTCTAACTTCAATAGACCCCATCGGTGTCATAAAAATTCAATTAAACAACTAAACCTTGGCCAATTTATTCTAAATTGACGGATAAGAGGACTCTACATAGTCAAGTGACACGTTTAGGCAGTAAGTCGTAAGCATCCGCAATTGATATTACGACAATCGTACAACTTTCTCACGTAATCTCAGTTAAGAAATTCATGCCGTTTTCAAATCCAAGTAAATATCACATATCGAGTCGCAGTAAATTGCTGTTTAAAGAGCGAACTTACGATAGGTAGGTCGACCGGTAAACGATTATGTAAGAATAGGTTTAGCTAAGCAAAAGTTTTTCCGAAATTGCCTGATCTTCGAAGGTTTTGCAATTAGAGATTTCGAAGAAAGGTGAATAAGCCCAAGCTACGGGTCGCAGATTTTGAATCTCACGGGTACAACCACTCTTACGGAAAGTAAGCCTCTATTTGCAAACAGATCTAATTTTTAATATACAGTTCCATAATAGTTCATAGTTCATATTAAAACAGGGTATAATTTTTGTGCGCCCGACAATAATGTTCTCACTTGTAATACTTCTCGTACTTGGTTCGTGCGAGCGACAAAAGTGCTCATCTAATGGCGACAATTAAATTAAAGGAACAATTCCCATATGTCTCGGTAGCAGAGGAAAAAGAGTGCAGTGGGCTAACTAGATTTTAATTGCGATCCAAATACATTATAAGTTGAAGTTAATTAGATGGGCTTCTGACATAAATGAATGATTATTCAATGGCTGAAAACATTTTATCATTTAGTGGTGTTAGTATGATATCTATAGAGATTAGATTTGTTTTAAATATATATAGAGTTAGGAGGCAATTAAGGTCTGTGACATTAAAATTGAACAAGATTCAGAAAGTCGAGCATTATTTGCAATACGCAACACACATACATTGATGATGACATCCTGGGTGAATTTGAATTTTTTATATAACCATTGATATAATATATGATAAGGCTGTCATAATCAATGTCGAAGTGTATGGTCAACACGTGTATAACTTTCGATACATTTTTTCCCAATTTTTATGTTGCTACATGCAAAACACTGTGCGCGGTATTGGCTTTGGGAAAGCGTTGAAAAGTGCTGCATTTTATAAACTTTCTTCGTGGAATTATATACATACGTATATTGCAATATATATATATATACGAGAATATATGATGATTTTATTAACAAAAAATTTAAAAATAAAAATTTTAATTACATTTCACTTAAATTTAAAGCAATAACGACGACATCCGCTGACAATTATCCGATCCGAAAATTGTCGACATCAATTCAATTCGCGGAAGTTCTATTACTCAGCGAGTATTGCCGAGAAACTTTTGAAAATTACAACTGTTTTCAGCTAACCTTTTCAAGGTGGTTCGTTCCCCTGACATAAGACAAGCAGAGATACAAGTCTAAATCGATTCGGAAAATGAGTGTAAATTGCATCCCAGTGTAAAAGATGTGTCTACTTTAGGCGCTTCTGGGTCTTACATACGTCCACGCTAACTTACTCTACCCTGTATCACGAGTGGCGTAGAGTGTAGTGACGAAGAAGTCGCAAAACAAAAACATCAAAAGTTACGATTAAGAAATCTATAGTCTTGAGAAATTTTTCCCTCAATTTGGACCTGTCCGCTGGTCCAGAACGATGATTTTCCCTCTAAGCATTTCTCTTATGAAAAAATTATGCGACGTGATCAGCTTGCACCTGTTTCGAAAATCTCTTCTGCAGAATCCATCCCTTGGTTGATATGTCGTTTATTCTTCAAGTTAATCAAGGTCGTGCATCCATAATTGAAATTCTCAAACTTACAAAAATCAGGTAAATCAGGTAGTGAGCTATGTAAGTTGACTTTTCATTTTGCAAAGTTCGATTGAAGGAACCGCATTCAAGTTTTAATTTGACTTTGCGATGAAAACTGAAAGTCTGCTTAATATTGGTTGAGACCCGTCGCATGGTGATGACCATGATGATGATGATGATGATGATGACTGCCACATTATTCAGGGTTAAGAATTCACAAGTACAAGATAATAACTAAAATCTGAAATGAACAAAGAAAAAAGAAATTCCAAAACATTTTCTCGATTCTCAATACCTGAGGTAGGTAGCATTTGCAAAAACATGGACATAATTGATGCAAATTTTCAATTCTTCCTATGTATTTATTTGGGACGATGGCGTCCACAATCGATACGTATTTCCTGCTAAGGACTACTGTTTGCGAAGTTTGTTTACGCCAATCCAGAATACATGCAATAACGGCGTTTTATTGAACATTAAAATCTTATACTTGTACAGTAAATGTTTGTTTGGTGCCTATGGCAATTGCAAGGCCGCGTTAATAATAACTATCTTGTTGTATGGGATAAATAAATCCATTAAATTAAATAAATGAATGAATGAATGAATGAATGAATGAATATCTGCTTCATTTATAGACATTATGTAATGCGTGTTGTTAAAAAGTAAGCTTAAAATTATAGTTTTGGCCAATCGTTTAAGAAGAGCTTGAAAATCGTTTGCACAAATTTACAAATGCCTGTATAACAGATAATAGTTACGCAATAGAATACAATAATGAATGTAATTATAAAAATGGAAAAAAGAAGAACCTTTTAGATCAATTTTATGTGGTGGAAACCTACCAAACTTTGCTAACTTGTTATAATTGTTAACTCTATAATATTTAGTATTCAAATAAAATAACCAGCATAGACTACACATATCAGTTAATCGAATATGAATTATGAAAAAGACGAAAACAAATGCATACATTATTCAGAGATCCTAACAATCGCATATAGATAATACATAACACAAAAATAGCTACTTAATAAGGTGCGTGCACAAGGTGAAAATATGCGGATAATAATCTTACCATTATCTCAAATAAATGCTGAGTCAATTTTGAAACTGATACATACATTACTCGAAAGTGTTCATTTTTACATTTTGTGATCGACATACTTATATATCTATCTATTAATATATATATGTATTTACGATGAATTTATTTGTATAGCGTGTCCTTTGTGTACCCGGTGCTCCGTGCTCCACGTATACATGTCAAGAAGGTTTCGAAGTCTTTACATATTCTTTGGATGTGTATGATTGTTTGTTACTCTGCTCTATATAGACTATACAAAATCTCCTCCAAATGCTAATCGGAATACAATTAGAATAATAATGCTTTAAGAAAAAAGAATTAAAATTAAAAATAATAATAAAACACAAACACATACACACACACACACACACACACACACACACACACACACACACACCTATCAATACACACTTTATATCTATGACCGCGCATTGCAGGAAGAAATATTTGAAATGTTATGAAAATGTTAAAAAGTAAATAAAAAAGAAAAAAAAAGACAACGGAATACGTTCTTTCTCTTCAGAAAAGGGAAATCTTAGACAGGCAAGACTCCATGGCATGGAAATTTATGGTGAGTTTTTTATAATTGCAACAAGTGTAGGGAAAGAAACACGCTTTGGTTGGATGAAGAGAAACGCATTTCAAAATTCATCTTTAACCATAATAGAAGCCAGGCACAAGACGGGGAACTGATTAATGGTTAGGACGTTCGGGACTGACCCGAAAGATACACACTCAATTTCTGGTTCGGTTCCGACCGTAAATAGTGCCTTACTACGAGCGTGTATTATCATATCGCTTTTAACTATATATGTATATAAAGCCTATATATTTATACATAAAGCCTATTGTGCTATGAAAAATTTGCAAAAATTCAAAATTTTTATTGTCAAGTGTTTATTGTGTATATTTTCATACCCATCACCGAACGATTAGAGGTATATTCATTTTGTCAAAGCGTTTGCAACGCCCACAAGGAGTCATCAGAGACCCCACAACGCATATACATATTCTTGATCAGCATCAAATTCTAAATCGATTTCAGCATGTCCGTCTGTCCGTCTGTGTAATACCTGTTGTGAACAATCTCCTGGCCGCAAAAATGAAGCTATCGGAAGTTCTCGCACGCGGGTTGGTATTGAAAGTGGGCAAAATCGGTCGAAGGACGCGTTCATAGCACCACGTAAACGGAAAAAATCTCTGTTTTTCAAAAGGAATAAAAAAGGTTTTTTTTGCTCACTACTCAAACTACAACAGATAAATATGTACAACCATTTTAAGGCATACTCTATGGGCGATGCTGTAGCAGCTGTATAAAAATGGAAAAAATTGACCATGCCTACCCAATATTATAATGCATCAAAATATAATTTTTTTTTTCAATATCTTCATAAGGCGCAAAAATAAACTTCAAAGCCCCGCAAAGTATATAAATTGTTTGCCAGATTCAAATTTTGTATGCACCTATGCATATCCGTCTATTCGTCTGCCCATTTGCCTGTCTGCGTAACTGTGTAGTATTTGTGATAAACATTCTACGGTTAGCGAAAATGAAGACATCGCCTAAAAGCTTGCAAAAGAATTTGGAATTGACTTAAACTTTTCCAGAAGAACAGTTTGAAAAGAAAAACGTTCCAATCAAACTCTACACAAATGAGTAAAAATCTAAAAACAAATGAATAAATAGTGGAATAGATATAAATTTGAAAGAACTAATCCACAATTACACGTTTTACTACCCAACTAATTTCTTATAAAGGGATAAACAGCAAGAGTTGCTTTTGAACGGATTCAACTGAATCTACGCAACACCTATAGGAATGAGACCACGAAAGAGATGCATACCCAACAGAGGAAACTTTTTCATTCGAAGTGGGTGGCGTGGCTCTCAATACAAACGAGTGTTTGTGGCTGGTCTTCAGTGGAACGAACGCGAAAAGCTCAACATATTTCATTTGCGTTCAAATGGTCGGATGTTCAGGCCGCCATTGGGCTTTCTTTGCAAGATTAAGCGGACTATTACGATCACTTAATTTACATCGTCGTTTAATTCCCTAAAGTATGATTTACGAAATATGAAATTTATAAATGTTTCCCTATCACTGGACGACACTACTCCAACCGTTTTCAATTGGAGGCCGCACCTAACAGTCTAACAGTCTAAGTAACCAAGTTGCGTCTTATCTTTCGTTGATTTAAACAAGTTTAGGAGGCCATTGGTGCTGAGAAAGTACAAGTAAATCTAAGCAAGACATTTCATGGTTAATTTCAGTTATGACTGCATCTTGCTCTACTCTATTGAAATCGTTTGATTATTTCTATGTAACATTTATGTATACATATACACGCAGGATGCATTAGCTCAGTCAATAAGTGTGCGTTAACCAACATAATTGCATGCTTTTCACGCCAGGTGATTGGTCATGGTGCAAACAACCACCGTTGTCGACAATCGTTACTTCACTTCTGCTATTTTAAATGTAAACCAGAAAATTTAGTAATGTGTGTAGCCTTGTGTAGCCTTGGTTGCGTAAGGTAAGCAAGTATTGTATGTGTTAGTATCGAAATGTTTGATAACACAATGTTTGAAGAATCATTCGCGCGTGCAATACTGCGATACAAGATATACTAGAGATGACACCGACATCTGTCTCCTTACGAAATTACGTTTCCACGCAACGCACTTGAAAGAAAGAAAACATTGGAGAGGCCGCACTAACATACATTAAAAGATATACAGAGGCAACGTGAAATAACAAGCATTAGAAGAACAACTAAAGGTATTTTCGTTGATTAAGGGAAAGGAAAACATCATCGTTCTTCGAGTTCCGCCTGACCTTCCTACTAAATATTCTATTCCATCATCATTTTTAGCCGGATTATATCATTAGCTAGAAGCGGTTCGTATGGCGAGGCTATAAAGTAAAATTTTATATCAATTTCCGTTAGGTTTTTTTTCCACAGTAAAAATAATTTCGTCTTTAACGAATATTACTGGCGACGTTCGAGCGCGTATTTGTTCACTAAATCTGATTTAATTTAACATACATGAATAGAGTCTAGTTTATCTTTGTAGACCAACGACTTGAAACAGCCCTTGGAGTTAAGTGGACTTGGGCCGATATCGTAATTTCTTGAAATTATTGAAACACTAAACTTACTACCTAACAAGACAATCACTTGAAGTGCTGTGTGTCATGTAGCCTCGTTATTTTGTATGTTGTAACATTGATCTATAGCGCTCCACATCTAAATAAAGTTCGATGATGTCGCCAACGCAACACTTACACCAAGCAATCGCTTTTGGGTTAATTTGTTAAACGACAATTGCGATCATTTGATGTAAACCAGTGAAATGAAAAAAAGCCCTTTCTGAGAAAATGCACGAAAAGATGCAATATAAGGACGATTACTATGTTTCGATAGTCAATTTAGATGATTTCCACGCGATGTTGAAGAATTTTATGTGGTCTTTGTGATCTTACGCTTGCTATGCAATTTTACGCGCCCATCAAGGCTGTGCGTCAATACTGGAGCTAAAAATATTCTACATGGTTGGAGACTGTGTTCAATGTAAATAAAATCTTGCCATTGAATTTGGCAAAAAATGGTGGCCTTAACGCTAATTATGAAGTGGTCAATAATATCCTTCGACACGATAAAAAAATACACTATAATGTAATTAACAGTCAAGATATTAGTTATAGGTTTTGCGTAGTGCATATAAGAGTACAATCACAACTTTCATAGAATTTGTGTTAATTGTAATTAACGCAGTTACATCTCACTTCGACGGTGCAATTTCATAACACGAAATCGGTTGAATACAAAGCTTGCGTGCGTTGTCAAAGCAAAATCTTATGGCAAGTGCTTATCTACATAAACGTTAATAGAGTGCGAAATAAATAAAGCGACAAATTTTTTATGGGAAAGACTTTTCTGAGGCAAGATAAGACAGAAGGCAAGAAAAAGCGAAATAAAATTATTTTCTCATAAAAACAGATAGCAATACACTTTAGTTTAATTTTCCCCCTTTGAAACATGAACCATATGATTTTCTTTCGTTCACCTAAATGCATCGCTGTGTTGTCTATCGAAAACAACCCAAGCGAAATTTGAAAATTTTGCCAAAAATTCATGTTCGACAACGCAACACAAACTATATGTTCATTTACAATTAAAAGCACACTGTCCGCCGTTTATTTTGGTAGTTCGTAAGGCACGCATAACGTAAGCGTTGGTTTTTCCACTTAACGTGGAAGTCATTTGCTCTTGCATTACGTACGACTTTCGACATTCGATGTCTATTTCGAGAAAGGAAAAGCAAAATTACATAAGATTTTCAATAAAATGAAATAAAGTGAAGTAATAAGCATTTTTAATAAAAAAAAAATAAATGGAAAATCGCAATCGATGTGTTACATTGCCTTCAGTAGTCGCGCAACCAACTACAACTTTTGCAAACGATGCGATGCCGTCCACATGTGGGCCACACCTTTGTGAGTACAATTACAACGTACAATTTTTGGTTTAGTTTGTACTTATTTCTTATATATATGTTTAGAAGCCCTCATACAGTAGAACAGGATTGATTAGAATATACTTGGAGTAAAAAGCAAAGAAAGAAATAACATTATTTTGCTTACCCTTCACAAATTTACGAATTTTTGTTTTGGTCCTTTGGCCGTTCGCAAATACACAATTTGGTGTGAAAGTCGTTTTGCTTTTCGTTTACAGCTGTTTCCTCTTACCAGTGCAACTTTAAGCAACCAATGCTAAATTTAAAAAGCAATACTAACACAAAACGCGAACTTTTTAGCTTTCATGTGATTTGACAGCTATGAGGGAGCGTTTCTCGCAGCTATTGTGCATTCGCAAAGCAAAGAAAACCAAAACCTAACTGTCGCCATACATAATTATCAACGTAGAGTTTTGAGCAAATCTTGAATATCAGATGAAAATTTAAATAATAAAAATGCTCACTAGAAAATGTCGGTTTTACATTTTGTTACAACGTGCGAGCATCTAATATATAGTTTGCGTGGCTTTTGAAGCTCGTTTCCGCGCCTTCTGAAGGTGTTGAAGAAAGATTAAATTTTGATCGTTACTTGATCGTTTTGAACGTTAACTTGAATAGAAGATGAGGACGAAGGACTTACGCCAATATTTCAGAAAAAAGCGATTTAAACCAAAAAATTCCTTTCGTAGAACCGCTATTAACATAGCTGTTTGTAACGTAGGTAGACTTTTCAAAAATAATTTGTGAATATAAACGAAGCAGACAAATGAGAAACGTAGACACGGGCGATTAATCGAAAAATAACGATTTTCACTGCAATTTAGTTTTGAAGACAATAATATAGGTAACGCATTTGTTAATTAACATTTTTGATCATTTGAAGGATAAGTTATGTCTTAACTTGAAGCGTATAACACAAATTGTATGAGAATATATGTAGTTCCGATTGTATGATTTTCAATAGCGATCCAAAGTAAAATTTCAAAAAACTTACTTACTTCCGAATTAAATTAAAGTTGGAACGAGAAGGAAAGTTATGTTGGCCTCTTAACGGGAATTTTCGTTCTCAAGAGATTTAGCTCGCGTGTACATATTTCGTAAAAATATTTCGAATACCATACGATTCCCACGATCGATATTTATTTGTTGATGCGAGAAGAGTTTTGAAATGCATTTTAACATTGCAGGATGTGGGCAGCATTCGAAGCAATCAATGTTTCGAAAATCCACAAACGATACCGTGCAAGCCATTAATAAAACTTTTCAACTTTATATTGTTTTTATTAATCTTCAACTTCATTTATTTCGAATGCTGACAAATTGTAAAATTTTTGAAATGTTTTTTCTTTTTTGTCATTCCGCCATTCCACGTTCATTTGCTCTTACATGTACGTATATTCGTATAATAAATATCGTTTAAATATATGTATTTCAAGTTTTATATCGTTTTTCGTAAGCTTTTAATTATAAAATAAATATATTTCAATACATAGTAAACACACTCAAATATTTTACTTTTACTTTTTGTTGTCTTTGTTTCGGTTAATTAAATAGAATTTTATTTTATAAAAAATTGCCAAAACGAAACTTGTCGAGTAAATAATTTTATTATAATAAATTTAATAAGAATAAAAAAATGAATCTATATATATTTAACCAATCAGGTAACAAATATAATATAAATATATTATTTATTAATATTACCTACAATTACAGACATATGCAAAACAGCTAAAATTAAACTTTTCTTCTCTTCTCTTCTCCTTTCTTTTATTTTGTTTTCACATCATAGTTAAACTAACGAAGAAATCATTTCTATAATATATTGCTTAAGCTTAGATTTTTGAGTTTAAGAGTTCTATGACAAGATAGCAAAGTATTTCCTTGTATTTAATTATGGATAGAAGAGGAGATGTTTCATAATTTTCTTAATCCTTTTTTTTTTTTTTTTTCAGTTTACTTGTAAATTATTTATTACAATAAGAAAATGATAGTGAAATTTTACAATTAAAGCATAGTGCATTAAACCTATTAAAATCATAATCAGACTTTAGAAATCGTGATGAAAAAACTTTCTAGAATTTAGTTCACGTCTTAGCTTATAAAGCTTGGGTAATGATTTCTCCTCAAAGGATTTGCTCCCTCCCTCCCTCTCTCTTTTACAATTATTGTCAACATCCAGCTGAGGCAGCGTCTAGCAGAATGCCATAAATCTCCTCTCTTCCCTGCTCCTCTCTTCTTTTCTCTTCCCGTCTATTTCATTTCATTTCAATTAATTTCAAATAACTACACTCCGTTTTTGAATCGTTAATCAGAAAATCTCAATCAAAATTGTGAGTGAAAAATCAGGAGTCGTGAATGCAAAAAAACACAAACTTTGGAGAGGAAAGGATCCGATTTAAATTATAAAGAACAACATTTGAAAATAAAAATTTATTATTTCTCTCAAACTTTCCGAAAACCAACGAAATGGTATTAAGCAGTTCTGCTTTCTGTGATATGAATATAAAACGCGACCTTTGGCAGATCAATGGATATATACGTTAAACTGTTTTTACATGATCAATGTACGTATTTCTCATCTTACCCAGCAAAAGCCGTATTGTCAACAGCTCTCGGACCTACAGCTACGAAGTGGTCAGAGTCGCCCGGATTTTACCGAAGTCCGTTCAATTGAGATGTAAATTGGCATTAAGAAAAAAAGCTCTTTTGAAGTACGCTGTCGATAGCAAATTAGGTAAATATTTATTCGAAAAGATATGGGATACCGTTTAGATGAATTAGTATTATTCATGGAGAAAGTGCTTTCCCCATCCTTAGTAGATATCATTTGTCTCGCTTCTCTCGCTTTTGACGCTGTAATGCTAATATTAGCTCCTTACTTTGCTATTCTAAGCCCAAAAGAAAGAAGAAAATCGAAGATCGATACCTATTTTAACATTCCCAGACACTGTCTGTTGATATTTTCATATTGAATTTTCTCAAGCCCCCAAATAAAACTCAAGTGCTCTCATTCACAATTTCAGTTCAGTTCATTTGCAAATGCTTGCAAATGTCAACAAAACAAAAAAAATTTAGAGTCTACATGATTTTAATATCGACGTCGTCATTGTTGATCTTCGAGCTATTTTATGCGATTGTATGTACAGCGCCTGTAAATTCAAATCGGAATTCTCAGAAAATACAGATATTTTGATGCATCGATTTCGCTATATATACCTTTCTCTGCCTACACACCTATCTGCTCTAACGACACTTTACAAATGCAAAATACTTTCGATTTGTTCCAACTTCTGGGATGCAAAGACAACCTAGTGATCGCGGAAAAGATGAAGCGTAATCCAACTTTTTGGAAGGAACTTCCCAAGCGTGTCGAAGCTTATAGAGAGACTATTAATTCTAATATTAATGAGAAGAACGGCCAGGACAGAACAGATCCGTAAATAGCTGCTTACGGGGACAGAAAGGTGACAGCGTTTTCGAAGCTGCGCAATCAATCTCAAATAGCTGAGAATTTACATAATTCACATTACTATTATACTTATCATTACATATTATTTATGTATTAATATATGGTCTACATTCTTATGATTATTATTATTATTATTATTCGTGGTATTGATTCAAAAATCAAAATTGAACGATCAAAGCTATTTACCTGACTTGAGGACATTTAATCCCTTACTTTCTTAATCGGCCGAGGAATGTTTATGTCAAATTTCAGCATTGTTTCTGCATTTTCGCAACTGAGACAATTCCACAAATAAAGGAGATCTAAGCGCGACATTTTTTGAAAGAATTCGATATATGCAAAACATTGGTAGTTTTAGTGTTAAAGAAACGCAAAATTAATTGTGATATTTTAGAAAACGTAGCGAAGTGAGAACGCTAAGAGCCGATTTTGCGGCATTGTTGTTGTTTTATTGGCTGAAACACTCATTAGGTTGTTCAAAAACGATATATGGAAACAACTTAACGTTGAAATAAATCACAGCCACGGAGCCGCATTACTGGCATTTTGAGTAAACTTATGCAATGTATCTAAGGTCTTCTGCCTTAATCCTGTCATACCCATACAAATATTCCAAGCCGCTAGACGAATTGTATCGTGCAGGCATTTCTTTTACCCGTTTGGGGATAAAACAAAACAAATTTCCTGGAAATTGAAACTTTAAGCATGTTTTCCGAAAAGTTTGCCGCAGCAAGAACACGTTCTTCTGTTATTTTATTGTCTTGATTTGCCTGATTGCCGAATACCAAAAAAATTTGAAACAAAAAAACAACCCAAATCTAGAGAAAATCTTGGAATTTCTCGAATAAATTAATTTTTCCAATTTTTTCAAAAATTTCGTCAAAAATCGAAAAAAATTAATTTTTCCAATTTTTTCAAAAATTTCGTCAAAAATCGAAAAAAATTAATTTTTCCAATTTTTTGTGACTTAAAAAAAGCCAATTTAAACCCGACATCGTTTTCACAAAATCATTTTGTCGAAACACTCCCATGACGCTCATTAAGTTTTGAGTCATATTTTTAGACAATTTTCGGAAATTTCATGAATGCGCGAAGCAGAGAACCTACATGAGCCGCCAACGCATCGCGTTTCAATCAAAATGTCGCATGAGTGTTTATACTGCCGTTGGCGAAAACACAACCAACTCCAGCCTCAACTATAAGAAATAATTGGACAAACCATAAGTATACAATTAAAAAGGAAGAGTCCATGACCTCAAAGTTTTGCGAAAAGAAATTCAACAACCAATAAGGTCAATATGACCTTGAAAAAAAAAAAAATTTAAATAGACACTAATGATACCTATGGTTAGTAAAAAGAAAGAAAGAAAGTTTTGGAGCTACTTGAAATATAGGTCTTAAAATCAAATCCCTGCTGTCAGGTATTTCCAGTTTGGGCGCGCAAAGCCGCCATGAAATGTTAAAGCAGCTATAGAGAATAACATTAAACTGCTGCTAAACGGCTGCTTCTGCGGGGTGAAAAATGTCAACTCAACCGCATTGAGATTGGCGAATAAAACGATACAATTTGAATTTCATTATAAATCATCGTCATAAATGAGTTAATGACGACATTTATCTGGAATGATATGATTAAAACGGATATAAGAAGCAACGAAAACCTTCGAGAAAATCTGTCGATCTGTTGTAAAAGAAGCGAATATATGATGTAGAAGAGCGGGATAGAGAAATTTTGGAAATTGATTAAATTTTCGAAATGTCATCTCGAAAAGAAAAACCTAAAATATATCGTTCCGTAGGATGATACACGTAAGTAGATAAATGGTACGAAATTGAACTTGTCCGCATGTGAAATGTGCCTTAAGCGGAGTCGATCGATTCTTTTTAATGTTCACCGACGATAGGATAGGTTTTCTTTTATTTTTGGTTTTCTTTTTCTAGAAAAAATAGCCTGATGACTTAAAAACACTTATCTCAGTCAGAAAGGTATTGAGTACAAAAAACGGGATTCGAAGACCAACCGTAGCAACAACAAATGAGACATGAGAACTTAGTGTTGCATTGCACTCTTCAATGAAAGCGGATATTAGAAAGAGAAAGAAAAGACATATGACTTCTTATGGGTTTTCTAACGAGTGCTGCCACATCCCCTTAAGCTTTTGATTCAATTCATTTCTTCTTCTCATTAAAATCGCATCATTTTTCGTGCATTTATAGAAATTCTTTTCAAAAGTAATTCCGTTTTTAAGTAAACTAAAAATCTGTTGAACAGCATGATTTCGAAACCGATACTAATTTAGGACGGCGTGGCGAAAACTGAAATGGTATGTAACGTTGTAAGTCGCAAGGTGTCTGTGATAGGCATGTCGATGCACGGTGGAATGAACAAGTGAGTATATCTCCCGAATATGAGTACAAAACTTACTTAACAAATATATATATATATATATATAGTTTTCTATGTGTGAATCCTTGAGTGTTTTATAACTAACTATAACTTAAGTGTTTCATTTATAACTAACATATAAAATAAGTTTGTTTAAAAATATTTCAATACGGTGTACATATGAAAATGTAAAATCCAGGATTTTAGAAAACTCTTAAGTTCGAGTTCAATTAAAACTCTGAGAACAAGACGTAAAGAGAGGTAGAAATAGTAAAGCAACCATCCAAAATACTTTAAACGCTCAACAGGCTTTTTCAAATTTTTAAAAGAATTTCTTAGAGCATTTGATAAACCTTTTGCGTACAGGTAAAAAAAAAAAAAAGACTAGTTTTTTTGAAGACTTGTTGTTATAAAATGTTACAAAAAATGAGTTTTAAAATTTATAAAATCCTGAACACTTGTATAAAATTTTTCAAATACTGTAGTTTGCTTATAATAATAAAATATAGAAAAAGTATATATAGATTAAAGCTCAAGCAACTGACAAGATTGTGTTGAAACTCAACGCTTTATGATTGTTTTAAAAAATTAAAAAAAAAAAAACTATTACTATACTATCGGTTGATTAATTATTATAGTTATGTTTGACTACAGATTTAAAAAAGACACATAAAAGCTTTTTCAGGTTAACTAAACTACACACGTTTCAAATAAATTCTAAGGAAAAAATATCACGTAAACATAAACTTATTCACTCTTTTACTCTATACCAAATGTATTGGTTTCTTCCACGGCTAGCAATAATTTTTCATATAACAATTCGGGTGTCGGATAGGGCGGCAAGTCCAAGCGATTAAAACAAGTGTGAGCGCGTGGTAAGGCGTTTGGTTTACCCCATTTCTCAACGCAGAAACGTCGCGGCCCAGTGGAGCCTCGAAGAGCTGAAAACCCTTCATATGGTATACTGGAAGTGCCAGTGACGAATTGCAATAAACGTAGTCTTTGCTCGTTGGTGAACTTTTCAATAACCTGCCAGAACCATATGATAACCTGATGATTATCATGATAACCGGAACGATATTCTGTATTCAATCGCCAATCGTTTATGTCGATTTCGGCAGTACCCGCTATAACTAGTTCAAGTTCCCGGGCGTCAAAGACCGCTACTAAACGTGAATCGACGACTTCATAGAAGCCACGCACTAAAGATTCCGTTTGTTCTTGTACGCCGCGTTCCAAACGCCACTTAATCATGCGATCTAAATATTCTCTTTTATTTTTTTCATTGACTGTGATATTTTTGCCACCCGCTTTCAGCTCACGTTCTACTACACGACCAAGCAATTCTTCGGTGACACAAAATGTTAGTCCCAAGTCTACGCCTGTGTTTATGTCGTTATCGCGTATCCACTGCAAGGACTGATGAAATTCATTATCCAGTGACTCTAAGTCGCTAAGAGCTACTGGCAATCTTAACAGAGCCTTGTAAAAAGGGCGAGTAAAAAATGCATCCAACAGATACTGATGTACTAGAGCTAAGCCCAAAACGCGGCCACTAAATCGGAACCAATCGTGGCAATTATCAACAAAGGCGGACAAAGGTGACACTTGTACTGTGTAAGTATCGTTGGCCGAATACTCGAAGAGACCATAGTAAGGATTAAAAAGTTCCCGTGAAAGCAAAAAGAAAAATTCTCTGCACAAAAACATGCAGGGGAAAGAGGGTCAAATGATTTTTAAAATTAATCTTCGTTCTCAAAATACCTGGATGGTCCTCCATAATCTAAGCCCTCCTCAGAGTCCCATAAAACAGCTAAACGGCCACGCTGCAAATCTTTTTTATTGGCTGACATGATGCGACGGAAAGCATCTTCCAATAGATGAGTGCGACGTATTTGTAATCTGAAGCAATTAAAAATATTGCATATAGCGCAAGATCAACAATAACATAATCGTATAAACCATTACACATACTTTAACTTGTGTGGTCCCTGGCCGTAACCTTTCGATTCCAATTTTCTGTAGAAACTGCGTAATTTAGCTTCAAAATCACGTCGAAAAGGGGGCGGTGCTCGCTGAGGCATTCGCGAATTTAGCACAGGCGAGCCCTGAGGGCTACGTTCTTCAATAGGAACATAGCTCATGATCTCTTGTTCGAAGAGGCTGCAAAAACAAAAATTAAACGAGAAAAAAAATCATTTAAAAATTATAGACGAATGTATCAAATGAATGAACTAATGATGACATGACACAGTTATGATATCATATTAAGTTGAATTACAATTCAATGCAAATATCGCTAAAGTCATATGTCTTGCTTTATGCGTACAAGTGCACGAACGAATAAAACTATTAGAGAAATAGGTCAATAAACATAAGAACCGAGCCATTGTTGAATGCTATTAATTAAAAGCGTTTTTTCCCCTTTTCCTTTTCATTATTATATATTGTATATGATTAAAATATGATTAGTTCATTACTATGTTCGTAACGCAAATCACAACACAGACAGACATGGGACTGGCTGACTGCCACGAATGAAGCACGGGTATCAAAGAGCAACTTCCAATCAAAGAGGGCATTCGGTTCGCCATTTCTCTAGGCAGACATGTCCATAGGTCATTTGCACGAATGAGCTACAGGTAACAACAGGTTCCTCTTTCTAGCAGCTTCCAAAGAATTTTTTTTCATTTATTTTTTGCTGTGATGCATAATATCTCCGCAATATTTGTATAGCATAATTTTAATAAATAACGGGATTTTAACATATTGAAAGATGTGAGACATATTTGTACTCCATAGCATTCGTAACAATACGTGTACGCAACATTCGGAAGGACTTACGACAGATTATGTCAATTAATTTGGAATCATTTTCTAAATCGACGTAGGTATGTTTCGTCTCCGTCTATGTATAGAACTGTCGAGCTTTAATAATATTTAGTACAGCCCTGATGTGTTTTGACCCAAAGGCAATCGCTATTGAAATTGGGTTGGATCGAAACGCTTTTACGACCACTCTTCATACAAAGACTTACTTTGGGAAATTCATTGTATGGGAAAAACGTTGCATTTAAATATTCCTCGACCATAAAATCGATGGATAATAATCTTCCAACTATTTTAAGTGAAAGTGGGAAGTTTGAACGAGATACTGAACGTTTACTGAGCAGCCTCCCATATAAACACTCCGACTAAAAGTCAGCATTTATACGGTGACAAGATCTCAATTTTGGTATTAAGAAATCGTACCACTAACAGTTCTCAGATTTAAGGTTAGCTTGGAGCATAAATTCGAGATTTTTCTTTACGTCTTTCACGCTGTTTACGACGTATTTATTTACCTAATTTATCGCACAAACTGTGCGAAATTGTTATTGCATTTATATCAAGCGTTGATAATGACTGAAATAACCGTTACGATAAGCGATCAGTGGCATAAAACATTCAAAACAGCGCACGCACTTTGCATGTCTATGACTAACGGAAATGTTGCGGTTGCAGGCGATAAGGCACATTTCAAGGACTGGACATTTGTGGCGACTGTTTTATGTTAAATCGACAGAGCATATCTAACTTATTGAATACCTAAGAGGGCTTAACATGCCCCATTTTCCATAAAAAAGGACAAAAGACAAAAGCCATTGAGAGTAACGTTAGTCATCGTAGTTAATATCGTAGCCAGATAGTTAGCAAAGTATGTATGATATGATGTGATGTACGATTTGTCGCAAAGTTCTGTGAAGTCATTTGAAAAACTCTCTGGAATACTTTGTTTAAAAATATGATTAATTTTTCTAAATTGCTTTTAATTCTTAACTAAAACAAACTGTACGCAAAAGATAGAAGAAATTATTCTCTCTCTCTTTTTTTTTTTTTTTGGTTTTTTGATGCAAATAAACTTCGGAATATAAAATTAGTGATGTTATTATTCTGTAATTACTTTATGCCACCTTGAACTCGTCTACTTAATGTTCCATTAATAACGTAAGTCCTAAAAAAATATTCAAGTTAAACAAAAAGCTACATGTTAGAATATCTACGATCACACACACATCAGTACATCAATAACTTTATCAATGTTTGGTTTCTTTTCTTTATCACATACGATATTCGTTTATTTTTGTATTCCATAGGGCGGTACGTGGCGGCAAGTTGTTGCGGATGCTTTCAATAACCAAGAAGGTTCGAAATATACCCGCTTGGTATTATAACAATCGGCATTTCCTGACCCGATTTAAGCACTTGTTAATTCTCTTCGTTTACTTTTCTGATCTCTGCCCATACACTTTTTTGTTCGTTTCTCATATAATGAGAACGACTTCTCTGCGATTTTTGATATTTCTACACAAACATTACTCAAAAAAAAAAACGGTTTTAGAACAAAAATATGCAAGCAAATTATTAAGAATATCTGCAAGTATTCAAGAAAAACTATATGTTGCGAAAAATGGCACCACCGCAGTTTATGTATAAGTCTTTGGAGCGCGCAGCGTAGCTGGTGCAGGTTTGAGAAAAAGAAAAATGGAAACAGCACCTTTATAGTCGCGCAAGGCCGCCTAGCAGATACCCTACACTACGATGTCTGCTTTTTCCCTTGCTTCGATATAGACATTTCACATGTACCTGCGTCATCATCATCATTTTCACTCGCCTCTTATAGGCTGTCTGTTAATTTTTTCCGCGAACCTGTAGTGTAATCTAAAAACACATCGACACGATTTTCGTTGTCGAATTGTACACCTGAGGGACTTTGTTGTTTAATTTCAAAAATTTATTGCGCCGAAAAGATGCATAATCTTCGATGTTGCGTAAGCATTTTCTTTTGCTCTATCACCGCTCTATCAGTTCAGAACTATGATATCCCAACTTGAACACATCGATTACACGCCCAACTTTTCCATGGCGCAGGGTATTATATCGCCGACATCGAAGCTAATGGATAATCAATAGAGAGACGAGTTCAAAGCTACACTGGTTACACTTTGCTCCTTAAAATATGAAAATATTGAGGCGATTTCACTTTTGCGAGATCCGGCGCCAAGATGTACAAATTCGGCAATTCTCCTGATCATTTGATCGATGGTAAGTTGAGTTTCTACGAACATCGATTGCGGTCCACTGGACCACAAATATGCCGAAAATCAAAAAGGGTTTGTGCCAAATAGGGCAGATTGGGCCACTAAGTGCACATAGCTCGATCTTGAAAAAGAAATTGAAAAATTGATCAATTATTGTGACACGAAAGGGCGTCAAAGGTAGAACGGTGTACGAGCTCAGTACAGATTTAAAAGATATTGCACACAACCTCTTCCCCACTCCTCGTAGAATATATTTTTATTAAGAGACACTTTCCAGCATCAGAAGAAACTCATTGGCCATTGGACGAGCAACTGACCTCTATGAAGGCATATAAATTAATAATTTCTTTAAAAAGCCACGTGTACACACACCATCAAGAGTAAGTTGTTCATATAATTAAACGAAAGCTCATTAATTCGATCATTATATTTTTGCGAATATAGCGATTAGATGCTTTCGTTTCTGATGTAATTTTGTCTCTGCATATTTTGTTTTTGTTTTGCTCATTAAAAAACAAAAGTCAAAGCTTTGTTTGATTATAAATTCTAAGATTTCATTAAATAAATTTTACATAGTAATTATGAGAAGTGCCAGTAGCTGACTTAACATTTCCGTGGTAAAAAAACAACAATTGTATATTGTTTCCATCCATAAGCGTATTTTTGATGGGAGCCGCACTTGTACGAGACAGCCCCAGGACCTAAACCGATTTGGTCTAAATGTATCGATGTGAATCCTACCGTTAATGGGTTACATTATTATTGCTCCAACTAGTTGTGCCTTAAAGTGCCAAAAATTAGATTTTGTTGCCACAGAAGGGCTTATTTTTGGTGAGCACCTTGCTGTAGGGCGAGACTCGGATATGGTGCGGTTAGTTCCTAAGTGAAATTACTTTTATGGACAAATTTTCACTATAAAGTACACTTCACTGCCAGGGGCGTACTTTTTTTCATCAAAATTCTCTTATCTGGCGGGATGCAAAAATTGGTTAGAGTTGATTTCTGCGTCAGACTACTACTACGAACCAATTCGCACCGTGGAATACCAATAATTAGACCGTTTTGCCACATAAAAGCTTACTTTTCATAGAAACGGCTCTACACAAGGGGGGTTCAGGACGTCGCTCGATGCGAATCAGATTTTCCACATCAATTTTTTTTAAGATTTTTGTTTCGTTGATTAATGATGTTTTCAAAATACGCGATAGTGGTCGTGAAAATTGTCTATGCCAAGACTTTTCCCAAAAATACCTTTAATAATGCCACACGTAGTTCGATCACAAAAAAACGTATAAAAACAGGAGACGGACAGACGGCTATTTTAAAAATAAGTATTTATTGGTATTTGAATGAAAAGCTTGACTATTCGACAAACGAACGGAAAGACAATTTTGTGTTAACAAAATAATGCGATGCGAAACCCAGGAGCTGTTTTCGTATAATTCTGCTGAATAACTTCTTCTTGTACGCATAACATTCAAATAATGTTCGTGCTTAAGAGCTGTACTCGACGGAACGAACTCATCATTTACGAAATCATGAACCTGATAAAGCTTTGTTTTATTACTTTGTGATTGCGGTGGTATGACGTTATCATGGTCATTGCAATCGCATATAAATATATCCGCAGACAGCCTTCTACCCTTCTCTGTTATTTAACGTTAAAAATTTTGCAATTGCGAAAATAAGGAAAAAGATCTAAGCCTTTACGGCCACATTGATGGTAATTTGGAGAATTGAGGCACGTATCTCGAGTCATCTATAATCTATGATCGGTATCTGGTGTTGGTTCGAAATTTCCCCAACAGCTTCATCGGCCTAGCAACAGTAACGAAAATATGTGCGCGACAGTAGATATTGAAAATTCGCGTTAAAGTGTGAGTTCATACACAGCTTACCAGTCTGTTAATGTTACGTTCCGCCATTTTTGCTGGTAAGATTTTACTTTAAGTCTCAATTACTAAGAGAAATTAAAAATAAATTATACTTAATGGTACTCTAAAGAATTCCATTGCAATGAAATTGAATTTTTCAACATATGGCTTAGCGAAATGATGCGGGCACTACTTATGTCTTCTTCTTTATTAATAAATAAGCAGGAGTTTTATGAGAAAATCGAAAACCTCCCCTGAATAAAATTCTTCCTAAAAGAATTTTTGTTTATAATGAAAATACTTTTTTTATCGCTGGGAATAATATTCCCTTCGCCGTTTCGCGTGCAACCTCTAGAAATATGTTTTGGGTAATCTACAAAATTGACATTCAAAGTCATTTGAGTTATATTCGTTGGTGTGCACACGTCCGGAAGGTGCTGCCCAAGAGCAAAGTATATGGAAATCGGCAAAAAAATGGAGATTAGATTAACTTGTTCTGTCCAGACGGACGAGAAAATCGATAAAAAAAAATTTATTAGTTAAAAATAAAATCTAGACCCTCACGTGAACCACCTGCTTATGTTTTTATACCTAACGAGATATTTTGTTCACACACAGATCACTGTCCAACAACGAGACCGGGCTGCCAGCCTAATGAGCTGCGTAGACCTAAAGCTCCTACAAAAGCGCACTCTTTGGTTGTCGTAACAAACTATTCTCGAACTCGAAATTTATGAACTGAGAAGATCATAGGAGTTACAATACGAGAAACCAAGACCCACGGACAGAGGGGTAGACGAGCTTAAAGCAAATCAATCAGAAAGTGATTCCGAGTCGATCGGTAAAGTAAAAGGATTGCCTCTCCAAAATCCTGCTGGCTGTTACATAAAACCCCCCAAACTTAATATACCCTTCTACCACAGGCGTTGCAAGGCATGAAAAATGGATCAAATATATTATAGATGTATAAAATATAAAATGGATCAGCTGAAGAGCTCAAGTACAGTGTTCGTCTACTTCTTAATCTATCCGATCGGGTTGCTTATGGATTTATACGGGGTTCTCGGGGTACGGGGCTTGATCTGCGATACTCAAAATGACTAAACCGAAAATAACTAAAAACTAACCATCTCGGTTGTCAGTGTCAATCTGACATGCGGTATAGATGTTTACGAACTCAGTGCAAGCTCAGTGCAATAGTAGCCGTAATCGGACATATATATATATATAACATTAATTAGCTAAACATTCTAAAACGAAAGGTATTATAAATTAAAAAACATATTTGAGAAAAAATATACAATGAAAGGAAACAACCACACAATTACTACTTACATGGCCCAAACAATATAAGCAGCCTTTGAAAAGAATCCCATTTTTTTATGAAAATATCGCTTGTGACACAACTGTTGCGTATAGACAAAAAATGCGCTAAGTGCATCGACATGAATTCGTACAATGTCTTCGCAAGCGTTGTTAATAATAATCCAGGACTGACAATGGACACAGCAGTACTTTTTATATTTCCACGAACACGCATCGCAAATTTGTTTTTTTACTTTTTTTTTTATTTTCAACAAACCTATTTGACTTTGAGACAATCACTTCGATAAATGTATGACATTTCCATGGAATAGATTGCGTATGTATGTAATTCGCATATTTCCTCTTTTCTTTACTAAGCGCATTGAGAACGCATTTTAATCATTTATAGAAAGTCAATACAAATTGCAAAAATTACGAAAATAGGAAGACGATAGACTTTCGATCCCCGCGAGCGCACATCCTGGTATATTACGGTATGTCACTACAGTGAGACTACGCACATTCACTTCATATATTTTCAAAATTATTTTATTTGTTTTATTTAATGATTTTAGTACACATGCATTAATGTTCTCATTATCCAGGGTGTGGGTGAGGCTTTCACAAAGAAATAAAACAATCAGCCGCATGATTGCGTTCACTGCGAAAGCGCGGCTTTTCCATTTATCGTTTTTTTTTTTGTGATAATTTTTTGTCGAATATAGTTTTTGCTTTATTTTTACAAGAATTAACCCTAAGTTCAACGATGTTTGTCATTATACCCTACTCCACTTGTGGCACAAGGTATATTAAGTTAGTGCGGACGTATGCAACACCCAAAAGGGCTTAAGGCAGACAGGCCCACCTCTCATTATACCAATCGATTCAGAACCTGTTTTTAATCGATCAAAGCCTATCTTCCGCCTAATGTCTGTCCATGTATTTTCGGGTTCAAGCTGTAGGTCGCAATTTTTGAGATATTTTGATGAAATTTGGTACACAGACGTACTTTGGCCCAACAACGAACGCTTTTGAAAGTAGTTTGGATCGGCCCACTTTTTGGAGTACCCGACCATGAAAAGTGGTGGTATTTCGATATTCCAAATTGGTATGAAAACTTTGCACCGACTTGGGTCAACTTTTTGAACCCGCTCGCATATAACCGTTCCCACGGAAATGCAAGCTTTACATGGTAAAAAGGTCGAATTTGTAATATTCCATGGCGAAAATGAGCTCATAATAGTAAATTGACCAAAAAATGTCTCTTATCGAATTTGGACTATGTGGTCCTATTTCTTGAATACCACCACATATGAAGATTCTCATGAGAGCTTAATTTTTGATTTTTTTGTGACGCATGACAGTACTTAAATAAAAAAATTAATTGCACCTAATTGGAACCACATAGGACTATTTCTTGGCCCCACTCCATATAAGATTTCCCATGAGTAGTAAGTTCTACGGGAAGGGTTAACTTTTTATAATTCATAGTAGCATTTCAGCAAAAAAATTGACGGTAGTAAATTTGTATTACATAGATCTAGTTTTTTCTTTGGACCACAACATATATAGACGCTATCATGAAACGCCAACTCTTATATGGAGAGAAAATCGAACCTTTCACAATTATGACTGTGCGTGAAAATAATGTGTACTTTTTTGAACATTATTTCCAAAACGAGCAGATAACTATACTAGGCAAAGTGGTGTAGGGTGTGTAATAATCGGCGTTGCCCGATTATAATGTTCATACTTGCTTTTTTAATAAATGAAGTAAAGTGATCGCTACGCGCTATCTTTCCTATATCAGCATGACAATGTTCCGTTATACTAACAAAATAAAGCCATTAATTAGTTATTGGCCACCAGTCATTCGGATTATTTCCGGCAGACGATGATCTATTTTCAGAAGGGAAGAACTACAAGCACAGAAAGTGTGAGAGTAAATTAATATCCTGCAGCAATACTGTAATACATGTCTTTAAAGCTGAATTTATACAACATCGGCCTTAAGGGATTATATCGGCTTTGAAATTTCAAAAGAATTTATTGTTTTGTTTTATCTATTATTAGTATTATTATTATTAGAATTATTATTATTATTCTTATTATTACTATTATTATTATTATTCTTATTATTATTATTATTATTATTATTATTATTATTATTATTCTTATTATTATTACTATTATTATTATTATTATTATTATTATTATTATTATTATTATTATTATTATTACTATTATTATTATTATTATTATTATTATTATTATTATTATTATTATTATTATTATTATTATTATTATTACTATTATTATTATTATTATTATTATTATTATTATTATTATTTCTAATATTTTTATTTTTCTATCAAAATCACAGGCGGTTCTCAAAACTAGATTTAAAAAATTGTTTTTCTTATCACATTAAGCCTATTTCGCGGGCCAGACCGGACCGGACCGAACCGACCCGGCTCGGCGCATAACTGTTACTAAAGTAGAAATTTTTCCTATTTCCTTAATTTGTAGCGCTTTAAATTGGGGCTTAAATTGTCCTTCCCCTAGCTCGGCTAAATCATACCGCGACCATACGCACAATTTCCCAACAAAAACCTATGTAAACGAACCGGAATATCTGGCCATAGTTTTAACTTTATTTTTCCAAATAATCTACAGTGATATCAAAAGTGCGATAGCCACGATACTTCTTCACCCTATAAATGTAAACCGCATTCGAAGTAGTGATGCGCATTAGAAGATCAAGTCAAGTCCATATACAACCTCTTCCTCTCCCTTTACCTAATTAAAATATAGGTTCACAAGTCAAATTTGAAAAATTGAAGGCGAACATTAGAAAATGAAACACAAATGGTCAGCTGATATATCTGTCGTGGGCAAAAAACTCTTCATTTATTGTGTACCTGCTGGAGATGGCGCGTACTCGAAGCTCACTTGAAAGCAAATACGATATTTTTATTAAATATTTTTTATTAAAATTAAAAAAAAAAATGCATAATATTTTTTAAAGGATTTTGTAAAAAAGTTTTAAAATTTCTTCTGTTTTTTTTTTAATTTTTATAATAACAATATACAGTACGTTATGTAGAAGAAAAGTTTGAATTTGAAAACATTTTCAGTCGAGACAGTTTTTTCTGAATTTTCGTTTTTTATGCATTTTAATTAATTAATTTTTTTATTTTTTTTTATCTTATTATTGTTATATTATAAGATTATCATTATTATTTATGTTTCCTTTTTCAAGTTTTATTATCACATTTCATATCATCACAGCCTGAAATCGTCCATATTAAATAATACTGTTTGAGAACACACACCTATTTATGACAGACGCGAAAATAATTAACTTGAGAGAAAATTATAAAAACATTTATACTTGAATTATTGTTTATAACTGATTAATTTATTGTTAATTAAAGAACAATTAGTTCAAAAATGAAAAAAATGAATAGAGGAAAAAACGAAAAAACGAAAAATTGAAAAAATGAAAAAATGCAAAAATGCAAAAAGCAATGAGTGCCACGGTATACGTATACAAAGTATCGACCGACCACTTTTTCTTTTTATCTATCAAACGAAACTAACGCGCGCACTTCAACGATGCGTACAGAAATAGCTTCCGATTGTAAAATAACGTGCGCGTAACACTTTCAATTTCGCACAGTAGTTAGTGAATGAATGAATAAATGTATGTTTTTGTTGTTAATGGAAAAAATTAACAACACAGACAAGCACTTATTATTTAATAATTATTTTTAATTTTTAACTAATGGTGGCGGTGGCAGTGTTAGCAGCAACATATTGAAACATTTCATGATGTTGTCAGCGATTAAATACACTCGCATGCAGCGAGGTTGCTTGCTACCGGCAGCAAAGGAACGAGAGAGAAACGCTTCATCTCATGCGCAATGAGAGCAATTTCATGCGCGAGACTCGGCAACATTGAAAACTGTTACGGTTTAAACATTTCTAATCGACAGATTTGTCCTGTAAACATGCTGCAGCATGTTTGCATGAGAAAACGGCGAACACGACGACGATAACATAATCCTTGTGAACACCCCCGTAGGTAGTACACACACCGATTGACGCACGCAGGCACACAAACCACTCTATAAGAGAATTTAAAAAAAGCACACATGTGTCATACATAATGATTTCATTCAATCTCGTTCAAGCTCTTACTATGAGGTGAAGCTGACAAAGTACAGATTACAGATAACATTGCTGTTACACTTACTGTAGCAAATCGGCATTTAATTATAGTTTGCTTTTTACACCGTACATCGTTCGTACGGCTTAAGTATGTACGTATTAGGTTTGTGCGGGCAGAAGAGCTTCAGACAGATCCACGTGCTATTATAGCGATCGATTCATTCGATCATTCTTCGAATGGTCCGAAGCTTGTCCGCCTGTTCATCTTATTTACGCCCATATGTGTTCTCGTTTAGTCTACAGATCGTAAATTATGTGATAGTTTGATAAATAGTTTGATACACGGACCAACATTATTGGCCGAAAGACGAACGTTATTAAACATGATTGGGGTCGGGTGACTTTTCCATCCACTTCCCATATAACGCCTTATTTTGAAAAGTCGTCATATGCATCCCTGCACTAATGCGAAGTAGCTTAGGGTATTTAATGACCGTCCGTGGCTGACTATACTGTGCTTACTTGGTTTTTATATTCGTTATAGGAGATATATATTTGGTTTATCAAATATTTATTGTGCGCAAAAGCATATACACTCCTGACCAGCATGAATATTGGAATCGACTTATCCATCCCTGTTTGTCTGGCCATCTGATACCGATCTCAAAATATTCTTAGAAAAAGAAAAGAAACTTGCTCTCAAGTCTGAGCCCACTATATACAAAAAAAACAAAAAAAAAGGCTAATCAGTTTATCATCTCAAAATGCTCTAAGCTCTAAGTTTGGTCTCACAATTTTTGTCTTCACAAAATCCACTTCGCCTACAATTGTGAAGAAGATGAGAAGAATATCTAGGGGCGCAGTTTCGTCCCTGTGCAATTACATGAACATTTCGGTTTTACACATACACAATATGTAGCTCACGATGCCATTGACGTACCAATTGGCATCATCCACCATCTAAACGCCACTATTGTAATAAGTTCGAGTAAACCGAATAAAATTCCTTTCCTATGCTCGGTTATGTGACGTTACCATTTAATATTCCATTTTAGGGTACACCCATTCATTTTCTTCATTTTGTTTGTCCGTCCGTCAGTTGTCAGGGTCCAATTTACAAACAATTGGTAGTTGGTAGTCGATTTACATAAGGTTTGTGTTCAAAATTCGCCTCCACATGGCTTCTTACTCGGTTTCTACAACGGCTAAGCCATGGTATGGTAATTGCTCTCGTTATCCGCATGGGAGAGCATAGAAAGCGTCATGGGGTATAAAAAGTGTCACTTGTCGAAATTTGAAAGTAGATTTTGCTTTATTTTGACGCTAAGATATGGCAAATATGTCCTGAACAAAATACCGCCCAAGTACTTAATCAACGCGGCTTTAAACACACTGACGCACACGTTGGCCTCAATTGTTAATTACTCTGTTCGTTCGGTCAATGGCAATTGGTACGCAGATCCATGTCTTGTGAATTTCTGTGGCCGGAACTTGAGATCATAGATATTGAAAACATGTGCAACATGTGTGCAGCAGGATTGCACTACGTGCTATACACTCAATGAGAGACCCTTCATATTCCCGATCAATATCAAACTCTAGATCCATCTAGGCATTTCTGTCTGTCTGTCGGCTTCAAATATCGCAAATCCAAAGCAAGTTATTACAGGGAGCCTGGTATTGTGACAATGTGCCGGACCAATCAAAGCACACGCACAGTGTAACAGTGTAACAGTGTAAATTGCAATCACGTCGGTTTTCAAAAGCCAAAGAAATGACATCGTTTTTTTGTTCATCACTCATAAACTACAGCAGATACACAGATAAAATTTTAAACGTCTATTCGATGGGTGACCGTACCTTGTGACTGTATAAAAATGGTAAAAAATTATCGACGTCCATCCGGTCCATCCCGTATTGTAGAGTATCGAAATTTCATTAGTTTGTGCCCTGGAATAACTTCGTACATGTAAGAGATTCGACCACTGACGACTATTTTCGAAATTTTATTACATACTAGTAATTTCGTCCGTTAATATTTTCGTGTTTTCCCATTATGCGAATTTCTTTTTTTATATCTCTTCTCTCATATTTCTTCCCAGAATACTTTCACCGCAATTTACCGAAGCACTGGGCGAATATGAAATTTAGGATTTTTCAATATGAAATAAACCGTACGACAAAAACAGCTTCACTTACACTTATAGGTGCACTGTAGCGCTTAACACTGCAGATCCGCGGTCCGCCTTCGTTTCATGAACGGTTGATACAGTGGAACAGTTTAGCAAAATTTGTACCCGTACAAATAATGAGAATGAAAGGGCAACCAAGTAAAGGGCTGAGCTACTACTGTCAATGATAATAGAAAGACTAAAAGTCCCTGAGATTTTACTACTTCTAGCTTTGATTAAAATGATGGGACATCTTGTCATTTGATTCTCTCTTATTTTACATAATCATAATAATGTATGTATGTATGTATTGCATATATTTCAAATTTCAATATTTTATACAACTTGGCAGCATTTTTCATGTATTTTCTCAAAGTTCTCGTACTTATTTCGCCTTTAGGCGAAGTCAAAGGAGGGCGGACTTGAGTAATGTAACGATTGTTCTATTCTTCGAATGTGTATTCTGTAGAAGTCGCGACAAATCGAAATGGCATAAGAAGTAAAAAGGGAAAGTAGTGAACCTATTGCAGTACTTATTAAGGACGCGTAGATGGGGTAAAGCCTGGTTCTTCGTCAACAATTATAGAAAATCAAATTTGACTCGTGTGTAACTTGATTGATGACATTTAAGTACACAGTACGCAGGTGGTCGTTAACGGGCAAAGCTCAGTTCAATTCAAGGAAAACATCTCTTTCGAGTAATTAATTTTTAAAAAAAAAACTTTTTTGCAAAAAATTGGTAATAGTTTTGCCCCTGAATGCGTAGGAATTGTTTCGATGCTGATGGTTGTTTTAAATAAAATAAACTTCTTACTACCCCGCGCTGTACGATAGTCGATAGTTTATTAAGCCAGTTCCGAGGCATTAGCATAAGTTCAAGTTTCATCGCCATTATATATTTTAGGTCATTAGCACTCATAGAAAACATTTCGTATAACACTTGAACAGGACGTGTTGTTTCGTATACGAATTGCAACCTCTTAGAATAAGACGAGAAGACACGCGAACCGAGTCCAAATCATCCTTCAAAATTGTTTGTGTTGATCCTTTGGACATGCCAACAACATCTACAAAGTCTCTTGGACTCAATATAGTTGAGTCTCAATAGTTGAGAAGAAAGTTCGAAGGCCATCCTGAATGAGCTTCGTTTACGATTACCTCACGACCCCCATTAAACGATTGGTGCGCTTAAAGACTAATTATCTTGGAAATCACTCATCACCGTAACACCTTTGCAACATTTTTAATTCATTTCATTTTGTTTTTATACCCACCTTTGAAGGAGGGGGTGTACTCAGTTGGTCGTAATGTTTGCAACACCCAAAAGGAAGGTTCAGAGACCCTATAAAGTATATATATTCTTGATCAGCAGGAAATTCTAAGTTGATTAAACGATGTCTGTCCGTCTCTCTGTCTGTGTGATAAATGTTATTGGCATTCTCCTGATCGCAAAAAAGACTTCAAATTTGGTAGAAACATTGAAAGTTTCTGGGCGCGGTCTGGTATTGAAAATGGTCCAAATTGGTCAGAGCAAAAGCCCACACTGAGCGTAAACTGAACGCAACTTCGTTTTTCTAAGCAAAAATTTATGGGTTTTCGCCAATTACTCACAAATTATAAAAGATAGAAGGCTGAAATCCACATTCCACGATTACTTAACGAAACGCTCTACTATTTATATGCAAAACTGGAAAAAGTCGGTCATGCCCACACAAAATTACAAACGATTAAGTTTCAATACGCACTACCAACACTAGAATTGTAGAACGTTTCATAGGATGTGAACAGATCCAGTTAATGAATGGGAATCATTTTGCATCCCTCATCTACAAGGACCTCAAAGGTGTTTGTATCAAATTCTAGATGATGTTGTATTTAATCTTGAACTAAAAAACAAAAAAAATAGAATACATTTCGCAACAAATTTAGATAAGTAATGAAAACATATTCGTCTAAACCTAGCAAATAACTATCAGAAGTATTTCAATAGGCCCGTGACCATGATCACGACTGTGACTGAGAGACCGAGACCTTCATCGATCTTTTAAAGAGATCTGATAAATTTTTATACCGAATTTGTGTGAGATTAATATCTAATATGAAATGAAGAGAATTGAAGAGAATTGTATTAAGGGAGAGCGAAAGAGAGAGGGAGAGGGAACATTTCATGAGATCTTCGATGCATATTTCTGAATGTTACATATATAAAAATGAATTTAGCATACTCCTGTCGTGTTCGGTGATATATAAAAAAGCATTATTTCTCAAATATTGTTACAAGACACGAATTAAAAGCGAATCAATCAAACTACTGAAGCAGGATCAGCCAACCATTGCATTGCGTTCAACTAAAGCTCAACCGAGATCGCAATGCATTGCAATGATAGTAAATAAACTTGAAGAATAATTGCGGTTTATTACGAAGTGGCAGGAAGTGTTTAACAATTTTGGTGACCTTTAATTAATTAATACCGACATCTAATAAGTTTATTGAACTTATTATTAAATTTATTAATGGATTGAATCGGTAATCGATTTAGACAAATTCTGGTAGAATATCGGAAAACTTTTTCTAAATGTATTCATTACAAAAAGGCGTGAGAACAGTTTTTGGTGAATTGAAATGGAAAATCTTAAACAAATTAGTTAAGACATTATTTAAATCGTTCCTGAATGTTTTTGCGTTTTTTTTTTTTTTTTCTAAATCGTAATTCTATTGCCGCGAAAATATTGCTTTATATATATACATCTATACACATATATACATATATATTAATATATATATTTATTTATATATTTGTTTTTATATAACAAAGAGTATCATTGTTGGGCGTAGCTGGACATTAAACGTTGTTCATTGTTGTTATTAATTAGCGACAACTTGAACACCAGCTATGTGTCTTTAATCAAATAAGTCACATTTGCATATTGAGCAAAATACCGATAAGTAAATATGTATCAAAACATATATAAAAACTTATGTATTGTATGAGGATGCATTATAATAAGCAAATTTTGTCCGGTTTTTAAATATCCTACAATCCGATTGGTTTTAATATCTTGCCAGAAAATCCGTTTATGAGTTCTCCGTTTCTTGGGGACTTTTTCGATATGTGTTGCCAAAAGTGAACATCATTTTTGTTGTTCTTTTAAACATTCTCCTCATTGTCCAGCGAAACATGCTGACATATAGAAAGAGTGATATATCTGGAGTTGCGCGCACATTTTGAAGAAGAAGAAATTCCTAAACTGTAAGCCATAATCAGTGGAGGCAAGGGGACTGCACTTTAGAGCAGTTTTTCGCAAGAGCTAAGCCAACAAAGTTTAGTATATTGCGGTACCGTTACAAGAGCGCGACAATTAAGCGCGATTTTTGATCAAGCTTTCGGCATTTCTTTCGATAAATTAGTTCGCATTGAAAGATATTTTCTTTGGAAAACCGCCAGGTTATGCGGAGTTCAACGCACATTGATCGCCGATGCTCCACAAGAACTCATCGAAAATTGCATTAATGAGCGCATACTGATCATCCTAACAATTAGCAATGCTCGCCTGCGACGTTAAAATAGATAACCGTTTCGAGTTATCAGTGAAGGCACTGTATTATCTTGTTCCACAACGAGCGACGTTTGTGACGAACGGATCACGGATAACGAAATCAGCGGCATATAAGCAACTGTTGTTGCTTGATCCTCGCCAAGGGAAAATAGGTTTGATTTTCAGTGCGCTAATGCAGTTTTTCAGCCGAAACCCATTTCGAGTAAAGAAAATAGCTTCCAGTCCACTGGAAATGCTGCATACGATAACCGCAAAAATAGCAAATGACTAAGGTACCACAGCTTTCTGGATGCCTTAGCTTTTTCAATTTAGTTTACACATAAATAATTTTTAATTTTATTTGCTTTAAATTTATAACTATTACTATTTAATTAATAATTTATTTAATATAAGCCTTTTGATAACGTTATTCGCTGACGCAATATTTCCAAATAAAGACATAACAGCGGCCCCGACTAACAACTAACAAAACGTAATTAAATTCTATGTCGGATTATTTAAGCAAATAAAAGTAAGCCAACGGTACGCATCTCCCTTCTACCGCCTGCGTTTTTATTTGTGCTTTTGCTTTTGTAATTGAAGTTCTTGGTATAGTTAAGAAGTAGCTTATGTAGCATTCCACACATCTCTCGCTTCAAATAGTTTTTCTCTAAGAATGTGATGACGCCGATGAGCACTCTTACCAGATCTCATCATTTCCTTTTTTTCAGAACATTTCCCTATGCGCATCATGCTGATGTTCTTTTCCCTGTATGAGGTACTATCGTCAAAAACAACTTTCAGTATAATGATTGAAAGGTTAGAAGCCTATGTAACCGCTCTAAAGAAACCTTCTAGAATCCTAAAGATTACTAAATTCTATTCATAAAAAAAAAAAAAAAAAAAAAAAAAAAAGATCTAAAAAAAAAAAAAGAAAAACAAGTGAAAAAAATCGGGCTAGGCCAACTATTGTGTAACCTAGACCTAGATTGTACCCTGTGTTGACATGAACTTACTATTATGGGACTGTATATTAAAAAGTAGAACTCTTTGCAAAGAAAGGTTTCCTTTCCGTAAGAATGGTTGTGCTCAAGAGGTTCAAAAATTATGGTACGCAATCCAAAATTCAGAATAGGTAATTTTTATATCGGACAACTACTATGGGCCAACTTTCATCATATCATATTAAAACTTAAACTTTTCCGCCCTAAAAAACAAAAAATTTCATAAAAATCCTTATATAGGGTGGAATTCAAAACAAGGCGTGGCTGGTTCAAATTTAAACCAGCAATTTTTTTACCTAAATTACTATTACGGGTTAAAGTTCATCATAACATATTACAATTTAAACTTTTCTACCCTACAAAGAGTCAATTTCCGTGAGAATCTATATATAGGGTAGCATCCAAAAAATAGGCCGAGGTGGCTTAAATTTGGTACAGTTAAATTTTTATCTTAAATTACTATTATGATCTGATTTTCATCATGACGCCGTTATATTGCAGGGGTTTCAAAAAATTGCCCCAGCCGATCCACAGTTTTCCTAGCAATTTCGAATGCCGAAATACTATTAATTAGCCACTTTTGTTAGGAAATTTTGAAAATTGCAATTTGTTTCATACATCGACTTTTCAAAATGTGGCGTTATATAAGGATTGGTCGAAAAAGTGGACCAATCCAAACCATATTCAATTTTCCGCATACACTTAATATGCCAAACTACTATTTCTTGCCGATGTTTGCGAAACAGAAATATTAATACATTTTAGCCCAAGGATGGCCCTCATTTTCATTATCAGACCCATAAGAATTGCTGATAAACAAACTCTACACCTATGATCCTTCCCGGCCTCGCGTATAAGAGACAAACAGAAATAAAAAAAACTACATAAATAAACAAATAAGAAGACTAAAAATATTATAGTCGTGGAGATAAATACCCTATACCTACAACGCCTACGTCTAGTACAGCTACTCACTTATTTTCGTGATAGAATACTAAAAACCATACTTTGTTCCCATGTAGAGGCATACTTTTCGTGAGAGCCCTTATAGTGGGTGGAATCCAAACAGTAGACTTACATGATGCAGACATGGACTAATTTTCATCATAAAATTCGTTATTATGGCAAATTTCTTAGAAATATCTCGAAACTAGCGACCTATACGTTAGAAACAAAAAACTTGGACACAAATCAGACGAAAACACGAATCTCAGACACTGATTCCGAATCGAGCTGTGTTATAAAAAATTGTAAAGGCTTCTCAGCGTCACACTCATTCGCACAAACTTACCATGCTTCTTTAAAGCAATAGAGATAAGAGAGGTATTTAGGTATAATTGAAGCGTAGGTGTATTCGTATATTTGTATTTGAGCGCAAGACAGATCGTGTATAGTAGAGCAAAGACAGGGGTACGTTCCATACATTTCAAAACATATTGTCATGCCTTAGAAATATCATTGAAAAACTGAAAACCATATGTAAGGATATATTATTATGCTTTATATCATTTGTGTATAGCCTCTTAGCAATTTTGGACGGAACGTTAGTTTGATTTTTTCTCGTTTCGTGTTTATTTAAATGAAAGCGATACGGAATGGCAAACAAAATATCTTTCTACAGAGAAGATCTTAAGATTTTCTGTCCATACATTCATAGACAGACATGGATGAAGCAATTCCGCTTTTCAAGTCGATCAGGAATGTACAGGGGATGGACAAAATAATATAAACACCTGATATATACAGAAGGCGCCAGGCCACTATTTGATGGTAGAGCAGCTGCAAATTCTTCGCGGAATAAATTCGTAGAGTGTCTGAATAGCTCTCAACAGAGTGCTGCCGCATTCTTGTGCCCACACTGCTGACAATTGCTTCAATGATGTTGGAGATGGGAATCCGCTTCTCATTTTCCGTGCCAAAACTCCCCATAACGCTTTCATTACGTTGAGATCTAGCGATTCGGCTAGCGAGATAAAATGGTTGATGATATTTTGATGCTCCTTAAACCAAAACCGAACCTTTTTGGGTGTGAGAGCATTATCATCTTAGAATATAGCAGTGTTTGACAACACTATGCTAACCATAACAAGAATTTCATCACTGATGATATTGGCATATTCATTCAGAGTAGTCCGCAGTAATCCGATGTTAACGAGCGGATCAGCTGAATATCACGATATAGTCGCTCAAGTCCAAATAACGGAATCTCTGACTGCAGTAAGCAGGCAATCCGGATCGTAGGCTTTTCTTGCGGTAAGTGCACAAATAAACCGGGCCATTTATAGAATACCAGATTCTACGACTGTGGCACCAATTCTCTCGCAATTTAGCGTTGCCTTTCATTGCAAAAGGTATCGCATTCGCAGCTCTTCCACGAATGTGAACTTTCTGAAGCTGCTGCCATGCTGTTTTTGTCGAAACAGTATTACTCAAGTGAGTGCTTAGTTCTGCTATCACTTTTGCTGCGGTAATTTTATGTTGTCTGGCTATGATCCTTTTTGATGGCCGTCGTTCCATGTTAGTTAACTTTTGGTTCCTCCCACTATTTCTCTTCGTGGATAATGTTTTACCATGTCTTGTGTATGATTTTCCCTATTTCGAAGTCTGAGAGATCATAGATTTCACTGATCGCTTTTTTTAATCCCCGCAAAAGAAACATAACTTAAAATATTTGGCGCAAGAACTCTGTAACACATTCGTGTCACATTTTTTACACGTAACCACGTCATGCATGTACAGACGTCATGTGGCCAGACCATCTGTGGTAGACCTGATAAATATATATTTAGCTCGAGTTTTGATGTTTTCATTTCTTATAATATTTTTAGTCTTTTTCCTACCCGCCCCTGAAAGACCCCCAAGAGGCACCTTCAAAGACCCTACAAAGTATATATATTCTCGATCAACATGATCAACATTATCAATAAATAAGTTTCCTCATTTCTGCCCGATTGAGCGCCGTTTAGTCCACTAATCCACAGTTTTTTTTTAGTTACTTCTACAGCACATTTATTCGTTTTTCGGACCATCACATCAGCAATTCAATACATAGACCGATCAATCAGAATATAATAGTTCCTTTTATTCAAGATTGATGCATACTAGAGCATATATTTTGGGAGCCAAGTTCGATACAAATTTTTAAATGACGCTATAATCCCTTGTCAGAGGTCAATTACTACTGCCTCCCTTTATTGGTGGTCATTGGCTTTTCTAGACATTATAAAAGGATGTGATTAACTAGATTTATTCTTCTACGCAGAAGCGTGACCAGCCCACAATAACCAAAACAATGTACCAAAAAAATGTAAAACACGTATTTTGTACCAAGCTTTAAACCGAGTATTTAGCAAAAAGGTTTAAAACTTCGTTTCAAAAATGAGAGCGATCCACGTAAAAACATGACCACAACGAACAAAAAACCTAAGCAGATTGAACTAATACTTTAAAGATGCACTTCCTATGGCCACCTAAAGGAACCCATCTTACAATGGCCTAATTGGTACACCTGCAGTTACGAAGGTACGTGAAAAATAGAACAAGCTCTATTTATTAGTCGAAGGTAGAGAATATTCGAAAATTGCCTCAATGCGAACATAATTTCCTTATTTTGTTCGCAGTTTGCTGTAGATAAGTCTGTCCTACTCATGTTGGTGCTTTGTTTGTTCA
This sequence comes from Glossina pallidipes, assembly GCA_000688715.1. Taxonomy (NCBI): domain Eukaryota; kingdom Metazoa; phylum Arthropoda; class Insecta; order Diptera; family Glossinidae; genus Glossina; species Glossina pallidipes. The sequence continues at coordinate 2,239,107 of KK499783.1, forward strand.
AGTCAAATCTCGAATACTTATTAGAACGTATACGAAAATCACTTTTCTTTGAAAGTCCATATATAAGTGCACTCCTTGATCCAATTTTTTCGTAAAACTTTCATTTACTTTCCGTAGACACTGTTGGAGCCACTTTCTGTGGATACCGCTCAAATCACTTGAACAAAATTTTTAAAGGATTTTAATAACACCTTCTCATGTGTAACCCAAATACCAAAATATCACCAACTCCGCGCAATGCACTGGTGCATATATCCGTTCATTGCGGAGCAATTAAGGATGAACAACATTCTACGTTTAATACGCATAACACTTACCTCAATAACATAGTTAACTGCAGATCATGTGAAAATCTTTCCAATGCAGGAACACCTTCGACTCTTAAAATGTTAATCTTTTCACGTAATGAACGCGAAACATTATTTTGTCCTTGACGTTCACGTAGAATTTCAATAATGTTAGGTTGACGTAAGAAAGCGATAACCTGCAATTGACCAAAGCGAAAGAAACCGATTAGCAAAACAAGATAATCATTTTCGACAAAGTTTTCGCGAATCCTTGATACCTATAATCTCAAACTAATATAAAAAAAATCGCCAACTCTTTCGTTAACTATGGCAAGGATTTCACGTAGTGCTTTTAAAGCCATCAAATATTTGAGTCTTGCTTTAAATCAATATGTGCGGCATAGATTTCAAGTTGAAATTTGTCGCTTATACCAAGTACGCCTGCAGAGTGATAATGTCTACATGTGGCCTTCATATATTTCTCTACTTAGTTTTAGGCGCCGACAGCTCGTTATAACTTTTTAAATTGTTGTTCTGCGCCTTTTTTGTCCATTTTTAAATATGGGCTTTGGCTATCAACTATGACCGTATATGGTTAGTTTGAAGCTTTCTGCTTTTAGTTTACCAGTTCATCTACAGATAACGGAAGAACACACAAACATGACCGAAGGAGCTTAGAGATTTACGCTGTTTAAAAATATTATGGGATCTCGGATTCGCATTCTTGAGAGTCATGGATTAAATTAAAAATCTGCCCAGCAACTGCAGAGTAGTAAATGCATCTAAAAATCTTATCAACATAATCAAATTACTTTTTCATTATAAGCAACGGGGACCTCACTGTAGCTGCTGGTACCTCCGCTAGTATTAGCAACGCAATTTTGAAAGCCGTTAAAGCCCGGAGTTGTATTATCGTTTTGCATGTTCTGGGTATGACGCGATGACGTTGTAGGTCGTGGTGGCGGTAGTGGGGGTAACCCTACTGAGGAAGACATACAATTCCCATCTAAAGTATCATAGTGCTGTTGACGATGTCGTATTATGCGTGGACATTCAAGAGGCAGACGCGGATCCATGAATGAAGTTTTCCGATTTTTGTGATCGATGAAAAACTGCTTACCAGACTGATCGAGCTTTGTTTCCCAACACGAAGGTAAATCACGATTGAGCTGGGCAAAAGAATTTACCAAGCCCACTAAATCTTTGTTGTATTGATAACGTTGAAAACTATAAGGATCACGACGTATACGTATAACCATGTGTTTAAGGGCAGCATTGCGGTTATAAATAGCAAGGGCGTCTTCGTTGGTATGTAACATAGAATAAAAATCAGGACGGCAGAGCATCAATACAGCAGGATGTGGAAACAGATTATTAAGGGTTTGCATATTGGCAGCAGCTGCCGCAGCTCCATTGGTGTTGATGACGGCAGTATTATTTGCTTGGTTATTATTCTGAATGAAAGCGTGCGAGAGTTGTGAAACATGTGAGTAGGCAGTGTGGTGCAAATGATTATCATTACTTGTACCAGTCGCACCAGCAGTGGAAGAACGATTCTCACTGGTAATAGTTCGACGTATAGATTGATATCGTCTGTCCAACTGTTGGCGATGGTGCTGTTCACGTCCGCCATGATCGTTTAAGGCAGATGAACCATTTGAACCAGGACGTAACCAGGATGTTGTGCGTGTTGTATGGTCTATATAGAATACACGACCATGGCTGTCCATACGAGCTTCCCAAGCGGGAGGTAAAGGCTCGGCTGCGCCACCAGTGGCACTTGATTCTGCTTCCACACCAAAAATGCCGCTGGTGCGTAATAAACCGCCAGCTGCTTCTCTTTCCGGTATAGAAGGTAACCTTGTACTGGTTATATGAACTACTCCTAAGTCTTCACCGCTAACATCATCATCGTCGTTGTTGTCAATTAGTTCAATGGCTGCATGACTAGTACTTGTTCCAGCGCTAAGTTGTACTATATCAGCTGTACGTATACGATCCCTATCAAAAGTTGCGTTATTCAAAGCTGGTGAAGAAGGTGGCGGTGTTCTGCTACTCAGGTAATTATAATCCACCAAATGCCCACTTATACCACTACTAGAACCTATATAGCTGTCTTCCAAATTATTATTTAAAGGTGCAGCAGATTGCATACGCGCATGACGTCGCGCATGATGTGTTGGTGTAGGAGGGCAGATAAGATTAGATGGTACTGTTGCAGTTGCCACACCTGCTCCCACACCACCTACACGCTTTAATAAGCGCTGCTGTGGACGAGCATGTATCACAGGTGTAGCAAGCGGTCCTGAAGACACTTGTTGAGCCTCTGGACTCAACTGAAAATCTAGTGGCGAAGCACTACGTGTTGAACAGCCCGACGGTGGACTGCGATGACGTTTTGGTGATAGCATCAAACGACTAGGCGAATGCGGTTGCGATTGTTGCCGCTCCTCGTAAACAGACTTTCCATTAGACAGCGTACGTGTCAATGGCCTATGCTGACGAATAGGAGCTTGCGGAAATTGTTCAGAGGAACTACTATCTTTCACTGGAAATGTGGGAAATTCGTATGAATCTGTAGCGGGCACTTTTTTTGTAGAGATCGTATTAATATAACTATCTGGACCAATTTTTTTTTTGATTAATGGTTTAAATTTCATAGGTGGTGGAGAAGACGTGCTGTAGAGTTCATACTGAGGACTTGTAGTTGAAGAGTTACTGGAATTGGCACTATTCAGCAGCAGAAGAGGAGAATTATTGGCACTGTTCGAAATGCTGCCGAAAGTACTTTGCATACTTCCAAATTCATCTAAACTTTCGTCAGTATCCAAAATATCAAACTTAAATACTTCTCCTTGCAATCGAAAATCTCTGCCTAATGCTCGCGGAGGCCAAGAGCGTTCAAGGGGACGATGTTGAGGTTGACGCAAATGTTTTTGTCTTCTGTGTATATGAGATAATTCCTTACTGGCAGTGGCACTAGCATGAAGAGCCGCAGCGGCTCCTAATAAACTTTCGACGGCTGCCGCTTCTTCATCAGCTTCTTCGTCTATTGTCAGGCCAGTTGAACCCACTAAATTAGATACCGTGTTTTCAACTTCGTAAACGGTTTCTGCCGGCACCGTTTCAAAACACTCTCTGGCTACCCATAAGTTAAAAGAATCCGTGACCGTAGCTGCTGTTGGAGTAGAGGATGCTGGCGACTTTACGCTAGAGCGCTTCTCTTTTTTTTTAGCACCGCTTAATGGTGTAGAGCTGCCGCTCTGCGGCGACAAAGTCCACGATTTACGCCTAGCACCTCCACCCACACTACCGCCGCCATCACTGCCAATACTGCCATTGTAAGAATTGGTCGGGGATAAAGTGGTAGACGTGGCCGGGTTCTCACAAGACTTTGTAGTTAATAAAGTTTGTTGCCGTTGCTTTTGGCCTTGCTCATCTTCAAAACTGGCATGACATGTTTGATTAATGCGATTAAAGTCTTTTAAATCTAGAAATAAAAATTTCATTTAATAACTTGGCCGAAAATAAGCAACCATCTCATACTTACTTTTGTCACGTTTTCGGCGCAATACAATAAATGTCTCTTCAAATTCGTTCGAAATTTGCAAGGGCGGAGGTGGTAAACCGGCTTCCTTAAAAGCTAGGTTTGAATCTTCTTTAGGGCAAGTTATGCCTACTGCACCCTCACACTCCTCCTCGAATTCAATGCAATGCGTCTTGTTATTTTCCATTGAACGGCTTTGTATTGACTTACCTTCGTCATATGCCGTAATTGCACATCGCAAATTCATACCTAAAAGCTGTTGCGAGTGCAAGTCGTTGGTTGTTATGCTTTCAGATTTATTTACTTCAGACCAAGTGACGTCATTTGTTATTTTTAAAGCTTTTTCAAATGATAATAGTTCCGGTTCACCGGCCGCTTCATAAAACGTGCTCTCTTCATCGTCATCTTCCTCATCTACATCATTTGCATGCACATTCGTGGTATTAACAACGAATTTGTTTACATTGCATCCGCTGTCAATATCATTATTCTGTTCTCTACTTACACCACACTCATTCTCAACACTTGTTGCCGGTGGCGGTAATGTTGCACCTTCTACCACCGGCTCGTTCTCTGTTGCGTCTATTCGCTGCATTAATTTGCTTCTCCTGACACTTACCCATTTATTTATTTGTTGTTTGTAAAACGCATTATGCTGCAGTCTGAATGAAAAAAATCCCTTCTCTTTCGTAAACTATACACTAATAGATTTTATTTTTTCTAGTTTTTTGTTTTGCTCATTTTTTCTGCTCTCGTTTTTACTGTTCTCCTTTTTGCTCCAAAATTTTTCTTTCTGATTTATAGATTTTTCGAAGGGCTGCTCTAATTAGGTCTGTTGAAAATTTTCTTAAGCCATTGCTTTTTTTTCTTTTGCAACTTTCCATATTTGCAATAAAACTACATCAAAAAGGTAAAATATTAAAATGCGTACGCTTATATAGCTGACATTTTCCAATTTCCATGTCCTTTAATTTTATAACATTTCAAATAACTCCGAGTTATAATTTATTAGCTTTTTATTCAATTTTTATTTTATTATACAGTATTGGATAGAACACATGATTGTTTTAACGTCGATTTGAGAAATGCTCTAAATTTATAAATTACTTGCGAATAATTTAGAATAAATTTCCTAACTTTTGCTAACAAATTACAAACTCTGCCTGCTACGCACATACAGAATTGCCAATAGAAACTTTTTAACATCGTCAATCTCAGCTGTATTTTGTAAGCTGCTTCGCAAACTCTTTAAAATATTGCCGGACTATAGAATTAATAATCTAGTGCATCAACGTTGGCCTGACGGTATGCAAAAGGAGTCAGGTTTTGCTTTTCGTACGCAAATTTACTTTAATTATTATTTAACTCAGGAATTAAAAGCAATTAGATTTGATTTCATCTACTTAGAAGACAAAAATGGCTACAACTGCTGAAACATCCAATCCGTGAGTATTCCAATTTAATGGCAATAAGTGAAACATGATTTGCTGTGTTGTCATATGGGACGTGTGGTTTAAAAAGAAAAGTGAGGTTATAACAAAAGTGCCATTTGCACATGAAATTTCTCAAGATATAGTAAATATTTTTGCAAATAACGCATTCAATTGAAGGAGCGGCCCTTAAATATATACGAATGTAAGATTTAAAAGAATTCTAAGAAGGGCAGTATAAGTACTAAGTGAGTTTAATAAAAGAAGACTTATTGTTTCACGAAATCAATAAAACTTTTGAATGCATAGTCTCCAATCACTTATGGAAAATGTTGGGACTTGTAAAAACTTTGAAAAAATTACATCATATTCCTTGTCTAAGAAGTCATTTATCATTTACAGCAAAGTATTTCATTTGTTTCCCTCCGAGTAGATTAATGACTTCAGAGTACACGCAGATATGTAGTAAAAAGACCAAACTGTACGTTTTGTTTTATTGTTTTTTTATAAAATTGTTCAAAATAATTTCTTGCTTCATTTATAGTGAGCTTAAGTGCCGCTTAAAAGAACAGAAATCTAAAGAAAAGGTTGAAGCTAGACCAATGGAAAAAAAGAAATCTACTGCAGCCGAAGAAGAAATTTCACCAAATGAATACTTTAAGTTACGTTCGGCTGCTGTGGCAGAACTTAAGAAATCTCCTGAAACTGACCCTTATCCTCATAAGTTCAATGTTAGTATTTCATTAGAGAAATACATAAATAAATACAGCTATTTAAAGGAGGGGGAAATGTTGGAGAATGAAAAATTAAGGTTTGTTAATGTATTAAATTTAAAAACTGTTTAAAAAAGCGACAATCAATGTATATAGTATTGCCGGCCGCGTTCATGCTATACGTGAATCGGGAGCTAAATTGATATTTTACGATTTACGAGGTGAAGGGGTTAAGCTACAAGTCATGGCTAATGCTAAGTTATACGGATGTGGAACTGCTGCCTTTGAAGTAGATACAAACAAAATCAGACGTGGAGATATTGTAGGTATTAACGGTTTTCCAGCAAAGACCAAGAAAGGCGAATTGTCTATCGTTCCACAAGAAGTAATTTACTTTATTTTTCAAAAAAAAAGCTGTCCTTAATTTATATGTTTTTGCTAGATTAAACTATTATCACCTTGCTTGCATATGCTCCCTCATTTACACTTCGGTCTCAAAGATAAAGAGACTCGTTATCGTCAGCGTTATTTGGATTTAATTTTAAATAATAAAGTTCGTGAAAATTTCCATACACGGGCCAAAGTGAGTTTAAAAACAAAAAAAAGCGTTTATAAAAATTTAATCGTATTGTTTGCGCAGGTTATATCTTACATACGCCAATTTCTCGATGGGATGGGTTTCTTGGAAATTGAAACGCCTATGATGAACATGATACCTGGCGGTGCTACGGCAAAACCTTTTATCACCCATCATAATGAACTGAATATGGATTTGTTTATGCGCATTGCTCCTGAACTGTATCATAAAATGTTAATAGTTGGCGGTCTCGATCGCGTCTACGAAATAGGTCGACAATTCCGTAACGAAGGAATCGATATGACACACAACCCCGAATTCACTACATGTGAATTTTATATGGCTTATGCTGATTATCATGACATAATGGAAATTACAGAGCAGATGGTATCTGGCATGGTAAGAGCCATACATGGTACTTATAAAATTAAATATCATCCAGAGGGTGCGGAAGGCCCTGTTCAAGAAATTGATTTCACTCCGCCCTTTAAAAGAGTCAGTATGATAACCACTTTAGAGGAAAAACTGAAAGTACAGTTTCCTCCAGCCTCCGAATTCGCCAGCGCAAAAACCAATGAATTCTTGTCCCAATTATGCGCTAATCATAACGTTGAATGTCCGGCTCCAAGGACAACCGCGCGCTTGCTGGATAAACTTGTGGGTGAATTCGTTGAGGAGTATTGTATTAATCCCACCTTCATTTGCGACCACCCACAAATTATGTCTCCCCTTGCGAAATACCATCGCAGCGTTCCCGGTCTAACAGAACGTTTCGAATTATTTGTGATGAAGAAGGAGATCTGCAATGCATACACAGAATTAAACGATCCCGTGGTGCAAAGAGAACGTTTTGAACAACAAGCCAACGACAAGGCAGCCGGTGATGATGAAGCTCAATTGGTGGATGAGAACTTTTGTACTGCTTTAGAATATGGTCTGCCGCCGACTGGTGGTTGGGGAATGGGCATTGACCGATTAACAATGTTCCTTACCGATTCCAATAATATTAAAGTGAGTTGAAAATTTTAATCTAAATGGAAAAAATATGACTTGTTTTGTATTTATAGGAGGTTCTCCTGTTTCCTGCAATGAAGCCCGATAATCCCAATCGTGCACATCCTGCTGAAGTCAACAATATTGAGGAAAACTCATAAACTCCTCCTCATTTTAGTTGAAATAAACTAATTTACAGTGTGCGTGTTCTTTTTTTTTTTTAATAACATGAAATTCATTTGGAATAATAAACTTGTTTTCACCAATTGCTTGGTAAATTACGCAATGCTTTATTGTTACATACGAAAGATTCTACAACTACAAGAAATGCTAAACGCGTTTAACGCTCTACATATTGAAGTTGTATTGCATTACAAAGTGTAAGGTATATCTTTAAATTCTGGGTCATTGTTAGGTTTCACATAGGCTTCACCGTACTTGGCCATATATTTTTTAATGAATTCTCGTGATTTGTTTTTTACCGATTCCGTTACAACTAAAGTTTGGCCCACCGATTCGCAATATTTCAACTCTTTGATCATAACAAAGTGTGTGAGCTATAAATGAAATTGCATCCATCATAAAGTTTCCTTTTTTCTTTCTTTTTTTTTCAAATACCTTGCGTGCCAAATGATTGAAATCTTCATTACTCTTTATGTGTCCCTTCTTGCAGGAATCTTTGCGATATGGTTTCAAATAATGTACGATAATACCCGCAATTTCGCATCGGAACTTTTCCTTCAATTTGCGGTATTTAGCATCGGTTTCTTTATTTTTTCTAAAGAATTGAATTGAAAATGAAAATATATTTCAATAGTGCGCATATGTTACCTTTTATCTTTCTTTTCCAATTTGCGTTTTTTACTTTCAGTTTTTTCAGAAGCTGTTATTGTACACGCTGAACTAGTAGAAGCCTCTTCCAAGCCGCGATGTGGTGGTAACACTCTTTTTAATGGTCGTTTGGTAGTCAGAGCATCCAATTCATCCACAATCTTATCTCCCTCAACAATTTTGTCTATTAACGGGCTATTGTTACATTCAGTTTTAATGTCAGCTTCTTCCTCGTCTGAGGACAGTAAATAGTCTTGGATTGGCAAAACACCTGCTACTTCATCAACACTCTCATTGTGTGATTTACTTGCAGTATTAGTAGATTCCACTGCCAATCCTACATTGCTTGAATTAGCAGTAGTTTGGCGTAGAGCTTCGGCTCGTTTGCGACGAATTTCTTCTTTACGTTTGCGTATTTTTTCTTTATTTTCCTTATATTTCCGCACTTCCATCTGATTGTAGATACGGTCCTCTTCGCGACGTGGCTGCAATGCAAAAAATAACAAATTAATATATATATAATACATACATCGTATATATTTTATTATTTCTTCTTACACTAATCGATTTTTCATCGACCAAACGTTGATAACGTTTTTGACGCCTATCTTCTACTTTCTTGTCAATGTATGCTTTCAATTGAGCCTCATCCATACCAATCAACATTTCATCATCGTCTTCACTGCTATCGCCAGCGTTCGTAAGTTCGCTATCAGAATCAGCGTCGTCCTCTTCTATTTCGCTATTTTGCATCTGAGTGGGAGTCGGTGGCTCCCACTGCGAAATTCGATATTTAATGTGATAGTAATAGATTTTGCCTTGAGGTGTAATGGCAAATTTCCAATGAGGTGGCAAAGTGGCAACTACTGCTGGTAACTGATAATCTGCCGGGTCAGTTGATTTCGGCTTTACGGATACTTGAATATGGGCGTAACTGGGTGGAGTAGGAATAGGTTTCCGATCCATTGAATACCATTGTCCCGTTTGGGGATTAACGCAAAATGGTATATCCTGATGCCTAGTCTTTTTTGGATCTAACCCGAAAAAGCGACACTTAATTTCGCACTCTCGACGTTCTTCGGCCAAACGTTTATCTGCTTCTTCACGTGCTACTTTGGCTGCAAACATTTCTCGGCGTTGAGCCTTCGAAAGGTTTTTGATACTTTCAGATGGACTGTTGCAATTCCCAACAGGAGCTCTGTTTGTATTGCTCCCCCCAGCCGATGGATTAGTAATTTTTGTGCTGTTAGGCTTAACAAACCGATTGTACGCCGTTGATGCTGTTCCTCGCCCGAACCGGTCACGTTGATAACGATCCGTAAAATTCTTATTCGCTTCACTCTCAGCGGTAGCTGCGTACTGACGATCAGCTTCACGTTCATGCTCTTTCATTTGTTCGATGCGCTCCTTCTTTGGTATGCGAAATATCTCCGGCAAACCATCCCACATGGCTATCAGTTTGCAACCCAATCTTTCCACCTCCGCTAATTGGGAGTCCGGTTCTGCAACGCCGTGGATAGCTCGATCATCTTGCGTGATGAGGCCTCCACCACAAGACTCTTTAGAAGAGTCATCATTTGGTGATAGGGGTCCATTCCGGCCACACCAATTGCGCACTACTCGTAAAACTTTGCTATCAGTTAAAACAGTCTTATTAGTAACAGGAAGCGTTTCTAACGTTTGCAGTATGGCGAGGCGTATTTGCATATTACCTCCATCTTCGCTCATCCAGCCATGAACCAAACGCAAACCATGGTAATCTAGGAAAAGGCGGCGACATGGTAATTCCCCTTTTCCCAAAATTTCCAGCAAGTTGAGACGGGTTTCGACAAGTTTAGCTCTTACCATTAAGCGAGACAAACGTAAAGTGTCAGAT